>WOXC01001615.1:0-620780 GCA_011680675.1 Gymnobelideus leadbeateri | reverse complement strand
GAGATTCATTCCTTCAGAGTTAGACTGAAGCAAATGGAAGCTAATGATTTTATGAGAAATCAAGATGCTGTTAAGCAGATCCAAACAAATGAAAGAGTAGAAGGCAACGTGAAATATCTCATGGGGAAAACCACTGACCTGGAAAATAGATCCAGGAGAGACAATTTAAAAATTATTGGACTACCTGAAAGCCATGATCAAAGAAAGAACCTAGAAATCACCCTTCAAGAAATTCTCAAGGAAAATTGCCCTGATGTTTTAGATCTAGAGGGCAAAATAGAGGTTGAAAGAATCCACAGATCACCTCCTGAAAAAGATCCCAAAAAGAAAACTCCCAGGAATATTATAGCCAGGTTCCAGAATTCCCAGATCAAGGAGAAAATACTACAAACAGCCAGGAAGAAACAATTTCAATATTGTGGAAACACAATCAGAATAGCCCAGGACCTGGCAGCTTCCACACTGAGGGATCTAAGGGCATGGAATATGATATTCCAGAGGGCAAAAGAGCTGGGATTGAAGCCAAGGGTCACCTACCCAGCAAAACTGAGTATTTTGTTTCAGGGGAAAATATGGTCATTCAGTGGAATAGAGGACTTTCAAGCATTCTTGAGGAAAAAACCAGAATTGAATAGAAAATTTGACATCCAGACACAAGAAGCAAGAGATGCCTGAGAAGGTAATCAGGGAAAAGAAATCAAAAGGAACTTATCAAAGTTGAACTATTTACATTCCTATATGGAAAAGTAATAACTGTGACTGATGATATCTTTCTCACTATGAAAATAATGGAAGAAGGGTGTGTGGTCATATGAATACATATGTGAATGTGTTTGTATATGGTTACAGTTATATATGGATAGAGGGCATAGGTTGAATTTGTTGGGAAGGGAGAATACTCAAGGGATGAAATTATGAGGTGAAAGAGGAAAGTGGCAAGAGGAGATGGGGAGAGACAGGGTAGGGTAAACTATCTCATGTAGAAGAAGCAAGGGGAAGTGGTTGCAAGGGAGGAGGATAATAGGAAGGCAAAAAAGGCAAAACCACATTCTCATTGAATTTGGTTCAGGGAGAGAATGACATACATACTAAATGGGATATCTCAACCTGCAGCAGAATAGGGGAAAGGGGGATGAGAGGAGGGATGATGAATGGGAGGGCATCCTTAGGGGGAGGGGAGGTTGGAAGAACCCACTATAGAAGAGGGACCGGATCATGTAGGGAATGGACCAGGTGGGGGGGTGGGATGAGTGGGAGGGAATTATAAGCTGCCATGTACAAAAAAAAAAATAAGCATGGCAGGAAACATGGTATGGATAGAAAACTGGCCTCAAAGCCAGAAAGACTAGGGTTTGAATCCTACTTCTGACATATACTGGTCGTGATATCATTTACCTTCTTAGAGCTCTAGGCTGTCTATCTAAATATGGTTTTATTTTCCCATAGGCATTTCTTCCTCACAGTTTGAGTTCAAAAGATCATTATCTCTTATTTAGATCAATGCCTCTTCTCAAGTTCACAGTTCCTATCACAGTTAACCCTCTAGCATAGAAGTTGAAGAGAAGGTGTTGATCTGCATTTGTAGGAGTTTCCTCACCAGGAGCTTTTTATACCAATCAAATCCTAAGTGCCATCTATTTAGTTTTTAAAAATAGATTCAAGAGTCAGAGATGGACATCCAAGGGAAAGAAGTATGGAGTCCGAATGCAGATTGAAGCATACTATTTTCTCTTTTTTTGTTTTATTTTTTATTTCTCATGGTTTTCCCCTTTTGTTCTGAATCTTCTTTCACAGCATGACTAATGTGGAAATATGTTTAATATAATTGTACATGTATAGCCTATATCAGCTGCTTGTCATCTTGGGGAGGGGGGAGGGAAGGGATGGAGGGAAAAAATTTGGAACTCAAAATCTTGTAAAAGGGAATGTTGAAAACTATCTTTACATTAACTGGAAAAAAATAAAATACTATTAAGTGAGGGGGAAAAAGAGTCAGAGGTGGAAGAGAAAGCACAATCTAGGTATAGGGAACAGTGCAAGTAAATCTTCTTAAGTCTGAAAATGTAATGGACAGAGAGTAGTCCAATTTGGCTAGAGAAGAGTGTATCTGGAGAGGAGGAGCATGACATAAAGTAAGTTGTAGCCATACCATAGAGGAGAGAATGCTAAGGGAAAACACTTTGAACTTTACTTAGAAGGTAATAGGGAACCACTGAAAAATTTTCAGTAGAACAATAGTATAACTTGATCTATGCATAAAGTTATTTTGGCCACTATATGAAGGATGGATTATGAGTGTGTTTAGGTGCAGAGTAGAAAGTAGGTGTTGGGAAGTGAGGTGTTGTTGTTTGTCCTTTGTTTTGGAAAAGGATCAATGATATAATGTTGTTGGGGTCAGGGTACAGTGTGTTTGGCTCTGAATGATCAGTCTAATATGAGTTCAGAAGACTCTACCACAGGTTGGGCACATACGGTCTGTTAGAACATTTGAGATGGCGATGTCTCTGGATTTGTGTAGCTCATGTTTCCTTTGTGCTACGAGATTCTGCTTTGCTCATGGAATACAGTGACTTCTTTTATGCAAGCATTCCATTTTGGGCAGTCCTGTTACAGTGTCTCCAACATCTCACAATCAATATTAAGTTCTTCAGAAAGACTTTAAGAGTGTCCTTGTACTACTTCTGCCCACCATGTGAAGACTTGCTTTGTGTAAGGTATCCCTAAAATAGTCTTTTAGGCAAATGTGAATTTGGTATTCAGTTTGTGGCCAGCCCATGGGAATTGTATTCCCTGCAGTAGAATTTGAATGCTTGGCAGTTCAGCTCAAGAGAGGATACTCAGTGAACAGAATCTAATCTTGCCAGGTAATCTTCAGAATCTTCCTAAGACAGTTCAAGTGGAAGTGGTTCAGTTTTCTGGCATGGCACTGATAGACTGTCCAGTTATCATAGGCATATAACAGTGAGGTCAGCACAGTGGCTTGGTAGGCCTTCAGTCTGTTAGGCAGCCTAATACCTTTTCTCTCCTATACTTTCTTTTGGAGCCTCCCAAACACTGACCTAGCTCTGGCAAAGAGTATGTCAACTTCATCATCTACATGGACATACCTGGAAAGTACATTGCCAAAGTAAGTGAACTTAGTCACAGCATTCAAAATTTCCCTGTGGACTAATGTTTCTATGTGTGGATGGTGTAGTGCTGGCTGGTTGGGAACCTCTGTTTTCTTGGTGTTGAACGTCAGGCCAAAATTAGCACAAGTGGCAGAGAACTGATCCATACTCTGTGGAATCTTAGCCTCAGAGGCTGCTTTGAGTGTACAATTATCTGTGAATAAAAAAAATATACACCAACTTTTCCTCCACTTTGGTCTTGGCTTATAGCCTTTTGCAGTTAAAGAGTATCATTAGAGTGATAGCTTACCTTGATGTTTTCATCATCATCGAGGGCATCTGACAATATTACCCCTCCCCACTGTGGTTGTAAAAATATTGCCACCATTCCTCCCACACACACAATGGGAGGTGGGGTTTCGAATAGAGGAAGATCTATTAAGAGGTTACCAAAATAATGCAAAAAGTTTATAAAGAAGGTATATACAAGGGCAGTGGAAATAAGGGAATGAGGAGGAAATAGTGGTAAGATGTTGAGGTAAATCTGATATGATGATATATGATATGTGTGTGTGTGAGTGTGTGTGTGTGTGTGTGTGTGTGTACGTGTGTGTAATGGTAACCATCTATGGGGAGAAGGGAACAAAAAAATAAAAAAAAGAAATTTACATGATAACTTTATTATACATTTAAAAGGAATATCTAGTAGTACATAATAGATTTGCAGTCTCATGTGCAATCATTTTAAAAACATTATTATTATACTATGTTATGGAAGTGCTTGTTTTAGTACATAAATTAAAAATTTAAAACATAAAAATCTGAAAAAAATTGATTTGACTTTGTAACTATATATGAAAGGTGAGGAAGATGGAAGAATCAAAGGTTATAATAAAGACATATGGCACTTAAGGATTTCACTATATTTATGGCAAATAAATGTGAGAGGACATTGCAAGCACTTTCATTCTCATTTGATCTCCAAGAGGTTAAGTGACTTGCCCAAGGTCATACAATTAGTAAGTTTCAGAGGCAGAATTCAAACCCAAGTCATTCCTGACTGCAGGTCTAGTGATAATGTTACCATACCTTATTGAATCTCTCTCTACCTCAAGGTTATAAACATGAGAATTTCAGTAAATGGCGGTGTCACAGACAGAAATATCCAAGTCAAAAGAAGGAAGAGCAGTTTTGAGGTAGATGGATGGTCTAGTTGATAGAGTGCTGAACTTGGAGCCAGGAAAACTTGAATTGAGTTTGGACTTGAGTTCAAATCCTGTCCCATATACTTCCTAGATGTGTGACCTTAGGCCAATGATTCAACCTTTCTCAGACTCAATTTCCTCATCTGTATAATGGGGATAGATAATACCTACCTTACAGGGTTATTGAGAGAATAAAATGAGATTACATAACTCTTTGTAAACCTTAAAATATTACATAAATTCTTACTATTATATTTATCAATGCCTACCACGTAATATTGTTGCTAGATTTTAAATATTTTGAGTTTGAGATGCTGGTGGTCTATCCAGTTTTATGGGAAGTTTGATATACAAGTCTGAAGCTCAGAGGAAGTCAGGACTAGAGATATGGATTTGATGGTGATGTGCATATAAATGATAGCAGAAACCATGGAAATAAGCTTAGGAAGGGAGAAAATTGAGAGGGGAGGGGAGCAGAGGAGAGGAGAGAGAATAACCAAAGATAGATTCTAGACAAAGGAACCAGTGAAGGAGAGCAGTTACAGAGCTAGATTAATGAGGCGATGATGTCTATGAATCTTAGTATTGAAAGAGTATCTAAAAAGAAGCATGTGTTGAGTACTACAAATAAATTTAAAAAGAATGAGGATTAAAAAAAACACTTGATATAACAATTAGGCCATTTCTAGTCTTTGAGAGCATCATTTCAATAGAGTAGCAGGAATGGAAACCAGAGTGCCAAAGCCTGAAGAGAGAATCAGGTGTAAGAAAGTGAAGGCATTAGTTGTAGGTAAATTTTTCTAAGAGATTAATAGTCAAAATAAGAAAATCTATTATCAGGATTAATTAGAATGGTCAAAGGAAGGCATCTTTAGGATGAGAGACATTTAAAGGCATATGTAGGGGTATTATTAAAAGGAGTCAGTAATCATAACAGCTTTAGGGTAAATCTTGAGTTTGAGTATGGACAAGTGAAATATAGAAAGAAATAGATTGTAAGGCTGGATCAAGGTGATAGAAAAGAAGTTTTGGGGAAGTAGAAGGGTGTGGAAGGGTGGTAGGTTGTGGATATTGTAGAATTTCAAAGTGAAATTCTGTGAGATCCAAGGTTTGACCAGTTGGGGTAGGAAAGGAGGTCACTAGAATTAAGAACATTAAGAATTGTGTGGTGAGGTTGCTAGCTTGAACATTGACATACCCAAGGATGATAAGAGGGGATTGGGTGGAGATGAAAAAATGATAAAGGTACTAAAAGCTTTGAAAAAAATTGAAATGATAATCTGGGAGTTAGTAGATGTCAGCAACAGGGCTAGGGAAAGCATGACATCAGCAACTTTTTCATTTATTGGGGAGGGGGGTGGGGGGAGTATATCTGTAATTAGCATGCTCTACTTTCCAGGAACTGCTTTTGGTGGTTATTGATATAATTTAGGAGATTGCAGGGATGCAATCACTATGCAATTTACAAACAGAAGTGTATAAAGATAAATTTCCTATGAGAAAAAGTAAAGTTCAATGGGACAGGAAAAACCAAGAAGATGAAGGCTTTCTTGAAGATTCCATTGTTTCCTTCTTTTGAAAAGGACATCCTCTACTTAGTTAACCATAAGTCTTACTTTCATACCCCTTAGACTGTATGAAACCATATTTTAGGAATAGACAATTCTGGATCCAATCTTTGTGTACGTTCATTTGTTTCAGTAGGTTTTTCTTGGCAGAGATACTGGAGTGGTTTGCCGTTTCCTTTTCCAGCCCATTTTACAGATCAGGAACTGAGGCAAACAAGGTTAAGCGACTTGCCCACGGTCGCATAACTAGTAAGTATCTGAGGCCAGATTGAATTCATGAAGAGGAGTCTTCCTGATTCCGAGCCCAGTGCACTTATTCACTCCATCAGGATCAAAACAGGATTGAAATGACTTAAAAAGCAAGGCCTGAGAGTAATTCTTGCATGAGAATCTAGCAGATCATCATCAATAAATTATTCTCTCATTTTCCTGAGTTGTTCTCTCATTCTTCCATAGTAAGTTACACTGATCTTGAAGCAGATATCCAATGTTAACCAATATTTTTGGTGTAATTACCAAGGCTTATATACACAGGAGAGAAAAGTGCTATGTAAGGCAAAACCCAAAAAGAAGGAAATACAGCAGAACAGAGGAAAGTGGATTAAATTTATTTTGTTTTGTGGAGGAAGGTGCCAAAGTGGAAGGAACAGGGATGCTGTGAACTAGGAAATTTAGGCTTAATGCAAGGAAAAGCTTTCTAACAAAGCTATCCGAAGTGGAATATTCTATCCTTTGAGTTAGTGGGGTCCTCTTAGGATTTTGCTAGAGCCAACTCAAATGGCTGGAGAGGGTCAGTTGTTAAATTTTCAGAGTGAACATTTATAACCCTATAAATCAGCAAATTCTACAAAAATCTGAGCTTGATTTATTGTTTTGTTGATTGTCCAGATTTAAAGCCAGTAATGAAGAAAATGTTAATAATGTGAGTTAAGCTTAAGTGTGTCATGGGTTCATTTTCTTTCTGTTTTTTGAAGAGCCAATTGTTAAATACTTACCAGGATAACACTGGTTCCTCTCCATTCAAAGTCTCTGATCTGGTGGTCTAGATGACTAGTTCTTAGGAATGTTGGAGGTGGGATTCTTTTTCATGAATGAGTGGACTCTGAGGTCATTTCAATTAATAGATTTTGTGATTTGATTGAGAAAGGAGCCAATTTAGGTGGGAAAAGATAAATTTCATTTGGAACATGTTCAGTTTGAAGTGATGGTGGGGTGTTTGCAAGTTCAATCTTGAACAGAAAGGGAGTTGACATAATATGGTAGAGGAACTAGCTATGTTTTGCTGGGACCCAAAGGATAGAAGTAGGAGTGATGATTGAAAGTTGCGAAGAGGTATAGGACTGGAAAAGAAGTGGAGAAACTTTGTTTTCTCACAATTTCTTTCTGTGCTGATTTCTAAATGCAGAGAAAGCTAGAATGAAGGTAGAAGTTAAGTAACATTTGAGATATGTTAATAAAATAAAAATAAACTCTCAGCTGCCCCATGAAGTTGAAACTGATTGGGCTATTAAATCTAAGAAAAATGCCTTTTTGACATTGAATCCAATGAAAAATTTCTCTGTTTTAAATGACATTGATTTCAAGAGGTGAGAGACCAAGTTAGCTTTCCCCCCAAACTGTGAGAGTTGAGAAGTAATCACAGGTGGCTATTTCAGAACTAGTGATACTACTGCAGGAAGTATGACTTAGCTGAATAGTCTGACACAAGTCATACAAATGACTACAGAGGAAGAAGGAATGCAGCCCCTACATCTATGAGATAACAATAAGATCATAGGATTTTTAGAACTGGAAATGATATTAGAGATCATCTAATCCAACCTCCTCAGTTTATAGAAGAGGAAATGGGGACAGGGAGGGAAAGTGATTTACCCATTTTCATTCAAGCAATCAATAAGTGGCAGAGCCCTGATCTGACCCTACATCATCTGGGGAAGAGAAAAGAATGGAATAAGCATTAATATAACACCTACTGTGTTCCAGGCACTGTGCTAAGTGATTTATATTCTCTCTTTCTTTCTCTCTCTCTCTCTTTAGAGGGGGGATGGCAGGGAAATTGGGGTTAAGTGACTTGCCCAAGGTCACACAGTAAGTGTGAGGCCAAATTTGAACTCAAGTCCTCCTGACTCCAGGGCTGGTGCTCTATTCACTGTGCCACCTGGTCACCCCAATGTTTTCTCTTTTGCTCCTCACAACAACAATGTGAGGATATGCTGTTATTATCCCCATTTTATAATTGAGGAAACTGACACATGAACTTACTGGGGTCATTCAACTAGTAAGTGTTTGAGACCCCATTTGAATTCAACTCTTCCTCACTCTCGGCCCACAGTACTCTATCCACTGAACCACCTTGCTGCCAAAATATTATTATTGCCATCTTATAACTTTAAATGACATGTTATTTTCATTACATTTAATTCCACAAGAGTTTCTTAAACAGCATGTGTAAATATGAGACACAACCATTCTATAGAATTGGACTTGGAGTCCAGAAAAGAATTATGTTCAAGTCTCACACACAGTCTGAATGTCCTTGGAGAAGTTATCTACCTTCTCAGTGCCAGAACTAACTCTCTAAGACTACAGAGCAGGTCAGTGGAGGGAATTTTCTTACCTCTTCATCGCATCAATAAAATAACCAATTGCAGTCCCCACTCTGTCTTCCTTTCCCTAAAAAAAATAAAAATAAAAACTGGTAATACAGAGCCTTTAGCCTACTTTTCCATCCCAGTGTCCAAAAAAAGGTTCCTTCTCAATGTTTTCATTCTTAGGACTGTTAATTTCCTGCCAAGTGACTACAAACAGCCACCATCTGACACATTTCACAGCAATTACCCAGCTAGTATATTGGTGACCCTAATTTCAACCTATTTTCTGGGGTGAGAGAGAAGTGAGGGTGATAACTGACACAGTAGAGGCCAGATTTTCTCTAGATCACTCTTAGCTGCTGGAATGGGAATAAACCAGGCTGTTTCTATGTGCAAAAAGGATAATGAGTATTTGAAATCTCTGACCAAATGGAAAACAATATTGGAAACAAATACAGGAAAAGCAAGGAAAGAAAAAAAATGTACCATAATTCTTCCATTTCTATACTGTTAAAGGCAGAGGGTTGGATGAAATGTTTTTCAATTCTATATGATATATTAAATACCTACTATGTAGCAGGCCTCTGTGCTAAGGGCTGGGGATACAAATTTTTAGAAAGAAAGCTAGTCCTTGCCTTTAAAAAGCTTACAACCTAACGGAGGAAGACAATATATAAAAGGAACCTGAAAGGGGGCAGAAGATACTGACCCTAGAAACTGATAGTGATAGTAGATCCAAAGCTAAGCAGAGCACCTGGTGGCAAATGAAGAGATAGCTGGGATTTTGATCCCTCTATAAAGGGAGGTTATGGGAAGAGTCTTTTGTTTCACTCTCCAGCCCTCCAATCAGAGAGACAGTAGCTACGAAGGGTACTGATGAAGTATGAGAACCACAGCTGAAGCAATAACCTTGATGGTGAGTCTTGGTGATTCAACCTCATCCTGAGGTTTAGGGGTGGGGCTGGGGCATGATGATGATCAAGGAGAGGAAACCAAGCAGAGAAGATAGTTGCATATTCTACTTTAACTTTGTTTTTAATGCAAGTAAAGACTTGCCTTAGTCAAGTTAAACATGTAACACACCTTTTTTTTTGAAAAAACAAAACAAAAAACCCAAAAAACAAGTGAATGAAATACCAAAGGATTATAGCATGCCTCCTAGATATAATAGCACCTTAATTTCTTAGACTTTTTCTCCCCAGATAAGCTGTGAAATCATAAAATGTCAGAGCTGGAAGGGTCTTCTAAGATCATCTTGTCCAACCCTTTTGTTTTATAGATGAGGAATTTTGGTTCAGTAAGGTGACTTAGCAAAGGTTATTAGCAAATCAGAGACTCCTGGTCTCTGATTCACAGTCTGCCTTCTCTGGTTCTCTCTCCCACAAACTTCAGGTCTGCATACCTGTCCAGTCTTGTTATAGTCCTTGAACCATGAATTGATAAAATCAACTGTATCATCTTTCCATCTATTCCATGGTCCTATTTACCAAGTGGCCACCACTCCCAAATGTGTGTTGCTTTCCCCTTTAGAACGTAAACTCCTTGAGAACCAGGACTGATTCACTGAACAGTGCTTTGCACATTAAGTTTAGTCTGTTATCTTTAGGCATCCATTCCTTCATTGGAAATCTCAACAATTCTGTAAATAGGTGCAATTTATAACTATCATATTGATAAAGAAACTGAGCTTAAGAAGACATTTGTTTTTCAAGAATGAACAGCTAGAATCTGGGGCACATTTTTTTTTTGAAAGCAATTGGGGTTAAGTAACTTGCTCAAGGTTACATGGCTAGTCATTATTTATGTGGGGGTGCTCATTTTCTGAGGCCGGATCTGATCTCGGGTCATCCCAACTCTGAGGCCGGCGCTCTTACTCACTGTGCCACCTAGCCACCCCTTTAGGGCAATTGGGGTTAAGTAACTTGCCCAAGGTTACACGGCTAGGTTTTTTTTTTTTTGTTTGTGTGGATTAAGTGTCTGAGGTCGGCTCCGAACTCAGGTCCTTCTGACTCCAGGGCCAGCGCTCTATTCACTGCGCCACCTAGCCGCCTCTGGGGCACATTTTTTAAGTCTAGGCCTCCTCACTCCAAGCTCAGCATTCTATCCAAATTTCTTTTTTTTTCAGTCACTTCAGTTGTGTCTGATGCTTCATGATCACACTGGGGTTTTCTTGGGAAAAATACTGAAGTGGTTTGCAGTTTCCTTCTCCAGCTCAGTTTAGCAATGAGGAAACTGAGGCAAATGGGGTTAAGTGACTTGCCCAGGGTCACACAGCTAGTAACTATCTGAGGTCAGATTTGAAAGCCTTCCTGACTCTAGGCCTGGTGCTCTATCTACGATGCCATTTAGCTACCCTATCTACACTACGGTGCCTAATTGGACAATACTTCACAGTTGTTATCAGATTTGATTCTTCACAACAACCCTCTGAGGAGGTATTATCTTTATTTTTTAGGTGAGAAAACTGAAACTCAGAGAAGATTAAGTGCCTTGTCCATCTTCACACAGCATTGACTTCGGGCCTTTTCTGACTTCAAGTCAGGGTCTTTTCCCACTATATCATACTCTCTCTCCTCTGTGGTGGCTCAGTGGATTGTCTGCTGGGCTTGGAGTCAGGAACAAATGGCTTCAAATCTGGCCTCAGATACGTACTAGCTGTGTGATCCTGGGCAAGTCACTTAACCCCATTTGCCTCAGTTTCCCCATCTGTAAAATGAGCTGGAGAAGGAAATGGTGAACCACTCTAGTATCTTTGCCAAGAAAGCCTCAAATGGGATCATGAAGAGTTGGACAGGCCTGAACAACAACTACGTTATAGTAGTAGATTGCAACCTACAAAGTATGATTTGATATTCTGAAAACTACACCCCTGCCCAAAATTATTTACAGACCTCAATTAAACACACTACCTCAGGGACTCCAGGAAAGTTGAAATGGGCTTTGTGTTCATTTCCTCATGGACACAAAATATAGAGTTGGGATCAACCATCTAGGTTTCCTTCCAATTTTGAATCTAGGGTCTTTTGAAATTTCTGATACATCACAGAATTAGTGAAAGTACTATACAGCAAGTGCTGGGCCTCTGGGGGCCACAGTGATCATACATTCATTATCTAGTTTGCTCCCAACTTTCCCTTTCTCACTAGTCCTTTCATTAGGAAGGTGTACCTTATTAGTGAAGCCTAGGCCCAGGAGAGATGAAGCATTGAAGGACAAATTGCAATAGGGTGTGTGGAGTGGCTGGGGTAAGGGCAGAACATTAGCCCAATAGTGACAGTTCTATGGACTGTTAGGACATCATTCCTTAGCAGGAACTGGAGAGTTAGGATGGTGGTGGCTTGTTTATTTACTGAGGTCTAGATAAGCTTGGATGTAGTCCAAGGCAATGGTATTAAATGCAAATAGAAATGTATTCCTATGGGCAGCACATTGACCTAGAAAACCACAAATGAACAATATCTATGTTGTCATAATTTTAGGTTTTTAAAATTTTTACTAATGCTAATTAATTAATTTAACATTTTATTTATTTCTCATTTATATTTTAATGTGGTTCAGCCACATGGGGAAGTTTTATGGGCTATACCTTTGGCTAGGGAAGAGGGAAGGACAGAAATCAGGAACAAAAGACATACTTCTTGGCCTTCATACTCTTGCCCTTTAAACAAAAGTAAAATGAAACACACACACACACACACACACACACACACACACACACACACTTTGACAAAAGAAGCAGTCTCATGAGATAAGTAGTTAGATGACAAGCAATTTTATTTTGCAAAACAATCACTATTCAGCAACAAATACAATTGCAAATCTGATTGAAAAACATGAACTAACTACCACCAGCCACTGAAGAAATGCCTCTCTAAGGTAACAGGCTCTAGAATTCTCAGAAAAAAAACCCCATAGATTTGTAAGGTGTGTTTTAACACTTGGAATCTGGGCACACTGGGTGTGCATTTTTGCTTGTTTTTTTTTTCCTCTTTGCTAAAGTTGAAGTGAATTGTTATGATTTAACCTTTTCTGAGTCTGAAAACAGGCAGCTTTGTTGTAGAGGGAATTGCTCCAGCTTACTCACCTAGGCTAGAATCCTATCTGTATAATTTTAAATACAAACATGGAATTAAGCTGATATATCCATATTTTTGAAGGAATATATGGAATCTGTCTCCACATATTATGAATTTACTTTCAAGTAGCAAATCTTTTTTTTCCCCACCACTTAAAGGCTAAATGATTCCCTTTCCTCTTTCTTCTGGCATGAAAGACAGAAAAAAATGTTTATATTTCCAGTTGTGTTAGAATCAATTATGAGGAATATCACTACATTAATACTAATGTAAGATTATTTGGTGGCTAATATACCATTTCCTTTTGTACACAATAAGAAAAAAATGTAAAGTCTACCATAGGTTTTGTAGACCAATTGCCTTTGTATTTTCCCATCTTCCATCAATTTTCTCTGTCCAGTCCTTTTCAGGTCCTTGCTACCTAGTGTTACACAGGGCTTTTGCTTGTGGATGGGACTGGAGCCCATCATCCTGCTAAAACAGCAGGTAAATCCAGAGAGAGTTGGTTCAAGTGAACATGGCCTTTAAAACTCTTCATGAATCTGGATCATCGTAATTTAAATGTTTCTCAGTTGCATGTGATTCCAGAGAGAGTTGGTTCTTTTGTGAACGTTGGCCTTATAACTCTTCATGAATCTGGATTACTTAGGCAGACTGATTCTCATCAGCCAAAGCCAGGGTAAAGCTGGATAGAGAGGATCTAGAATCTGAAGCTTTTAGAGCTCTGACTTCTAGACCACCAGATACATTGTCTTCCTTGTTAGTATTGTGTTTGCAAAGCTTATGTTGTTGAGTTGTGTTCTTGAGAGTGAAGACAAGGCTTAGCTTTTTTCAAGGGGCTTCAAGAGCCCTGTAACTTAACCTGTGTGTTTTTCTTGAGTCAGCAAAATCTGATTCTTTTCTCTGATTTTACAAAGAATCATGATTCATTCTGGGTAAAGCAACTTATTCTAAAGACCTTGTAAGGACTGGACAAGAAAAAACTAAAGACTCAAATGCTTTCCACTAACCTAACTCTGGACTTTATACACAGGTAACTAAACTTCATCATCATGAATTGTTCTTTTTATTTGTTTTCGGTGTGTGTTTGTAATTTAAAAGCAGATCTAACAAAATACTCGAGTCACAGGTTAAATGCTGTCCTGATCAACTGGTGTTCGATTTCTGTCGAATGGATCTTCCACAGTACCTTAATTGCTAGCTAACACTATCAAAAGACTTAAGAAAAATACTGCCAAGTTATTTGCACTCGGTGGTGGTACAGGGTGTGAGGAATGTGTTCCACACTACTAGTCTTCCTGTTTGTGCAACATATAGGACTCTGATGTACTACACCAGGAAATATTTCTGTGTAAATGCCAGGGTTAGTTTAAGCAAACTCCACTCAGCAATTACATGGCAAAAATTAGAAACCCATTGTCCTAATTAATTTCTACATTCACAACATTTGCATCAAACTGACTGATAGACAGGGTTAGACAGGATTGGGGGTGTATAAAAGCTCTCTGTTGAAAATAATGAAGTGGCGGATTTTCTGTGTTTCTAGGGTTTTTCCCTTGGGGAATTCACATTAAGGACAATGTCAGATGGGTCATTATACTACCCCTACAGATCCCTGTCTCTTCACCCTTAGTATTTTTGTTAGATAATAAGCACTAAAATGTTGCTGAAGCCCACACTCATCCTCTTCTTTCAACTACCACCCTCAAGTTTTAAAACTGAATTGGCCCAAAAGAAACAATAAACCACCCTCTCTGACTTCAACACTGTTTCAGCTCAGTCACTAAGATGAGGAGTCTTAAGAACACTTAAAAGTTACAAAGAGCTTCCATAAAACATGTCATCTTCTGGCCCTATTCAGGGACAGCTCAGAAATGGATCATGGATTTGGATCATGGATCATATTTGTTGATGAGTTTAAAATCAACAATCTGTGATTGGAATAAGTTGTTTCATGATTTCTAGGCAAGATTACTGTAGATAATATCAGAACAGCCCTCTTCCCTGAGAAACTATGCTAAGCTGTAGTGTTTCTTGTTTTTAGTTGATGCAGTGTTATAGCAGAGTCCTGAAAAGTAAATCCATCAAACCAGACACTTTATCTTCCCTTTTTTTTCTATACACACTTAACAAAGGTATTCTTCCAATTGAAAGCATTTTCGCTTTTTTTGGTATATGGACAAATGTTTTACTTGAATGGGCAGCCTCCTTGGATAGCCTAGCTAATTTAACAAGGAGATGCCATCCTGAGGAGAGGAATGGCATTTTCTCAAATTCACTTTCTTGGATTCAACTTTAGCAAAAGAAAAAAAAATGTAAATAAATAAAAGAGGCCATCATCTCATAATTAGCAGAGTAAAACCCAAATTACTTCTTAAGTAAAAAAAAAAATTCCAGAATCTCAAACCAAGAGTTTTTTGTTCCTTTTACATAGATCCAGACCTCCCCAGCAAACTCTATATTGGTGAAGAGAAACAGAAAAGGAAAATAAAATTCTAGCATTACAGAAGAGATTTTATCTGGCACTATAACAGGGGCACGGCTTTTAGTTGTTACAGAAAGCAACTTCATGCTAAAAGTTTTTCTCTTTTTAAATGTTTTTTTTTTTAATAGGGAAAAAACCCTGCTAACAACTACTTTCACATACCTAAAATTTCAACACCAAAGGGTGCAAGAGACACAGATACTGTGAATAATCAAGAAGTATAATATTCAAGTATATGAGGGAGTATCACAAATGGCCACAGAGAAATATATATATATGTATATATATATGTATATCTATAATACTGTATCAAACAGATGGAAAGGATGTGAAACTTGTAGTGTGGACACAAATCTAGCCAATTAACTGACATCCTAATCAGACACAAGTCCATAGTTGTGGAAGTGTTCCATGTCTAAAAGCTGCTCTTGAACATCACTTCCTTAAAAATACAGTTCAACTGTTCTTCAACTACTTTTTTTTAATTAGTTAAATAATTTATCAGAATCACCTATACACTGATTTAATTATCCAGGCCCCAAATGTTAATAACTTAATTGAATCTTTCTTCCCATTTATACAAAATAACACTTTTTTTAAAACTTGGTTTTTTTTAATATGTTCTTCTCATCTTGTAATCAGACTCTTTCATTTTAATTTAACCTGTAATAAGTTACAAAAGGACAATCTTTGTTGCCCATAAACAGACCAGTGAAATGAGCGTCTTGGATATTAACAAGGCTCTTCAGAAAATAGTGGATGGCCTTCAGGCACATGAAAGGTAAAAATGTATTTTTATCATAGTACTCCATGCAAGACAGACCAGAGCAACAAGAATCATCCAATGGAATATATTGCAATTGTACTTATGTAAAGCCAATGGGTCTTCCTGCTGCAAATAAAAATCAGGTCAATTTCTGCACATACTTAAATTTGGGGGATTATTTTTATCGTAATGGTTACCACAATCTTGGGATAAGATTTATTTTAGAATTTGTAAGGACTGAATATAACACCTGCTCTGAGCCCGCTCCTGTCAAGAGCTCATGACTAAATAGCATGACTTCATTCAGTGTTAAATGAGACAGATTCACAAGCCCTGCTTAGCAAGGGCAGCAGTGACATCTTCAGCCAAAGTGGCAAGCTGGGGAGACTCTAGCAGGTTGATGCTTCCAGATGAGGAGACATTGCTGAGTCGCCTGGGGGAAGCCACACTGGATCTGCCCGGAGACTGTGTAATGATCTCAGCACCATGGTCTACCCGAGCCTTAGCATGTTCTCTGAAGTTCAGTTTTTGGCTGTCGATCTGTTCAGAGTAAAGGACATTTGTTATTTGACTTAGTCATTGCAAATTGGAGGAAGGTGTCCCTAGTCTAAGGATCTCATTTTCAGATGACCTATATACATGCTGGGATATCCCCATTCCTTATCACCCCAGCTCTTTCATTTGTGACTGATTTGGAATCTAAGAGGTTCCATACCTTGACATTACCACCTCCAGGTATGTGGTGGGCATTGTCAAGTGACCCCACTTTAGCTTGTGCCTTCTCTTTGAAATCCAGCTTCACACTTTCAATTTTCACACGGCCACCGCCTATATGAGATAGAAAGATTTGCATAGATGAATTGGCTTTGGTTTTTACCCTTGTGAAAGAATAAGTAGCAATGACTTAGGATCAGATAGACAAAAACAAATTACAGAATTGTAACCAGCCTTGTTCACCAGCCTTGACTTTTTTTTTTAATCTATAAACTGAGGGTTTTAGACTAGAAGTCCCCTTACAACTTTAATGTGTGATTATTACAGTCTCTACAAGCATAGCTGTGTAAGGAATTTTTAAAAAGTCACCAAAGTTTATTTGCCTTTTGTCCACTTAGATATAGTCTAACACCATTAAAAATATCCCTCAAAGGACATTATTCTTATGGTATATAGTTTAATATTTAGCCCCCAGTGTCTTTCCCCTTCTCTGTATTTCTAGTCTGAATGATAAGTTAGGGTGCTATTGTCTAATGTAGTTAATTTGTATGTAACTCAGTTGCAGGAATTCCACAAATACAATATTTGTTAGAAGCTTAATCAACGGAACACAATAAAAAGCTCCAGAAGGACAAAAGGAGGCAAGTATGATCCTGTTGAGATAATTTTTTTCCATTCTTAAACTGTTTTTATTATTTGTTACCTGGCCTATGACGGATATTCTTTAGGGAACCGCATTTAGATGTCACGTGGCTTAAGTCAATCTTCTTGGTAACAATCTGTATCTGCATAAATTACATAAGGTATATTTTAGATGGTTGAAATATACACACATGGTGATGCTCAAGTCCATACAGACTTAGTGGAAAGCACTCACGCGCACATACACACACACTCACACACACATACACACACACACACACACACACACACGCCTCAATACATTTGGATAGAAAGGAAGGACCCAAGTGTAAAAGTCCTGGAACAGAAGATTTTATTAGTAGATACAGGGCACACCACAAGGAATGGAAACAACTGCATTAATACAAGCTTTCATTCAATCCGAGTATTAGGTATTACCATGTTAAAACCTCTTATAAGCAAAAACCCAGAGAAAGCAAAAGAAGATGAATTAGTTAATACTGGAAAATTCTATGAAGATTAAAAAGTGCCAGTAGACCTCAGATATAAGTAAAATATAATGAACAGGCTTCTTTTCTAAAATATTAGTAAGTGGTCACACCTTGGTCAGTGGAACTTCCCTAAAGCATCATGTAATAGCATTGTGGTAGTTCCCAGTTCCTTTTTTTAATGTTTCCCTCCAATTCTCAGAGGGGAGAAGGTTTTCCACCTACTTTCAAGTCATTCTGACTTCCAATTCAAACCTTGCTGCTTAAGCATTTTCATCTGCTCTCCTTGTAGTGGAGGACAGAAGGAGCTGGTTGAGTTCATCCTGTCTTCCTCCAACTCTATCATAACAGTCTGCAGTATTTAGGTTAACTATAGAATCCCAGGACCAAGCTTTGTGTCCTTATCAATATCCAAAGGGGTTAAGAGAAAAAGAGCCATGAGCATTAGTATCTGGTACCCAGAATTTAACCCATCCAACCCCTTTCATTAGGCTCAACAATGAACAATGTATTGATATCATAGTAATTATTCTCCAAAATTCTAGACACCAGCTGCTAGAGTGGGGATGCTATTTGATTGCTTCCCTTCCTTCTCCTTAGGCTCATTTGAGTGGTGAATTTTCTATAGCTAGGAAAAACTCAGACACCTGCCATTTGCCGGAGGGAAATTCAACCAGGAGGAAATCTTTATGCTGAAATATATAAAATAGATGGGATCAATGTTTCCTCCTACTCCTGGAAAGAACTCTCCTTGTTCTCTGAGTGTAGACTTTTTCAGCTGTGAACTGGAGACATTTAATGTCTGGCCTTTGGATTTATACCTTCCCATCCTACCTATCTCTTTTGCTCTAGTGAAGGAGAGAAGAGAAAACTCCTAAGGGACAGTCTACATTGAGACATAAATTCTTTTATTTTGAACTATATGTAGAATTTACTTGATCACTTCTGCAATATTCCAAGTGAACAATGGAGGTGACTAACTGCTTTGAATATTTCTGGGAATATTAGCTTGTGTCTCCTGTGCAAGTTGGACTGCCATAATTTCAATAGAACAGTCGGAATATGTAGTTCAGCTAGTTGATACTGTATTTTCACTGGAGAAGGAAGAGAGAGAGCATCAGGTAAAGACCAATGAATCAAAATGGTAAAGTAAATGGCCTTGCTGTCCTCCTAGCTTCAGAGGTATGCCTTGTGCGGTTTAATTTGCTGGAAGACTCATGAAGAAAGCCCATTGCTCAACAGACAGGGTTGACATGCCACTAGACCAGGTTGACACATTAAACAGTAGTGAGAAGGGGGAAAAGTGCTTGGGAAAAAGCAACGCAGGAAAGGTGACAGAGGGCTGGCTCTTCAGGAGGCTCACTCACAGTCAAGGACACCCTCCAAGCAGCAGCTTCTACTTACATTTCCTCCCCCTGCAGAATGTTTGATGTTATCCTTGGAACCACATCTGGACTGAACCTCGCTAAAATCCATCTTCTTGTTTAAAATCCTAACCTAAAAGGAATCGAAGGGAACTTACTACAAATGGCTTTTATTCTGGGGGGCAGGGTGGTAGGAAGCCAGAAGGAGCCTACTTTTGTATGTGTGGCAAGCAAGTTTTATGAAGGCTGAATAGATACCTGTCTAAATATTAATTTGGCAAAAGCATAAGGAATCCCAATATTTTGTATCCGTCATGAGAGTTTAAAAACACAGCAGTGTTGTCCCCTCATTGTAAAGTGTGGAAGGCAGATGCTAGGATGAACGTCATCTAGGTATGTCAAGGCAAGCCTATTCCTTGGACTCAGTATGGTATGGAGGATCTTCAACATTTCAGATGAGATCTATTGCTAAACCAGGGATTCAGGTTCTTGCTATGGAGACTATAATAATTCAGTTCAGTCTAAAACCTCAATGACTATGGCTGATTTTTTCTTCCTTGTTTTTTACTTAATAGATCACTTCTCCGCTAGTTAGTTTGTTGTCCAAGAAGTCCATCTTTGCTTCACCTTAGGGTTCCCTCTGGTATTCTTTATTCCTTAGAGTTCTTTATTGCTTCGATGAAGAATGGTCAGTTACTGGCAAACTTTGAGAAAGACAGTGTGAGCATATTTAAAGAGAATTGCATTTCAAAGCCTGAGTCCTGGATTTGAATCCTGGATCCATCACTTAACTAGGTGTGTGGAAGTTGCCTTAAATATTTTCAGTGAGTTTCACTCCTTTCAATCTCAGTAAGATGGGCTAATTAATATTTATACTATCTCCCTTACACAGTTCTTTTGAGGACTAATGAGATAAAGAAGAAAATGTGCTTTATAGAGTGCTATACAAATATAAGCTATTATTATTACTATTTATTGTTCAGATATTCAGTTGTGTTTAACTCTGGTTAACCTGGCACACTAGAGCATGTCAATATTGTCCATGGGGTATTCCTGGTAAAGATGCTGGAGTGGTTTACCATTTCCTTCTCCAGTGGATTGGGACAAACACAGGTTAAGTGACTTGCTCATGGTCACATAGCTAATAAATGTCTGAGGCCAGATTTGAATTCAGGTCTTCCTGACTCCAGGCCCAATGCTCTATCATTGAGCCATCTAGCTGCCTCTACTACTGCCATTATGAATACTATCATTATTAATAAAGGGGAAAGGATCCTGTTAGGTAACATGAAAACATTCCCTCCTAACAGTGCTTTCCTCTTTAGAGACAGCTAATATACTCAAACCAGAACTGAAAGACTAGGACCAAAGAAGGGGAAAAAAGATTAAAAACAATCTGAGATGAACAACCACAAAGATTTTCATTATAAAGTACACACAACTGTCAACTGTTAAAAGAACTGTTAACCTAGAAAAGAATATACATTGATTATATTGATATAAATAATGGAGGGAAACAAAATCCCGTCTCTCAAAAAATCCTTTCCCCTCAATGATTTACATTAGATTTGTAATTCCATTAGTCTATAAGAGTCTCCATCAAATTAGTGTTGTTGTAATGTCCTTTACAGTAAACACAGAAACCTTTTCAGTTCTTTCCTTAGGCATTAGGTTACTTGTTCAACAGTTAGGAAGATATGGGTAGGGTGATAAAGAGAAAGGACAAAGTAAAGCAAACTTCCTAGTCTTATGAGTTACAATTGTGTCTTTGTTAGGATTTCCATTTCCCCTCTCCATCTCCTCTTGGAGCATCACCTTGTCCCTGCTTTTTAGCCTCCTAAATTTTACTAAGCAGCAGCAAATGGAATGTGACTGTCTCTCCCCAATCTACTGTAGAAATATAGGACTTGGAACTCACTTCACCCTTTGAACCTAACAGGAAGATGGAAAGGTGACTCACTGTTATGAGTTTAACTTTTTACTTTCCATCCTCAATGAACTTCACTCTCTGCCCCAAAATGGGGTTGTAGGATCAATTTTAAAATCTATATAGGCCTTGTTGCTTAGAAGCCAAGGCAGCTAAGGTGTGAAAACAGGAAGCTATGGATTGAAATAAAAACAGGGGCTAAATGAGGGTCTCCTGATGTCAGCTGCTTTTCTCGCCTTTTCCCCTGACACTGAGGAACAATCCAAATATCACATGCATCGGCAATATTTAGGGAATTGTATTCTCCCTTCTTGAGAAACAAGAACAAAAACTCAAACAAAAACATACCCCAGACTTATATTAAACTTTGAGGTTGATATCATAACATAGGGAAAAATATAAAAATGCAAGATAAAATTGAACTGAACTAGACCGGCATTGTCCGGCTGGTCTGTCCCCTGAAGGGAAACATCACGAACACCTCTCTTCAGTGACTCCAAGAAAGGACCTAATTTTAAAATAGAATTCAGGAGGCATGAGGACTAGACTTGGCTTTGGGGCATATAATAAAAGTTCCACTTTTTTAAAATAGGAATCACAAGCAGAGTCTGAATTCAACAATAAATCTGGCTCCCCTAGAAGGTTGTGTGTATGTGTGTGTGTATGTGTGTGTGTGTGTGTATGTGTGTGTGTGTGTGTGTGTGTGTGTGTGTGTGTGTGTGTGTATAGTATTAACTCTAGAGTTGCATGGGTTTGAATTAATGAATACTCTGAATATTTCAACTTTCAGTGATAAACTGTTTTTAGAAAGAGAAACATGCTATTTGTTTTCCCAAAAATGCTCCATTCAGATGGTATCTCCAGGGGCCTCATTAATCTGGATATGAAATAGATGTTATCTGAATTCTTCCAACCACCTTTAGGAATAGATCAGGGCTTAACAGATCCTTCAAAGATCTTTGCCTGTATTTGACTTGTTTGCTAAGGAAACACAATCAGTGAAAATAGGAAGTGATTAATTCAGTAAAGGGGCGTTTTGGTCTTTATGGAGATAATGTTACTATTTGCTTACTGAATATCAACACTTTAAATGTTGAATGAAGATCTTTTCTTTTTGTTATCCAAATAACCGGTTACTCAATGGGTGGGGGTGCTATGGGATTCTGAAGGCATTAATAGGAAATGATTAAATACTACAGGATTTACCCAGAATGCAATAAAGTATCATCCTAGGCCTTATTCATTTCCCTCTGTTGCAACTATAGTACTGAATATGATCTCTTAAAAATCTTAAAGATGATAGTAATTTTGTCAATGTATGTTCTGCTAAGGTTGCAATATCACAATGTATATGTTTTCTCATTGACAAAAAAAAAGGGTCACTCATTCCCTAAGTGTAGAGGCTTGTTCCATTTTGCTAACATTGTGTTATCACTTTAGATGCTGCATATGAAGAATTGAATATCCTAGTATATAATAGGGTTACACTTATCAGTCCCCTCCTATGTACTGGAAGAAAGTGTATTGTTGGTTTTTTTTTCTTCTGTACAGGACTCCTCATCAGACATGACAAGTTCCAGTCTAATGCCTTTCTCTAATCAGCTGACTACAGTGGGATTATTCTAGATTTGCTGGAGGAAATGTCTGGCTCTTCGGCACTATAGACTTCCCAAGGCTCAGTTAACAGCATATTTTGCCACTGGATGTATCCTTTCAGAGAAAAAATGCCTGGTAAGGATGGTAAAGTCCTGTCACAGAACAATTTTCTGATAAGAACTGTCAGTTCCTATTCTCGAGGCTCTAAATAGAGAACAGTTTCTCAGGCACTTAGATATCAATTGTCTTCATGTTTTGTAAAATACATCTTAAGGGAAAAAGCAATCTGAACAAATCTTTCAAATATACATGTTTAAATACCAGGCTAGAAAATATAATAGATCTTTGTGTGACAGAGCAACCAATTCTCTGATGTTTTTGAATGGGGGAGCAGGAGATAGAACATTCATAGGAACACAGGATAAGGGTTCTAGAACTAGAAAGGAATTTTGAAGCCATCTTTTCCAATCCCCTAATTTTCTTTATAAGGAAACTGGCTCACTGAGATTAAGTGATTTACCCAAGGTCACATGGGTAGTAAGCAGAATAGGTAGAAACCCAGGATCTTTGACTCGAGTCATCTCTCCTTCCCCAGTACCACAATGTCCTCCCTCCCCAGATAACTGCCGAACAATTTGAACCTATGACAATTGCTTCAATTCAACAGACATTTATTTTTTATTTTTATTTTATTTTTTTAAGCAATTGGGGTTAAGTAAGTAACTTGCTCAAGGTTACACAGCTAGTCATTATTTATGTGTGGGTGCTCATTTTCTGAGGCCGGATTTGATCTCGGGTCATCCCAACTCTGAGGCCGGCGCTCTTACTCACTGCGCCACCTAGCCGCCCCTTTTAGGGCAATTGGGGTTAAGTAACTTGCCCAAGGTCACACGGCTAGGTTTTTGTTTGTGTGGGTTAAGTGTCTGAGGCTGGATCCGAACCCAGGTCCCTCTGACTCCAGGGCCGGCGCTCCACTCACTGCGCCACCTAGCCGCCCCTCAACAGACATTTATGAAGCATCTACCATGGCAAGGCATTGTGCTAAGCTCTGGAGTTGTAAGAATAACACATGACCCAGGGGTGGGGAACCTGCGGCCTCAAGGCCACATGTGGCCCTCTAGGTCCTCAAGGAAACCAACCTTCACAGAACAAATCCCCTTAATAAAAAATTTGTTCTGCAAAACTTGGATTCAGTCCAAAGGCCCCATCTAGGACCTAGAAGGCCACATGCGGTCTTGTCCCCACCCCTGGGCCCTAACCTCTGCTCTCAGAGAGTTTACAATCTACTGGAGTGAGATATCCTTATACAGATTAGTGTAACACAGAGTCAGGTGTGGTCCCTGACAGGGAGGGGAGGGAGAAGAGATTCAGGGTGCTCTAGGTAAATCAGAGCAGAGAGGAGTCACAGAAATTGTCACAGAGGAAGTGACTCTTAAGCTAAGTTCTGACTGAAGGGAAGGCAGAAATTGGAAAGGCAGAGATGAAGATGTGGAAAATCATCAACAGCTAACTGGCTGAATGACTGAGCCCTAATGTCCCAGCGTTGTTCCGAGGATAAAATGAAGCAATGGGGACCGAGTGCTTTGTAAATCTTAAGGCTTTATGTATAATTGTCAACTGTTTATTACTGTTGCTGTTGTTACAGTTCAGTATTCCCACTTTCTAGTGGAAGGAGAGAGTGAAGAATGAAAGGACTTTCATCACAAAACTGGATAATTAAAATAAAATTACCTGATAGTAGGATCATTGAATTTAGGGACAGAAGAGACAATAGAGATAATCTTGTCTAAGTTCCATTTTGTGAAAAAAAAAAAAAAAAAACAACAACTGAGTTTTAAAAGAAGTGAAGCGAATTCCCCAAAGTTAAGTAGGGAGTTGAGACAGGATTCAAATTCAGGCCCTCTGGCTACAGATCCAGAGCTCTTTCCACTACCCCATCCTGCCCCATAATGTTGTTCCTCAACTCAAAAACCTTCAGTTGCACATCTTTTCCTAGTGAACAAGCCCAAACTCCTTGGCTCATCATTAAAACCTCTCTCCTATCTGGGCCTAATTTGCTTTCTCTGGTTAATGAACTAACAAAACAGGAACATTCTCCATTCCTCCAATATATATGAAGCTTTTCCACTTTCCTACTTTTCATTCATGCTATTTCCCTCCATCTGGAATGCCTTCTTTCCACATATCCTCCTTTAAAAATCTTGCCTATTTATTCTCCAAAGCTCAGCCTAATTATCACCTTAACTCTCCCAATTACCTAAGTAAACAATAGTTTCTCTTTCCTCTAAACTTCTATGAATATCTTGTGCTATATTCATAGCATTTTATCACATACTATTTTGTAGTGTAGGTGTCTGGGTATAGATATGTTTCCCTGATTAAGGTTCTAAACATAGCACATGCTAAATAAATATTTGTTGAATGAATGAATGAATAGACAAACAAACTGGGTACTAGATGTTATAAATGAAAATCTACATGCTCTGTCTAGGGAGTAAACCACACTTGTTGAGGATCCAGGAAGTTTCATGATCTTTATTTTACATTTATGCTGTAACAAATAAATGGGTAGCCTCCCAGAAAAAAAAAAAAACCTACAGAGGATCAGACAAAGGCAAGCCCTTTTTACGCTGTTTCATTTAACTTTTGTGCCATTCCTCCCTTCAGAGCTGGGACTGGCTCCAGCTCTTCTGGGTTACAACTCTCTGGACCTGCCCATTAAGCATCAATGTTAATGAAAAGTCAATGACCATCCCCTAACTGGTCCAGGCCAGCCTAGCTCAGGCCCCTCTTTACAGATTTTATGCCTCCCTGCACGTAAACACCCATTGTTCCTGTAGAATCTGTGGAAACCAAACTGCCAGCGTTTCTCACATAGAGAAATGTCCCCCCGTCCTCGGGCGTAGTGGTGTTATATACCAACTAGAAATCTGTACAAACTAGAATTTCTCATGATCCTCCAATATTAATTTTTAGTTTCATCATTGTGCTAAAATGTCACCCCTAGGGGTTTTTTTTTTTTGGAACAGAAAATATTTTCATGGGACAGCTAGGTGGTGCAGTGAATAGAGCACCGGCCTTAGAGTCAGGAGGGACCTGATTTCAAATCCAGACAGACACTTAACACTTACTAGCCGTGTGACCTTGGGCAAGTCACTTAACCCCAACTGCCCTGCCCTCCCCCTCCAAAAACCAAAAAATAAAATATTTTGATAATATAGTATAATTTTTAAAAGATGATTATATACAAAACTGCAAATCTATTATGTACAACTTGCTATTCCTTTTAAATATATAATAACGTGGGGCAGCTAGGTGGCGCAGTGAGTAGAGCATCGGCCCTGGAGTCAGAAGGACCTGAGTTCGGATCCGGCCTCAGACACTTAACGCACACACAAACAAACAAACAAAAAAACCTAGCTGTGTAACCTTGGGCAAGTTCCTTAACCCCAATTGCCCTCCAAAAAAAAAAAAGAAAAAATATCAGGTTATTAAATATATAATAAAGTTATCACATAAATTTCCTTTTCCCCTTCCCTCTCACCAGAGATGGCTACCATCAGACACAAATATTTCCTTCTCTCTCCCTCTCTCTTTCCCTTTCTCCCTCTCCATTTCCCTTTCTCTCCCTCCCCTCCTCCCCTTTCCCTCTCTCTTTTCCTCTCTCTCTCTGTCTCTCTCTGTCTCTCTCTCTCTGTGTGTCTCTCTCTCTCTTTCTCTCTCTCCCCCTTATATCATCATTCTACAGATCAATTTCAATTCTTTCTCTGGATCCAGATAGTATCTTACTTCATATATCCTTTGTAGTCAATTTGCATATTTATAATACTCAAAATGACTTATTCACTCAAAATTGTTCTTAGAACAATATTATTATTACTATACACAATGCTCTTTTAGTTCTCATTTGCTCTTCATTATTTCACACACGTCTATCCATGTTTTTCTAAAATCATTGAGCTCATCATTTCTTACAGCATAGCAGCATTCTATCACAATCATACATCACAAGGAAAAAAACTCCTTCTTTTGAAAACATGTGCTAAGATTTATTTTAAAAAATATAGGGGATGAAGGTATTCCTTACTTTTATGTCTTATTCTCATACAAATTGTTTGGCTACTCCAAAGCTCAGCATGTAAGACTGAAATAATCACGGTGTGCAAAACTTGAAAGGTTAGGAATATGCCCAAAACAGTTATTGCCTTCTCTTCCTCTCCTCCTCTGCTAGCTTAACAAGATGCTAGGAGAGTGCCATGAACACATCCTTGCCCCTTTATTTATTACACTGCAGTTTTGCCAGACAGAGACATAATAAGCGATCTGGGTGCCTGGGCAAGCAGCTCAAGTATCAGATGTGAAAAAAGTTTTACTTTGCTTAGTTTTATCCTGTGACTTTGTTAGCATGGGGAACTACATTGTGGGAAACTACCTCTATCAGGGAAGATTGGCAACTTTTCTGAAATGTAGAGTCTTAGGGAGTTGATAGAAACACTAAGAGATTAAGTGACATGCTTAGGATCACAGAGCCTGTATATGTTGGATATGGGAATTAACCCAGTATTTTTTACTAGAAAGATGACTTTTTATCATGAGACCACACTAAATCTCATGAAAAATAATCAAAATCTAAAATAACCTAAGTAATTAAGAGAAATTTAGTTGAGTAAGAGGGGGATCTTAGTGACTCCTGTGGCTTCTATGCTGCTTGCTAACATGTATTTAATTTTTCTTCCCTATAAAAATTATAATATTCTGAGTGCATAACTGTACCCATTTCACCCTAGTTATGGCTCTGGTCTTTAATATTCCCTGCTAAGAACAGAACTCTGATACCAGGCTATCATACCCTTTATCTTTCATTCATTTAGACTATTTCTTTTTTGCATTATTTTCCAGGTATGCCAAGAATGAAATCCCCAATAATTATCAGTAAAAAGTGCTTTTCTTTCCCCGTTTTCTGTTCAAACATCTATCTGAAGCACATTTTCATGGTTATAACCTTCATTTTTAATAATAACTTATTCATTCATATCAGATGAACACCAGAAGGAGTTTATATTGAAAAGAAGTTCAAACATGAATACATTAGATAGATTTGAAAATGGAAGCTCATAATGTTCTGTTTTGAAATTATACCAGTAAGAGCCTTGCAGTCAGGTTAAAATTATATATGGGCTTATAGGTCTTTTTACCAGCTCTTGTAAAAAAAAAAACAATGTATGTCTTATTTTTTACCAATGTATAAATAAAAAATTGCATTGTTATTCTATTCTAATGCAACCATGTGCTTCAGACAGTAACTTAATTATTTTCTACCATTTTTTCCCTCTATGTCTGGTCTTCATCTTACTTGTTACAGTTTGATATCTGGTCACAAGATTTTTATTAGTTCTACCAAAGGTGCCTTCAGCCTCTTCTAGGTTTTGTAGGGGATTTACAGTAGTGGCTTCAACATTCCTTACTGATATGCATTTAATTTTTTATGCCTTGTAAATGTCAATGTCGTGAGGCCTGGCATTGGAAGTCACACTGTACTTAAGTCTCTGATCTTATAGTAGATCTCAGCTGGTGGAGACCACTTTGTTCTTCCATGATATTTTAAGTCTGAATTGGTTTCCCTAGATCATTCTTCATGAAGCACACTACTGGGCACATGGGAAGACAATTCAATTTTCTTTGTACTGATTTTGACTAGACTAGGTATATTCACAAGCATGTGCCTAGAACTAAATATCTACTCCTAAACAAAAAACTGAAGGGAAACAAATGAAAGAGACAGGGAAGGAGGAGAAGGAGAAGCAAGAAGTGATTTAGCTTTTTTTTAAATTATTGTTTCTGACTCTTTAAGGTCTTGGTCAATCTGTTTGAATGGCTGATTTTAAACTCATATATTTATATACTGCTACAGTTATTCTGGGTGATGAGTGATTTTATTTCTTCAGGTCTATGCAGGGAAAAATAATACTGCATGATGATATTAATATCACCCATCATATGAAATAATAATTGTAACTACTCTGAAAGTACTAGACTTGGAGTCCGAATGATCTAGGTCCTAGCCTTTGATACTAAGTTGCTATGTGATCATAGGAAGGCCATTTAAGCTCTCTGAGTCTCAGCTTCATCACACATGAAATGGAAATAAAAACACCATAATACTCTAACAAGATTATCAACTTTTCAAGGGCAGAGATTCTGTCATGCTCTTTTATATCTTCCATACAGTATAGAAGATCGTGCAGCAGTCATTTGATAAAGGGTGCTACAAGGGTAATGCAAAGGGCATTGAATTTGGAGTCAAAGGTTCTGGGTTCAAATTCTGATTCTTGTGTGACTTTCTGAACCTCCATCACCTCGTTTATAAAGGAAAGAGATTGAATTCTCTTTATAGTCTCTTCTTGCTCTTAAGCTATAATCAAACAAACAAGACTTTTAGAAATGGTTTCATTTGTTGATTTACCATTCCTTTCAATTCCCTAAAAAAAGAAGGAATAATGGGAGAAAATATAATTTAAAGAAAGATTGTTTTAAAATTGCTTTCAATCAAAGAGAACATTATCTGATCATTTCCCCGCACTACAATGTTGATTACGCCTACTGTCTCAAGTTTACACTCAGTCCATGGATATTCCATTAAACAAGTGCCCAATCTCTCAACTCATGAATGTCCTTTTTTAACTTGTAAAATTAAAACATTCTCGTTTTCTTTAGCAATTGCCTATTACCCCGGAGTACTGGACTATAGTTCTGCTTTGTCTCACATGGCCAATCTAGTAAATTACACTGACATTCCATTGACTTTGTTCCATTAATGCTGCATTTATAAATTTATGGCCATGGAATTGTTTGGTTCTGAAAGGCAGAAATATGAGCAATGGATGGAAGTTATAAGAGGCAAATTTGGGATTAATATTAGAAAAAAGAATTAGAATTATTCAAAAATGGAATTGGATACCTTAATAGGTAATGGATCTCTCTTGTTGGAGGCCTTTAGGTAGAGGCTAAAGACCATTTGGTCTCTATGTTGGGATTCCTCCTGGGTATGGTTTGTACTAGATGGACACTGTGGTTTCTTTCCACACCAAAATTCTGTGTATCTATGAGATCAAACCCATAAACAGAATCATTTGCATAATCTCCTAACCATGGCAACTAGTCATGGGCAAATATTTGTCCATTAAAACTTACTTTGGGGCAGCTAGGTGGTGCAGTGAATAGAGTACTGGCTCTGGAATCAGGAGGATCTGAGTTCAAATTTGGCCTCAGACACTTAACACTTTAACCTCAATTGCCCTGCTTTCCACCATCCAAAAAAAAGACAAAAAACAAAACAAAACCCAACAACAAAACTTACTTTACAAGTAATTTCCAAACACAACAAAGAAAAGGAGAGGGAATAAGTATTAATCATCTTCTAGATTCCACGCATTGTGTTAAGTGCTATACAGATACTATCTCAGTTGTAACTACCCTGTGAGAGAGGTGCTATTACGATCTCCATTGTATAGCTGAGAAGACCAAGGCAGACAGGTTAAGTGAGCTGGTCAGGGTCACATAGCTACTAAGTATCTGAGGCTAGATTTGAAGTCAGGTGTTCTTGACTCCAGGCCCACTGCTCTACTCACTCTGTCACCTAAACTGCCTCTAAGGGTCTAAGGGACAACAGTTTCATTTGTCTTCTATATATTACAGTACTTTCTCATTCTAGTCAAAAACTCTTTACCTCTTTCAACTAGGTCTCGTAAGCCAGTCTCTGTTTTGAAAAGAAAAAAAAAAAGGTTCCAACTCTCCTTTATAAATGTCCGTTTCTATGAAAAAGAAAAGAAAGGAAGAAGTAATGCGCTGAATTTGTTTGGCACCTTTTTCCTGAATATCTCAATACCACTGGCTTATGGAGTCAGGCTTAACTTTCTTTTTTTTCCTTTTCTTTCTTTGTCTTTTTTCTTTTTGTTTTTTTTTGGAGGGCAAGGAAGGCTGGGCAATTGGGGTTAAGTGACTTGCCCAAGGTCACATGGCTAGTTTTTGTATTAAGTTTCTGAGGCTGGATTTGAAGTCAGGTCCTCCTGACTTCAGGGCCAAGTGCTCTATTCACTGTACCACCTAGCCACCTTGAAGACAGTGGGTCTCTACAGAAACAACTGCCTTTCATCCAGATGTACATATTTTGCCTGGTATTTGGTTACACACAAGTGATTGCATAATTATTGAATTTAACAAAGACACGCTCACTTTACAAGATCTCTTGGGCTCTGTTAATTTATCTAAAACATCTGCATGAGTCAGAGATTGTATATTTTCATTTTTTTCACTCTAACCTATAAGTTTTATTCTAACTTATTTCACCTTAAAGGATTACACTTATGGCTTCTGACAAAACTCCATATATCAGAAACAAATTCATCTATTTCATTAATCACAAACTTATCTCATTGAACAGTGCCATTTCTTAAAGAAAAAGAAAAAACCACACAAACATTGTGGTACAGGAGGAAAATACCTGCTCTCAGCCTAATTCTGTCTGTCATTTGCTAAAACTTTTGTATATGAGAAGATCTGAGCGTGATTCAACTTGGACACAAAAACGAAGTTCTTAACTTCAGGATGTTAAATGTCTAAGATGCTTTTATATCATCTTTGGGAACTGAGTGTTCCCATCTCTATCAATTGCTAGGGAACAGATGACTAACTTTTCTTAGTTATTTGTATGTTTATCTGATTATAGGGTGCATCTCCTTTGTGATGCCTATACCCTGGAGAAAATCATTAATTTAGCAAATGTGTATTGAGAACCTGATTGATTCATCAAGACTAGATGCTGTGGGACACATCAGGATAAAGAAGTCCTAATTCTTCCCTGCAATTGCGAGGCTACCAGTGGAGCACTCAGACTGTCTACCTGAGCAGCTCATTCTCTCTTCCTTTCTTTTCCTGATGACATTTTTCTCCTCAATTACTCTTCCAGGATTCTTATTATTGGTTATATTTTAAGGCTGATAATACCATGTTTCCTTCCACCACTTCTCATAATGTTCATTTTCAGTTTTTTAGAGATTGTTGTGTTCTGTGTTTCATGGAAATATAATGCCATTAGAATATTGATGTTAAAAAGATAGACCTCAATTTACAGGAGATTTGCTACTTGAAGGAAATCCAGCCCCTTCTCCCTTTTCTGTTTAATTATTAGTTCAAAAGGTCCATTGGTGCTGTCTGTCAGGATCAGGAATTGTTTCCACGTGACAAGTTGCAAGGGTTTGAATTAGGGTCTTTGTAGCAGAAATGGAAAAGAAAGGAACATTTAATGGCACATTAAGCATGAAACTACAGAAGACATCCCTAATCTATATCTCCGGTATGACCTAGGTAATTCTCCCTTCCACCTAGATGTTTCACAAGTACTTGACACTACATATTTAAAACTGACCCTGGGTAGCTAGGTGGTACAGAGAGTAGGCCCTAGAGTCAGGAGGACCTGAGTTCAAACCCGGCCTCAGACACTTAACACTTACTAGCTGTGTGACCTTGGGCAAGTCACTTAACCCCAATTGCCCTTCTCTCCCCCCTCCAAAAAGCCAAAAAAAAACCACCCCAAAACTGACCCTGTCTTTTCTTTCTACCCTCCAATCCTACCTAGTTAGATCCTCCTCTTTGTTTATGCTTAAAACCCCATTATCTTCCACCATTCCTACCTCTTTGTCCCTTCCTATATTGTTCCAATTGCAAGTCATGACAACTTTATGTTTTACTATTCAAGATAATTACGCTAAATTCCTTAGCATGCTATGTGAACCCCTTGTGGAGGATTTACAGGAGAACATGGACACGTGTTGCACAGGATCACAAAATGGTTCGTGACATATACACTGATGGATGACCTTCACGTCAATGAGATCACAAATTCATCAAAGTACATTTCACTGTAACTACTATGATGGCATCCTAAAAGGCAGTATGGCACACTGAAAAATGTGATAAATTGGAATGGAAGCACCAGGGTTCCAGGCACAAGGCTCTTATAGTCTTGGAAAGGTAACAACCTCTCCGAGCTTCATTTTCCTAATCTGTAGAATGGGGATAATAATATTTATATTACCAGATAAGTAGATATTCTGAGAAAAAAAAACATGTTTTGATTTATAAATGTTGTTATTGACTAATCTACCTTATCTCTTCCTTTTTGGATCCATCTTATACATAACACTTTGAGATTCATATTTCCCAAATACAAGACCTGCTTATGTTTCTTCCCATTTAGAAACTTCAATAGAACTTCACTGCCTGCTGAATGAAATTCAAATTGATGAGCCCAGTGTTCAAAGCTCTGCAAAGTTTGGCTGCAATTTTTCCTTCCCAACTAATCTTCTACTATTTTCTAATTTCCTGTGCTATTTCTTTGTACTCTCTCTCATTCTCCGAATACATTGGAGCTTTTTCACCTCTACAAGTACAGAGATTTTGTTTCCCCTGCCTCATCCCCTTCTTTTCATATTTTCTTGACATGAATCCAACTTATCTACAAGATACATAGTAATCATGTCTTTTCTACAATGTTTTGCAAAAAGTAGATAATCAAAAATGAATTTTGAATGAAAGACTATAACTGAAGAGTATCTGACTAACAAGCAATGTGGCTGCTCTTAACTTGTCTCTTCCTCTATGTTTTTCCTCTACCCTTATTTTTCTCTGTTTTAACACTTTAAAAATATCATCTTAAATATGTTCATGAAAAAGAAGTTTCTCTCTTTTATATCATTTCTACAATAATGGTTCTTCATTTCTTTCATGAAAATTGAGAATATCACAGATATATAATGCTTTTCACCAACATTCCCCTCCATTTCTCTTTTAGAGCCATTTCAAGAAAACCATACAACCAACATGTTGCAAAGTCCTCATTATGTTTTTCTTCCCCTTTCAAGAAGGTACTTTTATTCATCGGATAAGCAGGGCACATACCGAAAGGGAGAATTCCCTTTTATCTTTCTTGGCAATAATGATGTACTGGGTAAGGTCAAATGCCTCCTGGCCAGCAAACAAGAAAGGAAATTTCACCTTATTTTTCTCAACTCCAAAATCCCAATGGTCAGGGAAGCTTCCAGAAGCAGAGATAAACGATTTTGCTCCCTTGAAGGGATCATCCCATCACAATATATTTCACTTCCTTAACTTTCTTCCTTTTCTCTTTTTTTCACAAGTTAAATGAATCTTATAGGTAGTTGTCTAATGAATCTGAAGGCTAAACTCTGCCATCTGTCTCTTGATATACTGAGTGAGCAAACACATCTTGCTTGTTCACTGAAGATTCAATATAATGCTAACACATTGGATGGGCTCTTTCTTTTCCCAGGTCACCTGGAAGTTGAGGCTAGACTATGTTACAGGTTAATATTTGCCTTGAAGTAAAGGAGAAGTTGTCCTCAAATGATATTCTAGGATTACAAAGTTATAGTTTTGCTATAATTTCTGTCATTTTTCCTGACCAGACCTGCTAAGATTAAAAAATAAATTATGATAATCTCTAATGCAATTTCATTTGAGCTCCTGTGCATAAAATACTTTCTAGTGTGGTATCATACAACAGTGCACTTCAGTGCAAATACTGAAATATTCAGTCAGAGAAGACAAATAAAGAGGGAATCAAGCAAACAAAAATGTACATTTCTAACAGAAATTGGAAGATAATCAACAAAATTAATAGGGGAGTACCCCATCATTCTCTTTCATCTACACACATCAGAAGCACTTTGGGAAAACAACAACAACAACAATCTATTTTAAAATTTCCAAGTCAAATTCTACTAGAAATTGATGCCCCAAATATCATACCATCTTTTTTAGTTCCAGTGACATTTCTTATGCATATTACACACACTTATCTTGGGATCAAAAGCAAAAACAGTTCTGCTAAATCTTAACACTTTCCAGAATATAAACTAGAAATATGGAATTTGCTTAGAAAAATGACAGAAATTGGAAAGAATGATGAAAACTTAAAAATCACTGATGCTTTCCTAACAAAAAGGCATTCAAATTAAAATTTTGCTTTTGATTAAATAATATAAAAGAGCTCAAGTTATTGTTAGAAATTAACTATATATATACATATATATATATATAATTAATAATTGGATAAGTAGGGCACATACCTAAAGGGAGAATTCCCTTTTATCTTTCTTGGCAATAATGATATACTGGGTAAGGACAAATGTCAATAATTTATATTAATATATATATAATTATATGTTAATTTAAAAATCTGAAATTTGAATATTTTCTAACATTTGAGTATGTGTGCTTTTAACTGACAAGGTGCTAACTGTCATGATAGCAAGAATTTCAGGATATTTTCAATACTGGTTTTGACCTAATGGAAATTGGAATCGACAATGCTAAAATCAAATATGCTAGTGGATTCTGGTTTAATAATATTTAAGTAGATATTTTCTTCTCTATTATTCATTATTTTATGAAGATAAATTTGATCTGAATTTATTTTGAATAATTTTTTATCTATCTATTTACAAAGAGAAATTCTTAATTTCTTTTGATGTCATGGACTCCTTCTAAAAATGTTTTTAAATACATAGAATGAATGCCTAGTTTTTCAAAGCAAATCAGCTATATTGAAGTATGGTTATCAAAAACAAGCTCAAGGACCCAAGCTTTTAAGTTCCTAGTTAGAATAATACTATAAATAAATCAATTAGTAGGCACTTATTAAATGTTCATTTATCCATTCAGTATGTCATCCCTTCATTCATTCATCAAGAGTCTACTATGTGCCTTGAATTGTGCTTGGAGTTTCAGGGTCTGAGATGTATAATTGACAGCAGTCCTATTACATTGTGAGCTTCTCAAGGGCAGGGATTGTTTTTGGCTTTCTTTGTATTCCCAGCACTTTGCACAGAGCCTAACACATAGCAGGTTCTTAATGATTGCTTACAGATTGATTGAATTCTGATACCTTAAATTATCAAAGTAAACTTTGAGATTGTTTAATAATCTACCTGAACACTACCAAGAAAAACACACAAATCTATTTCAATACTCCTAGAGTGACTTTGTGTGCATAATATATTTAGTAGGCTATTTATTTATTTATTTTTGCATCTGAAATTTCTGATACAGGACCACAAGAAAATATAGAGACAGTAAAAGAGGCTGTCTTTAGAAGAAAGAATAATATCACACCCTTGAATCTATAGGGTTTATTTAGAGACAAGCAGTCTCTTCAGGCTCCGAGGAAATCAGTGATGGTGAACACCAACAGGCCATGACAGGTCTGACAAGTAGAGTGTAAGGAAGAAGGAGAAATATCATGGGAGACAAGAAAAATGACATATATATCTGTGGAATTTTGTCATGTTGAAGAGACACCATGGCCAAGTGAAACAGGTGCTCAGTTTGAAGTTAGGAAGGCCTAAGTTGCTCTGACACTTTCTAGGACCCTAGAAAGGTATTTAACCTGCATATGCTTTATCTAGGATATATCTACCAAGTCATCTGGCAGATCTGTAAAGGAGGATGGAAATTTCCATCCAAAAATTCTTCACATTAATAAAATCCCATATTCTTCATATTCTTAATATGTTTATACATTTGTGAATTGGCTTTTTTTAATCTATCCCTCTCATTCTCATTTTTTCCTGGCTCTGATGGGTGGTGAGCATTTGGCCTTGTCTTTCTAGGGCTCAGGCCTCTAGGACACTTCCTAGCAATCTCTTCTCTATGTCTCATGACCCCTTCTGTCTCTCCCCTTTCAGCATCCTTTCATATGTTGTCCACTCCTGGTTAGAATGCAAGCTCCTTGAGAGCAGGGACTGACTGTCTTGCTTGCTTGTATTATCTCTTCAGCACTTACCACAGCACCTGGCACATACATAGTAAACAATAAACGTGTGAGCTCTCGCTCTCTCTCTCTCTCTCTCTCTCTCTCTCTCTCTCTCTCTCTCTCTCTCTCCCGCCCTCTCTTTCTCTCTCTCTCTCCCTTTTTCCATTGTTTTCTTTGGGAACCCTAATCAAATAAATATTTCCTACTTATTTTGCTATCTGAAAGGGCATATCAGTCAACTCCCTAATGGCTCCATCCAATCCACCATTTCGGTGACTTCCCAAATCAAAATGCTTCTCCCTTAGCCATGCTTTTATATATGTTTTCTCCCTCTTTAGAAAGTAAACTCCTTGAGGGCAGGGACCGATCACTTTTGCTTTTATTCTTCCAGAGATTACCACACAGGGCTTAGTAAAAAGTGTTTCATAAGTACTTCATTCATTCGAGCATTCTTATTTCTTCTTGCCACCAGAACTGTATTATCTATGGGAAAGAATCACAATCAGGGGCCCAGGACATGCTTTTACATTATTATGCACTTATATTATTCCTTCTTCTGAGGGAAAAATTGGCCAAGTGATTTTTTCCCCAGCATGTGGCACATATGTTAATGTGAAAGAACTAAGCCAACTTCGAATCCCTTGGTAGTTTAGTAGAAAGAGTACTGACAGCTTAGAAGCTGCAGACCTTCTGGTTAAAGATTAACAGTATGACTTTGTCAACAGCATGATGAAATAAACACAAACCACAATGAAGGAGCTGAAACTGGAATTCCACCCTATAGAAATAGTGCTCAGCTAGTCTTTTGTTACCAACATAGCCAGCCTGTATTTACAGAGTTGAGGCCAAGTCAATTAAAGAGAGTACCTCGAGACGAGTGATATAAGACTAGAGGGTAAAAGAAAATTCTTTGTTGGGGTGGGAAAGAGCTGGAGAAAAGGGATAGGGGAAAATGGTAACAATCAGAACTAGTCAAGTGAATAAGAGACCAGCAGCTAAAATAACAACAGCAAAACCCAACTCAAATTGATATTAGACATTGAATTCTGCTCTTCTACATAGCAGTGAAAATTATTCAACCCTCTGCCAACAGATTCAGCCAAGAAGAATCTCCTACAGGCAGCCAGCTTGCATGAGTGATTCCAAAGGGAGATTCAACACTTTTTTGTATAATAACAGCAACAAGAGAAAAAATAATTCATATAATCTTCATACTCATATTTATTTGCAGGCTAGCTATTCCAGGCAGGCTTCAAACTCTACAGCAAAAAGAATATTCAATCTATAATCATCTTTCTTTCTTTCTTTCTTTCTTTCTTTCTTTCTTTCTTTCTTTCTTTCTTTCTTTCTTTCTTCCTTCCTTCCTTCCTTCCTTCCTTCCTTCCTTCCTTCCTTCCTTCCTTCCTTCCTTCCTTCCCTTCCCTTCCTTTCCCTTCCCTTCCCTCTTCTTTTCTTTTCTACTTTCAAATAATGATAAGTGAGGTGTCATCCTCATTTCCCAAGAATAGTTTGGTTAAGGTAAAGAATTCCAGATTAATTTAGCTCTTACCTGTCCACCTTTAGGTTGATATCTGATGTTGTCTGTGGATCCAATTTTGGACCTTACGTTCTTCAGGTCAGGTAGCGGTTGGTTAATAAGCCGTAGCTGTTTAGGGGTAGCTGGAGACTTTGGAGGAGTACGGATAATGGCAACTTTTTTCTCAGTGGGCACCAGGATGCCAGATTTGGGAGTTCCTGGTGTGTGAGGGGTTCTAGGGTAGCTAGGGGTACCAGGAGTGCCTGGGGTACGGGAGGAATAGCTAGGTGGTGTACCAGGAGTAATGGCAGTGGAACCTGGAGTAGTGGGAGTTGATGTACCACTTTTTCCTGTTCTGCGAATTGGCTCTGACCCTAGAAGGAAAGCAACAGAAAATAGAAATCAGTTTTCCAAGGTGGATTTGTCCTTTTAGGTCAGGATAGTTATTTTAGCAAGTCAGTGTGGAGGCACATGTCTATAATCCCAACTACCAGGAAAGCTGAGGCTGGTGCAATTGTTGAGCTTGGGAGTACTGAGCTGCAATGGGCTAAGCTGATCAGAGTAAGTGCCCATCAGTGTTCATAGTAAGCACAGTACCAGTATAGTGAGTTTGTGGGAGTAGGGGGGCACTATGTTGTCTAATGAATGGTGAACTGATCCAGGTAAGAAATGGAGCAAATCAAAGCTTCCATGGCAATTGAGAGTGGGAGAGAGGGAGAGGAGAGAGGAAATTTAGGCAAGAGGAGAGAAGAGTAGAGGAAAGAAGAGATGAAATGAGAGGAAAGAAGAAGAGAGGAGAAGAGAGGCGAAGACAGGGAGAATTTTAGAGGTAGAAGACCCAGATTGAACCATGGCACTGCCACTTGGTGACATTAGACAAGTGTTCAAGGCCAAGAATGATTCCAGCACTTCAACAAAAGGGAAGTTTACTAATAGTAGAAGGGAAGTAATACTCAGCAAAAATGCAGCATTGGTTCATCTGGACAGCTTCCTCATCTCCTTAAAGAGATACTTTTGATCAAAAAGGGAAGGGACATCCATCAAGTCTGACTTTGACTCCTTATAAACTTGCCTTTTTATGTCTTAAGTGATAAGGAAACCATATCAGTGGTTGGAGTTGTAGTCCCCTGGACTAATCAAGCCTCATTTCTGCCACATGGCAGGGACCATGGCAGGCTACTCCTACCACAATAAGTTACTTGACTTCCAAGGGTCTTCGCTTCCTCATCTGTAAAATGAAGGCTTTGGACTAGAAAACTTCTAAAGTTTCTTATACCTTTAAGTCTTATTATATGATCTTTTAAAAATCCACCAGTTTGAGTAAAATATAAGACCATAAACAAGATTTAGGGGATCTAAGAATGAAGAATTTCTGTTCTAAAAGTTTGGTTACAAAAAAAAATGTCTGGTTACTCACAGACCCAAACTACTACCTTTCTTTTCCGAGGGTTTAAAAATGTTCCAACTTACCATAATGGTATTAAAGATGTGGGGGAAAAAGTACTTTTCTCCATTATATAACTAGAGAAATTGAATATTAGGGGAACTGATCTTCCCAAGGAACCAGAAGAGATTTGGAGAGAAACAGCTGGAAGCTGATATCATTGTCATTTTCAACATCCAGAAATCCTTGCAGGCACGGATGGTGTTTTCATTACCTATCCAAAGTAAGTTTGCTACTCTCTGTGTTCTTTCTCTAAACTTACTCTAAAGTACATTGCTACTTTCTAGGTTCCTTGCTCTCTACTTAAATATACAAATCTCATTTGAAATAAGATGATTGACAGGTGTAAGCAACCTTGTTTTGTTGCACCCTCTTCCACCAGAGGACATTATAAGGATGATTCTGTTTTCCTCCTAAATCTTCTCTTCTCCAGGTTCAGTATGCTGGGTGAAGTATTGGCTAGAGCACTGGACCCAAGGTCCGGAACCTGACGTTGGCCTTAGATGCTAGCAGTGTGATTGTGAGCCATCACTTAACTTCTGTCTGCCTTTGTTTCTTCATTGGCAAAATAGTGGTAATAGTAACATCTACCTCCCAGGGTTGTTGTGAGGTTCAATGAACATACATACATACATACATACATACATACACATATATGTACATACACACATATTTGCAAAGCACTTTGCAAACCTTAAATTACTTTATAAATGCTAGCCATTATTGTTTCCAGTTTCTGTGGAGTGCAGATTTTTTAAAAAGCTTTCTAACAAATGACATTTCAAAGCTTTTAATATAATTATATCTAATAAACCTTTTAGATTTTTTGATAAATTAATTCAATCACCGGGTTTTTCAGATTATCATATCACATTATTTGTCTCCTTTCCAAAGGAGTTCTCTCAAACTATCCTCCTCTCACCCCTACCCAAACTTGAAATTCTTGACATTTGATTAGGTAAAGTAACTAACAACCTTTACAAACTTGTTTAAGAGAGACTAGGTGGAGGGAAAGTGTCCCCTTCTGGGAGATTCTGAATTGCTATAAATCTCCAGTCACAGCAATAGCACAGTATGAATGTGGAGAAAGTCTAATTAAAGAGAGGTTATCCTCTCAGCTATGGGGCAGTTTCTACTGAAATGATTTTTAGCCCCAGGGAAAACTTACTAACTATAATCATTGTGAACCTTGTGGAAAACTGCCTTATGCTTCAAGACAGTTAAAAATCCAAGCAAAACCCTAAGTGCCATATTTCCAGATGATAGAATGCTGAAATCTCAAGGATTTCTTAACTATTTCTTTGGTACTCAAGTCTTCACAGCTTTTGCTGGAGCAACTTGGGCTTTGTCTGTCAAAATAAAAACTCATTACCTCCTTGGATACATACTTGAGGTTACAAAGGCTAAACTCACATTCTTTGGGCTGTAAAAAAATCTAACCACACACTTTTACAGATCGAGCAGTTGACAAACTCTACATGGCAATGCATTTGCTTTCTCTCTGGCTTTCACAGATTTCCTGTGAAATAATTCCCTCCTCTGCTTTTCAAATAGCTTTACAAAATGTGAGTTATTTTCTTGTCTGCAATGAGAGAGAGGATAATATAAAAGAACAGGCAAAATGCTACATGGTCTAACTGCTATTGCACCTACTCACTGTTTATTCCACTGCCTGTCATGTATACAAATTTCTAGATATTAATCCTTTAAAATGGTGTAAATCATTAAGCCAATTGTACTCCCTCTAAAATGTGCTTGATTTAACAGATATTTACTATAAAAATTTCTCTTGTCAACCTCCCTTTGCAATATATCCTTTCTCTGAAGGTAAGACAGTAGATTTTCATGGACTGAGATGACACGAATTATGTACAAATAAATATTCAATAAAATATATTGGCTATACTCAACAATAAACAACAATAGCTTTAGAGCTGGAAGAAACCTAAGACTTCCCTTCATTCATTTTGTGAATGACGGAACTGAGTCAGAGAAATTCAATGCTTTTCCCAAGGATTCACAGACAGTGTAAGAGCCTGGATTTAAACTCATATCTTTTAATTCCAATTCCAGGACTCTTACTCCTATACTATACTGTCTCTACCATAGAATCCAGAGGTTTTAGAGTTGGAAATGGTCAGAGTAATTACCTAGCCCAACACCATGATTATACAGATGAGGAAACTGCTATAGAGTATTTAAAGACATTAGCTCATATAATTAACTATAATTTCAGGATTAGAACTTGGGTCTCTGTATTCTTAGTCAATGAATGTTCTGTCCAAGCCAGAAAAATTTTAATATACAGGGAGACCCAAAAGTCTTGGGTTAATTTTAAGCAGCATTTAAAACTTTTGGAACACCCTATATTTATGTCTTTTATGAAGGCCAACATTATTATAATAAAACGAGTCATTATTATAATAAGCTCAAACTAAAGGAATGCAAACAATTTAACGTCGAGACATATAATATAATCCATTATGACTTCAATTAGAGACCAAAATATCTTAATGTTCAAACAATCATGTTATAATCCTGTCATCAGTTTTTGGTTAAAATTAAGCATACTTTAAATAAAAAATGTCTACGATTGAGGTAGCTTGATGGAGTAGTAGATTGAATACTGGACTTGGGTCTAAGAAGGCCTGAATTTGAATCATGCCTGACACTTAGTAGTTGTGTGCCCCTGGGTGAGGCACTTAAGCTCTCAGTCACAGTTTCCCCATCTATGGGATAATAATAGCATTCAAATGGCAGAGTTATTGTGAATATCCATTGAGATATTATGTAAAGTGTTTTGCACATCTCCAAGTGCTATATAATTAGCTATTATTATTTTTCTCCAAATTCATTCCTTCTTTTGAATTTGTATTATCATATTAAAATATTAAACCACAGATGGAATATAGTCTTTTTCTTGAGAAAAATTTTTTTACCCCATTCACATCTACACAATGATAACATCAATAAATTTTGAACCAAATGGATGTTTTGTGCTCACTGACAGTAAGCATCTACTTGAGATGGAAACATATCTCAGCAATCTAACTCCATTGAACATTGAGATGGTACTTGGGTAGCACCATTTATTTGCTCAGATCACTCAAAACACTTTAGCTTCATCTCTTTTTCAAATTTTTAAAAGATAAATTCATTTAGAGAAGACACAAAGAACATCTCCTAAAGCAAAAACAAAACAAAACAAAACAAAAATAAACCACAAATTCCCTATAAATTCCTCTACTTGCAGGGGGGAAAATTAAGTAATGCTTGAAGGAAAAGAGTTTGCTCAATAACCAGTAATAAACCAATTAAGCAGCAGGCATTAGAGCGAAGTCAAACCCAATTCTTCTTGGGTAGATTTGCCCAACTAACCATGTTAGATGACTAATATTTTTAAAAAATAAAAATCGCTTGAGTTGGTTGTGATTAGGACTTTTATCATAATCAGTAACTAAAAGTGGAGGTTGATTTAGTTGTTTAGATAACACATAATTCCAAAAAAAGTTTATTATCTATCCACCTGAGACATTTCCATTAAAATAAGAGAAAAAAAAAGAATAGAAGCATACATACTAGTGGTTCGTCGTACTGAAGCAGACATAGAAGTGTTGAGGGAGAAGGAATTTTCATCTCTGTCTCCTGATACACCTCTTCGAGTAGGAAGGATGGAGGAAGGCCTGGGCAGAGAGGAGCGCTTTTCAGGGCTCTTGCTTACACCATCCTAGTCAAAAAGAAAAAAATCAAAACCATATGTACCATTGGATGGATCTCATCATTCATTCATTCCTAAATCATTTATTGTGTCTACTATAAAGCAACTATTGTATTAATTTGGATACACAAAGACCAAAAAAAATTGGTTGACTCTCTCAGAGAACTCATATTCCATTGAGGGCAGTTGGTTAAAAAGTACACAAATAATTAAAGAAAATACAAAGTAATCACTGGCACCAGAGATTGATGGCACCAGCATCAATTAGGGTAGACTAGAGTAGGCACCTTATAGAAGTTGGCACTTGATCTGAGCCTTAAAAGATTCTAAAAGGCAGAAGTTAAGGAGGGATGGATTCTAGGAATGGAGTATGATTTTTGGTACAGTCATCAGAACTTGGGGAAGTGTCTGGTCCTCTCCCCAATCTCTCACTCCTACCCACCCCTGCCCCAGCTTTCTTCTTTTAAGGCAGTAGACAGCCACACAAAGGCTAATTATTGACCTGATAATTTACTGAAACTTTTTTTTTGTTTTCAAAAATAGTGAACTTTTGCCATGATTGACCAACTTAGATACAACTCAGTTGTTTTTGTATATTGCGTATGATTTTGTAGCAATTAGACTAGCACATTTATTAGGTTTCAATTTTTTCATTGCCTATATCATGCTAAAACAAAAAGTTCTCTTTCTCTACTCCTCACCCCCTGTATAACAAGGTAAATGTCTTCTTTTCATATCCATCCAAGTACCTCTGAAAAAAGTATGATTTAAGGCAAAAATTCTAAGCATGGATTATGCAATTTAAAGCTCAAATGACAAGTTTTCTGAAGTATGTTTACTTATAAAGAATTAAGTAAATCAGAAAAAATCATTGTATATTGTATGTGGGACTAGTAAGCTATTAATTTATTCATTAAAAAAGGAAAGTAGTAGGAAGTTTATTCTTTTTTTTTTATTTTAAAGCAATTGGGGTTAAGTAACTTGCTCAAGGTTACATGGCTAGTCATTATTTATGTGTGGGTGCTCATTTTCTGAGGCTGGATTTGATCTCGGGTCATCCCAACTCCGAGGCCAGCGCTCTTACTCACTGCGCCACCTAGCCGCCCCTTCAGGGCAATTGGGGTTAAGTAATTTGCCCAAGGTCACACGGCTAGGTTTTTGTTTGTGTGGGTTAAGTGTCTGAGGCCAGATCCAAACTCAGGTCCTTCTGACTCCAGGGCCAGCACTCTACTCACTGCGCCTCCTAGCCGCCCCAAGTTTATTCTTATATAGATGACATCATTTTGAGAAATTGAGGCTGGAAAGTATTTTTCTGAGAAAGAATGTATATCCTTTGGTTATTAACTAGCTTTATAATGAAAATAGTAACTTGGAATATATTTTCTTTTAAATTAAAGTCTGTGTTTTTGACTTTTGCAATTTTGACAAACCTTGTTTTCATATTATTTCCTGATTTCATCTCCTATAGATCACATATCTGATTCTGAATAAGGTAAGGTGAGCCTATTGAGGAAGGTCATACAAAAATTGAAAACTGAGAAAGGGAGCTGTTTTAGCATTATCAGAATGAGGAAACAATGATTTTATCCTGACTGTTGGAGGCAGGAATCTTTGACAAAGCAGAATTCTAGTCTTGGGAAACAAGACAAAGCTTATAAAATGAATGAAGCATATAAAATCCCTCATTTAAAAATATAAAATAAAATTTTACAGGAAATAAAGGTGATTTTAGAATGATATATTTCCATTTCAGGCAATAGGTATAGATGCTGTTATAGAACTGAAATAACACGGTGTGTTTTCAAGTGAAGACAATGGATTTTCCTTGTATCTTGCTTATGTGAAGACACAACTCTTGGATGCAAACACCAAAATGTCATCATGCTCATGTAAAAATGGCAACAATAACAAATACCTCTGCCTTATTGGAGGGCATTCTGAAAGCTAAATTTTGGTAGTGGAAGGGAAGAGAGGCAGGGCAGTGGCTCAGTGAAGTAGGGAGTTTAAAGCAGACAATAAAAGATTTGGAAAAATCTAGGTGTGTTTGTAAGCCAGTCAGAAGGTGCCAAAAGGAAAGCGATATAATGATGATACATGAGATAGGGAAAATGATAGAAAAGGGTCCTATAGGAAGGGTAGGGGAAGGAAGGAAGCAAATAAGCAAGCATTTAAGGGTCTGCTATGTACCAGATACTGTGCTTAGTAAGCACATTAGTGTATGTGTATGTATATATATATATATAGTATTGAACCCATTTCACAGAGGAGGAAACTAAGGCAGAAAGTGGGAATTGACTTGCTTAGGATCACATGGCTAGTGTGTCAGAATCTGCATTTGCTCTTCTTGAATCCAGATCTGGTCGTCTAACTGGGATTAAAGGCAGAATGGTCAGCCTTGGAAATAATTAAGTCCATTCCTTTCTCTTATATAGCATGGAAGGAGAAGAGAATAGGTGAAGAGATTGAAAAGGGTAGAGGTGTGTAGATGGGAGAAGTCAAGGGGACTCTCTTTGTTTCCATATACTTAATAAAACATACAGAAAGAGAGAGCACAGAGGAGGGAAAAACATGTGAACCATTTGCTGTAGCAAATGGGATAGGGAAATGAATAAATAATAAGATAAATGAGTTGCTAAGCAACAGTGAAGTCACACTTAGGTAGCATAAATTTATATTGAATAAAATCTGCTTGATTTTGAGCCTGTTTCCAGCAATGCTTAATAGCCCAGAATCAAGAGGAAAGAAAATCAATAGCAGTTACTTGGGATAGAGAATTCACATGATGAGAACATAAGAAAGACTAAGAAATAATGAAATGTAGGGTGATGGTTATCACAGTATGGAAAGACAGTGAGAAGGTGAGAGAGGGAGAATAAGAGGTGGTGGCATTTCATAGTATAAAAATTTAGAAGTGGCAAAGTTGTCAGGTGATGTAGGGTTTCAGATGTGGCTATGAGGGCATCCAGATATTTGGTGCTGGACATGGCTATAAGTAGCTGTTTGAAGATTCCTTAACATGAATGCTAAAGTCTCTGATGATGTCGGAGGGGATGAGATCTGTGAGGGAAGTGAGGAATAACAATGGTGATGATGATGATGGTGATGATGGAGCAGCTGATGGCATTTACTTGGTGCTTTGCAGTTCTTCCAAATAATTTATTAATTTGACCCTCACAACAACTCTGTGACGTCGGTATTATTCCATCTCCATTGCCTAGATGTGTAAACTGAGGCTTAGAGTTGGTGAAATGCCTTGCTCATGGTCTACCCAACTTTTCCTGATTTTAAAGTCAGTATTCCCTTCAGCACATGATACTGCATCATACCTTCCTGATACTCAGTTTGTTCATGTTGATAATTACACTGGTCCTAACTATCTGTCTTATAGATCATTGTGAGACTCAAAGGAGATAACTAATGTATGTAAAGTGCTTCAGAATTTTAAAGGATTACTTGAGCAATTTTGCTAGCATGCTAATGACTTCAGAGGAGAGTATCCCTGATATTCTGATTTATGCTTAAAAATGAGACAATTCACTATATTAAGACACTATAAAGAAGGCTATATATGAAAGAAACATATGGATGGCCATTGCTTCTGGCTTTCAAGGCTGCACTTCTATAGTCTGTTGGGAACATTTGTCAAATACAGGGCACACTGATTTACTGTCTATGATTTCTAGGATTGAAGTAAGATTAAAGAAAATACACTTAAAACACAAGGCTAATAATATTAAAGGTACCGGAGTCCCTGGGTAGTCCATGTCTATATGCATGTGCTGGATGTACAACTTTAAGGAGAGACCTATGGCCAGTAAGACATCTCTCTTGGGAGATTATTAAAAATATAAGAATTTGTGAGAGAAATGATACTTTCTTCCACAAAAAGTTAGTAAGACTTGACACTTAACCAAAGTCATGACTGGCACTGACGTCTCATTTCTCGCTTTGCCCACTGTCAATACTTCCACGAGCCAATGAGCACTCACAGATTGGACACTGTCTCTTTTCCTCCTACAGTCCATGGAAGCATGTGTGGGAAGTGTAAGTGGGTCAGCACGTCACCCCACTTGACTGTTCCCATACATAATCAAAAGTGTGGTTTAGAAAAATACAGTAATGGCATTGTCTTCAGTGCCAGAGGATGGCATAATCTTTGCCATAAATCTAGAAAATGTGAATAAGAAAGGATCCTAGGGGTCACAATCATTAATAAAGATCCAATGGGAATCAGTGGGGTAAGACTGGGAATTAGGGGTAAATCAGAGATAAAAATGGTGCATTCAGAAAAAATTCCATTGTTAACAAGATGTTCTCATGACATGAAGCTTAGCCTAATTTTCTACCTGCTGCTGCTGCCTTATAGCTTAATCATGATGGAAGATCTGAGATACTTATCTTGGGGACAAAATATAGTCATATAAAGTCTAATGTTTATCAAAGCATAAAGATGACATTATTAGCTACATTATAAAGTAATATATCTGAATAAATCACTCTCATTCAACCATGTCTTATTTTTATGTGAAGATTTTTAATGTGAGAATAAATCAAATAAATGAAGTTAAGTGGCTAAAAGTCCCCAAGCAAAAAGATGTTATTTGTGTTATAGGAAATATTCTTTTTTAAAAACAACAACAAACAGAACATGGGGGAGGCGGGGAGAGAATTCTAGGCTTGGAATGAGGAAGATTCATTCAAAACCTGCTTGACACAAATTGGTTAACCCTGGGAAGCCATTTAATCTCTGTATATCTTAAGAATGTCCCTAGGACTCAGACAAAATCCAAGTGCCTTGAACGCAGGGCTTATGTGCCTTTGTTTCCTTTTGTGGTCCCAGACCTTGACATAGTTTCTGGGCACAGAGTAGCCCATATCATAAATATTTTGTTGCTTGAATGACTGACATCTCCTAAATCATTTGGTTGTAGATCTGTATGGGGGGGAGAGAGTTTTCACATGAAAAGCTCCCCCAGGGTAATGTCACAACCCCTTTGTGTATTTATGCAAACAGTCTTGCTACAGAAAAAAAAATTCTGGTAGCTTTAAGGACTGAATAAAAAGTAGAAATCAATACATCCCAACTGATTGATTGTATACTAATATCCTAAAAGCAGTTAAGATAGTTGTAATTTGTGAAGAGACTGCAATGACTAAGGAGTCAGTGATTTGTCACATGGTTGTTTCAGCCAATCACAAGGCAACTTTTCCTTCTGTCTACAAAAGCCCTTGGCCCTGGCTGTCCATTATAGGTACATATGCCTTTAGCATATGTGTTTTCAATGGCTCCTAGTAAGATTGAATCAGGAAATCTAGGTGCCCATTCCAAGCCATATGGACATACCAGATAACCAGATTACATCCATTTTTCATGCTGGTTTATTCAGCTTAAGATAATATTGGAATAGCAGAAATGAAAGGGAGAAATCATTTGGTCAAATTGGAACCTGGAGGTAGGCAAACTAGTTATTTTATGCCTGAAATACTATCTTGGGACCTCTCTGATTTAGAACAGTTTTCTCTATGGGTTAAGTCCATCATTTCCAAACCCCTCCCTCACTTTGTCTAACATACATAGCTAAACAGACTAACAGACTAAAGATGTTTATACACACATTTCTTAGCAATTATCTTTTATAATGCTCTGAAGCAAGGCACAGAGCGTGCTTGATAAACCACCATCAAATATAAGGGAGCAACATTGTTTAAATGATTTAAGATTGCATTTTAAGGTAAAGGCATAAAATCTTCACGTAATGCTAAAATTAAATAAACAAAATATCTCAAGGAATACAGAAAGGAGAATCAGATCAGGAATAAGGAGAAAATTATTTTACTTACTGAGAATTTGTCCTTTGCTTGTTTATATATACCAGAAGCCTGGTTAGTCTCTCCACCTGCCGCTGTTGGACCAACAACAATAATAAGGATTAATGGTTAAAAATCATAAGAATATTGAAATAATAACTATAGTACAACTGGTTATGTCCATAGAGAAGGGCACCATGAAACTTTGTTTAAGTATTATAAACCATATCTTGTAAATATAGGAACATGGATGAATGTACCACCAAGTCACATATAAGCAGCTAGGTGGCACAGGGAATAGAATCCTGGGACTAGAGTTAGGAAGACCTGAGTTCAAATCCAGCCTCAGACACTTGCTAGCTATGACCCTTGGCAAGACACTTAATCACTATCTGCTTCAGTTTCTTCATGTGCAAAATAGAGCTAAGAATAGCACCTATGTCCCAGATTTGTAGTGAGGATAAAATGAGATGATACTTGTAAAGCAAATATCCTTCATTTTAGCCTCATAACAAATCTAGGATGCTGCTGCTACCACTGTTACTACAGCTACTCAGCTACTACTATAACTACTACTACGACTACAACTATAACTACTACTACTATGCCTACAACTAGTACTAGTACTACTACGACTACAACTATTACTACAACTCCCACTACCACTGCTACCACTACTACCATTCTTCCTCTTCCTCTTCCTCCTCCTCCTCCTTCTATGGGTTGGTAAGCAGTCTCATATTCTTTGATCCAGTTTTACATAGCCCATATTTTCCTCCTTATTAAGGTTCCCTACTCTCTTTACCCTTTCTAATATCCCTCCTAGTCTTCCTATTCTGTGGCTTGGAAGTAAAAAAAATCCCATCTGTTTTTTTTTTCTTTACTCCAAAGGTTTTATATAAAACAAAGTAAGTTTATCAGTTTTAAATATAAGTTTACAAAGTACAAATTTATACAACTAAAAGTAAATTCTTGTCAAGACCTCTCTGGTATCCCTTTCCCCACATACCCCAAATGATGTCTATGAACTCTAGCTCAATAAAAAAGGGGAAGTACTGCATTTAGTCTGATGTGAGATCACAGAGTGTTAGGAATGGAAGGAACCAAATATCGACTGCCACTTATTCCCTTGAGCAAATCATTTATCCAATTGGAGCCTTGCTTTCTTCACCTCTACAATGAAAGGGTTAGATTAGATAATCAGGGTCACAGTTAGTAGCAGAGACAGGATTAGAACACAGGTCTCCAATGCTAGGCCCAGATTTCTTTAGCATGCTTTCTTTAAAATTTTCAAACCAGTCCCTGGCCTCTGTCCTGAGACTTCCCCACGAACATCTGAGAACCTTAAATTCCTACACAACTCACAATTTATGCACTGTTTGAGATTGTTCATTTACTCCAAGGTTTTGTTTTATTGTAGTGGTAGCACAGAAAAAAAGTACAGCTTACATTTTTTCTTGAAAATGATAATATACACCATGAGGACTTATTAAAGATCCTCAGTTCTTATTCTGGATCTGTAAGGTTTTGCCATGTTCTCAGAAATCTTTGCCACTTCTCATTAAATTTGTCAATCAATTTGTCAATGTTGGCTTATCCCAAGCCTTCCTCAGCCCTCAATTCCTAATATTTGTACATGCATGTATATACATAAAACATTTTGCCCAACTTGAAAATGTCCAAAAAGAGAAGGGGATAGAGGGTAGGGATAACTTAGAAAGGGGAGAAAAAGAGAGAAACATTTGAAAAGTTTAGGATGTAAAGCAGGATGCGTTGTAAACATGCACTCCCTGCATTGCTATGACCACATCTGTTACTGCTGTTTCTTTTTCCAGGTGTCATGTGTTTCTTTGGTTTCTGAACTTGCTCCTCTCTTATGCAATTTTACAATGGCTTTTATCTTGATGACTTACCTGGTCCCACAACTTCACGTGAATTAAACAACCCTTCAATCAATTCCTTGTAGCTTTGATAAAAATTCAAATAAATTTCAACTTGAGCTCTCCCCAAATCAAACAACAATAACAACAATGACCAAACAAACAGATTTAATTCTAGGGTCACAGTGGTGCAATTTAATAACATGAGGTGATTTCCTTCAGATCACAAATTAATAAATTGCACATTCTATTCCCTGTGACTTTGGGGATATTAGTAACAATGGTAGTAGCATCTTACACGTTCACACTAATAGATGGTGATGTAGACATTGGAATAGATGTTTAGATGATGAAACAAACTTTTTGTGGTCATTCCCTGCAACTCCCTCCCAAGGATCTTACTTCTTTTATTTCCCTTCCCTCTTTCATAAAACAGGAAAGCTCAACTTAAAAAGAAAATTTCCCCCTATTCCTCTGACTTATCTGCTAACAGGATTATTTCCCAATTTGTGATTCTAATGATGCATTGTTGATTACTGACAAAATTGTCAAGATAGCATAATGATTCATTTTGTTCAAAGGATATTCCAATAACTTGTAAATTAACTCTTTTAAGGGGCAAAAAAGTACCTTTCCACTTTTATATTTTGGTTCCACAGATTTTTAAATCACTGAGACTTTGATAAATTTTGCTTTGAAAAGGTGTTTCCATGTTCTGTCTATTGTTTTGGGCTAGGTCAGTGTTCAGTTATATAGTGACAATAAAAAAATAGTGGCTGGATAACCTGAACACTGTGCCCTAGTAACCACAAAATATTGAACGAAACAGAGGAAGGTCTCTAACTCCATAGGTGGCACCTCTTGGAAAGATTTAATGAAAGGTGTGGCTAAGAATAACACATAATAAAGAGAAGGTGTTTGGCTGAGGGATTATACCCATCAGTGGATCATAAATCCATCCAAGTATTAAAAAAAAAAGAATGCTAATTTTGGTTGGATGAAGGATGCTCCTATATTATCCAATACACTTAACTTTAAAAATAAAATAAAATAAAATAATGGGTAATTTTGCTTTGTGTACCAGTGACTTCAGTTTTCTATTGTTTCATAAAATAAATGTTCATAAGTCATAGTTTTCAAAGAAAAAGTCATAGTTTCATGTTTTCCCACTGATGTCACACAACCTTGACCCTTGAAATGTTAAATGTGTAACTTTATGGGATAGAGTAAAAACTCTTATACCTAAGGAAGAAGTAAATTATAATCTTTCTCCCCACCAAATCTTAAATATTTCCTTATAAACTATACACAATGTTTTGCTAGGGAGACTAATAATTTTTGTCTTTTTACTTATAGTAAGAAAATGATCCTAAAACTGGGAACATACAATTTTTACAATGATTAGATTTTCATCAATAGTGAGAAATTTAGCCTCCTTCTGGCATGATGATCCAGAGACTGACTTAACCTACTACTTTACACTACTACCTATTCTTTTTAAGACCCCACCCTGTAATGTACAGAGAAAATGACAAGTGATGGATATTAGCGCCTAATAAATCACATAAAACAAATACCAAACATGAGGCAAAACTAGTGTCTCATTTCCTCCTTGGGGGCTTTTTAGCCTTTTTAAAGCTTAGGGGTATGTGAGTATTAGTAGCACTGACTAGTTCTAGACAGAACAAACACACACACAAACTCACTATGCAAACTTCTCTGCTTAGTTCTGATAAAATCATACAGTCCTTGCCAGAAGGGTATATGAAGTGATAAAGCTGGATATTCGAAGCCTGTGTGCTACAGGTTCCCAAGCCAGGCCCAGGTGACTCAGTCTAGCCACCCATTTATCTAACTAGAAAAAAAATATATCAAAGTGGAAGGTGCTGAAAACCTAAAAAGGTAATTTAATGATACATGATTCCTAATGACCCATTTAATTCCTAATTCACCATAGCCCTGGCAATGCCAAAACCCCAAATTCTAAGTTTTAACATCAGGGGTCCATGTGCAATTATAACACTTACTCTCCAAGTATGCCCTAGATACACGGGCCTGAAAGGAAGCATATATACTAATTCCTATAGAAAAAAACAGCACATGAAATATTTTGTACTTTAGATGATATCAAAGAAACCCCACAAGCAACAGATTCTAAGACTCATAGGTCATGATTTGAGCAATTATAAACCTTCAGAGAAAACCCCCCAAAAGGTTTATAGAAGGGCATATGTGGTTTGGAATGAAAGGAAAGGGAATTCTTTTTTAATTGCTCTGTACATCTGGTATCTCATAGAGTAGTCTATATGCCTGCCAGCTAACAAAAGTTAAAACGATAAAACACAGTACCAAATTAGATAGTGTAGCATTGTCATATATCTATAATTCATCTATGATACACACAAATTACGTTTTAGGATCCAGGGAGCTGTATGAGCTCCCATTTATTATTGCTGTAGGATATTTCATCCCCTACCTTTCCAGACTTAGTGATATAGATTATGGTACTTCACATAATAAAGACAAATAAGGAGGCAGTAAGAAATAGAAAAGGCTTTATAGGCTCAGAAAGCCACGGAGAAAGCAGTTTTATCTTAGATTTGTATGTGCTGACTACGCAGGTAAATTTCACTAGGTAGGCCCATCATATTTTTTTATCCTGATTTCAAAGCATCAGCACAGAAAATGCAGTGTTCCTGAATGGAAAGTCCTGCTAATTTTGGATTGCTGAGAAATAAAATTTGCTGAGATTATAATATACTCCCAATTTCCCTTCCATTTTCTTTCCCTCTAAAGCAACAGCATTTTGCAAATCACACAGTGCCACTTAAATTTACATTATTTTTCTCTTTCATTTTCATTTAAGAAACCCTCAGATTCTCTTGGTCATCTTAATGAAATTCATCAACATCAGTAACAGATTTGGTAGTGCTGATGTAGAAAATATGAAAAATACGTATGGTTTTTTAGGCATGAGGAGAAAAAAAAATCAAAATAAATGAAGATGTATACTATGGTGAAAATTGTCACCATTTTCCCACCAGAACACACAAAATGGAAAGCAAGATCTGTACAACAGAAAGGTAAAACACAATGCTAGGATACACTCACGCACTGATATGTCTGAACATGACAAGCATATATGTGATAATGACTTCTGTCTGGGGGAAAACAAAACAAAACAATGATACAACACGCTTAATTGCAATATCGTTTATGACATTGTAGGGTCTCAGAAGAAAAAAATAAGATGAAGAAGCTGCTTAGGCAATGGGATTAAAAAAAAAGAAGTAGGTGTCTATGTTTGCCAGCCACATTGCAGAATTGAACACAGTCACCTGTCGTTTTCCGCTTAACACAGGAGAGATGAGTTGGTCTAGTATATTTGATAGCAGGTTTTAAAATGATTTTCCTGGAGGGAGAGTGGGCCTGAACTTCTGTTTTTTTACCAAGTTCAGCCTTCTTATAAACTGCTATGGATAAGAAAACACAAAAGCACACAATCAGGAAAAAATGAACAAGTTCAGTAAAACCGAATAAAATCTGATCAATTATTAAAGTTACCATTGTACTGGCCACAAAACAGTAACTGTGAAGTACTTGGCATACATAAAAAAAATAAAAAAATAATGATTGTTAAATGAACCTTTTTTCCTTCTCACTTCATCTCTGGAGACTGTGCTAGGCTCCTTTTTAGCTATTTTTCTTTCAGGAGTGGAAATTCTGCCTCTCCCAGTTTTAAAGGGTTTTTCTTTCCTATGTTTATCGAGAGATGATCTCCGAACTTCCTTCTCTGCTTTCTCTTCTTTAGGAACAGTCTCTAACTGCTCTGTCATGATGCTTCTATCATCATCTGTGGGATCAAAGGAAATTATAACAACAAAACAACAGCAACATCAGAAATTAGTAAGGGACATCAAAGGTCCTTGCGGTTTAAAAAATGAAATATAGGGACACTTTAAGATGTTAGGGCATTTATAACTATTTTGGGCACTGGACATTTATAATTTTTGTCCATTAGGTTATTAAGTTTTGTTAGGTAGCAAGAAATTAAAAAAAAAGGATAATGCACACCTTGAGTATCCACCCAGAGGCTGTCAGCATCCATGATGGAGTCATCAATGGTTGTTTCATCTTTGTAATCATCATATGTTTCTGTGAAGCCAACTTCTTCCTTTTCCGGGGATGCAGGGGCCTCGGGGGAGCCTTCCTTGGGTTCTCCAAGTGCTTCTGCAGCTTCTTCTATTTGTGGTTCTTCTTCTTCTTCAGGAGGAGAGGACCTCCTTTCCACCTCAGGCTGTTCTAGGGCAGCAAAACGTACACTGTGGGAACCAGTTTCCCCTTCATCTGTTGTGGTTTGTACTACGGTGATGAAGTCATCCTCAATGGTCACCACTGATTCAATTACTCCCTTGTACTCAGGCATCTCAGCTGCACCCAACTCCACCAATTCCTCTTTGACAGCTGGAACACTCAAGTCTGTTATCTGGAGAGTTTCTGAGCGGAAAAGCAGTTTATCAGCTTCTCCTCGGGCTTCTAGTTCTTCCTCTTCTTCCCTGTGACCTTCCTCTGGTTCAGATACAATCCCTTGCAGCAATGGTTCGATGACTTCAGAGGGAGTGATGGAGATGTCTGGAGTTTCCTTGACTTCTTCTTTTGTCTCCTGAACTTTCTCCATCTGGATATCAGTCCCCTCAGTCTGTACCTCATAACTCTTTGAGTCAGTTACTGCTGGAGGCTCTTCGGCTGGCAATTTGATTGTGATGTCTTCCTGCAGTACAGTTACTTCTGGGGTCACTTCTTTCTTGCCCTCATCAGGTTTCAAGGACTCCATAGTCAGACTCTCAGGAGTGTGATCATGTTCTCCACTTGACTCATAGGACTCCTCTTTATCTACTGCTTCCTGGTGCACCAGGTCAGGCTTGGCCACTTTTTCTTTGACTTCTGTCTCAGAAACCTTGATGCTCTCTTTCTGGTGGCTGGGCTCAATACTGGGAAATGCATCTGCCTCAGGGGGTTTGGCTAAGTGGGTCCTGTCCTGTTGAGCAGCCTGGATATGAGGTTCTGTTTCTTTTTTGGTATCTGTTTCCAGTCCTGAAGCAGCCTGCCCAAAGTCACAGATCTTAGCATCGGGTTGACTCTGCTCAACTTTCTTGGCAGCAGCATCCAATCCATGGTCCACTTTTGGGGATGGTTCTGCTTCAGCCACCTCTGGCACTGAACTAAGACTCTTTTCTGCCTTTTCACTCATGAAGATAGAATCTTTTGGCTTGATGGGCTCTTTCCCAAATACTTGTTCAAAGGTCATTCCTGTTCCAAATGCTTCAACTTTATCCACTCCCTCCGCTACTTTTTTAGGATGTTCTTTTTCTTCCAGAAGCATTTCTTTGGATTCAATGTGTTCTTCACTCTTTTCTATCACAGTATCCAATTTATCATTACTCTTCCTTTCATGATCAAACTCCCTACCAAGACCTGATTTATCACTAGAGATGGGCTGAGATAGCTCTCCCTCACTACTAAGCTCTTCTTTGACTCTTCCAGCTGCTGCCAATTTCACTTCAATCAATGAAAGATCTGTGGCCAAATCTCTTCGGATCTTGTCATCAGAACCATCATAGAAGGAACCACTTTCGCCTGATAAATTCTCACTGTCCTGGACAGGTGATGGCAGAGGAACTGTATATTTATTGAAAACACAGTAACCTAGATCCTCAAGCTGACTGTCTGCTTTTGCAGCAACATGATTTTCATCAGTTAGGGAACCCAAGCCAGTGGTACTCTCTTCAAGTAGAGTCTCTGATGGTACAGATTTCCTTCTTGCCACCTCAGCATCTGCACTCACAGATGCTAGCCTGGACCTTGTGCCTGCTAGATCCAACATTTCGGGCAAGTCAGGGGCCATCACAGACCCATTTTTATAATAATCTTTGGCCAGGAAAGGTGACTCACACAATGATTCTACCTGGATATTTTCTGCTCTGGTCACTTTCTCCTCCTCCAATTGTTCTTCTTCCTCTTTGCTTTCTATTGGAAAACAAGGAGCTTTCTCTAGAGCAGGAGTTGTGGCTGGAAGGTAATCATCCCCTTCATCCATGCTCCCACTAGTATTAGTTAGAATATCAGAAGCCAGTGGAGAGAGATCATGTCCCCGACCAAAGTTAAACCCAAGTGCTATGGAATCCAGGCAAGACATGGGTAAATTGATTGACATGCTTCTTTGTTCTATGGCAGATCTACCACCAAGTCCTAAACTTCGGCTTAGTGTCAAATCATCCTTATTTTTACTGTGGAGATCTCTTTTTTCTCCATAAACTTTTGGATCAATGGTGAACATCCTTTCTTGGGGAGAGCTAGGTTCTTCAGGTAGGTCAGATGGATAGCTCTGTGCCAGGGTACTGTACCCCCCCTCTAAAATGGGAGCAGGTTGCTGCTCTTTTCCTGGGTAAAATTCCTTTTCAGAGCTTTTATGTATAGGTGAAACTGTATCATAGGATTCATAGACGCTTTCTTTTGTATCACTCAATTCATAGTAATCACTGCCAGACTGGATGCTTTTTGTGGTTTCTTCTTTCAATGTGGAGGTTTCAAAGTACTTTGACATTCCAGATTTGTCTTCATCCAGCTGCCTCTCATAATCCAGGGAGGCTGCAACCCCTGCCCTATGGGCCTCAATGTCTTTTTCAACAACTTCCTCTCGGAACAGTTCCTTGGTTGCACTCTTTTCACTGAGAAGACCTAGTTCATCAGAGGCTTTATCTGACATTTTTGAAGTCGTGGCTGCGCCTGAGAGCACTTGTTCTAGGCCTTCAGGGAATGCATCGCGTCTTAAATCGTCAATGGGAGCTTTTTGGTCTTTCTTTTCTTCCTTTTGTAATGTTTTCTCTGTTGAGACACTGATGATGCCCATCTCTTCATCTAGTATCTTCTGGGGTTCACCTTCTTTTGGCATAGTTTTCTTTTCAGGAATGACATTTTTCTCTTCTGGTTTTGGATGAAGTTCACTGTCCAGTAAAGTAGACTTCTGTCCATTGAATGGACAAGGTTCTTTTTTCTGCTCCCTTTCTTGCTTCATTACATCTTTTTCTTCCCCAACGTCAGGAATTTTCTTAATAGGACTTTCTGTTACAGTTGGTTTGTCAGTTTCCATGGATGGTGTAATTTCCATTGAGGTTGTTGTTTCCTCTACTTTTAAGGTTTTTTCCATAAGGATTTGTTCATCCTTTGGAATCTCTTTGGCTATCTGTGGGCCACTGGACTCTTCCTTAAGCTTTTTGTCTTCTGGCTTCAGTGTCTCTGGTGCCAAGGGTAGTGCTTCAGAAAGTTTATCTTTAGTGGCATCTGACAAATCAGACTTAGGTTCAGAAAGTAAAGGAAAGCTCACACTTCCAAAGGGAGTTGGCTTTGGAGAGTCTAATTTTTTCCCGGCCCATTTTGGGATTTCTTGAACTTCATAGCTTTCTTTCATGGGGGTGAGAGGGCCAGGAGATAATTGACTATATGTACTCCATTCATCCTTGGGTACTTCAATGGACAAGTCTTTCTGCTCTTTCTGAAATACAGTCTCTGTGGGAAAACCCATACCAAGTTCTGCAGGGACTGGTTCACTTTTCTGCTGCATGTACTCTAGCTTTTCCCCGAAAGTCTGTTCAAATGGTGTAAGAGGTACCTTCCTATCTTCTTTGCCATGTACGTCCTTTTTATCTACAGTCTCAGGTTGTGCTGGCTGGGTGACTAAGGCATCATGTTTAGGCAGTTCAGCAGGCTTACTTCCTTTCCCAGGTTCCTTTTCCTTCTTGTCTAATGGTTCAACTGTGAGAGGGCCAGTGCCCTGTTGTTCATGGAACTCCATCTTCGAGGCTGTAAGTAAATCTGAAGTAATTGGATTGCTTTTTAAACAAGTCATACACAGTGCATTTAGGCAAACAGCTTATAATCATTCTTTTGACATGATTAATGGATGGGAGGGTAAAAAGAAAAAAAATGCACAGAAACATGCAGGCACATTATTTTAAAATCAGTATGAGAATGGTAAGACTAAGAAGTATGTTTACTACTGTTGGTGTGGGCTCTACCTATAATTGTCTTTGTGGAACTTCTCACCCCTCAAATCTGTATGAGAAATATGCTTTAGATGAGTAAAATGTGCATTTGCCTTTGAATGTACATTTCAAATAAAAAAAGTCTTTACTTAGCAAGCCACAGAGGGCATGATACAACTTTCAGGGCTGAACAGAGAAAGAAAGGTATTGATTTCCACTAATCTTTTGCACTAGTTTTCTCAATACCAAGTATAATAACAGGTTATATGTCAGAAGAATGACTACTTCCATAAAAAAGAGGATTGTGACTATTTCAAGAAGAAGGGGTTTCTACTAGACATCAGGCCCATTTTAAAACTAAAACAATAGATCATTGATATGAATCTTCAAATATAATTGTATATTTCATATTTATAAAGAAATAATTGATATTATTGTTAACCAATAAATCATAAGCTATCTCATAAAAAGAGACAAGAAATATGGGGAAAATTTAATTTGTCATCTGTTAAAGCTCTTAACTCTTTTTTATGATTCAACAACTGTTGAATATTTTAAAATACTTTGTATCATGGTCTCTCAATGAAATTTTTTTAAACAAGTAATAAAGACTGAAGATTTAAATTTAACTGAGAAAATTAAAATAAGTGTCAATTCGAAAATTTTTCTTTTCTTAGGTTTTGAACAACTCAGATGATGGAATTTTGGAAACTGAAGAAACATTGCCTATTAACAGCCTCTAAAATGCTAAATTTGTTATAATAGTTTTCTTGTGGCTGTGGTAACTAGTGATAGCACTAATGGCTTGTACTGTTTTGATTTTTTTTTTTTTTTTTGAGATTGGGTCTTCTTCTCTCACACAGGCTGGAAATATACCAGTCATTCACAGGCCTCATCCCAAAATGGATCAGGATAACCTGTTCTGTTTTACTGAGCTGAGCCAATTCACCCCTTCATTAGGTAGCAGCCTAAGGGGCTCAGTTCTCAAGAGCTCATTTAGCATAGATATTGAATTAACTTTACCTCTACTTGAGTTCAGGGTACCTGAACTCAGATGATCCACTAACCTCAAGCTATCTGGCAATAGGGACTGAGTATAGTTGTGTACCACCATGCCTGGTTCTACCAGTGGCTTAAGGTCTACGCACCAGTTGGACCAAATGGAATTACAGAATGGTCCAAGGGTTTTTATTGCAGTTTAAACTTTAGCTAATAACTACTAAAGCTTAAAAATCACAGTAAGACTTTTAAGCTACCCTGTACTTTGCAAAGTTTAGAGAAGAATAAAATTCAACAATCTCTTAACAAGAAAGTGTTTTGGAACATCATTACCTTAAGTACTTGTATATCCTTTTGTAACAATAGAAAAGAAATATTTTATAAATGTCTAATAAAAGTCAGATGGATGAAAACTCAAGAAATTTGGAAATGACCAAAGGCATAGGCTGCAATAAATGGAAAGGGTATGGCATGAGAAGCATCAGCAGTAGCTCAAGGAAAACTAAACCAGAATGCACTAAAGCATAAAAATACAGCATTCTGCACTGCAAACAAAAACACATCTATAGTTTAAGCTTTTGGTATCACTGTCCAAGTCAACAGATCTAGTTTTTGGGAAAAAAAAAGCAGATGAATCTCTGCACCAAAAATTAAAAAACAAAACGAAATAAAATAAAAGTGTACACATATTAGCAATGTGACTGGCAAACATCTGAGATGGGGAAGGGAAAAGCACTCAGGTGACATTATCAGCTTAGCTGCAAAGCATATTGTATCATAGCAAAGTAAAATCAGAAATCTGGTGCGACAGCAGGAAACCATGCGGTCACGGTCATGGGCACCGATGCAAATACAAGCTATGTTTTCTTTAAGCACAACAACAGGAGCGCTATAAAAATGAGAAGAGATGGAACAGCTTTGGGAAAGTGCCAAGTTGGTAAAGCTAGAAAATAGTCTCTTCATAAGCAAACACATGCAAATCCTAAAGAAGACACACCTTCCCCAGCAGAGAAAGGTGTTTTTATATCCAGAGTCACTTCCTGGACCACTTTTTTACTTTTCTCAAGTGGTTCCCCAGTGAAAACACTTTCTTCAGGAACTATTTTGGCTTTCGAACTAGAATCCACTTGGACCTCACTGAGGCCCTTTGGTTGGTCTGAGGACTTAGCAGGCCCACACTCTTTGCCCCATTCTTTTTCAGGAAGAGCAGCAGGTTTGGCTTCCTCAGCCACTGGACCCTCTACAGTTACTTCTTCTTAGGGATGAAAAAGATGTTGACATCAGGACTACAGACAATACATGGTACAACATTCAACAGAGCCCTTATAAACATAACACTTTCAGCTCTATCTCCATCGTATAATGGCAACCTCAAGTAGACTTTCTTGTACCGTTAGAATGAACAAATTAATATTATGACGAAAGATACATTGTTTACTGGTTGATATATATATTACGGTGCACAACCACCATTATTAATGATAATGCATTTTATTCTCCTGAAATGCCATTTATTTTGAAAATTGAGAGCTGAAAGAGTTTTATTGCTCTATTTTCCCTTAGCAGAAATGACCATAGGTTGAAAACATGTTGAATCTTTGCTGGAAATAAGAGATGGTGCTACTTGTTAACAGATGATTGTGAAATGTAGCGGTATTGATGTACTCAGAAAAGCCCTGCAACTGTTAGTTAGATGCTGTTTTTTCCAACGTAGGAAGTCTCTATGTAAGAATTGATCACAATTCTGGAGAGCCTTAACAAAAGAAACTGTTAAAGAACGATTTTTCTTGGAGGGAAAAAAGACAGATCAAGTGCCTTGGCTGATTTACCGTAAAATCCACCAATACTTACTAGAATTTATTCAATATTTCTATTGTAAAAGAAGCAGCATAGGATAGTAAATAGAGAACTAACCTTGAAGCTTAGGATACCTGCATTCAAGACCTTACTCTGACATATTGGCTGTGTAACCCTATGCAAGGAATTTATCAGTGTTCTAGACAATTCTCTATGACAATACATGATAGAGAAGGTGCCAACCTATTCTGGTGGATAGAGGGAATCTCCTCATCTGAGAATTCCATATATTAATGAAGTCACAGGACTAATTTCCATCCCCCTATTTCTAGGGCAAAAAGTTATACAGTTGTCCCTTCCATTCTCTGTGGTATGTAGAAGAAAATGAAAAAAATTAAGTCAGGTCCCAAAACATTTTGAAAAACATGGTTAGGGAAAAACATAAAATCATAATATTTTGTAGAACTTGTTTCTTGTGTACAATTTCTATCACATTAATGGAACTCCTGAAATAAATAATGCCACTCATCTACTTCCTCTTGAATTCAAAAGAATGGGGAAAATGTGTATGCTTTTTTTTTTTTTGGTAAGCATTGGTTTTAAGAATTTTATATCAAAAGGTCTGAGAAGGCAAAATAAAATGATGCCTCACATATCCTAGGAGAAACTTTTTAAAATTACCAGGTCATAGTACAGGCATTTAAATTTTAAATAATAATAACGACTTCCCAAATCTAATAAAATGTTTTATCCATTTGTTTTTTCCCATTTAATGTAAATGAAGAGAAATTAGTTGGAAAATATTCACATCAATGAAAAACTGTAGTTGTAGTGAAACATTTTTTTGAGTTGAATTAAATCTCAATGGGAGAGTTATACTGGAAATATCACATGACCTTTATTTTTAAGAATAATGGGAAGAGTAGAAATTGCTAGAATAAAATATGATTTTTTTCCACATTTTATTTCTGATACAAAATTATTACTCATATAACTATGTGCACATACTTATGAAGAGGTTTGGGGGTGCTGGGACCCAGAGAATGCCAAGGTTTAGTTGCCTGGAATGAATTCACATACTCAAGTTTTCTCTTAGTCAAGTGGCAAACAATTAATTATGATGCCAAAAGGAGTGGGCAAGGGCTCTTAGGGTACCTGTGAGATAATGAGGATGATGTTGATAATGCCAAGATCATGGATTCAATACCCATACAGGTTGCCAAAATAAAAAGGTTAGGACCCCAAGAATGCCAAGGCAGAGTTGCCTAGAATGGCAACTGTCAAAAAGTATCTTAGTCAAGTGTCAAAAAGTTCATTATGATGCCTATAGAAGTGGACAAGGGTTCTTAGGGAACCTGCAAGATAGTGAGGATGGTGCTGAGTCTTATATGGAAAATGGAAAAGGGAAAGTAATGCCACAAATGCTAATTAGGCATTAAGGGATATATGGGGCATGGAGTGCAGGCATCTTTGGGAATCTATAATAAGTGTCTATAATCTATGGATGGGAAAATGCAGGATGTTTGCAGAGATAACTTTGTTGATGAAGGAGAAAAGACGGGTTTTTGTTTAGATGCCAGAGGCATGAACCTTGGTGATCTGGTTTAAGGACATGTATTCTTCAACAAGGGAAAATTTTCTCAGAACAGCTGTCTACTGGGAAACTGGGAGGCTTCCGGAGACATGATCTTAGGACTGGGGCTCAATTAACCCATCATTTAGTATGTTAATATTTAATCAAATTGACATTTTTACTTTGGGAGCTTATTTCTATAAAGTGGCATTTTTACCTTTATGAGTCTATTTTACCAAGTTCATTTAAATCACCCTTTCATGGTGGTATAAAGTAATTGATTTCTGTGATCAAGTTAAAAGAATTTTAGTGTTAGTTTCCTGTGCTACCAGGCTAGATTCAATGTGACAAGCAATTAAAATTTTTTCAAAATCCATTTAGATTTCTTTGGCTCCCATTTTTGATAAATCACACTTATTTGCTCTATCCCAGTCATCCTTCACTCAAATCACTTGTACTTTTCTTGCTTTTATGGTTTTATCTTCTGGATACCATTAGAAGACTGATTTTTTCCTTATAAATACATAGTCCTTTACTTTTAACAGATTAGGACTGGCAATATATTGGTGTATTTAAGTTTCAAGAAAGGTTGGCATATTCACTGTAGGATATCTACACCAGACTGCAGGATATTAGGTTGTATGATATAAGACATTCAGTTATTATTCACAATAGGAGGATTGTCTACAACTACATTTCCAAATATTATAGTCACACATACTTGTCTTTTCCATTGCCAGAGTAATGTCTTCCTTAAAGTTTAGGAAGAATAATTGATTTTCCTAATGGTGTTGATTAAATTGTTACTATATAATTAACTGTGTGTCTCATATCATTCCATCTCATCAAAAACAATGAAAAATAAATAGCAATCATAATCATAACTAACAAATATATAGCAATTTAAATTCTGTAAAACAATTGACATTGGTCCAAATTACAAATTATTTATATGCAAAATATTTGATCATCACAGTAACCCTTTCAGGTAGGTATATTTTTATCCCCCTTTTTCGGCTGAGGAAACTTGCCCAGGGTCACATAATTAGTAGATGTCTAAGGCAGGATTTGAACTCATGACTTTTTGGCTATTGAATTTAATGCTCTAGCCACTATGCCATGTAGTTACCTCAAAACAGTCACTAAGTGATTTCCTTCTCAGTTTCTGAATGTAGGTAGATCAATTCTGACCCAACAGACTAGTGAAGTTACCTTTTCCTAAATTATACACTTATGCATTGTAATCTTTACACATGGTTTAAAAAGAACACATTGTTTTTTGGATTATGTTCCAATGATGCTATGTGCCTGGGCAAAAGAATACAAGAAACATATATACCTTTGTTAGCTTATACAAGAAGAAGAGAAATTTGTATATCCCCTGGTTTATCTATTAATAGGTAGTAGGAAGGATTTATCCCAGAATCAAGTTATCACCTTATTCTTTGTTGTTACTTTGGAATGAAATCTTCCTTTTAAATATATTCATTATATATCTAAGAAAGTGGTGGACCTATTATGTACATAAAGACTTCATTTCCATGTGGAAAAAACAGATTGTCTCTGTTCCCTCCCCAACATGAAGGCACATGTAACATGATGAATGCGGTCAAGATTTCAGGGCGGGGAGGAGCAAAAAGGGACCATGCTTGGTTCACCTTTGTCATGACTCAACAGGGCCTCTGCCATCTGCCTGGTGGCACTGGGGAGCATACTAGAGTCAGTCCACTCTGAGCTGAACAAGGGGTGCTCATAGTACTCCTCATCTGAATTGTAAGGGTCATCATCAGGCACAGACACTGAAATGGAGGGGGCTAGGAGCTTACGCCTGTCCCCGCTGGTGGCAGGCAGAGGTCCCACTTTATCCTGAGCCCCTTCATCTACAAACAGACACACGGAAGAAACTGCAGGGAGAACTAGACAAGACAGACAGACACAAGATAAGACAGGACAGGATGGAAGCATGCACGGGGATAGAGAGATCCATGGAAGCATCTGGGTGGGATGAATAGATGGAAATCAGCCAGGTCAAAGCCAATGAAGCATGGGAAGAGATGAATGTTTCATGCTTCAATATCCAGTGAATCCAACTTATTCCTCTTGCCAATTTTATTGCCATTGATTGATCTATATGAGTCACAGGCAGTGCAGCCTTAGTACATTTCAGAAGTCTTCTATATCATCTCTTCAAATAAGCTCAAATAACCATAGAAACATTGGAATGGAAACACAGCACTAGAAAAATTAATCCACCATTTCCTTAGGGAGAAACCAATTTTCAATCTTCTCACATTTACAAATGTGCAAATTTCATCAGCTACAAAAAAGAAAGTTGTTAAAAATAGGTGACAAAGTAAGGGCAAAACTTTTTCATATTTGGAATACTATAAAGTGCTGAAATTAACTGGAATGCTCAGGGAACGAGGCACGCTGCTTATTTTAATTTTCTGATTAACAGAAGGTTAGTCAGAAATTCTTCTTTGTAGGAAAGCTTGTTGAAAATTAAATATTCAAAACTCATTCTAAGTATATCAGTCTCCATTCCTGCATCAATAAGAAGGGCTCAGAGAACATGATGAACTTTTTCTTGGATAACTGAGGTTGTTGCAATGGCTTGAGGTCACCAGTTTGGATAGTCATCCTCACTATACATGACTGTTAGATACAGACAGTAGAAGAGATGGGGTTAAATATGCATTGATCCTTGGGAACTAGTATTTTTGAACACCTCTCTGACATAAGCTTGCTTTCTTGGGATTTGTTTCTTTCTCCTAAGAGCAGTCAGTATTCAAGAAAAAAAAAATCATTCAGGGATTCCAGTTAGTTGCCTTCTGGTTAAAGCTTTGCTATGCATATTATTTTTAGTTCACTATAATACTGACATTATCTATGTTTTCTAGCTTCCAATATCCCTACACTCTACTGCCTCTGTCCCACTGAATTTCTCTGGAAGTTCCTTTCATTCCTGTCCAAATAAGCCAGTATCTCACCCTTGTATAAGGTTCAATGCAATAAAATCAGCTTTCCCCCTTCCAATTGGCTAAATGTGAAACCACATAAGTATGATTAAAATAATTTGATGATAACCTAAATTTAAAAGATTTTTTTTATCTTCTCTTTTCTCTTACTGCTTTGCAGTAACTCTTAGTGGAAGTAACAGTCCTCCAATCCTGTGGTTTTAATCTTCTTATAATTGGCTCATATGATTACAGGGTGATTAGTGTTCAGCCAAATACCACCAGCACAAACCATCCTCTTTTTTGTTCTCCACAAATGGTGGTTTAGCTTTGGGATTTTTGTATTCTTCTGCTACAAAAGTTGCAAAAAAATTTTTTTAAACCACCTGCTTTTACCACTGCTAAACCATTTGTTGAAGAAGTCAGCCAGATGCTATACTTTCAGAATCCATTAGATAAAGTAGAGAAAAGGACAGAAGGAATGAAATCACTTCTGCCCCCACCTTTGCCTTTCTTGGCATTCCCAGAGCTTAGCCTGGTATGGTAAGCCTTAATAAATTATTGTTTACTGACCAGATAAAGTACATTGAGTAGATGCAAAAAAAGGAAAAATGAAACCCTCACCCTGATTATAATTTCTTGAATAATGCTTGGGTATGGAGATAATTTCACTGAGGAAAAAAGTCCATAAACTTCACATTTGAAGAGTTTTTCAACCTATTAGATAGCTTGTCAAGTATTTTGTGTTCAACCTATTACATATCTATTGAAGTATTTATTACTTATCTATATAATTACATATCTATATTAATATCTATTTAAGTATTTCAAGTATATTGAAAGTAAGCATTTGCTTCCTGAGAAATAGTTTATATATATTCCTATATTTGAATAGGACAATTAAAATGTATAATTATATTCTTGCCTACCTTTAACTCACTCATTACCTTTAAAGGCATATAAGGACTCTGGTCATCCCATTAAGGGAATACATTTTCCTAGAGGACTGAGGACCATATGGAAGCAATCTATAACTTCTGAATACTACAGTGTCTTGAATTTAGGGACACCTGGAAAGTTACAACTTTGTTGTAACCAGAGAGAGAGAAAGAGAGAGTTATCCATTGAATAGAATTTACCTTTTCCTTTAAAGAACTCTTCAGTCTCCCTCCAAAGTTGAGTTTGAATCCAAAGTGAAATTTTACAAAGATAAGCATATTGCTGAAAGTGTTTTTTTTTAATTTTAAGATAATGAGGATGTTGAAAATTCAGCTCTATATTTCTTTTCATAGCCTATTAAGACATGTAACTTGTGGTGGCCTCAAGAACATAGCTTAATAAAACTTTAGAACTATAAGTTACATTAGACATCATCTTGTCAAAGCCCCTTATTGAAAGCATATGAAAACTTCTTTTTTTAATATCAAGATTTACAAACATGTTAAGGTAGTAGCTTTAAACCATTAGTCAATAAAAAAGAAAACTACATTTGTTTCTGTATTTGACAAATGATTACAAAATTTAGAACAATCCCAAAATTTCTATCAAACCATTTATTGTATTCTCGTCCATTTGTCCCCAAAAGAAATCATGATGTATCCACGCTTCAGGTAACCTCAGCTTCAAGAGGGGCAAAGAACTGACCAATTATTCAAATTACTATGTATGTGCATGCATGTGTCTGAGTCTGTGTCTGTGTATCTTAATGGAATGTTTTCTTTACATTTATTGCCTTTTCTACTCATTCTTATTTGGAATCACTCATTCACAAAGACAAGGCTGCCTCTGGTTTGATGTAATTAGGTATCCTGGGTATACTCTTAGCCTTAAAACCACCTCTCTCCATAGACTTCCTAATCCATATGTAGCAATATCTAATTTTATCAACCTGAACACATTTGTGGATGTAAGTATAATTAGCAACTGAGAAGCATTTGAATTTTTTAAATCCTGAAATTTCCATGAGAATATGAAAATGAGTAATACCCCAGAGAAGTCATAGTATGATATCATCACAGATTTTATTTTGTTTTGTTTGCTCTTGAAAGGACCTTAAAAATATCTTGTCCAGATCTTTCATTTTCCAAATGAAGAAACTGAAATTTGGACAAGTTAAGTGACTTTGCCAGTTTTACTCAGGAAGTCAATAATGGAATCACAATTTGAAGTAAGGTCTTGTGACTAAAAATTCGATGTCTCCACCCTTCCCCCCAATCATATTGCAGCTGCTTCATACATTCCTTTATGCAAGTTATTGGCTGAGCTGGGCAATATTTCCTTTCTTATTGGGATCAAAAATGTAAATTTCATACCTCTTGGTATAAACTGAGAAAAAAAAAGCTAAAGGACATGTCTATAAATTGAATTTCCATTAGAAATGCAGAACTAAGAATCACATAATTTTTTTCTGTAATATAACATGTTTAGTTTCAGAGTGATAATTTATTTTCCACAGCCAAGTAATGAAAATGAGAGATAAGCAGATAATTACCATGATGGGGAGAAAATTTTTCTACTGCATTTGTTAACTCTTAAAGTATTTTATTGATGGATGATTTCAAGGATGTTGTTTCAGAATAGATGCTTAGAACTTTATTTGAAAACCTAATAAGAACAATACTCCTAATAATAGTAACTGATATTTATACAATACTTATGGTTTAAAGGTTTATTTATGGCTTTACTTTTTTCCTTTTTTTTACTCTAACATAGTGAAGGTAAAAACCTAAAATTAAACATTTAATTATATACATGTATTTCAATTTATAGTATTTATTATATTATAATTTTATATTAAATATGTGTTATATATTAAACATTTTAATTTTAGGTTTTTGTCTTCACTGTTTTAAATAACTTCTCAGCTGATAGAAATTGGACTATAGAAAGTCTCTAACACTTGACTGAATTGTGGACACTGGTCTTGACCCACTGTACAGCCATCACTATTTTGCAGGGATGAATAGGTCTATTAATCATACCTTTTTAAAACATTTTCCATTATGTTAAGCAAGCTCAGCAGAGGTGATAGATTAAAAAATAAGTATTCTGTGATTTGCTTTCAACACTAATTTCCTGGAAAATACAACTGAAACTAAAAACACTTAAAGCTTCAGAAATGGTAGCTTCAAGGCAATGACTCATCTGACTTGTTGATCTTCCAGAGATTTGGTCTTGTTCCTGCTGCCCTTTTATGAAGTTGCCACAACTTGGAAATAATCCAGAACCTTGCCTTAGATCTGCAACTTTTCAAAGAAACATTGTTTCATATTTTCAAAAAGCTTTCCTTCTCCCAGAAATGAAAAGTTAAAGAAAAAAAAAAGAGTAGTCTTTGAAAAGTCGCTCCTTTTCAGTTCTTGGTTGCCCCTGAAGTCTGGCAACATCAAAAAGAATGCCTGGAAGAATCCAATGGACTCCTGCCTGGTATTATTGATTATTTATATTTCAAGTCTCCTTTGAAGTCCCAAGAGCCTCAAGCATGCCTATCTAACCAGTCTCAATATGTGTTTAGGAGGATAGGATTAGTTGTATTCCATTAATGACCTCAAATCTAAAGACACTGGAACCCCACAGGGAAGCTATTTATTGTGACATAGAAAAAGTGATGGAGTTTTGGAGGCAAATTTCATCAGTCCTAATACATTCCATCCAGGATAGCATAATCTCAAGACCACTGTTAGAAGGGAACCTCACCCAGCAAATGCTTAGTTACCTTCCTTTCTGTTTATTTGCTAAGTCTCTCATGCAACTGCTTTTGATTTGGGAATGGTGGAATCTTTGCATGACATCAGTGTTAGTCCTAAAGACCAACGACATGTCATGTCAAGAATTTGACTATAAGGTATCCTGACTCATGGAATACTGAGCTGGGTTATGAGCTAGATCACAATTAATTTTGTATTTGAATAGTCACTTTTTGCATAAATGGAATTTCAAATTTGATGTTCAAGTATTTCAACAAATGGAATAAGTTCTCTGAAATTCTCTTTAACACAAGATTCTGGTTATGCTCTAGAATATACTTTGAAAATATTATTTGAAGTTTGTGAAATTTTACAAAGCATTCAATACCATACCAGATGGTCTGTCCTGCTGGGGCTGTCCCTCCCAAATTACTTTATAGTTAACTACTGTGTTTTTGTTTATTCTCATTACATTTATTTTGTAGGTACTTGTATGTCCTTGCTGCTTCTCCTGTTAGGACGTGGATTCTTTGCTAGGAGGGATTGTTTCATTCATTGTTTGTTTTTTTTTAATCCCTAGCATCATGCACAGTGAATAGCACATAGTAGGCATTTAATAATCAATTTACTGATTGACCCTCAAATCATAGTTGTCTCAGTTAAAATGGTCTGATGCTCTTCAAAGAGTCCATTTTCTGATATTTTCAGTGAATCCACATGGATTTACTTCCCACAAAGACCCAGGGCAGTGCTACAAAGTACAGAGCTCAAGGCAACTGCTTCTGGTACAACTACTACTCAGTCCTTTTAATCTTGAAAAACTTGTGAACTTCTCAGTTGGCACATCATCTGTGTTTGCCACCACAGACTGACTTGAGAAGGAAAACTGTCTTCATGATAGGAATGATGCATTTCCTTCACAAGAACACTAGAACAATAATAGTTTCAACATTTTACTTTTTTTTTCCTTAAAGAGAGGGTGGCAACACTAATTCTGACCTTGGTTGAGCAGTGGTCCCTGCACTGGCTTTTTACTTTCTTCAGGAATGCAGGCCAAATGTCCAGGACAGTCATGAGGTCAAAGGTAAAAAAGAAGCCAGCTCATTTTAAAAAATAGGTAGCTTAGTGGTAGGGCTACACTAGTCTTAAGCTTGTCAGAGCTTCCTTAATAAACCCGTTTGGGGTATATTGGGCATATTATTTGTTTATTTGATGATTAAGTCACAAATCTTTGCAAGTGGACCAGAGAATAAGTACAGAGAAATGTAAGATTAATCATGATAACACATTAGCAAATAATATCAATTAACAATCTTAAATTATTATTTTTAATGGTCCTTTATATGTAACCTCTGGGGAAAAGATCATCAAAAACCAAACCAAACCAAACCAAAAAACAAACCACCACAATTAGTACAAAGTCACAACCCCTTTAACTCATGACAACTCTTAGCTCATTTCAGAAGTAGGAGAACCCTTACCTCTCTGCTTAGAAGTGTTGGCCTATTTCTTGATCACTTTGTCACTTCGGTTAGAATCATGATTAAGATAACTTGGACATGATTACTAACCCATCTTCAAGAAAAAAAAGAAATCACACCTTTTTTTCTATCCTGACTCCCTAATTCAAAAACTCCACTGTAGTTTAGCCTTACTTTTCCTGCATAAATTAGTGAAAAACACACACACACAAACACTCCAGTAAATCCAGTCCAGTTATTTATTTTAAAAAGACTGACTAGTAACAAGTTATTAATTTATTTTAGTTATCTAACAAAATAAAACTGCTTATTTAAAAAAGTAACTGGTTATTTCACTGGCTTCAATAGCTCTTTAAACACATGAACATATCAGTTGGTCCCTAGCCAATTTTTACCTCATAACTCTACACACCTGTTACATATTTGTGGCAATCAGAGGGGGTGAATGTTATCCAGACCCTCTGCCAAAGCTATCGATTTGAGTTAGCTTTAAACGTCTGGTTTGTAAAATAATTTCTACACTTTAAATGTCAATCAATTTTAATTATAAAAAGCAAAATGTTATGGAGAAAAAAACAGATATAAATTAATTTTTAAAACTGCTTCTTTGTGTGCTTGGAACTTAGAAAGATCTCTCATTTTAAAAGCAAGGCATTGGTTCTTGATATAATTTCATGTGTATTTTTTTTTAACAATGAAAATAAGAACTTAATTCCAAACCATTAAAAGTTGGTCCTAAAAGCATAGATAGTAAAGTAATTTTGATGCATTCCTAGGACCCCCTAGATCCCTGGGATCTAGATCCCAATCTGGATCTAGAACAGACCTTGATGACTATGACCCACTCATTTTATAAGGAAAGTAGCTAAGACTTAGAAAAGTGCAAAAATATGGCAACCAAGACACCTAGTTAGTAAGTGGTGGTCATGAGTGCAAGCATAGGCTTTTAATCTTTCCAAATCCAATGTTCTTTCCCATTATATGTTCAAGTTAAAATCTATAAAAAGTAAGATGACCTTATTTCCTCTTCCCCTCCCCTCCAATAAGCTACCATAACAAAAGCTATTGCTCTTGGACTAAGGGGACAGCAATTATTCTAGAAAAGTCACAACTATTTCATCAAATGTTTGGGGTAGTCAAGTCAAGCCATGTTTTGTTCATATTTTACTTAAATTTGTTGTAATTTCCAGGGTTGCATTTTCTCCATAAAGTAGATGCAAAGTCACTATGTAGAATCCCAAAGGGTGACTGTCCCTCACAATTCTAAATTGTGCAAAGACCCACTGGCCATTGAATACATTCCTGATAGAAAGTGGAAGTCAGAACTTGTTAAAGCTGTCATATTTTATGTCCTCAGAAGGGCACTCAGCTGCTCAATCTGTCAATTAGGAGGATTAACTAGCCACTTAGAGATGAATACACTTTATTATAAAATTACTTTTTACTATTTTTTGGGTAGACAACAAGAATGGAAACTCCTTGAGGGCAAGATCTGTTTCATTTACAATACTTAGGATATTTTAAGTACGAAGGTAAGTAAAGGCCTCCTGAATCCTTTTGTTTTGACATAGAGTTCAAAAGCTTGTAGATTATTTTGTATCTGGTTTGAGATTTCACTGGTATAGGGAACTTCCAGTGCAGAAATTCTAGAAAAGTGACAGCTATATCATCAAATGTTTCAATGAAATCAATAGTTCTGTCTGTAATTTCTAGTCTTAAAGACTTCTTTGGGGGCACTGAGAAGTTAGATGATTTGCCCAGGGTCACCCAATCAGTATATATCAGAGGTAGAACACGGACTCATGTGTTCCTGATTTCAAAACCCCTTCTTTGTCCACTACAGCACACTGCTTTTTAGAAAAGAAGAAAGCACTCAAAATCACTAAGAATTGAAAAAAAGATGGAAGTTAACAAATTACTGACCTCTTCAAAATAATTTCATCTTAAACTAGCTGGTATACACATGCTCAAATGGCCAAATATTTTGGTTTATTTATATTAAAATCCAATCTAGGTAATTTGTGTTTATATCTGTATAGATAGAGAAATCTCTCTATGTAGATATCTCTCTAATAAACATATAATAAGCAGAGAGTGAAAGAAAGAGAGAGAGAGAGAGAGAGAGAGAGAGAGAGAGAGAGAGAGAGAGAGAGAGAGAGAGAAGCAGTATGCTATAGTGGAAATAGTGCTGTATTTGAGTCAGAAGAAGACCTGACCTATGACTGAATTTTGGGCCTATCCCTTACTATTTGTGCAACCTCAGACAAGTCAATTAACCTTTTTTGGTTTCAGTCTCCTCATGTTAAATGAGATTGGAATAGATATATTTTAAGGTCCCTTCCAAGCTCTAAATCTATAATTTTATAAATGTGTATAAAATAGATCTTATTTAAAATTATTCTAAAAAAAAAACCCTCAGAATTTTGCTGTATTCATGATGCTACGTATTTCTTAAAGCATAATCAGATGTATTTGGCTTTACATATATATGTATAAATAGAAATACACAGCAATATCAATTCTTATCTTCAAGAAACAACTAACATGATCAAAGAAAAAGGAAAGAAATGGAAAGGTGGTGAGTAAAATAAAAATGAATCAAAACATTAGCATGAATTTAGTGTGTCATACATATATACACAGGAATATGCAACACACTAAAGCAATTCATCATTGAGTTGTAACTTAATTTGCAACTTAATTCTGCTCTTTTAATGCTGAATGACTGGAAGCAGTTTCAATGGGCACTTCAAGCAATAAAGGGCTAATGGTAACATACTGCCCTTAAACAGTGCTTTTCATTTGAGTCTGAAAGTATTTTACACCAAGGCAGTGCCCTGTTTTACCATTGAGGAAAAAAAAAGCTTACATAGCATTATATTAATGCTTCCCTGAGTTGCTGGTGAACTGGATTCTTCAGATTCCAAGAACTATGGTCTGGAAGGTGTCCTCCCAGGGATGGAACCCAGTTTCTTGGCTCTAAATTTGTCATTTTCAATCCTAGCTAACATTTTCTCAAGGTGGCATATGTCTCTCTGATAGGCTTATCTAACATTACATAATCGACTTATGAACATGTTAAAGCCATTTCTGATGCTATTTAGGAACCATTAAGCATCCTGGTTGTCCTTGCTGTCAGAAGAATCTAGTGTTAGCACCGATATTATTGTTTATTCTAGCACCTTAAAGGTAAAGAGTTATTTTTTTCTTTGTTCACTACATACTCTGATTTTATTTCACTCAAATTGACATCTATAGAGTATACAGTATAACCAATTTCAGTTACTTGAAGGATAAAATATCTTCTTAAAGCTAAGGCAAGGGAAAAAAAAAAACTAAGGTAGAGCCAAAGCAAGTTTATCAACCAATATCAGACAGTTTGACCCCTATGAGTTGGAGCTTCATTCCCCTTTATCCAAGGACTATGTCCCCAAATGTCTCATGTGTGCTTACCTTCCTCCACTGTTCCAGTCTGTTCAGAGGCTGGTGATGGAGGTGGAGAGGGAGGCAGATTAGCGGACTCTTCAACTGCTAGAGATGGAACAATGAAGAAATGAGATTGAGCAATTTATAAACTATGCATATTATACTAATTTTAGGGAGGCTTTCTAGTCAAGTCAAGGAAAGATACAAAAGTGAAGTATAATTAATGGACTCAAAATATTCTGCTAGGCATGCTTTTTAAACTTCAATATAAGCAAAGGATTGTATTTTTTTCTAGAAAGCCATCAAAGTAAGATGTAAGTAAAGAAAGTAAACCATCAAAATAAATGAGCAAATCTTATTGATAATGACCAATTTATTCAGCTTGCCTCCTTTATGCCTGCTAGATTGGTAAAATATTTATTCCTTGTTCTTATAGATTGTATCCAAACTTGCACATTAGGATTGACTTTGGATTTGATCTGAAAAGGAAAGATGAAATTCTCTGCCTCACTGTTTTTTGACAGTTATTTCTTTTTGAAGTACACGATAAAAATTTTTGTTAAAAATTAAAAAAAAAATCATTAACCATGGAAGGGTTTTTATCCACTTACATAAAAACATAAAATCCTGCTAGTATATGCCAACATTCTAAAATAATTTGGGGCAGATAAAAACCAGAAGTACTTTTGGAGGAAAGAGAATATGTTAATGAAAATGTCTACCTATCCTGTGACCTTGACACTGTAGATAATTATGAATCATGTTGGAAAGTTGTAAGGATTTAATTTAACTCAGTTAAATAAAGGTACTTTTTTTCCCCTCTTTAACATCCTCATCTTCTTTATGGTCTTTACCAAGGGCTTTGCAAGGAAAATAATTATTGCTCAAGATCAGCAGAAGCCATCCATTTAAAATATATTATCAATTTCCATTTCATAGGTTGAAATCAATTATGACTGCTGAATTAATCCTTTAGACCTATTGGCTTATATATGACTTTTTGTAAGTATCAAATACAAAAAATAATCAAAACATGAATTAGACTTTCTCTGAAAAATATGTACCTATCAGTAAGTCAAAGTTAAAGTTGTGTGTGTATATGTGGGTATATGTGTGTGTGTGCATGCCCACACTCAACAAACTTGAAAGCCTTTATTATCATCACCTCATTTAAGGGCAATTTAATATATTTTATATGTAATTTAGTAGAGAATGTTATCTTATTTTTATCATAAAATTGAAAGTAAAGAATTGAAGCTATGTAGATGAAAACCCTAAGCTCTAAGTAAGCTATATGGTTGGCTAGAAGAGAAAATCCAAACCTATGATGCAACGTCTAACTTTAGTAGAGATGTACAGGGGTCAGGTGTACACACCTATGTTTTACTGTACGTGTTTTGTGTTATATAAAAATCTGATTTTCTTTCTTTCTTTCTTTTTTCTATTTTATATATCTTCAGGATCCTCTAGTTATAAATATCAATCCTTTTCAACCTCCCACCCTTGCAATTCCCTAAAGTATCTTTGATCCACAGAATATATAATCAGATTAAAAAGTGTTGTTTATTTTAATGAAGAGAAACAAAGATTTTGATAGTACTAGTGAAAATGGTTCACTGCTGTAAGATTAAAACAAGTATGCAACCTCAAGGTTGCTCTTAAGTATGAGACAGAAAATCAGCCCTCATATAGAAAGAGGAAGGAGAGTTGTTGCTTGCTCCAAAATAGTTTTGGACATGATTTTGGCATATGATCTTCTAAGAGAATGTAGCTGGGGCTATGACTGGTGTAGTGTAAAGAACAACACACAGGGAATTAGGTACAAGAATTAGGCATGAGAATTAGATGTTTTAGCTACTAAGGATTCCTTCCGCCTATGAGTTAGACCAGATGGCTAATGAAGTCCTTCCCAACCCTCAGATTCTGTGATTCTGCAGTCTGTGATATGGTTTTGCTTTTTCCTACGTGTGTGATTCTAAACAAATTGTTTTATCTTTCTAATCCATAGCTTTCTCATCTGTAAAATGGGATACTAATATACTACCTACCTTACAATGGTGCTACAGGGAGAACACTTTGGAAAGCACTATGCAAATATGAAATATAATTGTTATCAGAACTATATTTTCAATAATTTTCCTAGGCAAAGGGAAATGACAAACCCAGGTGACAGTATCTTTAATACAATTCAACAAAATATTCTGGAAGATTTACTGTATGAAGAAAAATGTTAGTTGGAAGGGGAGGCTTAAAGTTAGATAAAATGAATTTTCTACCATCGTTCAGCTTAGTATGGGCATAAGTTACAAACAGAATACTATAATACAAAACAATACCCATAAAGTACCAGACAAAATATTGTGTGAAGTCTGAGATAATGGCCTTTTCAAGGCTACATAGGTGCTTCTGAAAGTGGACTTTATAGTTTGGGAATATACTCAAGGAAAAAGTAAAAAGGTAAGTTCAGGAAACAAAGAATACTCTAGTTTGACTTGTATATAGGAGACCTGGAAAGTTGAAATGGCAGGGTATTACTGGTGGATAGAGAGCTTTGAATGACAAAGAAATTTGAATTTCACTTCATATGCAATAGGAAGCCACTTAAGAGCTTGTTGTTTGTTTGGGTAAAAGAAAGATGAGATTAGATCTCTGCACCAGGAAGAGGAGCTTGGTAACTCTCTGAAGTATAGATTAGAGGTTGAGGAGAATGGACCTCTGGACCTTAGTTGCCCAATTTATAAGATAAGGTTTGCAAATAGAGCAGATGATCTCGAAGGTCCTTCCAACTTTTAGCCCTAAAAACTAAGCCCAGTTAGGATGCTATTGAAATAGTTCAGGATGTTGGTAATAAGGACCTATACTGGATCATAAAAGTTGAAATAGAGAGGAAAAGATGGAGGAGAGATTTTACGGAAGCTATGAAACCAACACTTGATAACCAGTTGGAAGTAAGAAAAAAGGAGGAGAAAGGTTCTTTTTTTATGCTTAAAGCAATGTAGTTATAACATGGCTCTTTCCTGATTCAACTAGAGTTTTCTCTAATTGACCCAGTTCTAAGTGGATAGAAGAATGGAGGGAACTAATTATTGTAGAAGCTCAAAATTTGTGTGCCCCAAAGGACACTCAGGATACTTAGAACTTCCTGCCTATAAAAGATGACCTAAGACCTAGGATGCCACAGGAACGTTAGCCACCCCTATGAAGCAGAACCGATACAGACTGAAGTCCAAATAGAGACAGGAAGTACAGACAACCCTGGCAAGCTCCTGGATTTACCTATAGGGAGTCCTGCAGGCTGGTCTTTATGCTGGCCTTCTTTCTCTTGTTCACCTTTCAGGACTGCAACAGCTTCCGCAGTTACTACTTGGACTATCCTTGCTGATACTTCCTCTGTAATAAACAGCGGCAAAAGGACAAGCAGAGAGGACAAAAATAATTTTTATCAATGCAATGAAAAAATTGGTGGAGAAGGGGAAAATATTGTCACCAAAAGATAAGGTTTTCTAAGCTTGCTTTCTCCAACCTCAACAAAAATATGTTAAAAAAAAGATTATTAAAAAAACTATTCTAAAAAACCATTAAAACTAGTGTAGGCAAATAAAAATGATATAAAGAATAGTAAGTATGTAAATAGAAAATGATATAAGTAACATCAAGGACTTATTGATTTTATTTGAATTAAAATTCAATTCAATTCAGTTCAATAAGCAATTATAATTTGCCTACTATGTACAAAAATTATTGTGGCAGGGTGCCGAGGCTATGACAAAGATCTTAATACTGACGCTGACATTACTGAGTAAATGCCTCAGTAAAGAAAATAAAAAATACACACATGAAAATAACTATAATAGAAAATAAACCATGGTAAGTACATAATAACCTCTTATCTTCTACTTATAGGGACAAACTGGAGTTAAATCTACAAATAGATCCTCTCCTAGCAGATGGGAGAAGGGTAGATTTTTCCAGAGTTTGTGTTCTGAGCTAGCTATTAGGCCTTCATGAACCTAGGTTCACCCTTATACAACAAGAGAAGGACTTGAGTGAGAGGTTCTTGAAGTAAAAGTACTAAAGGATGAAAAATAAACCCATGTTTATGAAAAATAAAGCCTGTCTAGAGAAACCACCCTAGAAATATGAGAAAGAGTTGTTCATAGTATGACCTCTTCATATTTGTAAAGTACTCTCTTTACAACAATGCTTCCAGGCAGTTGTTGGCAGAACTGTCATTATCTCGACTTTGCAAATCTGGAAACTGAGACCCAGAATTAGGTAGTGGCTTGTGAAAGGTAAACAAGCTAATAAGTGGTAGAGCTGGGTCTTTGATCCTAGGTCTTTTAATGGTAATTTTCATAGTCTTTTCCACTATGTACTGTATTGCAATTTTATTGTGATATGGGTTAATGTTATCTATCCATTTTGCCTTTTAAATATAGAACTAAGAAGAGGAATAAAAAAGTATACTTAAATCTTGATGTCTTACTCAATGCTTTTGGAAATGAGACCACGCTTCCTAATTTACTACATGAGTAGACTTAGACACCTAAAAGAGGAAAACTACATGACTTTTAAAGTTCATAATCAAATGTACTATAAATTAACATACACAGATATTACATATAATATATTCATGTTGCATATTCACATATATTTACTCTAGCAGATTTTAAAAGGAGCTGAATTGACAACTTTTTCCTATTTCCCTGATATTTCACCTCAATTTAAGTAATTCTTTATATCCATAATTGATATAGGTATTCCACAATTTGGATTGAAACCTTTAGGGCACTGGTCAAAGGTAAGAATACTTAAACTAAGTTGAGTTAGGATATTCAATCCACTATAATGAATCCTGACCATTAATTTTACTAGGCATTAATATAGTTAATTGTATTCCAAAGTCAAGGCTGGAAGGAAAAGACAAGATGTACAACTGACAAGCATTTATTAAGAGATTATTATGTACTGAGCACTGTCTTTGGTTCTAGGGACATAAAGATTAAAGATAAAGATCACATAAATATAAAGATTAAACAGTCTCTGAACTAAAAGGGCTTAAATTCTATTAGAGAAAACATGTGTATGGAACACTAAGCACAAAATATATGTAAAGTAATTTCTAGGGGGAAGACACTAGCAACTGGGGTGGAGTGGAATCAGACTCGACTTTTTGTAGGAGGTAACACAAGCTGAACTTTGAAGAAATAAGTATTTTCTTAGGCAGAGTTGAAGAGTGCATTTAATGCATGGATGAAGGCCTGTGCAAAGGCAAGACTATGGGAATTTAAATGGATGGAATAAAAGGAATAGCAAACAAATCAGTTTTGTTACATAGTATAGAGTAGGGTGCAAAAATCCTAGAAAGGTGGACTGGAGCCAAATTGTGAAGGTCTCTGAAGGCCAGTCAGAGGAGTTTGCATTTTTTTACAAAGGCAAGAATAATTGGAACTTCTTAAGCAATCATGTTCTTTAGGAATATCACCTCTGTAGCTCTGTGAAGGATGGAGTGGAGAAGCAGACACTGAAGGCTGGTATAACAATCAGGAGGCTATTGTAATAGCCAAGGTAAGAGGTGATGAGAACCTGGACTAGCATGGTGGCTATGTGAGTTGCAAGTGGGACGTGGAATTTACAAAACTTGGTAACCGATTGCAAATGAGAGGCAAAGGAGAGGGAAGAATTAAGGATTATTCCAACATTACACACAAGGAGAAATTCCATTCTGTCAACTGGGTATAGGAAAGCACAGTTGGAGATTGTCTAACCTGTTTTTTTTCTCCAAATTTTAATGATGCATTTTTAGACCCATTTTCCCATATGCCAAATCCCACTGAATTCTCCCTTGCAATAATGCAAAATAGTTAAGCAAAACTGACAACTACAGTGACAACATTTAACAATATAAACATTACATAACCATTGTTTCCCACTTCTTTCCCCAAAGGAGGGATATGATGGTTTTCATCACCTGTTCTATAGGAATGAGATTGGTTAGTTTCTTTTAAAGGCATATGCTAAGTTTTTATCAATGATTATAGAAATCAAATGCCACCTAATCTATTAATGGAAAAAGGACAGATTCTTAAATATTGGGAGGAACAGTGATGCATAGTGCTCTATGTGTGGACAAGAATAACTGGGCTCAAGTTCCTTGCAGCTTCAGCTCCCTCATTTGTTAAAGAGGATAGTAATAGCACCTACCTCATAGGGTTGTGAGGATCAAATAACAGTCTTTGAAAACCTTAAAGCCATTATCAATATCATCATGGTAGGGTAAAAATGATGAACCTAAGTATATGAAGTATATGAACCTAAATAGAGAGCTTCAAGCACTTGAATTTGATTCAACCTTGAATCTTCCATTAATTAATCAAGAACATAATGATTACAAATGATTTCATTCAATTTACTGAATACTAAATACCTACTATGTGCAAAGCTCTGCAAAAGAAGCTGACCAATGTTCCATTTCGATGTCATTTCTTATCCAAACTTTCCTTAAAAATAATGAATGGGAAATATGTCATTGACACCTATTGTAAGATCTGGCAAGGGCCTGGATGTTTTCTAGTCCAACCTCCTCATTTTGCAGGTCTGAAAAGGTGACCATGACGAGTACTGCAGAGGTCAGATCGCTAAATGGCAGAACAGGGACTGGAACCCAAAGAAATAATGTATCAGTGCACATATATGGAGAAGCACAGTTAAAAAAAATGTTGTTCCCTAATAAAGTTTTATTTAAAGTTGAAGTGTTAACCTCCTTCTAGATTCATTACTCAGATTTTACATGTAAAAACAACAGACTATCATTTATAGAGAAGGTGCCAATATATGTCAGTAAAGGGAGTTATCCTATTAGGAATTTACCATACCAGTGAAATCATGAGTCTAGTCCCATCACATTTGCAAATGGTGGTGGACGCATTGTTTTGGATTTTTAAATGCCTGCAGTGAGTTTCTAAGAGTTATAAGAGCAAATATAATCAATAGTAGTCCTAAAAACTAAAGTCCAAAATATCTGGTAAATGTTGCCATGTCTCATAGCCTAGACATCTATTTAGCTTGCCCAAAAGTGAGATTAAATTTGATTCTAGGTCATTAAAATAAACATACAGACAAACCAAACCTCCAAAGAACTCCACCTTTAGAAGACATGTCGTGGGGGAAGTGGGGATGGGGTAAAGCTATAATTAGGATAGAGGCATATTTCCCATCTCAATGACTCAGTGAACACTATCCCTCCACCCCTCCTTCAACTGTACAAAAGGGAGCTTGGTGTTTCTCATCATACTACCAGTAGCCATTCTGTATTATCTCTCCCTGAAAAAATTCTTGAAATTCCTCCCTTTTTGTAATTGCCAAGACAAATGCAAAAGTGAAATCAGCCTAGAGAATGAATGAAAAGAAGGATGGGAAGTTAGTAATAGCTTTTTTAAGATCAATGGTCTCTTCCTTAGTGCACTAGAGAAAGAAATGACAAAGTACTCCAGTATTTTTGCCAAAAAAACCCCATGGATAGCATTGGTGTGACATGGTCCATAGGATCACAAAGAGTAATTGAATAACTGACTGAACAATAGTCTACTCCTAGAACCAACATAATCTGCTTGAGAAAATGTATTCATTTTTGGTAGAATGTTTATATGCTTATGGTAAATCACTTGTTCTTAAGCATCAAGTTCCATTTGGAGAAACAAGCGTTTATTTGAAACTGTTTCAGTTTACCAAAAGTGTTTACCTTGACTCATGATCTTGTGATCACTTTATGGTCATCTAGTGGTGATTCCTAGCCATGGAGCCAAAGTGGAGCCTTGGTCAACTTCAGCTACAGTAATACTTTGCACCTAAGGTACAATAGTCAGTCATTGAGTAAGACATGCTTTATCTTTGGTGTTTTGTTGGTGAATATGTTGTAAGTATTTTATTCTTGTATTTGGGGTGGGGAACTGCCCAAAGAAACTCTCTCTTTTTAACTACACTAAGGGTATAGGTATATCACAGATTCTTGCAGCACTGAGATTTTGAAACAAGAACTTCAGGGCCTATAATTGCAGAACCTGGCCCTTTTTTAGTTTAGCAAATGGTCTTTAGGTGTTACAGTTCAAAAATTCATCATCTCTGCTAGTCTGGTAATAAACCTCTTGAATATGATCGATTAGACAAATGTGTGGAATAATAGATAGAGTGCTGGGCCTGAGGTCACCTTTGATGTTTATAAGCTGTATAGCCATGGATAAGTCACTCACCCTGTGGGTGCTTCAGTAAACTCCCTAAGACTTATATAATACACCACAGATGGAGTAATCTCCCCACAAAATTGCACAGATGTTTTGTGTATTCACAGAAGATTTGCCTTGCTTTGGATTTGTGATCTACTTTAATTGTCAAACACTGGTTAACAACTAAATTTCATCTCTCATGCTGATAAAGTTTCTTTGGGAGATCTGGGGGCAGGGAAAGTATATGATACTATAGTTAGGAAATTGCAGAAAGTTGTAGAATATAAAATTTTAATCAGGGTAAATAAAAAAACCCATAGAGTTTGTTTTAGGGCATTTTCTTAGCAAGTAAAATTGATTCTGGAGTCTCCCCTAGATAGATATTTTTGTGACAGAGAAAGCTCAGTCACTGTGGCAAAAAACAGTGAGATCACTGCAAAAGAAGAGAGAGCCTCATCCTAATGGAGTCTATAAATAGGGAAGCTACTGTGGAATCGACATCTTTAGACAATGGCTATAGGGACTTTGGCTTTTAGTAAGGGTTCAGTTAAAGTTCAGTAAAGAGTGATGACAAACATACAAAACAAACCCAGGGGAAAGAGATTCATAAAATCTGAATTCTGGAAATCTGACAATTAAAGGAGTTTTTGTTTGTTTTAATTATGGGCTTTTGTTTCTCACTTGCCAAATTTAGTCTCCAGTCAATTCTCTTATTTTCTGCCTTTTACAACTTTCCCCAGCTCTTCTGTCCTAAATAAATAACAATGAGGAGCCGACAAAAAGAGAAACCAAGAATTAACTCCAGGAGGGCGGGTACTTATATCTTGTCAGGATCCTGTATATCCTTGAAGGTGTAGCACAGTGTTCTGCACACAGTAGGCACTTATAGAGTATGCTGTTAAACAAGTCATGGGTAATCAGTTTAGATGACCTATACAAATAGTAGGTACTTCGTAAAATTTTCTGGAATTGGAGGTCAGACCATAGCATTCCTTTATCCCATCCTATGAGGGTAAAATGCCAGCAAGACTAACTTTGTCTGAGACTTTGGTGGAATGTGGTTTTTCTATTATATGTCACCAGTAGCTCATGGTTATCAGTACTGACAGAGGAAAACAGTAGCTTTGCAAACCGAGGGCCAACAGGAAGTAAAATGTGGAAGGATTGGAAGTTTGCCTCTGACATCATCCCACCTTCTCTTTTTGTATTCTCTCTCTTTAGGTGCTGCTTTTAATGCAATAGAGAAAATGCACAGGAAAGAGAACTGAGGATTGTTTATAGTTGAATTTGACGCTCCTGTGATCTTACTGATATAGGTAGAATGTAGTTTTTTTATGGGTGTGGATTGTCCCACTTTTATATTTGTATCCCCAGTACCTAGAACAATTCCAGGTACATAGCTGCCACTTAATAAATGCTTCGTGATTGATTGATTCAATCAAAGCCTTCTCATCTTACGTGATGTCCATGTTCTTCCACAGGTTCTAAAAAGAAGCCACTAACCTTCTGGCGGTTTCCCCCAAGTCAGGGTTCCTAATCTGGAATTTGGGAAATTTTAAAAATATTTTGGTAACTGCATTTCAATATAATTTGTTTCTTTTGTAATACTTTTCATTTTATACATATAAAAAGACTAGCTTAAGAAAGGGTCTGTAGATTTCACCAGACTGCCCAAGGGGGGGACATGACAGACAAAAGGTGAAGGACCCTTGATCTTAGAGAGGACACTTTCTCACTTTAAGTAGGTAACGTGAAATACTAGGGTTGTTCATCTGTTATTCTTGGCACTTGCCACATGGTTGACTTACCTTTTCTGATCAGACATGTTTTTGGGTTATATCCCTTACAGTGAGTGAGTGAGTGAGTGAGTGAGTGAGTGAGTGTGTGTGTGTGTGTGTGTGTGTGTGTGTGTATCAGGTCATCCCTGGATGTGGTAGTTCATTTGTGCTTACCATGAGATTTTCCATAGAAATATGCATCACTCCTCAACACTGTTTCCTCAGGGTTGTGGTGTGCCAAGATTTGGAACCATGCAACATTTCTGGGAGAACATTTATAATGGATGATACTTCCTTCCCTACTTCCTTTTCTACAGTGATTGAATGCTAATGTATGTTAATAATTTCTGAACCTTGAACTTTTCAGTAGAAAGGGGGGTATTTTTTCAAATATACAAATAAATGGATAATGCTGATTGCCATGGCACAAAGAATGGCAAAGCTGACTGGTCTAATTACACTCTTAAGAGGCAGCATTGTACAGTGGCTACAGGGTTGGCCTTGGAATTGTAAAGAATTGGGCTCAAGTCTGTCCTGCCTCCCACATATACTCACTGTGTTAAACTCATTAGTGCTCCAAGTAGATCTCCCTGACTATAATTTATAGAGGAGTTGTCCGTCACCCTTTGTGGACAGAGTTTCTCCACTGGGTGCTCCAAACACTGATACAATCACAGGTTGCGTTCCTCTATCCCGCTCTCCTTTCAACTATTTAATTTTCCAAAATGATTTTGACTTTTCCCAGTCTAGATACTGTGATACATGAAATACCTCCAATTCTAAATAGTGGTGGAGGTGGTGGGGGAACCCTCAAGGAAGAGATAAGGAAGTGGTTATTTCTGCCTCTCCTTACTGATGTGCAACCAGTGTAGACCTATCCTCTAAGGATACAAACTAAATAACAAAATGAGTAATGACATATAGAGGTTATAGGGTGAGGTTCTGGAAAGTAGTAGTCAATGGACTCCTCCAATAGAATCACAGAATCCAAGAGCTAGAAAGACAACAGAGGCCATTAGGCTGACTGTTAATGAACTAAGAACTATTTTACAATGTCCATAGGATGTTGTATCAGCAGAAGTAATCATCCATCATCTGCTTGAACAACTGAAGTGATGAGGAACTCATTAACTCAAGGAGCACTTCATTCCACTCATAGGCAGCTTGTTTAATAATAATCATAAATAATGATATTAATAGCTAACATTTATATAATACTTACTATGTGCTAAGCACTTTACAATTATTATCTCATTTGATTCCCTCCAACAACCCTGGGAAATAGGTGCTATTATTATCTCCATTTTGCAGTTGAGGAAATTGAGGCAGGTAGAGGTTAAGTGACTTACCCAGGGTCACACAGCCAGTAAGTGTCTGAGGCTGGATCTGAACACAGATCTTCCAACACTCCATCCACTGCATCATTTGCTTCATTCAACCTCCACCCATTGCTCCTAGTTTTACGTTTTGGGGTTAAGTAGAATGACTTCCTATTTCCCAAAGACAGCTATCAACTGATTTTGGAATGGTGGTGTCTCCAGTCCTCTCTCCATCCTGGAGTCATTCTCTGGAAACACTCCTAGGTCTCTTCCTCCTTTACATCTCTATTGGAATGCACATTCCTTAAGGGATGGGACCATGCCTCCCCCTTTCTTTGCATCCTCAGAACTCAGCACCTACTAGGTAATAAGAGCTAAATAAATGCTGATTGACTTATGTTCTAATTTATCTATATCTTTCCTTAAGTGTGATGTTTTAACTTGTATTTTGAAGCATGTGTTTTGATTCATGAAAGATTGCTTTCTTGGTGACATAGCAAAGGAGAATGGAGGTGACAAAACTATATCTACCTATGCTATTATATTATATAGAAGGGGTAGCTAGGTGGCCCAGTGGATAGAGCACTGGGCCTAGAGTTGAGAAGACTCATCTTCCTGAGTTTAAATCCTGCCTCAGATACCTATTAAATGTGTGACTAGACAAGTCACTTAACCCTGCTGGCCTCAGTTTTCTCATCTATAAAATGAGCTGCACAAGGAAATGGCAAACCACTTTCAGTATCTTTGCCAAGAAAACCCCAAAAGGGGGCACAAACAGTCAGATGAAACTGCAATGATTGAACATCAACAACATTATATAGCTGAATGAAAAAGGTAAGTGACAAATCTACTTATCCAAAGGGTTCCTCGGTATGTGAAAAGCAGTGACGAACTGTAAAAGGCAGTGTTCTTTTATTCATATCATATTAATTATATCAGTAAAATATGGAACTTGACTCCAAAGATGATATTTCCTATGGGAAAATATACTCTTATTGGCCTCCATTTTGGAGATTTAATCATCATTTAGGTACTTCATCTTGCAGTGCATTGGGAATTTGATAACAGAATATGTAGGGACACATTTGACTTCCAAGAGCTCCCAGTCACTTTAGTAATGAGCTCTTCACTGAAGGATTGTTTCATCACCACTCTACTAAGAGTATCTTCAACTACTACTATTTAATCCATTTCAACAGTAATGCTCTATAATGCACATCATGTTTTTCTTTGAGTTTTTTTTTTAGCTAGGCAATGGGGGTTGCTCAGGAACACACAGCTAGCTAGTAAGTGTCAAATATCTGAGGCCGGATTTGAATTCAGGCCATCCTGACTACAGGGCCAATGCTCTAGGCACTGAGCCACCAAATTCCCCAACCCCCCTTTTTTGTGAAGCTATAATGTATTTTCTACAACAACTTTCTTGGTATTATAAAAGGTCCTGAACCACGAAACTGCCCAGACATTTATTACTATTTCAAGCTGCTAGATTCTTCCATCATTAAGACTCATTCTTTACTACTTCAGTGAGTATTTTCAATCCATCCTAATACTGTCTTAGAGCCCTAGTGAAATAGTCCCTTGATACCAGACATTTGTTACTTCATCATTTTATAACTGTATCAGAATTGCTCCCCACTATTCCCCAGCAATGAAAACAACTTGGAACTTGCTCACTGTCAGTGGAAAATTACAGTTCACTTCCAAGAATAACTTATGAAGGAAGTATGACATTTCACCTCTTTGGGCCTCAGTTTACTCCTCTGTAAGAAAAAGAAATGAAGCATTTGGACTAGAGAATGTTTAAGATCCTTTCCGACTCTGATGTGCAATGACTTAAAGTATATGAGTCTATCTTGGGCACACACAGAGCTTTTTTGTTTTCCCAATGTGTAACCTTTAGGTTATCATCAAGACCAGCTGTGATTGCTTGAATATTCACAATTCCACTAATTAGATTCAGAATGAGAAATCGAAAGAAACTTGGCATATCCCCGAGAGGGTGTTTATGCTGATTTCTTGCAGGTTGTGGTTAAAAGATGAGAGGGAAGGTATAAAGCAAGTAAATACAACCAGATGGAATAGAAAAGCCAACGATTTTGCTATGTTTAAGGGGGAAAAAGGTATAATAATGGGATGTGAAAAGAAATAAAATAAAGCAAGTCTACCATAAACTCATGAAACAAGGAAAACAAAACATTTTCAGACAGAATGCTCCTGTCAAGAAAAGGTTTCTCTCAGTAGGGTACAGAATGGTTACCCAGGAAACCAATGCTAATTGCTGCCGACATGGAAACTTGTCAACAAGGAAAACACTGTGTAGTGTGCAGCTATCTGCTAAATAAATGCCCTTGATTAATTCCAAAAACAAGGAAATAAGAAAAGTTCTTTGCTCTTACCCCTGGTTAATTTGGAAAAATAAATGGTTCCTATGAAGCTTGTTTCCTTGCATGCAACTGGTAATAAAGAAAACTCAAGGACCAGCTTCCTTTTGGTTTCCCTGGCACCTCTGCATTAAAAATTCATAAAATGTGCCAGATTCTATGGTCTCTTCTCTGACCAGACTCTTATTAAATATAAAAGGAATCTGACCACAGTACAGAATGAAAATTTTGGCCCATTAGCTTTCTCCAAGGACATTTACTGTTGAAAAGAGGCATACCCATTTCCTTTTTTGTTAACTGATATAACATGATATAGATTAATAGGTATACCATTCTGACTTGTATGCAATTCCTCATATAGAACAATACATTAGAAATTCCATTAACTGTCAATTTCTAAATATTTGACTGATATTTTAGGTAGAGGTGGAAGAAATAAATATACTATTGGGAAATCATATTGTACCTTATTAAACATATAACTTTTCTATGTGACATCCACTAGCCTACTATTAATGAAATGACAAAGAACAGGTATGTACCTAACATGTGTTGTCTTTTCTAGGAAACTAAACTTTTGTCTCAGGATCAATCAGATGTCAATTTGTTCATTCAATGAATATTTACTGGGTGACTATTATGTGCAAGTTACAGTGTTACATACAACAAGGGATATGGAGCTAAATAATACATAATCTTTTTAAAGGACCTTATATTTTAGTAGAAAGGGCAGGTATTTTCTCCTTTTTTTCCAGGAGTGTTGATGGCATTGGGCTGATCTATCCATTTTTCTGTCCAGATATTAATTTAGGGGGTCGGAGGCCTAGGATTTGAGTTATCGTCTATTTCAGTAGAAGAGTTTTTTCTTCTGTGTGCTCCTTTGTTGGGGGTAAACCCTAAAGCTAGTCTCACTGTCACCATCTTATCAAATGAGTCTTTGAGCACTGCCTTAGCTTGCCAAGGATTTAATATAAGGAACTAGCAGGGCACAGAAAATCTGTGAAAATCAGTGAAAAGATAGATATATTGAATCATGGAAATAGCCACATGAAGTCTATAGTTCACAGACAGAAGAAAAAATATGTGAAATATCAGACTAGAAATGGCTTCTTTGCATCATAATAGAGTAAGATGACCACTAAAGTTCCTTCCAGACTGAATCTATGATGCTCAGAACAAAGCTATCTATAAACATTTCCCAGGACTGGAGTCTGGTCAGAGAAAGGGAAAGACAGGAGCTCAGTAAATTATGATGATAGCTAGCAGAGGTTTTTATTTGTCATACTGTCGTTCTATTTGTACAGGGTTTTTGGTGGCGAGTAAGTGTCCTTGGATTATGATGGTTAAATAAAGCACATATCAGTGTATGTGTCAAAGTGGGGTCTTATTTTTCTGACCTGAAATAAATATAAGAAATAGAAACATCTTGTGTGACTTTTGCCTGTGAAATCTACAAATTGCTTTACAATATTTTTAATGCAATTGATTACTGCAAGATCATAGATCTGGACCTTGAAGGGACATTAGCTATCTGATTTCATTTTATAGCAAAGGAAACTATAGGCCATACAGGGGTTATTATGGGGAGTAGATTGCCTAACACCAAAGAGAAAAGTAACAAAACCAGAATTTGAATGGTTTTCTTCTTTCTACCAGTTCAGTATTCTTTCTGCTATTCTGTACCATATGGACAACTAGATATTGCAGTGGATAGAGTACCAGGCCTGAAATCAGGATGACTCATCTTCCTCAGTTCAAATCTGGCCTCAGACACTTACTAATTGTGTGTCCCTGGGCAAGTCACTTCATCCTATTTGTCTCAGTTTCTCATCCATAAAATGAACTGGAGAAGGAAATGGCAAAGCATTCCAGTATCTTTGCCAAGAAAACCACAAATGGGGTCATTAAGAGTCAGACATGACTGAAAAATGACTGAACAACAAAATTCAGTACTATATAGTTTAAAGCTTTTTGGGGATCTTCAAAATTCAGTTTCATTTGACTAAAATGTATCATAACTGCACAGGTTCTAAAACTCCTTGGACAGACATATGAAACTGATATTCTTAGCCTGGTGCTTATTTTATTCAAAACATATTAAAAAATGACAATATCATTATCATTAATAGAGAGACCTGGGATTGCCTTAGTAAAAAGAAATGGGAAAATTTCACTATTAAAAAGTACTTACTGTTGGGTGGTGGGAGAAGAGAGGAAAATTTGGAACTCAAAATCTTATGGAAGTGAATGTTGAAAACTAAAACTAACTAAAAATATTTTTTTTTATTTTTTTTTAAAGCAATTAGGGTTAAGTAACTTGCTCAAGGTTACACGGCTAGTCATTATTTATGTGTGGGTGCTCATTTTCTGAGGCCGGTTTCAATCTTGGGTCATCCCAACTCTGAGGCCAGTGCTCTTACTCACTGTACCACCTAACTGCCCCTAAATAAATATTTTTTAAAAGAAAAAAAAAGAGAGTACCGTTAGATGAAGGTAAAGCACAGATGTAGATCAGAATTTAAAAAAAAAAAGGGGTTTGGGCATTCTGGGTTGTGAATGAAGTACTCCTAGGTTTGGAGGGAGATTAGTTTATATTCTTCCACTTGAATGACTTTCCCACTATAATATCTTATAGTTTTGAATTTGAAAAAAAAAAGATGGCTAGAAAGGTAGGAACATAAGAGAAATAGATATATGATAAGGCCTGGTTCTTTATCTAATAACACCTGTAATACCACCTCTGATGGACAGTAATAGCGGCAGCAGCAGTGATAGTACTGTTGGTAATGGGAGTGATAGTTGTAGGAAACACAGCATTTAGGCAGTGCTTTAGGTTTGAAAAAGGCTTTTCATACATAATTTTGTTTGATTCCCACAACATCTCTCCAAGATAAGGTCTACAGCTATTATAACCCCCAATTTAATGATGAGAAAACTGAGCTTGAATGCCCAGGGTCCCACAGTTAATAAGACTCACACACAGCATTTAAAACCTAGGTCTTTCTGATTCCTGGCTATTATTATCAACCATGGCATCTAATTGTCTTTACTGCTTTAAGGTTGTGCAGATCCCTCCTCTGCTCCCTGCTCATAGTGTGAAGGAAACTATTGGTTCTGTAAGGATATTTTCATGGGATACAAGCATTGGCAGGTCCTACCAATCTGCAAAAGTTTGCCATCCAGACCTGAAGACCACCTGTGTGTATGTCACCTGATCACCAGAAGACCGAGCACCTGGTGATACTATTTGGCCAAAGCAACTCACAAAAAGCATCTACGAAAGAAAGGAGAGGTGGAGATTGGCATTGGAGGAGCAGCCAAGCCAATGAAACCATGTACCATTTGATATATTGAAGAATCTATTTCTTAGAAAAGGTCTAACTAAATAGATTACAAGTACTAGTAGAGACCACACTACTATTAAGTAGAGGTGGCAGACAGCCAAAGGATCTTATGGTTGGAAGGGGCCTTTTATGATAATTCCCACTAATTAAAGCAATAAAAGAAATGCCAACATTTAAATTTTTTCTTTGGATTTATAGTGATGGCAAAAAGCAAAGGCAGGTATTAAAGTTCACCTTTTTAATGCCAAATAATATCTAGGATGAAAGCGTTTCTTTTGACCCTTAATTTATACTGAAAGTCTCATAAGAAATATGATTTTTAAAAATCTCCTTTATGGGGGGATACAGAAGTTCCTTTAGAAAATCAGTGACAGAAAATAGAAAAGTTTTCTTTGACAATTCATTAACATACAGATGTCTATTTATCGATTTTCTCTTTGAGATCTGCTGAATTAAAATTGGACTTGGACATAGAAAATACCCTATCGCCATTAATAAGTTTGATAGTTTAATTATAGAGATTCAGCAGGGTAGAGTGGATGGAGACTTGGACCTAAAGCTAGGAATACCTAGGCTCAAGTCGTGCCTTTGACACATACTGACTATATAATCCTAGGCAAGGAAATTAATTTTGGAGTGTTCTAGGCAACCCTCTACTTTGTAGAGTCTAAGACTAAATATAAGTTCTAGAGAAGTTGACTAACTTTTAATGGTTAAGTGAGTTTTCTCACATAGGTAGTTCCCTACACCAAAAAAGAAATCACAAGTCCAGTCCCTATTCCCTATATTAATCATTACTGTAAAGGCAACATGGTGTAATGGACAAAATTATGGGCTTTGAACTAAGAAGACCTGATTTCAGATTTCTCTGTTTATGCCTACCACTCTGTGACCCCGGGCAAGTTACTTTTTTCTCTGTGCCTCCAATGCCCCTAAGTGTGAGTAAAATGTCCACACTCATTTCTACTCAGACTGACAAAATCAGAAATTCTTCACATATTATCTATATTTCCTTCTCACCATGATGAATCAATTATCTGAGGACTTTAAAGGATGAGCCCCTGTGTTTTGCACGTTATCATATAAATTAAGGTACCTGAAGACAGACACTTTTGTATTCTGTTACTTATGGGCTCTCCCTTTTGTCAGAAAGTACTGGAATGGTTTCAGGTATGCTGAGAATTAGAATTAGATTTTTAAAAAAATTAATTACATTTGTATTCTTATATTCCTCCTTTCAGTTAGATACTTATTCTACTCTGTACCATGACATCTCTCCTCTATTCAATTCAACATCTTTTGATTAAAGGGCTATGCTATGTTGAGGACTAGGTTACAGACACCTTGTATACAGTTCTTAATGACACAATGGTGAAGCTTCAAGGGGTTTTTAAAAATGGGAGAAGGGTACAGGACATAGCTATATCATTATTGAAATAATAACATTATTTATTCCCTTAAGAGATTGAAGGTCTCTGTCAAAATGTAAAAGTTATCTAAATGGATCATTAGCTCTGATTGGTTTCTCCATTAATCCTATTCTAATTGATTTATCAAGTAATCAAGACCCTATGAAATTGGTCAGTGGAATGTCTAAGTTTCAATGATCATTAGGGAGTCAGAAAAAGTTGTGCAATGAAGAAATCTACAAAAGCTTACCCATATAATGGAGGATACTCCAGGGGCTATGGGGACTTGTGTTGGGAATTTTAAAAGGAATAAAGAGAATTTTGAAAGAGGAGAGAAAGGCACCAAAAGGCAAAATCTGCTTACTTGACAAATTTGCCAGGGTTGACTTTGATGGGCAAATGATAGCCTAATCAAGTAGAGTATGAGACATTTATAAATACAGGACTTTATTCAGCATATATTAAACAGCCTTAAAAGAGAGAGATTTGAATTATATTGAGAATGAGGAAAATTAAGCTCTATATAAAAGCATCCTAAATAACTTAGGAAAGCATATTGTCTGTGAGACTGTACTTATTGGGAAAAAATGAGAGAAGGAATATTATATTCTAGTCAACAGCCAGGCCCCCAAGAAACATTTTCTCCCCTCAGTACTATTATTTCCATGTTTCAGATACATACATTTCTAGTCACATATTCAGATACCTTGAACCAAGCAGACTGCAACTGCCTTTGGAATCTAAATAAGCACCTCAAAGTAGCTCAGTTTCTCTGAGGCCATTTTCAGGTCCACTACCTCTCTCAAAACTTCCTGTAGTTTCAGCAAAGTCTTCCATATTTTTATGGCTGAACTTGTGGTTTGGTGATATTTTCATAAAGTAATTTTCATTACAAAAGTATAAAATCTCCTGAAATTAGAGCCTTTGGTGGTTTCATTTTTAAGTTAAAACTTTTGTCATATGCTCCTGGATAATGGCAGAAATTAACATGAGAATAAGAGGCAGTAATCATACTACGGGAGAGCAACCAGGGACAAAGCAGCAACATTGACATCTATTAGAAGTGAAAATGGAGTTTGGGTACTGTCACTATATTATGTTAACATAACATATCCAACAAAGATGTTTCTATGAAATCAAGAAAAATATTCTAAAATGGGAAATGCATTTTTAAAAGAAGTCTTTGATTAGAGAAATAAGAACATTTGTTAATGTGGAATTTTCCCCTAGATCAGATGAAAGATAGTCACTTTATTTTTATATCACATTTTTCATATCAAAAGAGATCAAAGAAATAGAATAATCTAGACTTAAGCTGGCAAAGATAGAACTAGTCCTAGCTAGATTTTAATTAATTTCAATTAGTCTTCTTAACTCAACTTTCAAGAAGTAAATGTAACTTGGAGGATTTTTTTTGGCACTGGCTAAATAAGTCAATTTCCCATTTATAGAGAATCTAGACAATGAATTATTCAATAAACAAACATTTATAAAGTGTGTACTATGTGCCAGGCACTAGGCTAACTACTGGAAATATAGCATGTGGATGTACTGTTGGACTTGCAAACCAGAAGACCAGATTCTGAACTGTAGGTTAGACTCTAGCTATATGGCCCTGGAACATGTTGTTTAGCCTCTGGAGGCCCAAATTCCTCCTTCTTTAAAATAGGTATAATAATATTTATAGTAAACTTGCCTAAAAGGGCTATTGCAAGAAATGAAATAACATAGGCAAAGTGATAAATAAATATTAGTTATTACTATTATTAAGCAGTTTAGTTAGAGAAACTTTACTTTGCTTCTAAATTGCTGATTCCAAGTGGAATGAAAATCATGACTAGCAAAAAGAAACCATAAAATGTACTCAATCAGCTCTTCAAAATTATGTTTTTTATGAGATGGAGGTTGAATAACTAAAGACGATTCCCTAATACATCAATCATTTTATCTCAAATTCAATGGTAGACATTCTGATTTATGAATTACTTGTTTATAAATAAAAGGAAAAGACGTTATTTCATTGTGAGGGAAATATTAGCATATTTTAAATTACCATTTAACTTTCTTAATCACTAGCAAGATCTTTTGGCACTTCAGTGGATCAATGAACTCACTGATTTGGATATTTCCTCCAATGGTGCAAGTCACAACTCCACAGCTTCTCTTACTGGGTAATTCTTGTCCATGTCATTTCTTAAGTCGTCCCCCCCCCCCCCGAATATTTCTCCCAAGTGTAACAATGCTACATTCAGAGTATCTGTCTCTTATTTCTTGCTTTTGTTACATAACCAACCAATCCACCTTCTTTCTGGATTATACATGGCCTACTTTGAAATGTACAAAAGATAAAAATGCAGGCCTTACATTTAATGAAATCTCTCAAGTGACATGATACTATAGTCATATATATAGTCATAATCTTGGTTTTAAAAATGGATAATTATAGTTTCATGACCTACTTGTAAAGAAAAAGAATAAGCTGCATGGGAAAAATTGGGTATTCAAGTTAGTCAGCAATATTTGCTGAGAACCTGATATAGAAAACACATGAATAGGAACTATGGAATCTTGGGTACATTTTTACATTGGTGTCTAAGGCAAGAATCAGTTCTTTATGTTAGGTAATCCTAATTTAATTTTTTTCTCAGTAGTGTTAATTTGCTATTTTCTTCACAATAAAGAAACTCCCCTTGAATCAAGGTTTTAAAAAGGTATTGACTTTTAAAAATAGCATATTTATGTTCCCTTTGAATTAAACTTTTTCCTTATTTCCCATATAAAATTAAGATTCACAGCCTTATTTCTCACATGAGATTAAGATCCACAGGAATTCCATGTAACTAGTCAATCTGGTTCTACAAATGATCTGAATTATACTTTTATTCACTTTATTTGTTAAGAAATAACTTCTTTCCATTTACTATCAGCATTTTAGTGTCTATAATAAAGTTCTACAGGAAGTAAGAGCTATTTCTTTTTTCTGATGCTTTATTCACACACCTATAAATCATATTTTGATGCCCACATGAGGATTTGAGGTGCTAATGTGAGAAGAAATGGATAGTGCAGATTTTTCAAAACCTGATGAATATGGAAAGTTTTTTTTTTGTTTTCTTATAAATATTAGGAAAAGGGTGTGGGGGTGAAGATATTTGCAACTGTGTATTTATAACGATTGTAGACTAAGAGCTGAAAGGGACTTCAGAGGTCATTGAATCCAAATCCCTTATTTTACAGATTAGGAAACTGAGGCCAAGAGAGATTAAATAATGTGCTCCAGGGTCACACTGCTAGTAAGTTTCTGGATTCAAACTTGTCTTCTTGAATTCTAGCCCATATACTACATTATGTTGGCTCCATAGGCTGGAAGATATCTTAGAAATCATCTCAGCTTTACACTGTAATTACTCCTTCTTTTCTCACCAAAAGAAGGAATTTGCTTAATAATTACAGACCTTAATGATTAGGGTTGGAAAAAATGTATTTGATAATATTGATCCTTATAAGGAAGCAAAGATGAGATTGTTGTCTCTGGGAATGGATATGAGATTGTTAGACTGGAAATCAGAAGAAACGTCAGAGTTTTACTTAATAATAATATACAATCTTCAATTCCATTCAACACAACTAAGCATAAGGGTATAGGAAGATTAAAATTGGATGCTCCCTGCCCTTCTCCCAGTGATGCTATATGCCTATGAATCATGTGATACTGCTATCTCAGAAGAACAAAAATTTCAGGTGATCTAAAGAGCAATGGAAAGATGAAGTTGGAGTGCGTGAAACTAGACTCTGAAACATTATCAGTGATGAATACTCAAAGTGGCTTGAAATACACCATCCAGAACATGAATGCTAGAAAAAGAGGTAGAATAGTTACAAACCGAGAGTGAAGGACAAAAGTTGAATGGCCTTAACACCCATAAAGAAGGCAACTATCATGTTCAGTAGGTCCTCTATAGAAGACTAGAAGATTGGGAATAAACAATGCATAGCCCAAACTACAACAACAACATGGTTAAGTTGTGATCTATGCCAAAAGGAAGTATCAGCATACAGAAATCATAGATCTGTTGAAATAGTCAAGTAACTACAAACTGTGTAAGAAGCATCTGCTGTAGATTTTTTCCCCCTACTGGTTAACATGTAAATCACAAAAGTCATTAAATTAATGTGACTAACACAATTGAGGAGGAAGCACCCCAACCTTCAAAGAATTTTTCATCCATAAATATTTTTAAAAGAAATCAAGTAGAAATGTTTGTAGAAGTTACTTTTCTGCTATCATTCAAAAATACAAGATAAATAACAACCTAAGATAATTTAGGTATAATTTCTTAAAGAGTAATGAGAAAAGACTGAATATTTTGACCTCAGCCATCCATTTATTTGGTCCAAGACTTACATCATCCATTTGCCCAAAATTAAATAAATTTGGGCTCAAACAAAGATGAGATCATTCTTATTTTAAAGCTAGAATCTTGAAGAAGGAAAGATTTGTTTTTAGCATCCCTTTAAAAATATTTCAGGAGCATTTCAAATTTCTAACCACCTGTCAAAAGATGTTCAATTTTCTAATAATGAACCATGAAAGACTGTTTGCTAACTATGCTGCCTATGCAGTTAGGTCATGGATGACTCCTAGATCTTGTTAAGCAATCCCTAGTTCTTATTTTCTCTCCAGTTCAGTAGGTTTCACTGTCCATGGATCATACTGAACAAAAGGATGTTAAATACTGTCCATCACCCTCCCCTACAAGTCATCACTACTTTCTAACTTCTTTATCACTATTAGCATTACTATCTGGCTGGTCCTTCAAGTCCATAGCTTTAAAGTCATCCATTAACTTGTCTCTTTTCTTTTCCCTTACTTTTGGTTCATACCAAAATTTCCTGTTTGATGTTTCTTGAATCTTCCTCCTTTTTCCCTGTTCTTTCAGGTCCAAACCTTGTGTGAACACTGAACATATGAGACTTATTCAAATGGACCAATTTCTTGTCTCCAGTAATTCACCCACTATCCTCTTTTCCTCAAAAGTTGTTTCTACAATCAGAATGACCTGGAAATATTTTGATCTTACCACTTCCATTTCAGAAACAGTGGCTACAAATTGCCTCTTATATTACAATTAACCTCTGATTGTGGACTTGGAAGATTCAGGACCATGGATTCTGAGGTGGAAATGACCTTTGAGATAACTTAGGACTAATTCCCTGCATTTATATTTTGGGGACAAAGCCTTGAATGGGAAAGGAGCTTATAAAAATTTGGTGGACCAGACTGAATTGTCACAGAATGAATGATTTTTTGGAAATTATTGAAAGCCAAATAATAATAGCATCCCAATTTATATAGCTAAAAAAATCACTCCTCACCAAACACTGTAAGGTAGTTTAACTTATAGCATGGGGCAGTGGAAGGAGTTCAAGACTGGTTGGGATTTAGAGGATCTGGGATAGTTTTGACTCTGCTACTTACTATCTGCGTGACAGTGGGCAAGCCTGGCCCTTAGCGTTGAACTAGATGATCTCAAAGGTTCCCTCCACAGCAGGTTCTATGTTCCCAAGATCCCTATTTTGTTGATTTGGAAACAAAGACTTAGAGAGAGCTAAAGTTGCCCCAGTAAGGATAACCAATGGAGTCAGAGACTCCTTGTCTAGTGCTCAGTCTACTCTACTAAGGCTAATTTTTGAGTTCTCATTTCAAAAGTGGCTGGTCTAGCCAAAAGACCAGCCAAAAGTGAACAGGTATGATCAAAGCATCATAAAGTGATGACGCAAGTTGCGGGGGGAGAAGAAGAGGGATAGTAAGGATTCTGATTCTTTTCCAAGCTGAAGACATATTTGAGTAGGTGAGAAGCATTTGGAAATAGAGAGAGGTCCCAAGTTGTAGTTAGAAGATCTTAGGGCTGAGTCAAAGCTCTACAATGTACAAGTGGGATGACTTTGGGCAAGTCATTTTTCTTAACCTGAGATTTAGTATCATCATCTGAAAATGGGGAGAATACTTCTCTCCATCTTCTCGGGTTTTCATCAGGAAAGTACTTGGTAAATCTCAAAGTGCTGCAGAAGTATGAACTCTTATTATTATGGTTTGTTTCTTCACTTTATTGAATTTATTTCTGAACTAATGCTTGCTTAAGAGCTAGTATGAATTAACAGTTCTTAGGATTTGAGTATAATTCCAATGCGACAAGAAAAATGTTAAGGAAAAAGAATACAATTCCATTCCCTATTATATATGCATCGATATATCAAGGACCTATGATCTGTGTTTTTTTTTAAATAATTGTTCCGCATCTAAATGAAAAGTGGCATAAATATGGCTGTCCAGGGCATATGTTTTTACTATTATATGGCTCAACAGTGATATTGGCTTCGGAAATTCATTTTCAGAGAGTGTAGCTGGATTATGACTCATCCTGCTAGACTAGCTACAGTGAGTGCATGTAGCCATACGGTGCCCTTTTCCCTGGGGGCCTCATGATGCCAACTCAGATATTGTTTAAGCTATTAGATCTGCAATGCAGCACCAGCTGCACTGTTTATCTGCTCCCAAGATTAATTTCTAGACAATTCCCCAGACTGTTAAGGGACATGCTGCCATGTAACTTATTCAAGAGCAGTGAGAGGGTATGTTTATATGTGTGTACATGTGTGTGTTGGTGTGTTCATGCCTGCGTGCAGGGGAGGGGGTTTGGGGGGAAGGAGGGAGGAAAGCTTGGAACCCAAAAGAAGAAGAAGGTATGGTTCATTTTCATGGCTTGAGGAACAACGGGAAAGTAATCAGGTTTCCTTGGCCCTTCCCCATTGTACCTTAAACAAAATTAACCCCCAAACGGTAAGGCAAGGTGACAGAGCTTGCCTTTCTGCACTAAAAAACTTAACAGGAAGGCTGGAAGGAAGCCTTTTCATCACCAGGGAGAAATTCTTTCCTTAGCAAGCCAAATGGTGCTAGGTGTTTGCATTCTAAGACAAGAGAGATAACAGGATGTCTCCTGCAGGTGGAATGCTTGTAAATCTCCTTCATTCAATAACTTATGTCATTTAATGAAAATAAAAATGCTTCAGTGAGGTTCTCTGTGTTCGTATTCTTAAGTCAATTATCACTCCTTCTTTCCTAACTCCATAGTGGCCAATATATTACATTGAGATCTCTGATGTTTAAATATGGTAAGCTCTGTGATTTTTTTTCTATTCTATAGTGTCTGCACATACTAGGCACTTAATTAATCATAATTAAATAATAAATTTTAGGGAGGGGATGATGTAGGGACACAGTTGAATGACTGAATAAATAAAGATGAAAAAAGAGATTTAAAACTATGAAGCTCCCAAGGGAGATAAATGGTAACCAGAAAAGTAAAGATGGCTATATTTTCCTTCTCCTTATTCAATTTAATTCAATATATATTTATTAATTGCCTATTATGTCTAAGGTTCATTGGTAGGCAATAAAGGCAGTACTGGTTTAGCATGAATGAAAAAAGGCATTTCAAACAATTTAATATTTTTCTAAAGGGGGATAATATAATTTTTTATTTTATTTTATTTTTGCTTCTTGGAAGGCAGGGCAACTGGGGTTAAGTCATGGCCAAACCAGGAGCAATGTATAGAAGTTATGAATGGGACAAATTTAGGCTTAATGTCAAGAAAAAAATGACTTAACAATTAGAGCTTTCCATAAGTGGAAAAGCTGTCTTGGTTAACAGTGGATTCCTCCCTCTTTGGGGATCTGTAAGGAGTGGCTGATTGACCACCTGTTACAATGGAAATTCCTTTTCTGGTATGCATTTGACTAAATTGAATTCCTTCTCCACTAAGAAATTCTGTAATTTTGTGATGACAGTCTTTGTAAACCATCTGAAGAGAGCCTATTAAAGTCTGGAATACTCTATTCTTAATAGTTCAAAGTAAAACTGTAATATAATAAGATTATTTTTTGTGGATGACATGAATGTAGTCTCATTGTTCAAGGATTGTAAATTCTCTTAGCAGATGTAGGAACTGACCTGTATTAATATTATTCTTAATTTTTAGAACATGAAATCTTTGTTGGTAGGTTAGTGATGTTCCTTACAAACAGAAATATATGGCAGCAGTTTTAGTTCCAAGGAATAAAACAAAAGTATTCTTTTTTTTTTTTTTAGTCGATGTAGCCTTTAGGTCTTTGAGTATTATTTAATGCACCTGGAAGAACCAGACTTCCCTGAAAATGCTATTAGGAATTGTTGACTTTACGAATCTCTTGCTTTCTTGCCAGAGCATGTATATTCTTATCAAGAGTTAGGGTACTTGACAAGATTTAAGCAGCTGGGTGGTGCAATGAATAGAATGCTGGGCCTGGATTCAGAAAGACCACAGTTCCAATATAGCCTCAGACACTTATTAGCTAAGCAACCCTGAGCAAGTGACTTCAACACTATATGAATGCCTCAGTTTCCTAAATCATAAAATAGAGATATAATTAACACCCATCTCCCAGGGGTTTTTGTAAAGATAATAAGAGATAATATCTGTAAGGTGCTTAGCACAACACCTAGGACATAGTAGGTGCTTTAGCCCTTCCACATCCCTCCTTCCATTTACTTCTTATTGGGAAGTGACAATACATGAATTTGAGCCTGGGTTTACCCTGCTTGGTGAATGAGGATTCCTGTGCCTAATTGTTCCATATATATTGACACCTCATAAGGGGCAAAAGATCTAATTATTTATCATAGCCGTTGCCTAATCTAATACTAACCTCTTGCTCATTTTATTGACCACTTGCTCATTTTATTGACCAACAGAAAGAAAAAAACAACAGCAACAACTCATGTTGATAACTGAGGGCCACACATAGAGACCTGGTTCTTTTGGCATTAGAGCAGAGAGAAGAAAATGCAAACACTCCAAACACATGCCTTATTTAATTTCTCTTGTCCTATTTATCCATATTTTTTCTCGCTTTTCCTAAATTCCTTGGGCACCAGACCTTCAGAAGGAAAAACTGGAAAAGATCTTCCTTTTTTTTTCTCCTCCACAAAGTGAGGTTCTGAACCTGCACACAGAGAGAGTTTGTTTTTCTGCAGAGCCTTCCTTGAATGCTAAATAACTCCAGACTACATACTCTGTCTCTCAGTGGAGCTCAGGGAGAAATCTCAACCAGAGCAGTGAGTGGTTGGCATGGCAACAGAGAAAGGAAAATCTGCAGTCTCTAGAATTGCTGGGGGTTGTTTATGAGGGAGAGAGAGGGAGAGGAGGGAGGGGAGAGAGAGAGAGAGAGAGAGAGAGAGAGAGAGAGAGAGAGAGAGAGAGAGAGAGAGAGAGAGAAAGAGATGGAGAGGGAGAGAGACAGAGGGAGGAGGGGGAGACAGAGAGATGGAGGAGAGGGAGACAGATAGACAAAGGAAGATAGAGAAATTGACAGAAACAGAGGACACACAGAGAGATTTTATTGCATTCATTCCATTTTGCACAGAAAGATTACTGCACATGATGTATAATACAATAAATACACATACCCACTTTTAACATTATGTATACCTTACTGACAAATCTAAAAATGTCTTAAACCACAGTTAGGGAGGTTGGAAGGGATGGAGTGGGAGACCAGATTTGGATCAGTGAGAAGTGCAGAGTGTGATGGGAGTCATGACAGTATGCACAGCTCTTCACTTGTGCATGATGCCAATCTTATTCCCCAAGTTCTAGAATTTTGAATTTGTAATTTTACTTAATGGCACATTTACATGTGATTATTATCACCCAGTTCCCAGCCACCTCTACACCATATTCATGTGTCCTTTCCTCTAGCATTCTAGCTCTTCTTCATGTGTTGTTTTCTCTCACTAGAACATAAGTTCCTTGAGGGCAAGGACTCTCTGGCTTGTTGCCTTTGTATCACTTTGTGCTTATCACAGTGCCTGGTACAAAGTAGGCACTTGATAAGTGTTGTCTCTCTCTCCCACCCCCCACCCCCCACCTCTTTGTTGCTCTCTGTCTCTGTCTGTCTCTGTCTGTCTGTCTGTCTCTCTCTCTGTCTCTCTCTCTCATTTGTTTCTTTAGCCATCTAAATATATTAGTTAGTTGAAGGTCCATGTGTAGAAAGTTGTTTTAGACAGACAGATCTCTGTATGCGAGCACTGAAAATAATGAGATTAATTATTACAGACACATACTTACCCCTTTAAGATTTTCAAATAGCTGTAGATACCTTACTTCATTTGAGCCTCACTACTCTTTGAGGTAAGTACCAGAATTATCATCTTCACTTCAAAGATAAGGAAACTTGGACTTGGAGACTTAAGTGGTTTGCCCAGAGTGACATAGGCAGTGGCAGATATGGGATTTGAATACAGTTCTTCTCAAATCCAAGTCCAGCACTCTTACCAATATGCCAAAGGGGGTGGGGGGATTCTATCTAGAACTCATTCAAAAAGCAAGAAGTGGCTAAGAAGGTTTCTAAGCATCTGTCACAAAGTCTATGCACTAAAGTATGTATTATAGTCAGAGGCAGACCCTTTTTTGTAACTTATTTACTTATATCTTATGTATAATTCTAACAAGCTTATTTTAAGGAATTAAGGAAGAAATTTTAGCTGTTACAAAGAATTTAGGGAATTAAGGAAAAAAATTAGCTGTTACAAAGAATTTACCATAAAGAATATCTGAATATGCCATAAAACATAGCCAAGTTTTTACTTTATTAGTTGTCATAGCCCCATAACTCTAAGTATGTTGGTGAGGAGTGAGGAAACAAAGAAATAGCAAGAGGATATTATGATGAAACAAGGAGACATTTAGAAGAGGCAGGTGATTTATGTGACATTGTGAAATATCAGTTGTTGATTTAACTAAACCCAAATCAACCAAAGTCACTTCACCCATTGTACTTTCTGAGAGGTGGGCACGGTCTACTCTGTTTTGAAGGCTCATTCAAAGGATCATACATCATGATAGTCCAAAACATCAAAATGTTGTCTTTAAACACTTCAATTGCTCTACATCTTTCAACATCTCAGAACTGCCTCCTTCCTTTCTTCCCTCACATTGAAATGTGGAACTAACATTCTGGACTTCTGTCATTTTGAAAAACAAACTAACATGACATTCTTCTGTAACAGAAGACAGGAACAAAGTGGGCTCTGCTTGAAATTGCTGTGGTTGGCTGTGTGGTTCTGATATTGGCAGTGGGGTCTATTGGAAAAAACCAAACCAAACCAAACCAAACACAAACATTGGACTTCAGTATCAGGAGCCCTGGGTTACAGCCTCACCGAGAACTAGCTGTGTGACCTTGGCAAAGTGCCTTTACCTCTCTCAGCTTCAGTTACCTAATCTGTAAAATCAAATTTGACTAGAAATTCTTACAGTTCTTGAAAGCTCAATGATTCTATTTTCTCTCTACTTGCTCCCATGTTTAAAAAGAAGTAACAATACCTATGACTAAGAAGAACCAGTAGCTTTGCTAAATTCAGTGTTTCCCAATGAGATGCAAAAATCTTTCTAGGAAGATTGAAAATATAATACCTCAGAAGAGAACAGATTTAGAGACGGAAGGGTTCATATATAGGCCATCTAGTCCAAACCTTCATTTTATAGATGAGAAAACTAAGGGGCAGAGTCTAGGGTCACACAGGGAATAAGTATCAGGGATTCAATTGACACTCAAGTCTCTGAATTAAAATTCAGTTTTTTTCCCATTATACCCTGCAGCTTCCCTCCGTCTTTCCTATGCAGTTCCCCAGCACCAACACCTTTCCCTTACTCATATAACATCCCCTCCCCTCTGCTCCTTCTGCGGTGGCAGCTTGGCTCTGAGACACACACAAGTTCCTACGGTCCTTGTGATATTTTGGGGGGCTCTCAGTTGCATATATCTACATACAATAACGACTTCACTTTGCCATGCCCCCCGCCCCCGCCCCAGCCCCCCTCACATTCAGGCTTATCTGGACTGAACATCCTTAGACATATCACATCTACCCACGCACCCACACACACACCACATACATGGTCCATACCTGTATAGGCCCTCTGTTCTCTGTATCTTTGGTGCCTGTGTCTGTGCCTCTGTCTGGCTTTGTCTCCGTCTTTCCCTTTCTATTTGTCTCTCTCCCTCAGCCTCTCTCCCTTTCCCTTCCCCTCTCTCTGTTTCTCTGTCTCTCTGTCACACACACACACACACACACACACACACACACACACACACACACACTCACTCACGTGTACACACCCACACCAACACACTCACCTTTACTTGTATAGAGATGTCCTCTGTTTTTCTTTCTCCCTCTGCCTCTTTCTGTCTCTGTGTTTCTCTCTCTGCCTCTGAATGTGTCCCTCCCTCCCCCCGTTCCTCTTTCCCTCCCTCCATCTCCTTTCCTTTCTGTTTCTCTGTCTCTGTCACACCTACACACATGGGCCTCCCCCGCCCCCACTTTAGCTGTGCAGGTATGCCCTGTCTCTTTCCTCTCACTCTCTCTGTTTCTCTATCCCTCTATATTTATTTCTTTATATCTCTCTGCCTCCCTCCCTCTCTCCTCCTTCCCCATTCTCTGTTTCTCTCTTTGTCATTCACACGCCCCCACATACTCCTTTATCCATGTAGGAATGTCTTCTGTATCTGTCTCTTGCTATGTCTGTCTTTCTCTGTCTCTGCTTTTCTGTTCCTTTTTTACCCTTCCCTCCCTCTCTCTTTCTATATCTCTGTCTCTTGATCACTCTCCACTTCCCAGTCCTTTATCTATGTAGAGATATCTTCTATCTCTGTCTGTTTCTGTCTGTCTCTGGTTTTAGACCACCCCCCCCCCCGCTTTTTCTTTGCCTGTTTCTCTCACACATACCTTTTTACCCATGCCATAATGCACCCCCTTCCTCTCCTCTCCTCTCCTCTCCTTCCCTCCCCTTCCCTCTCTTCTCCTCTCTGTCTCTGTCTCTCTCTGTCTGTCTCTCCCTCTCTTTCCCCCTCCCTCCTCTTTTTCCTCCCCGCTCCAACTCTGTTGGAAATTAAACCATGTTCTTTCTATTGGTAAAGAATGAAGAATCTACATGTTCAACTGGCCAAGAAGTATCTGTATGGTGGAAATGGGATTTAGTAGCATCTACTGATCACATTCTGCAGGCTGGTTGAACACAACAGAAAGGATATATGTCTGTACAGGCAATCTCTGGATTATTTATACGCAATATAAGTACATCTTTCCCACACAGATGGTTGTCTGGGACTGCCTGGTGCCCACAGGAATTCCTCTTCCCTTACCCCTACTACCACTTCCTTCCTCATGTCCCTCCACTTCCCTCTCTAAGGCTGCTTTCTGCTCCTCGACAATCCCCAGTCTCTCCTTCTCCACAACTCAGGGCCAACTCAATGCAGCAGATTTATGAGTCTGGGCATATCACTTCACCCTTCAGTACTCAAGGCAATTTTCTAAAATCCTAAATTGTAAACACTTGTTGATCCACGTTGGTGGGAGGAGTTTCCTCAATGGAATTGCTTACCCTGATTAAATCTTAGATCTACACTCCTCCCCACACTCCAGTTTCCATCCATCCACCCATTCATTCATCTGTCTACCCATCCATCCATCTATCTATCCATCCATCCATCCATCCATCCACCCATCCATCATCCATCCATCCATCCATTCATCCACCCAATCAATCCATCTATCCATTTCCATCTATCTATCTATCTATCTATCTATCTATCTATCTATCTATCTTAGTGATACAGATTGAATTAGAAAACCACAAATTACTATCTATGTTGAATTGCATTTTTATTTATTTTGAACTACATCTTAATCTGTTTTGGCCTTCACTCAGTAGTTTTATAGTCTGCAGCTACATGTTTCTCACCTTTTTATCTAGATATCTTTATCTATGAATGGAAACTGAGGCACAGGGAGTTTTACTAATTTGTTCTAAATCTTAGGGCAAGTTAGTGGATGGACATTTGGCAATTAAATCAGTTCTCTATATGTGTATATACACATATGTGTATCTAGGCATCTAAACTTGATTCAAAATGTGTTTTAGCAATCCCTAAGTAAGTAATTGTAAAACTGAGGCAAAAACAAATCAGAATGCTTTCTCCTAGATTTTGGTAGATTACCAGTGGCAGAACCAGAAAGTCATGTGACTTCTGTACCATCCTTTGTTCCTCTATCTATTATTCCTCTCTGGAGAAACCATGGATCTGGACTAGAGATGACTGATAGGGATCACTGGTACATCAGTAATATTGTCTTCATTTTCAAAAAAGAAGGAACATGGGTCCAGAAACTATAGGCCAGTTAACTTGAATCTGTTCCCCAGAAAAAAAATATTTCATGAACCAGATGATTTGTGAGCACTCAGAAAAAGGAAGTAGTGATCACTAAGGGCTAGCACGAATTTACTTAAAACTAAAAGTGGAGCAAAATTAACTTTAGTTCCTTTTTTTCTTTTTTGGATAAGGTTAATAAACTAGTAGGCAAGGTGAACGTTGTGGAAACAGTAGATTTGGGATTTCAATAAAGCATTTCACAGACTCTCAAGACATAATAGAAATGTGGACTAGTTGAAAGCAGAGATTGATGAATCCTCAGGTGGTTGAAATTTCCTTTGCTCTCATGTTCCAGAACTTTATTAATAATTTAGATGAAGACAAGGAAGGCATGTTTATCAAAGAAAGCAAAGACAAAAAAGATTCAGCATGCTGAAAAAATGCACCTAAAATTACAAGATGAAATTTAATATGGATATATATATATATATATATATCTGGGGGTAGGGAAAGACTATGTGTAAAGGATAGGAAACAACTGACAACAGTAATTATTCTACAATGAAACCAGAATTTTAATTGACAATAAGTGTCACACATGGCAATCTGGCATAACAGAAGGAATGCTGGATTTTGAATTAGAACAAAAGGGTTTTAATCCCAGTTCTTCTTGTTTACTAGCTAGGTAATTTTGGGCTAGCCACCTTCCCTTTCTGTGGTTCAGTCTGCTCATCAGTAAAAAGAAGAAGTTGATCAAGAAAATCTTGAAGATCCATTCAAACCCTAAATGTAATGCTACTATGAACAATGATAAAAAAGTTAATGCCATCTTGGGTTTTCCTAATAAAACTATATTATCTAGAAAAGGGCATTGGAGTATACCTTGATCAAGCCATACACACATATACCTATACATGTATGCATACACATATATTAAATGTTGTTATGGGAACCACATCTAAATTAGGCTAACCAGGTTTGGTCCCTACACCTCAAGGGGTTGAGGCATGTGTGTATGTGTGTGTGTGTGGCGGGGGGGGGGGGGTGGAGATGATAAGAGAAAAAAGTTGGAATGACTGTTGAATTTTAAAATGGCACCATAAGGCACCAAAGGAATTGTACCTATGCAGATATCCATTTGGGTCTAATTTGATCATGATCCCTATACTCAGATCTGAAGAACTTTGCTGATTTTAGACTTGTCTGTTTTATTTGCAAGCATGCATAATAAATTTGAATATAAACGAATATAACCTTCATGGCAACAGGTCATACTATGCAGGTCTATTTACAGTCCTGAATAGAGATATCAGTTCCTAAGTTGGATGTGGGCCATCAAGACAGGGACCAAGAGGTGATTGAACTGCTGATTCTCCTTGTTTTGCTCTCCAGTGCTATGAATCAGAATCCCCAATAATGCAATCTCTTCAAAGAGACACTGAGAAACTAAAGGCATTTAGAGGGGGGTGACTAGGATAATGAGGGGTGTTAAAACCATTCATTTGTGAAATCCTTGAAGGGATGCAAGATGTTTTGTCTAGGGGGGGGAAGGGTTGAGGTGGGTAGATTTTATAGCTCTGTTCAAACATTTGAAGGACTATCAGGTCAAAGATATAGTAAGCATTTTTTTTCCAAATTTCAGAGGGCTGAACTAGAACCAATAACTCAAAGTCAGGGAGAGGCCGATTTTAAGTTAGTGCAAGAGAAAAAAACAAAATAAAACAGAACACAATTTTTTTAAAAGACAAACAGAACTGTCTGAAAACAGAATGGATTGCTTTGTATAGACTGATATAACTGACCCTTGAAATTCTCAAAACAGAAGCTGTCAGAAATTTTGTAGAGCAGATTTTAGCATGGAGAGAAAGACTATACTAGGGACTGTTTCATTCAATTTTCTCTGTTTCCAGTCTCTTCCTTCTCCAATCCATTCTTCATATAGCTGCCAAACTCATATCCCAAAATAGAGAGCCCTGATCACGTAACTCACTTACTCAAGAAGGTTCCATGGCTCTTTAAGGCCTCCAGAGTAAAAATAAACTTCTCCTTTCAGCATTTAAACACCTTCACAATCTCCAACTTCCCTTTCCAGATGATTTCATGACTTCCCCTCACACACTCCACATCCCAGTCAAATGGACTTATTTGCTATTCATACATGAGATTCCATCTCTCACTTTGGAGCTCTAGCATGAACAGTTTGTTTCCCTGACTTAGAATACTCTTCTTTCCTCACCTCTACCTCTTGCAAACCTGACTTTTCAAGACTTAGATCAAGTACGGCTTTTCACTGGACTGTTTTATCTATCTATCTATCTATTATCTATCTCTCTTTTTCTCTTTCTCATTCTATCTCTCTCTTTCTATCTATATATGTTGCATTTTGCATTAACTTGTGTTGTTTTTCCCCCACTGAATGTAAATTTTTTGAGAACATAGAAATCATTTTCTGACCCTGTTATGATGCCTTGCACATAGTAGGCCCATCCAAGATCCTTTCTAACAATTCAGCCATGATGCCAAGATGCTAGGTGTATATGTATATTTATAACAAGTATATGAAATATATCTGAAATGTGATGAACCAGAAATTTATAAACTTTAGTTAATCATTACTTTTGGATAACCTACTTTAGTCATTAGAAATAAATATTTAAGAAATTGGTTTTTCTGTAGGCTCATGTATAAGGATACTTATCCAGTTAAAATTTTTAATTTTAAAATATTTAATTTAAATATAATTTTGTCAAAAACACATCATGATTTGAAGAGAAGCTATTAATATACAGCATGTTCCTTGAAGGTATCTTCACTATGTTTGTACATATAAAACTTTGGAATCAGAACCAAAAATGTGATAAGGATAGATTATATATGTATGTATACACACACACATCTTTGATTAATCCTTGCTTTCCCTGGACTCATTATTAATCACAGAAACCAAAGATATTAACCAGATATATCTCTAAATCCTATTTTGATGTATATTCTTTTCTCAGAGATGGAAGCAGAATGAAATGGCTAAAACCAATATCACATCATCACTGTCACAAATATAAGATCACCTCAAATTCGACTGCTTCATTTATTTACTCGAGTTACATGGTTTTACCAAGTTAGACAGAAACAAGAGGCCATTAGTGAATTACCTACAATTAATACGTCAACAGATTAAGCACTGAACAAATACTCATTTGCACCATCTCTCTATCACATTGGGAAAAAAAAGATCAAGAAAAAAGGCACTGCAACAAATAGCATCTATAAATTGAAAAGGTTTCCATCTCTATTCCAGTTTGTAATTCATACCATTTATTTGAGCTGCTCCTTCTTTCCCATTTCCTTCATCCCTACCTTGATCCATTCTTCCTCCCTTCATGAATACTGCATCAGTATCCTAGCTGGTTCCTATTGAATACCAATTAATTCAATTTATTCTATACTCTGTGGCTAAAATAATATCCCAAGCTTAAGAATTTCTAGTCTCTCTTTCTCTGTCCACTCAAATTCTTCATCCAGGGTCCTTCAGAACCTTTCTTACTGCTTCTTCCTACATCCCTTTTTCATTCCTCTCTTTCAGAGATCTTTCTAGCTCTCATGCTAATGAACCTTGCATACAATTTACTATATCTTGTTTCTATCCCTTGGCACATACCTCAACTCAACTTGTGAAGTAACTTGATTTCACTCAAGTCCTTGAAAACAATTTAAAAGTCCTTCAGGAGTCTTTTCCATTTTTTTTTTTCATCTAAAACAGATTACCAATAGGTTGTCATTCCCTCTAGGTTTTTAAAATTCATGATTTCTCCTAATTTGCAAGTAGCGGTTCTCCTATTCATCTTTTCCTTCTTGGGCCCACATTGATCATCTTAATTAGTTCCCTTATTCCTCATGCCTAATCTGTTGTTCCTCTTGATGCCATTCTTCCTCCTCCAAACTAATCTATACACCTCCATCTCTGTCCTTTTGCACGTGTTTTTCCATCTGTCTTTAATATCTTCCTTCTATCTACACTTATTGAAATTCTACTCACGTTTCCATCTTTGTTCAAATGCCTTCCATTGTGTAATGCCTTACTCAATCACCCCAGTAAAGGGATGTCTCGCTTCTTCTGCACTCCTATTATATTTAGGCTATGATATTCATATAATTATTTACCTCACACCTGATTTTTATCAGTTACTCATGTTCATATCTTATCTGAGACAGGCAACAAGGTACGGTGATTAGGGCAGTAGATTTGGGGTTAGGAAGACATGGGTTTAAATCCTGCCTGACACTGAGTAACTTTGTGAATCTGGATGAGTCACTTGACTTCTCTGTGATTCAATTTTCTTATATGTTAAATGAAAGGGTTGTGCTCAATGGTCTTTAGGCTTCCTTTCAACTCTACTATGATTCTCTGATCTCTCCTGGTAGATAGTAAGCTGCCTGGGAGCAGGGAATGTATCTTGTTCATGGCTTAGCACTAAGCAGGTAAATGCTCAAAAACTGTGGAATGAATAATAAGATGATCAGTAGGGGTCCCTTTGACTCTGTGTGTGTGTGTGTGTGTGTGTGTGTGTGTGTGTGTGTGAGTGTTCTTCCTTCCTATCTGGAATGTAACTGAATAAGAGGAAACCTTTCATCTTCCTTTACATCTGTATTTTCCCCCATTACCAAGTATAGTGCTTCATACCCAGAAGGCATTCAATAAATTCAAGTGACTGTCTTAGTAACCACAGAGAATAGTATCTTACAGGTATATGATAATTTTTAGGAGAAGCAGATTCTCTTTCTATTTGCATGCTTGGGGTTTGTTTAATTTTTTAGAAGAGTACCTATGCAATTTACTATGCAAGTAACTGAGTACTCATCATCAAAGGCATATGAGCCTTTGATGATGAAATAATAATAGTATCAATAATAGATCACAATTACATAGCACTTTAAGGTTGGCATACCACTTTACATATATTATCTCATTTGATCTCATTTGAAATGCAGATTGGGCCCCAATCTAGTAATTATTCCAGACTTATCTGTTATAGGTATAGGTGTGGATTGTCACTAAAGCAGCTGTTAATAATATTTTTATTAATAGTAACAGCAAATAAAATGTATTTGAGACTTTATGGAGTCAAAGGTTCAACAAGGTGGGTAACCAATGACAAGTTTGGAAATATACCACCCCAAATCTGAATCACAGAATAATGAAATATACAAAATAACTACCAAAATCTGGTATGTTACATTTTTTTTTAAAAGTTTGGAGCTGCATCTTAGTAGGGTTCAAGGATGGAAATGGTTCCCTCACTTATGGGAAAGAGAGCAACATGATTGATGGATCTCAGTCACTAAGTGAACTAATTATTAATGTAGATTATCTAGTATGAATTATGGTGGCATTTGATGTTCTCATCTCAACAATTTTGGAAAAGGAATGGAACTTTCAGTTCACATGGTATTGTTTCATTCTTGGAAAGTAATAAAGTTGTCATTGCTTTTAAAGTATTTTTTAGCTTTTAAACACAGTATTTTAAATATAACTTTTATTACTCCATCATGTTGTATAATTTTAGGTTCATGATTTATTCAACAATTTTATCTCTACTCTCAAAGTCTGAGTGATTCTATAAGAAAAGACAAATCACTAATATAGACTTCCATTCTTCATTCTATTGTTTGTCGACATATGATAGGGATAGGTAACATCTAAGAACATGATAAACATCATTAGACTTTGGAAGTATTTTAAAATGGAAAAATTATTGTTTGATTAGGATATTTATCATGATTTTACTTTATCACAGAAGAAAGATGTCACAAAAAATTTACCAAAAAAGAGTGACAAATAAATTTGAAATGTACTTTTCTCCCCCAAAATAATCATACAAAAACTCCTGAGTTTCTAAAATTTTGACCTTGATAAAAGGGGATAGATGTGAATAGTTACTAGATTTTTTAAAATTCACATCTAAATAACTGCTTCAGCTATTAAAATATAAATTGAAACTGAAATAGTTAACAAAGCTGAGGAAGTAAAACATATAATTATAGTCAGCTTATCTTATGAAAATTTCCTCTTTTCCCCAATAACTTATCTCCTTTTTTAGTTTCTACTTCCTGGAATAATTTATATTTCAAACTCATTAACAGTGAAAGTAAATATGCTATATAGGTTCTTTTCAGAAATCAAGGTGGGAGAAAGAAGAGCCTTTAGTTACCTGCTGTTTCAGTTGAGGTGAGCTCTCCATTAATCCCATTCTCTTTGGTTCTTGAATAGGTACCCTGTTGCCCATGATCTCCATAGCCACCTTCTTCTTCCTCTCTGTATGGAAATCCATTGGCGCTCCGGACTATTCCATCCCCTGCTCCTGCTTGTTCCTTAAGCTCAGGTGAATGTGGGTGGGAAGATGCCTCTGCCAGTTGACTTGATGTCCAGTGAGGTGCTTTAGCTTCATCTTTTCGGTCATCTGCCATTCTTTTCTCCCTTGTGACCTCTCCTATAATTAGAATAGGTTAAAACATTACCTATCATCTCAGCAGAACTCCAGGTTCTATGTCACTAGTCCTACTATGGAAGCTATCTCTAATGAGTATAATTAGGAAATATAGAGCACTAATAGCTAATGAAACTTCAGAAAGATAATCAGTTATCTCCATTAGTATCAGACTGGCATACAGACATATGTTAAATATTTTCTACTGTATTAAAATACATATGTGTCACCCTTCATTTAAAAAAAAAACTTGTGTTTATAGATTTTCAGAATTAAAAAATTGTTAAAGTTGAGCATTACTTTTTTTAAAAAAAATATGTCTTGAACATTGAGCTGTTCAATGTAACACGGTTAGATGATGACACCTACTGGTCAAATGTAAAATTGTAACCTAGCTCTATTATACATTTTAGTTATTCGGACAAAAGAACAATTGCAACTAAATTCTGCAGCCTTTGAATTTCCTAGAAAACATGTATAGGGGATCTATAAGAGATAGAAGACAAAAGAGAAATGTTATAGTATGAAGATTGTTTCAAAAGTGTTTTTAATATTATAACTCCCAGTATGCTACAGATTGCATTCTGCATACAGAATGCTATGATTGCATTCTAAAAGCCTTCTTTTGAAAAAAATTTCAGGGGTGGCTAGGTGGCGCAGTGAGTAGAGCACCAGCCCTGGAGTCAGAAGGACCTGAGTTCGGATCCCGCCTCAGACAGTTAACACACACACACACACACACACACACACACACACACACACACACACACACATACACACACAAAACCTAGCCCATGTGACCTTGGGCAAGTTACTTAACCCCAGGTGCCCTCCAAAAAACCCAAAATAATAATAAATAAATAATAAGAAAAAAAAGAACTGATCTGTGTCTGTGTGTGTGACTTCATCGATCGTTTTATAATTGAAATAAATAGAAAAAAAAAGATTTCATTCTGTGGAAATTATTTTGTAACCAGTCTTACTTAAAATCATCAGAGACTGAGATGTAATCTCATTTACAATCTATATAGTATTATACAATATAGGGTTAGAAGGAGTCTCAAGAAATCATCAGGTTCCATCCTCTGTCTTTAAAGAGGTAGCATAAACTATGGACAAAGCTCAAAGCTAGGGGCTAAGTATACAGTTATTAAAAAGAAACAGTACTTGATTTGCAAATCAATTTAATAATTTAAATAATTTAAAATTTAATAATTTTATTCAATTTAATTATTTAAAATGAAATTAAATAATTTAATAAAAGATTACACAAATATGTGCAATATAAAGAAGAATGTACTAAGTGCAAAAGAATATGCCAAACCCATTCCTCTGCACAGTATAAGGAAGCAGAGTTTCCAGTATTATTACACAGAACGGAAGCCTAGAGAAGCTAAATGATTTGCCAAAGCTCACAAAGAAAGTATGTAGTTAAGCAGAGATTTGAAAGCAGATATCATGCCTCCTAGTATAGTGAGTTTTCCACATTCAAAACATTAACACCGTATCTGATACTTCTTTTGAAATTCATTTACCACTATACAATTAGCTGTCAAATCATGTTAATGCTATCTTGGCAATATTGCTTCTATCTGTTTCCTCCTTTATCCTCTACTCTCACAATTTCAGACCCTCATAGTCTCTTTCTAAGAATACTTCTTGACTGGTTTTCCTGCCTCTGGTTTATTCCCTCTTCAATTCATCTTTTACTTTGATGCCTGAGCAATTTTCCTAACACACCATTCTGCTCATTTTAAGTCTTTTCTTCAAAACCTTCAATGGCTCCCTCTCACCCCATTCCCCATATCTGAAATGACTTCACCATGCCTGATGAAATGCCTTCTTTTCTTCAAGACCAACCACAGGTGCCTAATCTGCCATGAGACATTCCTACAATTGTCAGTGACTTATTTGTCCTCAAATTTCTTGTAGAAGTCTCATCAGGACCTCTCTTTTGTACTTATCTCAGTCCTTGTGATATTATAGATAGCTATCTATATCTCTCTCTCTATATCTATATATCTACAGATCATCCTTCCAATTAGATTATAAGTTTCTTGAGGACAGGTACTATGTTTTATTTTTCTTATATACTTAAGACTTCTAACAAAAATCCCTGCACAAGGTAGATGCTTAAACATGATTGTTGAATTGAATTTAATGGTATTTGTATACTAAGTTTAAGTCTATAGATTCAAAGGTCATGAAAAGATTTATTCCCCTTTGAAAAGCCCTGAACCTGCAATGTGACAATGATGTCACCAGGTGGCAGTAGGACCTCAGTCAGTATTCTGTTTAAGACAATTCAAATTCTATTCGATTCTAAACACATTTGTTAAACTTTCAAAAGTACGATGAGTAAAATATCATTTCCAACAAGGGAGATCAAATAAGGCCTCATGGAAGAAGGATGAAAATGTTTCCAACTGACTGAGACAGACAGGAAAGGCATTCCAGGAGTCTAGGATGTATAGTATAGTTTGAGTGGCATCTAGTGATCTGTAATATGAAGTAAGGTGGAATGGATAGAGTTGTACCAGAACGTAAAGGTCATTGCATGCCAAGTTATGGAATTGGGACTTTGGCAGGTAATAAAGAATGGGGGAAAGCTTTTTAGCAAAGAAAAACCCAAATCAGACCAATGTATAAGAAACATCATAGCTTAAGTCATTGATATTCATAGATATTCATCGGAGATGGAGATGACAAACATTTTTGCCCCTTTAAAAGTCTGATATTTAAATTTTTATTAAAATAGACGATCTTAATATATTTAAGCTGGGTATTTAAAATTCAAAGAATCTCACAAAATTTCAGAGGTTAAAGAGACCTCAAGACTAACTAGTTCATTTTGTATCTAAATAAGACTCCTCTCTACAACATACCAGACATGTGGTCATACTGCTTTTGATTGATGAGATAGAGAAAACAGAGGAACCCATTATACTGACCCTTGGAAGCAGTCCATTATGCATTGAAATAGTTCTAATGTTAGGAGCATTGCACTGGGTTTGACTTTATGCCTTTGTAACTTCTACACATGGCTCCTGGTTCTTCCTTCTGGGTCCAGGAAAAAACTAATCTAGCTTCGCTTCCATATGACGACCCTTTAAATGTTCAGAGACAGCTTTCATATATAACCCCTAAATCTCCTGTTTTACTAAGTGAAACAACTCCAGTTATTTTTCAATCATTTTATAGGACTGAGCTTGCCCTTTACCATATTGGCCATATTGGCTACCACTAGCTGGACATTACCTGATTTATCAATATTATACCTAACCTGTTGTCTGGCTAGGACATCCTTATTCCTGGGCACCACACTGCTTCTCCTACTGTAATCCAAGATCACATCAGTGTTCTCTAATGCCACATAAACAACTGACCCATATTAAGCTTCCAGGACAAATGATTAAAATCCAAATTACTTTTCAGATGAATTGTTATCTAGCCGCCCTTCCTCATCTTATATGCACAAAATTGCTATCTAGCTACATACCAAATTACTAAGTTATTAAAATTTTAAATAATTTTTAGATGAATTGCTATTTAGCTACATTTCTCCATCTTATGTTCATTAATTTTTGAACCATAATAAAAATTTTTACATTTATCTTTATTTCATCTTAATAGATTATTATTAGATTCAGTCTAATGTAACTTGATATCTTTGGGGTTCATGACTATATCATTCAATGTGCTGCTATCTATCTCTCTGAACTTTGGGTCATCTTCAAGTTTTCTAAGAATACCTATAAACCATGCCTTTATCCAAGACACAGATATAAATGTGAAACAGAAAAGGACCAAGCAATGATCAATGGTGATCATTTGAGATCTCCTTATGAGAAGACACTGAAACATTAATGACTACTCTTTGAGTACCACCATTCAAACAGTTCAAAATCTAATTGTATTATCATTTAACCCCCATATCACTGTTCTACAGGAATGGTATGAGAAACTTTATCAAATGCCTTTAACTCTTGGCATAGAATTCCCTTGTCAAAAATTGAATATGGGACAGATTGTTAAGGAAAATAAAGTAGAAAGTTTAATCTATACATTTTCCATGAATACTTAACTGATATCAATTGATGCTTAACTGAATTTTGGTTTTATCCTAACTCCGTACCTTTTCTGCCCAGGACAAGCAGATAGTTTATATGAATAAATGGATGGGTGGATGGAGGAATTAATTAATTAAAGCACTATATATGAAGTGCTGTACTACATCTGAAGATACAAATACAAGTAAGAAAAAGATTCCCTGACCTCAAGGAGCTAACACTGAAATGGGGGAAGACAACACATAAAGATTTGCAAAGGGGAGATAGACAAAACACAATGGCATAGTTTGGAGTCAGCCTTATTCTGGGGTCCTTATTCTGAGAAATAGAAGGAGACAGAAGTCAAAGTCTGAGTTCTGGCAGGAAGAGGAGGAAGAAAGTCAGAATTATAGTGGCATAGTGTGGAGCTGGCCCAGATTCCAGGCAATATAAGGTGAACATTCACATATTAGAGCACATGGGCTACATTTTAATATTTGCCAGTGGCTAGATTTGAATTGAGTTAATTTGATGATAATACTTAAATTTATCTGTAATTTACTTCCCTTAGCAACAGGCTCACATACAGAATCAGGTAAATTTCCTAATCATTCTGTCCTATTATATCAGAAACTATTTTCAAAAAGGTCCTCAATTTCAGTTTAGAAACTCAAGAAGAATTTAAGATACCTACCTACACACATACATAATATACATATATGGATAAATACACTCACATATATACACATATATGTACATATATATATTTAAAGTAATTTGATTAATAGATCAAAGTCCAGTAGACATTTAAATAGTATCTACTGTGTGCATAATATCAATAGAAAACATTATCCCTGGCTCAAGGACACTACAATCAGTTAGGACAGACAGGACAGTATATAAGAAAAATCTCCAGCAGCTTTACTAAGAGCATTCTTGCTGAAAAGAAGTGTTTGTGACATCACAATTAGCAATGATTCATACCTTATACACTGGTAAAAATAATTTGCTTACCATGGTTATTAGCCTGTGAATTGTGGAGGATATAGAATGTGTTTACTTGGCTGGCAGTTTTGAACACACAAACACTAGAGAACCAAGGCCATATCTAGATATTTACATATTTTCAGTTGTATTTTCTCAGAAGTGAATTCCCTTTTATTTTTCTTTATTTCCTCTTCCTAATTCTCAAAGTAAAAAAAAAAAAACAACCCAAAACAAAACTATAAATATACATTCATTCATCATTTTTAATTAAAAAGAAAGTTGCACATTAGTTGATTGATTGGGCACAATACACTTAAGAAATACTAACAACTGAAGCATTTGAAGGGATAATGGTCTTCAACCTATGCTTTGAAATGTTCTACATTTTCACAGCTTCAAGTACTAAGAAGGATAGGGAATCAGAAATCCCTTTGTGTGGGCTCAAAAAAGAACCTTTCCCTATGAAGAATGAGAACATTTAATGCCACAAATGAAAAAATTCTTGGGGATTATCCAAGCTTAAAAGCAAGACTCAGGTGAGGTGAATGGCTTGCTTCTGATATTGTGCAAATAGGCATTCATTCATTCAATAAGTATTTCATGTCTCTTATGTGACAGGCATTGGGGACTCACTGTTGGAGACACAGAAAAAAATACAAATTAGTTTCAAAGGAGGAGAAGGATAGAAATCATAATTAAACTTATTCCTTTTTCTGGGACAATACATTCCTTTAAAATGTACATTGGGAATATCATGTATATTTTATTTTTCAACTTTAAAGAGAGAGGAGAAGGAAGAGGAGATGATAAGACACAGAGGGATGGACAGGCAATTTGAAAAGGCAAAAGATTGGAAGACAAAGGTGAACCATGAACAAAACTTCCAAAATATTCCTGTGAGATTTTAATAAAGTCCTTTAAACCCTTGGGCTTTCCATTAGAAACGAAAATGGGAGGAAGTATAGTCATGACTTAAAAGCAGTCATCTGAACCCAAACTCTTACACTCATTTGCTACAGCTTTTTACTTAGACGACTGGAACAGTTTAATTTAAAAGTCAGCTTTCCACAGGGCCACAATTTGTTCTGTGTATCACATAAATGCAGTAAATGGAAAAAAAAAAACTGCACTTAAATAAATGTATGTTTTGCTAACTTTGCTTTGTAATTGCATTTGTATAGTTTTTCCACATTCATCACAACCACCATAATTATTGGGGATTTCTCTATTATATTCCTTTCTAAAAACTGAGGAAAATGAGAAAAAAATATTCAAGATAGCTTAAGTTTCAATTCTCCTTGGATCCAAGTCTACAGGCATGACTCCTACAAACTGCTAAGGTACTTGCTATGTAGCCTACATATACACCACAGGCCATGCCTCTTAGTCTTCTTACTTTTGAGGTCAGGCAAGCTGTCATATCTATAGTCAACATATTGCCTGAATCAAAATTGGTATTCATATACTGTCAAAAGATGTTCTTATTAAAATTATACTTCATCGTTGGAATTATACTTCACCACTTCTAGAGCTGGAAATGAGCTCAGAGAAGATGAGCAATTTCTTCATTTTGCATGAGGACTCTGTGAGGTTAAGAGACTTGCCCAAGGTCACACAAGTAGCAAGTGGCAAGACCAGCACTTTAGGCTGGTCCTCGGACTTAAACTTTCACACTCTTCCTACTGTATCATAGTGAATCTCCTCATAATCCTCTTCCCTGTTGTTAGTGTCATATTCATCACCACCATCATCACCATTACTATTATCTCTATCACCATCACCACTATCTTCCTCTATCTTTTACCACATGGAGCCACTGCCTGGCATGGCTTGGGTCTCCCATAATTTGCTACTGACTCTACTCACTTCTAGACTATTTTTCTGAAATTGGCGATGGCTTTGGAAATTGCCCATAGCACTTAGAAATAGCTGCTATGGTTTATTCCTGGTCCTTAAGATATATTTCATCAATTACTTGAGTAGATTTATCGATCAATATTTGTTAGAATATGTTCCAGGTGTTGTACCAAGAACTAAATAGTCTCATTTTAAAAGAAAGTATTGTCCCAGAAAAGGGAATAGGTTTGATTATTATTGCTATCCTTCTCCCCATTTGAAGCTTAAATAAGATGGGATTTCAACATGTCCATTTTCAGGTAGGAATGAAAAGAAGCTGAGAAACATGCACCTGACTGGAAAGACAATGGATACATCAGAGGTCTGCTTCTTTCCATGAAATGTATGCTGTCATTCACACCTTTCCTTTCCCATTCTCCTCCTAACACACACACACACACACACACACACACACACACACACACGGTCAATGAAGATACTGTTCAAGGGACATGAAGATGTCTTGCTCAATTAGCAAAACAGTCAGCAACCAATAGTCATACTTAGGGCCTAGGGGGAATATATTTAGCTTTTATAGTCATTTTTAGCCCCCAAACTGAAGCTGGATCTTGTTGACTTTCATTGTCTAGAAACCAAGAAAAATATGAACATCACCAGAATAGCAAAAATACAGAGAAATAAACAACTAAGCTTTACCCAAATAAAACAATAAAATAATGTCAGTTTCTTTAAAAAAAATGGTTTACATTATTTTATAAATTTTTAGTCAAATTCACTGAGTCCAGAAATGTACAAGAACATTAAATGTCAATGACAACATTTTATCTAATGAATTTTGTTAGAATGGTGCTTATCATAAGTACTACTTAACATAAGCTTTTGTCTTTAAACTTCTGCAGCAAGTCTTGGAAAAAATAAAAGAAGTAAAAAGAGAAGGAAAGAAGAAAACAATGTCATTGAAGCATTGTTTTAAATGAAAAGAGATTATTAGGAGAAAGTTCTGAAGGAAATACAGAAAAGCAGGATATCCATAAAGGCTAACATGTTGAATTTATTATGTACTTTGAACAAAATCAATCTGTTTATAATTCAAATTACATATATAATTCTTTTAGTGTATGGGTATTGTGTGTGTGTGAAGCTCATAAAAATTTTAAAAATAAGAAAGATTACATAAAACCTTCCTTTTTTGAGGCTAAGTGGTATTGCTTTGGTATCATAAGTTCTGCTAAGTTATTTGGTAATTTTTGTTTCTTACGTTAATGTCCCTCCATTAAAATCATACTTTGAAGCCAAATGATAGTAGTGGGATATGATCCTAGCTTCTCCAAGATCATACTAGCCAAGCACAAGCTATGGTAGGACATCCTAACCACAAAATGTAAAAAAAAAAACAAACTTCTAGCACAAGTTCATCTGATGTCTATCGTTTGAGGACCAGCCTGATTAAGTCTAGAGAGGCTTATTATTAGCTTGGCCATAAACTGATGAATTTTTTCATCTATAAAAATTCTTTAAGATAGTTTATCAATTTGGAAAGAGATTTCATTTATCTTTGGATTGGGGATGCCCAAGGCAATGGGATCATAGATCCCTAAATATTGAAGTAAAAGTCAACATTTCATGTACTATCAAGCTAGACATTATAGGATGAAGTTGATCCAGGATGCACACCTGAATCAGGTTCCAGAATCACCAACAGAGTAACAAACCTGCAGCTTAATATTGCCAAAGAGCTTTACTGTAGATGAAGAATCTTAAAGGTCTCATCCAAAAGGTCAACATACAAAAACCTAAATGGTTCCTCATATACCTCTTTGAAGGATAAAATGATGAAAGAATATTTTGATATACTTCTAGGATTCAATCTTTAGTATACAGAAAGTGTATATAGTTGATTTTTCTGTGTTCGTCAGAAATGCATACCCTCAACATGTCCAAAGTAGTGTTGGTCTTACTTTAATTTGTGAAAACACAAGTGTCTGCAGTTACAATTTGCTGTTCCTTTCATACCACTGAAGGCTTTAACTTTATAATTGGAGCTCTCCACATAATCAGAGACTTTTTTTTGTGTAAAAAAAGGAGGATATAAACATGTATTGTATAGGCATAATGTTGCTTGGTAAATTGTATACAATATACTCTAAAATAAAAGCAGCTGGATTCCTTCAATTGACAAACATAAAGTAATTTAACCCATTAAGTTATTTAAAAAGTAGATGCAAGAATGATTTGAATCTGTTAAATTCTATATGATTAGTATACACCTACAAGGTACAATGGGAAGAATTCTAGATTTTCAATGAGAGGACATGGATTCAATTTCTGGCTATGTCATTTCCTACTTGTATGGTCTTGGCAAACTCAAATCAACAATATGAGCCTCAGTTTTCTTATCTCTAAAATGAGGTGGATGTGCTAAATATCTAAAGGAATAAAGTCTCTTCAGTTTCTAAATCTAATTCTATGATCCTTTAATTAATTTCCCCAAACCAACTGAATACATTTATTTCTAACATTTTATTTTTAGTTATGTTTCTTTTGAGAGAATTATATAACATAACAGGATCATTCACATAATACTTCTGATGGCAGTGTTATCTGTATATGTGTCCAGGAAGACTGATAAAGTATACACACAATATTTTCCATACTAGATGTACATCAAACTTTGCCTATTATTTTTGGGGGCTATCCATGTGTAATGGAAATGCAGATTTAAAGATCTTCCCTGCCCCTAGGCCCTTTGATTGGCTTTAAGAGACTCTGAAAACCTTCCTTGACTTGAAAATATGCTCTGCCTCCTAATAGGCTGAATGTGGTCACATGGAGCCTGTGGTGGGAGGCTTGTTTTTCAGGAAAGCCCACACCTTGATACTTTGTGATTGGGCAGTGGGTCAAGGAGGTTGTTACATTCTCTGAGCCAAGAGAAGGCTATATAAGCCCTGAGGAGAGGCTTTGCTTTGGGGCTCACTTTGAGAAGTGTTGTGTGATTTGACCAGATGAGACTCTGGGAAGCCGTTGTTGAGAGCCCCCCGGCTTTGAAAACCCAGATGTTGATGCTTCCCTCTCTGGTAACTGTGATTTGGTATTGATATAATGGTTGGACAGTTTGGAAGCCTGTCTGTTTGATCTGTAAGTTCTGTAACTCTGAAGTTCGGGGTGCTGACCTTTTTCCCCTGAACTAGGTAATGTATGTTTGTTTGATTAAAGTAAGCTTGTTAACCCATTTTGAGTTGCTTTCCTTTACAAAAGCAGATCTAAGAACCTGTGTTGGCAGCTACCCTGGGGATTTTGGGGTGCTTGCCGCTACACCATGTACAATCATATTAAACATATTTCCACATTAGTCATGTTGTGAAAAAAGTACCAGAACAAAAGGGAAAAACCACGAGAAAGAAAAAAGAAGGGGAAATAGTATGCTTCGATCTTCATTCAGACCCCAAAGTTCTTTCTCTGGATGTGGAAAGCATTTTCCATCATGAGTCTTTTGGAATTGTCTTAGATTATTGTATTGCTGAGAAGAGTAAACTCTATCATAGTTGACTATCACAAAATGTTGCTGTACTGTGTACAATGTTCTCCTGGTTCTGCTCACTTCACTCAGCATCAGATCATGTAAGTCTTTCCAGGTTTTTCTAAAATCCACCTACTTATCATTTCTTAGAGCACAATAGTATTCTGTTACATTCATATACCACAACTTGTTCAACCATTCCCCAATTGATGGGCATCCCCTCAATTTCTAATTCTTTACCACCACAAAAAAGCTGCTAAAATATTTTTGTATATGTAGGTCCTTTTCCATTTTTTATGATCTCTTTAGTATACAGACCTAGTAGTGGTATCACTGGATCAAAGAGTATATGCACAGCTTGATTGCCTTTTGGGCATAGTTCCAAATTGCTTTCCAGAATGGTTGGATTAGTTTACAACTCCACCAACAATGAATTAGTGTTCCAAAAATTTGCTTAATTTTGTAGACTTTTTAAATGCATAGAAGACCTTTGTGGAAATGTATGATTTCTTTTTTTTTTCTTTTTGGAGTGGGGGAGGCATAGCAATTGAGGTTAAGTGACTTGCCCAAGGTTACCCAGCTCGTAAGTGTTAAGTGTCTGGGGCCACATTTGAACTCAGGTCCTCCTGACTCCAGGGCTGGTGCTCTATTCACTGTGCCACCCTAGCTGCCCCAAGAAATAGGTAAGTTTTGTTTCTCCATCTTAGAACTCACTTAAAAAGCAATTTCCCTTGACATGTATCCTAAGGTCTGGCAGTCACAGGGAAATGATGCATAACTGTTACATTTCTTCCAAAACATTTACAAAGGGGAGAAATAAAATGCTTTTGACAAACAGAGCTCAAGAGCAAACAGAACTGACATTTCTGCTGCCTCTCGATTTTGCTACTGAATCTCACTTCTCACAGCCTAAGAATGCAGATCATGGACCCATTATACCACAGAAATTATCTACTTATTCTTTTTTTTATTTACTTTGTTGTAGATGATTAAGACAATCTGCCTCCTTCCCTTCCATAACCCTGAGCTTACTGTATGAACAATGTTCACACAGACAAAATATACACTCCTGAAATTTCATAATAATCTACAAAACAACCCAAGGGGAGGAGAATTCAGCAATATGATTTTAAAACTCTTACACTGATAAAAAGACAAACACTGGAATTTAGAAGGGTAAGAGGAACTAGATGTGGAAGGGACTTGTGTGACCATGTGACTCATTCCCCCCCTACCTTTGCATTACAAATAAGGAAACTGAACACCCAGGGAAATTATTTGCCCACATACCACACAAATAGTGAATAAGGAGGCCTGTCATACACCCTGTTGCTTTCATTATAATTTTACTGCTCTTCCCGTTTGACCATAATGCCCCTGCAGCTATCACTAGTTTTGTGGATATCATTAGCCTAGTGTAAAATGATACATAGGACTTAGAAATTCTTACTGAGATTTTAAATGGCTCTCAAGACTGCAGTGGTCTAATATTCTAGCTTGAGTTCTAATTAAAAGTAAAGTATATTTTAAAAAAACCCAGCAGCATAAATTACTGTGATGTAGAATATAGTATATGTGAAATAGAAAACATTGATTTTAAAGCCAGATCATTAATTCCATTTCAGACATTGTTCTTAGAAAGATGAGGCTTCAAGAATTCTAAACAACCATTTAGTCTCCCTTACCTTCAGGCAAGAATACAACTATTACTGGAAAGTAAGAGAAAGGCCAAATGAAATCCAGAGAGAATTAACAAGGTTTCTAGAGCAGTGGTTTCTAAGGGAAGAGTTATGTCTACCAGGATCCAAGACATGACCTAAAAATGTGGCATGACCCTAAAATTATATGATCTACCAACCAGAGCCTAGGAAGATGAATCACAGTTTGATCATGTCACTCCCTCACTCAATAAGCTCCAGTGACTTCCTCTTGACTCTAGGTAGGGTCAAATATTTCTTAATCTTCATCTTATCCTTTTTATGTAAGTCCTACAAAGTATATTATTATACTAACATTTTAGTATATAGGTATAAGACATAAATAGTAATTATACAATTATTAATGATGGGTGTGCTAAACTATTTACTGATATGGGAACACAATCAAAAAAGTTTGAAGATCATGACTATAGAGCAGTAGTTTGCAAATTGTGGTCTCAAAAACACTAGGGATTCCTTGAAACCCTTTCAGGAGCTTTGTGAGATCAAAACAACTCTTCATACTACTAAGATGTTTGTATTTCTCATATGGTAAATATTGATAAATATAATCCACATAAAAATTTCTCTGGGGGGGGTTCTTAATAATTTTGAAGCATGTAAAAGGGCAAGAGTCCCAAGACCAAAATGTTTGAGAATGGGTGCCCTTAAGCAAAAGGAAAAAGAAGGCTGAAGTAATGATTCAGCTGGATCACTCAGCAATTCTGAAACTAACAGTTCCTTTATTTTATGTTTATAATAAATTTGACATAAAATAGTTCTGAAGTGTGTTTCGAGGGAATGTTCTGCCTATCACTGGCAGCTAATGGACCGTTTCTACTCAATAAAAACATCAGGATCATAATGTCCTGTGGCTTCACAGCTGGTGGGGAACAGTAAGAAAAGTCATGGGTTATGGTTGTATACATATGTACAACATCTCTCCTGCAAGAACCTTCACTAACAATTTAATAATTTTCATATCCTTTTTATGAAGTCAAAGGTAATCATTTTATTTTGTGATCAGTTGAATTATACATGACTGGGGATTCTTCAGTCTTAGCAGGTAAAAATCAAACAGTGTTAGGCACACAGCAGGCTCTCAAACAATTACTCTTAATGGTCCTGACTTTGTCTATTTTTAATGCAAATTTTTATAACTTTTTACTTTTATTGATGCCAGAAGAAAGTAAGCTTTTGGAGTTTCAAATATGTGCTCCTAACATGGTTTTCAAAAGGATAAATGAAAGCTGAAATTATGCAAAGAGAGTGACTAAAATGTCCATACTCTTCAATCCAGAAATCCCATTTCTAGGCATATATACGCCAAGGAAGTTAAAGACAAGAGGGTTCCATGTATACCAAAATATTCATAGCAGTAGTTTTGGAGGCAGTAATTGAAATAGAAGGAAAATAGATTGCCCATTCATTGGGGAATGACTAAACAAGTTGTGATATGTGCATGTAATGTAATGTTATTCTGCCATATGAAATGATAAATATAAAAAATTCTGAGAATCAGGGGAAGATCTATATAAACAGAGGCAGAGCAAAGTAAGCAAAGTAAGCAAAGGAATATAGTATATGTGACTAAAAATACTAAGGTAATTTAAAAGAATTAGGTAATTTCAAAGAACAATAACACAAATTGAATATAAGTCATAATGGTCAAGGTTAGTTCCAGAGAAAAGATGAGAAAATATCTTTCCATCCTTTTCTCTCTCTCTCTCTCTCTCTCTCTCTCTCTCTCTCTCTCTCAAAAAGATATATTACTATAGTTATGAAACACCATATATACTGTCAAAATCTGTTAATGTGTTCATTAATTTTGCTAAAACTGTTTACATTTTTTTTCCTTGTTAAAAGAGAAGGCTTACTTAGTAGGAGATAGGGATATATTAAAAAATGCATATTACTTAAAACACAAGATAGCAAGACATTTTTTAAAATTAAAGGCTAACTATTTCAAAAAGGAATCTCTCCCTTGCTAGAGGCTCCAACTAATAAATCATAATAAATATCCATAGCGCTTAAAGATTTACAAAGCACTACCATCACAAAAGAAAAGGAAGAGTGTGGAACTTAATTTTTGTAAAAGAAAAGTAAATACATTTTTTTTTGCTTTTATTTTTTTTTTGGAGGGAAATTGGGGTTAAGTAACTTGCCCAAGGTCACACAGCTAGGTTTTTTGTTTGTGTGTGTTCCTTCTGACTCCAGGGCTGACGCTCTACTCACTGCACCACCTAGCCACCCCAATATATATATATATATATATTTAAAAGAAAGGTAGGAGCCGGGTTAGCAGAAGACAAAAACACTTCTCTGCTCCTATATGCCCTATTTAATATTCAGTGATTAATCAATCAATCAGTCATGAAAAAGAGAGAAGCCAGCACAAACATTACTATTGTTCCCATCATTCACATGAGGAAGCTGAGATTCAGAAAGGCTGATTTACTAATTATCTTGCAGTTTGAGTGTCAGAATCAGAAATGAACCCAGATCTTCTGACTCCCAGACCAGTGCTTTTTCAACTACTCTATATTATTAGCAAAGTAGGTAAGGTATCCTATAAGCTCAGTTGGAATCAGCAGTGTGACATGGTACCAAAAAAGCTGCTGATTAAACTACTTGGTACCAGCTAAGAAATGGAGTGGTGGATCAGGGGAATAGATTAGGTACACAAGACACAGTAGTTAATGACTATAGTGATCTACTCTTTGATAAACCCAAAGACCCCAGCTTCTGGGATATGAACTCACTGGGAAAAACTGGAAAATAATATGGCAGAAACTAGGCATAGACCAACATCTCACACCATATACCAATAAAAGGTCAAAATGAGTACATAATTTAGACATAAAGGGTGACTCCATGTCATCTATGGATAAGGGAAGAATTTATGACCAAACAAGACATAGAGAGCATTATGAAGTGCAAAATGTATCATTAAATTAAAAACATTTTGCACAAACAAAACCAATATAAAGTTAGAAGGAAAGCAGAAGGATGGGAAACAATTTTTACTGTAAATGTTTCTGGATAAAGGCCTTATTTCTCAAATATATAGAGAACTGAGTCAAATTTATAAGAACACAAGTCATTCCCTAATTGATAAATGGTCAAAAGATATGAACGGGCAGTTTTTGGATAAAGAAATCAAAGGTATCTATAAGCATATGAAGAACTGCTCAAAATTGCTTTTGGTTAGAAAAATGCAAATTAAAACAACTCTGAGTACCACCTCATACCTATTGCATTGGATAATAAGACAGACAAGGAAAATAATAATTGTTGGAGAAGATGTGGGAAAATCAGGATACTAATGCATTGTTGGTGGAATTGTGAACTCATCTAGCCATTCTGGAGAGCAATTTGGAATTATGCTCAAAGGGCAATCAAGTCATGCATATACCCTTTGTTCCAGCAACATCACTACTAGGTCTATATTCCAAAGAGATCATAGAAAAGGGAAAAGGGCCTACATGTACAAAAATATTTAGAGTAGCTCTTTTTGTTGTGGTGGCAAAGAATTGGAAATTGAGGAAAAGCCCCTCAATGGGGGAATGACTGAACAAGTTGTGGTATAAAAATGTAATGGGAAACTATTGTGCTATCAGAAATGATGAAGCAGGCAGATTTCAGAAGAACCTGGAAAGACACATGACCTGATGCTCAGTGAAGTGAGCAGAACCAGGAGAACATTTTACAGAGTAACAGCAACATTGTATGATGATCAACTATGACTGACTTAGCACTTCTCAGCAATACAATGAGCCAAGACAATTCCAAAAAATTCCTGATGGAAAAAGATATCCACATCTAGAGAAAGAACTATGGAATCTGAATGCAGATCAAAGCATACTAGTTTCACTTTTTTGTTTTTGTTTTCTGTGGCTTTTCTCTTTTGTTCTGTTTCTTCTTTTACAACATGTAATTGAAAAGAGAAAATAGTATTTGCCTAAATAAATAAATAAAAAGTTACTGAAGTTTGGCTGCCTGAAAGAGGCACCTAATGATCATGCACAGACTAGGAAAATGGCAGTCCCATTGTTTTCTATTCAGTCAACCAATGAATAAATCAAACAGAAGCATTCATTAAATACCTGTCTGTTATATGCCAGGCACTATGGTAGGTGATCGAGATACAAAGACAAAAGTAAATCAGTCCTTGCTCTCAGGGAACCTACATACACATGCATCCATTCATCTATATATGTGTGTATATAAATACAAACACATACATAAATATGTGCCTACATAAAGTAGATGTAGAATAGATAAAATATGGTTCAGAAAGGAAGGGCTCCAAGAGGCAAAGGAACACAGAAAGGCTTCACAGGATGAGGTGTCTAAGCTGAGGCTTGAAGGAAACCAAGGATTGATTCTAAAAGGTGGAGGTGAAGAGGGAGTGCATTCCAGGTGTGGTGAATGGTCAAGGCTTATCTGAATCCTGGTGACTAATACCAGGTAACAGATTTAACAAGAACGCTGATCAAGTGTATAGCATACAGAGGAAGGCAACCAGAACAGTGAAGGGCCTTGAGTAAATCTCACAGGAGTAGGGTTAGTTAAGAAGGAAATGAGACTGTTTAGCCTGAAGAGGTTCAGATTTAAGAGGAACATGAGAGCTGTCTTCAAGTATTTGAAGAGCTGTCATGTGGAACAGACATTAGATTTGGTCTTCTTAACCTGAGAGGAAAGAACAGAGAAATAATGGGAAGAAGAGCTCTAAGTAAAGAAACACTTCTTAACAATTTTAGGCTGTGTTCAGTCATTTCAGTCATGCCTGACTCTTCATGATCCTATTTGGAGTTTTCTTGGCAAAGAGTGGTTTGAGGTGGTTTGCCATTTCCTTCTCCAGTTCATTTTACAGATAAGAAAACATAGGCAAAGAGGGTTAAGTGGCTTGCTGAGAGTCACACAGCTAGTAAGTTTCTGAGGCTGGATTTGAACTCAGAAAGATGGGTCTTCCTAACTCCCCAACTCCAGGCCCAGCACTCTAATCACTGTGCCACCTAACTGCACTAGCAAGGTGGATGCTATAGGTATTATTATCCCTATTTTATAGATGGAGAAACCGAGACTCAGAAGAGTTCATGTATTTGAGTAACATTATATGTATAAGTATTCTGACTTGTAGTCAACTACTTTTCTACCATACCAATAAGTTGTGATCTTATTGCCAGGAAGGCTAAATTTTTTTACCAGCTGAAAGAAAGAAATATATATATATATATATATGTGTGTGTGTGTGTGTGTGTGTGTGTGTTTATATAAATACACATACATATACCCACACCCATACACATATATATCATACTATATACATCATACTGGAACTGGCAGCCATGGGGTACCATAGTACATAAGCACTGGGCCTGGAATCAGGAAGATCTGAGTTCAAATCTGAATGCTAAAACTATCTGTGTGACCCTGAGCAGTTCACTTCACCTGTTTGCCTCAGTTTCCTCAAATGTAAAATTGGAATAATAATAGTACCTACCTCCCAGGGTTGTTGGGAGGATAAAATGAGATACTATTTGTAAAACACTTTTCAAACCCTAACATGCTATAGAAATGCTAGTGATCGTTATTGTTGTTGGTGTTTGTTGTTATATGAAGAGAGGATTTATTGAGCTGTGATACCAGAGCAGTGACTCCTGAATTCAATTCCCATCACTGAGTGAGTGAGTAGGAGACATAGGATCTGGGCAACATCAACCCTTAAAGACATCTGGTATCACAAGGTTCAGTTTAAGAATCCTTGATATAGAACATTACTTCTTAGCTTTGGGGTTCTTAAATTTTTTAAATTTGAAACTGTATTTCAGTATAATTGGTTTCATTTATAATCCTATGTATTTTATTTTATACATTTAAAAACATCATTCAGAAGAGTCCATAGCACAAAAAAATGTTAAGAATTCCCATACTAGACCAATTGGCAGGAAATCAACTCACTCTCTGCACATTATGCACAGAGTTAGCAGGAAGACTTAGAGGTATTTTGTGCATGCATGAAAGCCAAAGACTGGAGTCAGGTGAAACATTTAAATGATTTAGCAATGAGAAATTCATTTCGTAAAGTTTCATGGTGAGAAGGATTTTCATGACATTTCTCTAAAATATGTCATGGATCTTGGTTGCTTCAAAAAGTGAGCTCCATATTATTTAAAATGACAATGTTTTGACAAGGAACAATGTTTTCATACATCTGTGGGATTTTATTGTACCAATCATTACAACCTTAGAATATTTTAGCACTGTTATCTTAGATATTAGAGCAATCTTTTTATACTGTAATGTGCACAGGCCTTCCATATTAGATTAGAATTAGCATTAATTAAAGGAAATACATGATCTGAAACTTGTTACTCCATACACATGTGAACTGGACAATTTTGGATTATTTTTATCATTAGCCTTATAATTAAAGTTAATCAAGACTAGAACCCTAATGACAGAAATGATGAATTTTAAAAATTAATTTTTGTAAGGTTTAACTCAATACAGTTTAAAAAAAATACCTGTGCTCACAAGATGGAAGAAAAAAAAATCAATTATTAAGAGAAAAGTGTTGGGATCAAACAGAAGTAGTAAAAGTGAAGTGACTTCAGTAAATTTATTTTACCTGATATGTGACTTAAATTTGCTTCTTTGTAACTTATGCCCACTGATCCTAGTTCTCTAATAACATTGCCTCTAAAATGTGTCTTTTATTACTAAGGATTCTGAGCCTCTAAAGAACAGTACTTTGGCATTTCCCTATGCCTCTCAAATTTAATGTAGTCTAAGACTGTATTAGTGGAATGGCACATGCCTGTAAACTCTGTTACTAGGAAGACTAAGGCTTCTTTAGCTCAGGAGTTCTGAGCTCCAGTAAGCTAGGTCAACTGAGTGTCTGAACTACATTTGGAATTAATGAGATAATACCTGTAAAGTGTTTAGTGCAGTGCCTACCACATAGTAGACACTAGATAAATACTAGTTATTATTATTATTATCATTTTTACTTATTCATTCAACAAACATATGAAGAGTACCCACTTTGGGTCAAGCCTTATACTAGCTACATATAGTCAAACAGCAAAGTGGCCCTGAAAAATTTCTCCCAGACAGTTTTTGCATTCTGCCTCTTGATTGTGGACCAGAAATCAGGGCTACTTTGGTTCTCCAATACATTGAATAAAAACTAGTTTCCAATTTTAGCTACCTATGGTAGCAATTAATGTTTTCCTTTTATTTCCCCCCTGGAAAAAGTAAAATCTTTTTTCCTGCCCCCAGTGCCCAAAGCAGAAGATATTTTCTTCCAGTTAGGGCAGGCAATCTTTGCTGACATTTGGCTTGTCTCATTGGTGCCCAGAATTGTGACCCAGAAGGCCATTAATGAGTTGAAATGAAACTTCACCATGCCAACTGAGTTGTAGGGAAAAGAGAACATGCAGAATTCTTATCAGTTGGAATTCCCTCACAATTTAGGCCTGATCCAACTGGGGCAGTAACCACATACCTCTCATCTTTTTCCTTTGAACAGAAATGTCTTTGTGCATCCTTGAGTGAGTACTGGAAATTAGGTCAACTTTTATGACTTGCTAACTTTTTTTTTCTGCTAGACTTTTGATATGACACCAAGTTTGTGGAATGCTCTGGGCATGAAACATATACAATTAATTATTATATATTTGGTGATAACAAAACAGAGGCTCAAAAATTCAAGTATGCAAGCCTGGCTATTTCTTAATTTTTTTCCCTTTAACAAATGCTTTATTAACTTCTGGTTTACATCATTCATTTCCGCCAGATTTTGAGTTACAATTTTCCCCCATTTTCCCCCTACCCCCCACCCCAGAATAGCAGTCCCACAAGATATCCCCTCATCCAATCTGCTCACTCCCACATCCTCTCCCATACCCCCTTCGACTTTTCCATCAGAGCAAGGTGAATCTCTGTGCCCCAATGCCCGCACATCTCACCTCCCAATTACATGCAAAATAGTATTAATAATAGTATTTATATATATTTGAAACATTTAATTTTAAGACCTCGAATTTCAGATCCATTCCCTTCCTCCCTTGTCACCCATTCCCTCTGGGAAGATAAGTAATTCAGTATGTGTTGTACATGTATAGCTATGCAAAACATTACCATAGTAGATATATTGTAAAAGGCTGCTTATAATTCCCTCCCACCCATCCCACCCCCCACCTGGTCCATTTCCTACTTTGATCCTGTCCCTCTTCGAAAGTGGGTACTTCCAACCTCCCCTCCCCCCAGAGTACCCTCCCTTCCATCATCCTCCCTCTCATTACCCTTCCCCCCACTCTGCTGCAGGGTGAGATATCCCATTTAGTATGTATGTCGTTCTCTCCCTGAGCCAAACTCAGTGAGAATATGGTTTTGCCTTTTTGCCTTCCTGTTCTTCCCCTCCCCCGCAGCCACTTCCCCTTGTTTCTTCTATATGAGATAGTTTACTCTACCCTATCTCTCCCCATCTCCTCTTCCCACTTTCCTCTCTCACCTCATAATTTCACCCCTTAAGTATCATCCCTTCCCAACAAATTCAACCTATGCCCTCTATCCATGTATAACTGTATACATATATGCACACATTCACATATGTATTCATATGCCCATATACCCTTCTTCCATTATTTTCATACTGAGAAAGGTTTCATCAGTCACAGTTATTGTTAAGCCTGGCTATTTCTATAAAAGGAAAATGTTATGATCTTATTTTTGACCACAGAATACTAAAGTCAACTAAAAAAATGAGTACAGACCACAATTGCGTATACACTTTGTCAGTTTCTTCCTTAATCATGATGGGGTTATGGACAAATCACTTCATATCTGGCTGTACTTTCATGCCACCTAGGTGGTTTATTTGCCATTTTTATTTTGTTTTGTTTTTGACAATCAGATTGAACTTGGTGACTCAAATGGATACTTTGGCAGTATATAGTAATAGTTTAACAAATGTTTTTTGATTGATTGCTTAACACTAGGCAAATAACCTTAATTTCCCTCAATAACCATATGGACAGTATATACTTGGCACATAGTAGGGTTTGAAAATATTTGTTAATTGATTTGGAAATGGGTATATTTGCATGTGGCCTGTCATTTGCAATGGGAAAAAAAAAGAGCAGATGCAAACTTGGTTCAAGGACTAAAAATAATTGAATAAAAATAAATAATAAATAAAAACTTCACAGTCTATGATTCAAAATAAGGTTTGTCTCTTTGAAAAGACAGTGGCTTAAAATATATTCAGTTAAAATTTTTTTGACATTATATTTTAAACCATTTACAACTTAATTTTTTTAAGATGTGTTCAAGTCTTGCCTTGTCATAAATTGGGCAAGTCTCTTAATCCCACAGAAATTCAGGCAACTCTTTAAGACAGTAAGTCCTAGAGCCTATGTAAATCTCTACACGGGTAGTTCCTACACTGATGAAGTCACAGGTCCAGTCAAAGACAAAATTGAAAGTTATTGGAATCAGAAATTATTGGAATTGAAAATTCAAATTGCTTTTTAAAACCAAAGTTTGCTTGATTTTAAAACTTTAATCCATTTTCAGAATTTAGGGGGCCCTAATCTACAAATGAGTCATTTTCTACAAAACAGGTACACTAATAAATATAGTCACAAAATCACAGGAACACAGATTTAGATTGGGAAGGAGCCTTAGATATCATTTAATCCAACACCTTCCTTTTAGAGATGTTAAGAAAAAACTGATGTTCAGAAAATCAGAATGAATAGTCCAAATAAACTAACCTCTGGCCTCATGCAAGTTAGGCATTTACCCTGACAGGTGACAAAGCTCTCCCTAAGACCTTAAACTAGAAGTTTAAGGCTGAGTTCCCTTGATAAGGCTTTCTGGTGGCTTCTGGCCACATTGACATGGCTTCCATGTCACCTAAGGCCCACCTAAAATGGCCCACCCATGAGAAGCCAGATCAGGTACTTTTCAGGCACTACACCTTACTCACTAGACAGCTCACATGAAGGTGAAGGGGAGGGGAAGCCTTGTCTACCACAGCTAAGTATCCTTGTTAAACTGAATATCTTTTCTAAGCTATAGTTGAGTAAGTCTCCTTTTGTTAACTGTTGAACGAACTATGAGTGCCTCACAACCTTCCATCCAGAACCTAAACTAAGAGGGGGCCAGAGTGAGTCAGGGCCTCCTGATATACAAAGGTACTAAGTGGTAGGGTTAGGTTTTGGACGTAGGCTTCCCATTGCCTCACTGTTTGTGAAGAGATATAAATTTATTCATCTAATTTTGAATGCAAAAAGTGGAGAAGGTATGTAAAGTGAGGGTAACAGCACGGCCAAAGGCACCAAGGAGGGAAAACATAAGGTATAGGTTCATAAGAATGACGACTGAACATACCATATAATCAGTTGGTTGAAGCTCCAATTAGAATCCAAGTATTCCTGACTTTGTCCTGGTGATATTACCTTTAAATCAGGGGCAACTCTAGGTAAGATTCTAAAATAGGTGAAATCTGGTCTCTGACACCCCTTTTTTGTACCCCATCTCTACCTTTCGACCCTTTCTCTCTTCTGTCTCTGTGAACTCAGTAGTGACATTTCCTCTTGTGATCTGTTACTTCACTAACAATTTAGTATAAATCACTTCATAGAATCATAGAATGCTAGAGTAAAAAGAGCCATTAGAGTCCATCAATTATCTTTTTCTCATTTTGTTGATGGGAAAACAGCCCAGTCTAAAAGAAATGACTTGCTTAGGGTCACATAGCTAGTTCTAGTGGCAAAGAATCCAACAAGTATGGAGAGTCCTAGTTTTCTGATTCTAGTACAGTGTTCTTTTTTCCCCAAATGCGAAATATGCTATTTTCTCCCATGAATATTTGTATATTAAAAAGCATGCGATCCAAACAGAAAGTCAAAAGGAATGAATTTCTACCAGAGGAATTTTAGACACTCTAGTCCCTAAGTGAGAAAGAGGTACAAAGGTCTTTGTACAATCCCGTGTAAGCTGTTACTCTATGTTGGCTATTTGTCATACTACTCCTTTTTGCCAGCTAGGGTCAGAGCTCTAGGGATCAAAGATTCTAAGGAAATTCAGGGATACGGTCCCACACAAATTCAGCCAGTTCTGCCAAATGATACATTGTCTCCCATCCTTTCTGGGCTTCTATCTTCTCGGTCCTCACAGTTACAATTCTCAGTACTGACCTCCACCTCATTAGCTCCCTCTCTGTTTGATTGTGGGCCAGAAGTAGAGGCTGCTGGCACAGGGAAGAAAGAACTCACGCTTCATTTGGGGCTCACAAGGACATATGAGCAATTTTACAACATAAAATAAAGATAAGAACAGATTATAAAACCATGAAACTGAAGAACATAAGGACTTGCTCAAATAGCTTTTTAACAGCTTGAGCAGCCAACCTACCTTGTTCATTCATTATATTTGCTTTCAGAGCCCAGTGCCTTTCATTTAGTAGGTGCTTGATACAAAGTACTATGACCCTTCCTCCCCAAAACATTAAGCTGTTGAGGATTTAAACCAGCATTTACTAAGTCTCAAGTGATTCTTCCCTTTTGAATATCTAATGAGAAATGAAAAGGCAAAGAAAGAAAGGCACTCACTTCTAGGTTTAGAATGTTGTTTGACATTTTCAACCACATGAAATAGACAGGCAGGCATTTCAGACAGACAGACTGATGTGCATTTTCTTGCTAGATTCATGGTAAACCAAAAATTGTGATGCCCACACCTTCCCCAAGGCAATATAAACCATCTGCCTGGCTTGTAAAGGAAACCAAAATTCCTCAGGAAGCTGTAAAATGCTTTTTAGGAATTATCAAAAATGAAAACAGGCTTTTGCTTTGAAGAAGACAGAGGCTGCCAAGCACAATCTTAATTAAAAGAAAATGAATGGGAGCAAAAGAAAGGGAAGAAAGGAGGAAAGCGTGGAGGGAGAGAAATGAAATTTGGAAATTTCCTGTGTCTGATGGAAAATTAAATCCACCAAATGTTTATAAGTCCAATTGTATCACAAGGAGAGAATTCTGTTTTCTCTGGCAGACTAGTATAATGATTGCCAAAAGTTACACACTAAAAGACATAAATATCTTTTGGTTTAAGTATCTTAATATTTGCCATATTTTAATAAACTATAGGGTAAAAAATTGATACTTGCTGGTATTTATAAAGATTTTAGTATATTTATAGAAACCAGTCACCTTCTTTTAACCCCCATGGCTCCCTGATAATCTACAGTTACATTAAGGTTATACGGAGAAAAAATATTAAGTAACATTTCAGTATGTCCTCTGTAAATAAGATAGTCTTGTTTAAAATTTCATCATTCATACATGTAAGTGTAACAATATATTTGCCATTTATATACTATACATTCTTAATGTATCAAACATCGAGACTTTTCTATGATTTAAGTTACCCAAGCAGATTTTTCTCTACGTTATGTTTTCTGCTAACCAGAGCTTCCTTTTAATCCCCTTATTTTTAAAAAGGAAGTTCTCCTTAGAATACTTAATTCTCTAAACAAGGCTCCCTCAGATTGTAAACATACGCAAGGCAGAAACACACAAGACGAGAAAACAAAAAAGCATTATACACAGCCTCCCCAGGACCAAACACTTTCTATTATCACAGCAGTGTGCCTTGGAGAAAGATCTCTCAGGTCCCTCTGGCTACTCATTCTTTATTCAAGATAGATCATTATGGGATATTTTGGTGGGCTTTGTCCAGAGGGGTTTTAAATGACTGCCATCTTGGCACCTAACTCCTCACAGAAGTATTTACTTTGGAGAAAGCAAACTTTTCTTTACAGACAGCACAGATGCCTCAGAAGCAAGCTACTTTTTGTGGGCAACGGAGACCCATGGCATTTAAATAAATAAACAAACAAAAATATTTTAACCCTAAAGAATTTCAGCTTTGAACACCAATCAGTGAATCATCAAAGAAGCCAAGATATGAAAAGGAGACTTGGAGAAAGGTTGCCCATGTCTGTGACTGTACAGAAGTGCTTTTCGTTACCCATACATCCCATAACTATGCAACGACAATATAACAGTATAGCCTTACTCCTTCCAGATACTTTTGGAGAAAGGATGATGATTTTTCCCCCATGTGGGATGCACCACTTTTAATATGGCTTGATGCCTTGGGAACTTGATTAAAATACCACCCACTCAAAGAAAAGAAAGAGGGGGAGAAAAAGAACTTTTAACCTTTAAGGAAAAGCCTGTGGGAGCTCCCCACTGCAATGCAGCATTTCATGGAGCCCTGAGCATTCTGCAGTAACAAACGGCAGGCTGGAACTCTGGCAAGTTTATTTTGCAGAGTACTTTTTTTGGAAAATGTGTAACCTACAGAACAGCCTTCATGCAATGTTACCTACAGTGCACTATCCTGGCATAGTCTGGCATCTCTGTATAAACAGAAATGCCTAAAGAAAGACCAAATAGGAGAGCCACCACAAGGATTGCCTTAGAGGAATTTATGGTTTTACCAGACAGTCAAAACTCATCTGGGATCCTTGCTAATGCATAGAATGTGCGGAAAAATGCCTTTTGTTTTATTCTTCTGCCTTCTGATTTTTCTGTTTTATCCTTAAATGGATATATGGCTCCATTCAAGCTAAGATGTCTGATCACTTTCTCAAACAATGCCTCATACCTTTACATGATGAGATTTCTAAAACAAGGTAACAAAAGTTCATTTTTTTTCAATAAACTCTTTGTACCTCTTTTTTTGTTTTTTATATTTTAGCAGTCATTCATGTTGCTTCTATTCCAGTAGTATTATAATCTTGCAGGTGTATGAATAGTCAAAATAGATCATAGTTTTCCTCTTCCCACTGCCCCCAAATAGAATCAGTATCAATTGATTGATGTGTCTGATAAATTTGACTATTGGCCCTCAATAAGAGAGTGGGGCTATTCCACAATTAGCCCACAATTATATTATTATACAATTTGATCCCCTTTTAGTTTGACTGTTTATTAGTTACTTAATTTGCTTGGCTTGTTTACCTAGGAGTTTCGTGTCTATTCATATTACAGGAGGGTCTGTACTTCATTTGATGGTGGGTCAGATTGGGGGAGGAAAGGGACCTTGCAAAAAGAGTAATAATCTGGAGAGCTTCAGCAGGGTTAACTGAAGCAAATATAGATAAATCTCTCCAATTCCTTGCCTGCACAGCAGATTCCGACAGCAACAAGAACATTCCGTGGGTGGTTGAGTGGGAGGAGAGAGAGAGCAAACTCATAGGAAAGCACACTTCCTGCTCAACTTTTTTCCAAAATGGCCAAATGAAGCCGAAGGCACTGGTGAGAATGGAAGAAAGATGTTGATTCCTTTTCCTTTTCCTATGGCATATTCCTGCTTGCTGAAGGAGAAGCATGACCTGCTTCCTGTAGCTTCTACACAATCTACATCCATTCTTTTTTTTTCTTTTTGGAGGGCAATTGGGGTTAGGTGATTTGCCCAAGGTCACATGGCTAGGTTTTGTGTTAAGTGTATGAGGTCGGATTTGAACTTAGTTCCTCCTGACTCCAGGGCCAGTGCTCTATTCACTGTGCCACCTAGCCACCCCTACATCTATTCTTGAGATAACTGAGGCCCTCCAGAATAAGCTCCCTTAGCTTGTCTCCTTTCCACCTCAAAATGTCCTTGTTGCCAAACCCGCCCCTTCCCTGAGGACTTTCTATCAATGACTGCTTGAATACTTATTGGAGATATAACAAATGACTCCTTGGGCATGGGTCTTTTCAACCTCTGAGGTTTTAGAATTTGTGATTCTCTGATTCCCTGGTCACTCTGATGACAATAACGGGAAAAAAAGCTGCCACAATGTAATGCTTTAAGAAAGAATTGCTACCTTCATCACAGCCACATTAATGACTGACTATTCAGTGATACCTTAAGGATTATGAAGTTGTAACAACATGGTTTGACTTAGACATTTTTCTGCCTCTCTGTTTTAGCCCAGTAGAATTTTGGTTCAAATATTTTACCAATTTTTAGATTTTAAGATCCATCTGCAGCTTAGAATTCTGATCTGATCTGTGTTCCTAATTTTGTTATGTGTTTCTGGATCAAGAGCTCACATAGCATGGAGTATAGGAAACTGGACTTGGAGTCAGGACATTTTGGTTCAAAAACTGAGTAACTCAGACAAAAGCTATGCCATAATAGGCAAAGAATTTAATCCCACAGAGACTCAACATCCTTGTCTGCAGTATATGGGGATAATACTTATGCTAGCTAACTTACATAGTGGTTATGAGGAAAATGCTTTGCAAAATTTAAAACTATATATATGTATATGTATATGCACATATATGTTATTTTTACTTATTTTGTGCCAATTCTGAGAAAGTCTAGGACATAATCTGGGGTAAATCCTTCCTAAATTCACTTTTGTAATGTTTCAAACCAAAAAAAAATGAGGCAGATGAGTAGTATCTTTCCAATAGAAATAATGGTCAAGCCTTGCATTGAAGGTCAGTTTAGCAACTTATATATCCACTAACAATGGAGTTTGTGCCCATATATTTGACTATGGCAACCGGTAATTCCCTTCTTGTTTTTTGTTTGTCTGTTTCAGGTTTTTTTTGGGGGTGGGGGTGGGGCAAACCTATGATTATAGAGGTACAGTAAATTCCCAGTGAGAAAAGACACTCTACCAATGCAGTATGGCATCTTCTTTGCAATCTATAGTCTTAAAGAGGTGCTATAGGGAGGGAAATCTTCATTACTTCATTTATTCTTAATATATAGAGGTTTGTTTTTTCTTTTTTTTGGTCTCTCAGGAAAGAAAAAACACTTTAAAAATCTTCCAAAGGGCCTAAGAATGTACTGAACATGCAGCTCCCAGCACAGCCATTATTGACAGGCTAAAATTGGCATTTTAATTTAATTGGCATTTTAAGCCTTCAGAAAATAATTCACTCATATAGGATTTAAATGACTACCAAATGCCTATGTTTGTGAATCAGCAGAAAAAAAATACATAGGGAGAACATGTTCCAGTGAGCTTAATTACCTAATGACCCAATCCTTAAAGAAAATAGCAAGTTCTCACCTATTTTTTTTCTTTTGAAGTAGGGGGCAGGAAAGAACTTTTTCTACATGAAAATTAGATACCCTGTCTTTCAAAGATATGACGGAAATTTCTTGCTCTTCTTTTTTAAAAATTATTTTCATTTTTAATTTAACAAACATCAAGCAAAATGGGCATTTCCATATACATAGAACAGAAAAAAAAGGATTATACCTATAATTATGGATCTCTGTGCTTTTATTTTTAAGATGTCAATCATTTAACTGATTTTCTGGCTTGTTGGTGATTCTTTCTGGACTTTCTTTAACCCTCTTCTAGGCATTGCTTTGTTTTTTTTAAAGGTGCTTAGATGATTTTCTTTTTTTTTTTGTTACCATATCTCTATTCCTCCTCCTCCCCTCTTATTGAACATGCCAGACTTCATTGTTGTTTCATTCCTACTCTAGCAGTCTGTGGAGATGAACCTCTCTCAAGCCAATCAGATAAAATAATTCTAATAACACCTAAGGTTAAACTTGACTATGTTATTGACTAATGCCAAACTGGGATAAAATTTGGAAAATTATAGGTGAGTCTTAGTTCCCATCCCTAGTAATGACAGCGTTCACCCACCCCACAGGACCTCATCTTCTCCCAATGTCCATTTGGCCAACTGCTAAAAGACCAAGCCTCCAACAGCTGCTGTAATGTTAACAAGAGCCAAAGACCTTGCAGCAGGTGGTACCACCTCTGCCTACAAAATTCCAGCCCAAACAATCTGCTTCAAGCTGTAGACAAATCAGGAGAATGTGCTTATGACTCAGTCTGTTAAGTAGGAGGATTGTTATTGTTATTTTAGTTCCTGCCAGGATATGTAGGCAATTTTCCCTCTTTCGATCTTGTTTTAGGCATGGGAGAGTACCCTCCAAATCAGACCCCTGAAGCGTGTGTGTGTGTGTGTGTGTGTGTGTGTGTGTGTGTGTGTGTGTTTCTATGCTCCAGTTTCTTTACTAGTAAAATGAGGTAATTAGATCAGAAAATCTTTAAAACCCCTTCTCACTCTATGATTCTGAGAATAAACAGAGCCAGAAGCATTCTAGGGTCTGCAAAATATTGCTAGTTTATGGTGTAGGTTAGAGTAGGCATTTATAAAGGTAACATTTGATATTTGAATTTACTAGCAACCTTTTTTTAAAAATTTTTTAGTCTCTTTTAAAAATCATTCACCCAGAATGTTCTGGCACTGGGGTCTGGGCACTGATGGAGCAGTAATTAGTGTGACTCAGGGTATTCATTTTCAGAGAAAATAACTTAAAATTCTTAATTTTTCTATTTTATTTAAAGCCACTGGAGGGTATTGTGGGCTTGTTGTTTGATTTCTTCTTGCCAAATAGCTAAAAAAGACCTTAGAGATATAAACATTTATAACAAGTTACTGCTTCTCTGAATATATTTTTAAAAATCAGCTTAACTTGAAGAAAATAGTGGTTGGAGGGATTGTTCTCTGTCTCTGTCTGTCTGTCTGTCTCTCCCTCTCTCTCTCTCTCTCTCACCTTCCTTCACCACAGCAACAATGCTGATACATAGATTCCATATTTTGCCCATCCTCATAGGGCAGATTTTCCACTTCATTTTTAGTTTGGAGATAGGGAGCCAAAGAGACTTGTACCATAACTAGGCTCCAGTGCACACAATGAACCAATTATAGACAAAGGATTCCAACTCCACGGATCTAACTACTGAGTATTTCCATTTCTTTGCCTTTGGAAAACCCCATAATCATTAAAAGTGGTGATGAAAGAGAAAATCTAGTTAGGGTTTCTTTGAACTCTTTACATGCTTCGCTTATACTCTCTTAGGGTGCAGGATAGAGAAATAGTCCACGGCAAACTGAAATATTTTCCTTTTAAGTTTCTTTTAAATTTAAGATGTTGTGTTTACCCCGTGTCGTTTCTGGGGAAATGAGAGAGATTTTTATGCCATGTGAAAAAGCAGCATATGTTAAGTGTCCCATTAGATTCGAATGACCCAAGGTGCCCAGGAGGAAACTACTGTTCCTATTAGGAAAAATATAAAAAAAAGATGAGAGTATAAGAAAATCTTAATTCCTTACCAACATATTAAAGATTTATTATATCACATATACTACATGCTATTCACCTAATAAATTCAATTAACAATGTTAAAGCTCTTATTATGAACACGACTACAAGACTGAAGGATGGGAAATAGAAAGGTAGATAAGGGACTCCCCTTGTCCTCAGCATGCTTATAATCTAGGGAGTGAGAGAAGATGAAGGTGTTCATTAATAACCATAATACAAAGCCATATGAGATTAGTGCCCAAATGAAGGTCCATAAAATTTCTGAAGTGAACAAGGTCTCTTCTGTTTGTGTGATCAAGGATAGATCTCTGTGACAGGTGAGTCATTTCCCCTTTTCGAGATCTCACTTTAAAGTGAGACTGGTGACTTTGCACAGTCCTCTCTCACTTAAATCCAATTCACTTGCATGTCATGGCATCACTTCCATGATGTCATGACCCTCATCTGTGAAATGAAAGGGTTGTACTAGCTGAAACTTTGAGGTTCTTTCCGGCTCTAAATCTATGAAACAATTGGGTCTTGGATTCCTCACTCTTTCTTTGTATATTATCCTTCAGATTACATGGTTACCTTGACCCTTACTCTATGAATTACATTAACCATTGCAGAGATTCCTGACTACTATATAAGCTCCATCTGACTTAGGCTTTATACATGAGTTATACATAAGAGTTTATACATAAGAGTTAGCAGCTGAGCTGGGTTTTGAAGGAGGACATAAGTTTGGATAGCAATATGAAAAGCTGCTGTTTTATAGCATGGAAAATTGTATAAAGTCTTTATATATTTACTCACAAGTCTCATATCAAACTCATAGGTATTATCAAATATTTTTTTATAGATGAGGAATGAGTCCCAGAGAGGTTCAGTGACTTCAGTAAGTCTCAGTGGCAGTATTCAAATCCACATCTTCCTGACTCTATTTAGTGTACCAAAAATAAAAATCAAAGGAAAATGTGCTTCCCACATGGGGACAAATTAGGTGGAGAGAAAGAAGTAGGAAAATGAGGGGACCTATTTGGGGGAACCATGAGTAGTCTAGCTGGAGCACAGCAAAAAGTGTATGGAATAAGGTTGGGAAAGCATTATGTTTATTATTACTGGGGGGATCAGTATCCCTTGAATGCCTTACCTCAAACTCGGCAGATTGGGAGAATGGGGTTATATATCAGTGGCAGAAACAGAAATGTTGGGGGGAGAGGCAGGTTTTGGTTTTGGTTTTTTGATGGGGGGGAAATATAATGAGTCTGGCTTTGGACATGTGGCACTTGAAGTGACAACTGTAGAAATATCTAGTAATCATCTAGGTAGTATATTGAATAGAATGTGGAGCTTAAAGTCAGGAAGATATGAGTTCAAATACTGTCTCAGAAGTGACCCTGGACAACTTAACTTTTCTCATCCTTGTTTCATTATTTGTAAAATAAAGATAATAATAGCATCTAACTCAAAGTTGTTGTGAGGATCAAATGTAAAAATTATATATACACACAAATAAAATGTATATGTATATAGACACATATGTATATACATACAAATATGTGTCTATATACACACATATATACATATGTAGTATTTTGCAAAACTTAGAGTTATATAAATGTTAGTTATTGTTGTTATTGCTGTCTCTATAATTCATAAATTTGGTTCTGGGGGCACCTACGTGGAACAGTGGATAGGGTATTACCCTTGGAGTCAGGAGAACCTGAGTTCAAATCTGACCTCAGACACTGTACTAGTGGTGTGATCGTGGGCAAGTCACTTAACCCCAATTGCCTCCTCCCACCCCCAAAATAAATATGGTTCCTATTGTAGTTTAGAATGGAGAAAGATGGTTCTAGTGGGATAGAGTGAGAGACTGCAGAATGACAAGATGTCAGAGCTGAAAGAGATTAGAGATCATGAAGTCTAACTTCGTAATTTTATGTAAAAGAAATTGAGGACAAGAGATCAAGTGAATTGTTTAAGGTCACATAGCAAGTTAAAGAAAGAGATAGAACTAGAACTGTCTGCCAGTCCAAGTGTTCTATATGTGCCCACCATGTTGCTTCTATTAATGAATATCTTATGATAAGGGTAAAATTTGGGTCTCCTTCTCTGCAAGGTGATGGTTGAAATTGTATGAATGGAGACTCTACCAAGGAAAGGAGTAAAATGAAGAGGATGTGGCCATGGGAACTGCTTAAATTTAGGGGATGGGTGGTGGAATAGAAGTCAAAGAAGTAGCCCAGGAAGTGATATAGGCAGAGAATCATGAGAGTGCAGCTTCAGGAACACAAGGGAGAAGAGTGAGTTGAGGAGATGGTGTGAACAGTGTCCCATGTTGCAGAAAGGTCAAAAAAGGCTCGATCTGGTGACTGGAAGGGCACTGATGATTAATAACAGCTCTTTCAATAGAACAATGGTGAGGTAAATCAGATGGCAGGAAGTCTAGGAGTGAAAAGGTGGTGTCAACACTTAACTTCAAATGACTCTTTCTAGAAGTTCAAAATGAATGAAAGAGAGTCATGGAAAGATTGCAGAGGAGCTAAAGAAATAGAGGGAAGAACTGTTTCAAACAGCAGATACCTAAGAATGGAAGAAGAGAGGAAGGAATCAATGGAAAGGGAAAAAGTGAAGATATACAGGAGAAATAAAATGATTGTTCAAAGACAACTAACATGTGGGAGAGAATAGAATCAAGGAGGTGTTAACATTGGAAAAAAGGGCCAGCTCCTCTTGTGACAGGAGCAAATGAAGGGGGAAAAATGTACAAAGGTATACAGAAATTTCATGGCATGGGGAAGTGGAATTGAGGATTTCTCCTTATGAGCTATAATTTTTCAATAGGGAGGCAAACTCATAAGAAAGGTGGGGAAGATGTGGACTTGAAAAAAAAGAGAACTGAGGCAGGAGGCTGATAAGAGATAAATCAGGAAAAAAGAAAACTATCAAGGAGCAGTGGGAGCCTACATAAGATTAGATCTTAAATTGGTAGTATACTCAAATTAAATTAATTCAGAGACCTAGAATCAAGAAAAGGTAAGAAATCACTAGTGATATGGATTAAAAAACAAACAAAATGAATCAATAATAACAATAACCCTCAAGTGGATGAAAAGATTCAAGGATAAGGTATTGTTGAAATAGCTAACCATGAGTTGAAGCCTAAGTAGTAGGTATGTGAATACAGAATAAGGTGTTAGAACAGGAGAGTAAGGAAGAATTGAGAGCTTAGATGAGAACAAAGAGAGTGCTTGGTAGGATAAAAGACATAACAAAGGTGAAAAAAATACAACTGTAGTTTGACATTTCAGATTTACAAATCTCCGGAGGAAAGTAGTTTAAAGTAATGGTGAGATTTAAGATATCACTAAGTGAGGGGTGGAAACAGAGTGAGATGGACATTACACAAACTAAAGAAATAAGGGACTCTGAAGCCTTGTTATTTGGATGGTCACCAAGATAGATGTTGCAGTCACCCAAGATAATGGTAGGGGGATGGTTAGAGAAGAAGACTGTAATGAGATACCAAAACCACCAAGGACAGTGAATTGTTCTATGCAAAGGATAGAAGAAAGGATGTTTTAATTGTGTTGCTTAATTTCATAGGAATAAAAATTGTTGAGTGATGGTGGCAGAGGAATGCTATGGACTTATTTCAGAGGAGCAATGAGTACAAAGGGAGCAACCTGAACATTTTTCTCCATAGAAATGTAAGTGCCCTGAGGGAAGGGAGCATCTCACTTTGGGATTTCAATCCTTAAGCACCTAACAATGTACCTATATGTGTGTAAGTGGAATGAATATTAAAGAGAAATAAATGCAAAACCCTGCTAGGTAGTTAAATACAAAGAGGTGATAAGGGAGTACATCTTTGTCTAATGCAGAGCCAGTGAATTGAAATGCCCAGTGTAAGAAAGGAAGAAAAAGTCAGTTTGGATGGATTGTAGATGTGGGTGGAGAGTGGTCAGTTATGGGTGAGGCTGGAAAGGATAGGGGTTGGAGCCAGCTTGTGAAGGTCTATAAGAATCAAACATAAAAGGTTTATATTTTATGCTAGAAGCAATAATAGGAACAATTTGTTGTTAGGCATGAACTCAGAATCCTTTCCAATTGGTGTGAACCTCTGAAAGCCTGTCCTGCAATGGCCTTGTAGCACCCAAGATTAACTCCATACTATAACGCACTGAATACTTGTTAAGGATAGACATCAGGTTAACTGAACAAGTATAGTTTCAGCTCTGTTACCAACTAGCTGTGTGATCAGAGGCAAGTGATTTCCCCTCTCTGGGTCTCACTTTGTTCAACCATAAAACAAGAAGATTGATTAGATTTTCTGTAAAATCCTTAAAGTCTAGACCTAAATCAATACAAAGTAACATTCTGTTATCCAACGAAAACAAGAAAATAGTGCAAACATTTTGAGTCTTTCACAATGTTATAAGTTCTGTGTGCCTCAGAAATAATTCAAAGAATTAATTGTGATAATATTGGATCACAGTCAGTCCCAGTATTTTAAATCAGTATTCCACATTCTTATTACTACAGTAAATACAACTAGTTATTTACTGTTTAATGCAGTTCTAGTACATTGTGAGCAAATATGAGTATTGGTATTTTACCATTCATAAATGTATTTATTTCTCTATGAAGCAGTTAGTAGATTTTTTTTTTCATAAGGAAAGGCAATTCAGTAATGAGATTTTCCCCATCTCAGAACCCTGCAATAAGCACATAGTAATAGAAAGTGTCTTACCAAGTTAAGCTGATAGCAAAGAAGCAAGGCTGTTATGTCCTCTTCTTAAAGGACCAATAAGATGATCTGGGTTTCTATAAAGAAAGATGAGAAAATATTAATGATTTCTTCTAGGTATTTTATATAAGGTGGGTTTTAATGAAAAACCAAGAGAAAATAAATATCCTCAGGCTAATCACAAAAAAAAAAAAAGACTGAATAGGGACTCTTTTAAAATGGTGTTTCCTTTATTTGGGAGATGTGACTAATAACTAAAGAGAGGAAGTTCCATAAGGCTCCTGAGGCCAAAACTATCCTTATACCTTAGATGTTGCTATGGTCATTTTCTCTCTTTTTATGCTGCCACTCAAAAGGCTTCATTAGCTAACCATTTAGTTGAAAAAGCAACAGTGCTCCTTTGGATTATGTCAAGAAATTAGCACAAAGCACCAATTTCCCCTTTGATATTTTGGTAAGCAAGCTTTGTTTGTCAAGTCACAATAACATGCTTATTATTATTTTTTTCATCTTTACAAGAAGATAACTTTATAATGCTGAATAATTAGCTAGAAAGTTCAGAAGTTCATTCGTAATGCTGAACAACTAGATTGATTGAATTTTAACTTTATTGATAGGTTTGATTTTAAAACTAAATGGTCTTGGTAGAATCACAAACTCCTAATCCTGGCATTCCAGGTTCAAATTTATCTTTTTATGTTTATCTCATACCATTCCTCTTCATGTACTCTGTGTTCAAGTCCAACCAGACTATTCTTCATCCTGTATTTTTACCCTACCCTCTCCAATCTTGATGCTTTTGTCCTGAACACTGCCATGCTTACAATAGATTCCTTTGTCTCTATCAAAAATCTTACCTTCTTTCAAGGTTTAACTCAGATGCAACCTCCTTTAAGAATTACCTAAAATTTTCCTGTATTGCTCCAAAGTAGGTGGCGTCTTCGTCCTTGAATTTCTTAGAGGATTTCACCTGTTCTACACCTTTGCATTTAATAAATACTCCTTTTTATCACCCCATTAGGTCATAATCTCCCTTTAAAAGCAAAATCTACGTCCTATCTATCTTTGCATTCCCAATGCATATCCAGGGTTCCACATGTAGTAGATATTTAATAAATATTTGTTGGCTTGAATTGAATTCTGTGAGCATGGCCTCTATTAGAATTGTCAGGCCTCATTGTAAACTGTGCCTTATGATTATGTTATATTTTCATTTTAAGGATTTAGAAGACTCATGAGTAGTATTCCTTTGTTCAGACAATTTGAGAAAGGCTCTGGAAGTAGCCTGAACACATATTATTAAGTCTAATGTGAACCTCCAACCCAGTGATTATGGTAGAAGTTGGCTATATTATCCTCACAAACCCATTGGTTTATTTTGGTTATGCCTCTGGGTTAACTCAGTTTATTCAGAACTTGCCTTTAGGCCTTTCTTAACCCCAATTTACCTCTGGGAAGTGAACTTAAACTCATAGGATGTTAAGAGTTGACAGGAGCCTTACAGATATCTCATTTTATAAAATGAGGAAACTAAGATCCAGAGAAATGGGGCAGCTAGGTGGCACAGTGGATAGAACAGTGGGTTTGGAGTCAAAAAGACTCATCTTCATGAGTTCAGATCTAGCCTCAGACACTTACTAGCTGTGTGACCCTAGACAAGTCATTGAACCCTGTGTGTCTCAAAGAAAACCCCAAATTAGGTCACAAAGAATTGGACATGAATGAAAGAACTGAACAATGATAACTAAAGACCCAGGGAAGGGAAGTTATTTGTCCAAGGTCACAGGTACAAGGCTTAAATCTCTTAGCCTGTATTTGAACACAATTTTTCTGCCTCCAAGTTCAGTGTTCTTTCTATTATGTCAACCAGAATTTTTCTCTCTGTAGCCTCTCTGCCAAAAAACATATCTGATATATATGACCTTTGGAACATCAATACAAAATAATCTTATTTTAGTTCTGTGGTCCTGAATATCTCTTCTTTCCTGTCTTAGTTTTTGGGCTTGACACTAAAGGTTTTACTTAATTCAATTTTTGCCATTTTTTCTTTTTTTTTTCACAATAGAATACATCAGCAATGCTCTAAGTTGTACTTTTCAAACACTGCAGACAGCAATGGGATACTATGAGTAGGAAACATGCTGTCTGAAACAAACACTATAATGTGTTTAATTACATGTTATTTGGATGTCACTGTGACAGGTTGCTTACTCAGTTGATGATACCTTTCAGCTTTGCTCTTATGATTTTTGCTTCAGAAATATTATATCAAGGAGGATGTACTTTTAAAAACATGATACTGTCTAATAAATAGCAGATGACTGGTTAGTCTTACTAGGTCTTTCTTCCAAAAGCACTACCATTTTCCCTAATACAATAATTAATTGAATGAAATAAGGGCTACAGGATGGCAGCTTTAGCCCAGGCTGCACTGATTCTACCCAGCCACAGGATGCAGTGGAATTTTTAAGCAAGATAATTAAGTTTTCTCTGGCTTTGTGGATTAGTGGAGACAACTGAACCTATTAGACATCTAAGATTTTAAAAGATTCTGAGAGTATTGGGTTTTTTCCCAAATTTTAAAATATTTTCATTTAAAGTTTTGAGTTCTGAATTCTTTCCCTTATTTCCTCCCTACCTTCCCCCATCCCCGAGATGGCAAGCAATCAGATATAGGTTATACATGTACAATTATGTAAAACATTTTCACATTAGTCATTTTGTACAAAAAAGACTCAAATAAAAGAAAAAAGAAAGAAAGTGAAAATAGCATGATTAAGTCTGTATTCAATCAGTATTATTTCTTTCTCTGGAGACAGAGAGTATGTTTCATCATTAGTCCTTTGGGATTATCTTGGATCATTGTATTGCTAAAAGTAGCTAAGTCATTCACAATTCTTCACTGAATAATATTGCTGTTACTGTGTATAATGTTTTCCTGGTTCTGTTCACTTCACTATGCGTCAGTTCATTTAAGTCCAGGTTTTTCTGAAATCATCCTGCTTGTCATTTCTTATAGCACAAGAATATTCCACTACAATCATATACTATAGTTTATTTAGCCATTCCCCAACTGATGGGCATCTCTTTGATTTCCAATTCTTAGCAACTTCAAAAAGAGCTACTACAAATATTTTATAAAAATAGGTCCTTTTCCCTTTCCTGGATGTCTCTGAAATGTATATATAGCAGTGGTATAGCTAGATCAAAGGGTATATACAATTTTATAGCCTTTTGGGCATAGTTCCAAATTGTTCTCCAGAATGGTCGAATCAGTTCACAACTCTGCCCATAGTGCATTAGTGTTTCAGTTTTCCCACATTTTCCTTTTTTTGCCATGTTAGTCACTTTGATAGGTGTGATGTGATACCTCAGAGTTGTTTTAATTTTCATTTCTCTAACCAATAGTGATTTTGAGCATTTTTATATGATTATAGATAGCTTTAATTTCTTCATCTTAAAATTGCCTGTTCATATCCTTTGACCATTTATCAATTGGGGAATGACATGATATTTAGCTTCTTTTTTTTGTTAAAAAAAGATTATGTTATTTCAGAATCATTTATCCATGATTGGTTACTTCCATTTAAATCTCCTCTCGAATTGATCATACCATCCCATTCCTCAAACTTACAAAAGATGAATAATTTCACAGAAGCAGTTATCTCTTACTATGATACCTTACTAAATGTTGGAGTTGCTATGGTCAAAATATCTCAACCTGATGGCCACACTTGGGATGAGCTTTTTGAAACCTAGTCAGGTGCAACAAAGACCCTCACACTACTAGGAGCTTCTCACCTGGTAAGTCCTTGCTATGGTTTTCACTCTCATTCTATGCTCCTAAGACTCCTTATGTAGATGAGATAGATGTGCATAGCTATTCTGCTATGTGATTGACTATAGAAGGATTTGTATAAAAGCACACATAAAGAAGAATTGGTAGAATTTAGAGATCTTTAAGCCCAAACGCCTCATAGTAACTCAAGAACTTAAAGTCAAGAGGGGTTAAATATCTTATCCTAGGTCAGAGGGATATTAAGTCCCACAATCATGATTTGAACTCAAGTCGTTTGACTCCAAATCCAGAGCTCTTTCCTACTGTCAAATCATGGGTAGAGAATTCATCTGACTATAATAGCAGAGGAATGGGTCTCAAGGAGAACTACGTTTGAGACCTAAACTCAGGAAGTCTCCCTCCCAGGGTTAAAGAGCCCATTGCTCTAACAAACAAGATCTTAAGAATAAACACTGACTACATTTGGGTGTGACACATGTTTACAGAGTTAAGCTTTCTTAAATGTGTTCTGCCATGAGTATCCCTTGGTCAGGGGCCCCCAAACTGAAATGTTTCTAGTGGCTGGAATCCTGGGTTTTGCTTCTGAGAGCTAATCTTAATCATTTAATTGCTATCACTGTTCCATTCAGCCTGTTCTCATATTCACAAGGACTCCTTTGTAGTACATTCCTACTACTATCAATCTACTCTCCTAGATTTTGAACAGGGCCTGTGATTCAGTGTGCTTATGTCCATAATCACAGCATTTCTGCTACTGGGGAATGAATTACTAATATTGTTGGGGAAATATCCATTACCCAGCCAATCTTTGAAGCTGCAGGATGGCTGCCAGTGCACATTCATTTACCCTAACATGTTACTGAATGACTTCCATCTCCCTATGACATTTTCATTCCAGGCAGTTGTTACCACTACTCATTTGTGGCCAAGGAAAAAAAATGTAGAGAACGAAACTTTTTTTCTTACTATAAAACAATCCAGATCAAATCCTTCTTTCCTTCATAAAATCCTTTTTTTTTAACCAATGTTTCTTTTAAAAAGAATTCTATCTCTGGAAGAATATTATTTAAAATATATTTTAAAAATAATTGAATGGATAATGAATGACTAGAATACAAAATTACACATCCTTCAACATTTACAAAATTCTTGTTTCCTTTAAGGTATTAGGCCAGGAGTTGGAAATTCAAAGACAAAATAACAACAACCCAAACTAAAACAATAATGTCCTTTGTTTGCTCTCAAGAAGCTTCTATTCTAAATAGGTAAATATAAAATATTTACAAACAAACACAAAGTAATTTCAGGAGGGAGTGAGCACTAACAATCACTAAGGATGATGGAGGACCTATGTAAAATGAAAGATGGAAAATCTTGTTGGGGGAACTCTAAGTAGGTCAATGAGGAGTGTATGGAAGGGAAAGAAGTATGTGAAGATTGGAAAAGTAGGAAAGAGCCAGGTAATGAGGAACTTTAGAAACACAAAAGAATTTACATTTGATTTGCAGGTAATAAGGAGCCATTCACGAGATCTTTGAGCAAAGGGGTGGCAGGGTCAGAACTATGCTTTAGAAAAATTACCTTGGCAGTTGGGTGGAGAGGAGAGAGAGAGAGAGAGTTGAGGCAGGGAGATCTATCAGAAAGCTATTGTAATACTACAGACAAAAGGTGACGAAGGCTGGAATTAGGGAGAGGGCTATGTAAGTGGAGAGAAGGGCATATTTATGAGGGATGCTATGAAGGTAGAAACCACAAGATTTGGTAATTAATTGGATGTTTTAGGTGAGTGAAAGAAAGGAGTTAAGGATGACAATGAGATTGACAGCCTGGCTAACTTGGAGCATGGTAGTGCCATGGGTAATGATGTGGAAATTCATAAAAGGAGAAGGTTTGGGGAAAAGACAATGTTTAGAAGTCTTGTTAAGTTTACTGAAAAGAAGTTTCTGTCCACCTAATCTGGAGGAAATCAGTGTTGGCTAGGTCCTATTTAGATGGTTTAGAACTAGGAGGAATCTGAGAGATATGTGATTAAACACCTTCATTCCAAGAAAATAACCCTAATTATGAGGAAACTGAAGTCCAGAGACTTGACATGATCTGCCAAAGGGGCCAAGGAGTTAATTATGAGAGCCAGTATTTGAATACATGTCTTAGGACTCTAAATTCTGACTAAGAAAGACTCTTACTTTCTCCTACTATCAGTTTTCTCATCCATAAAATGGGTATTAATTTATATAGTACTGTTGGGGGAACTGTAAGTAGGAACAAATATCCACATCAAATATCCATTCTATCATTTTGTATTAATTCCGAGCCTATGGCTACATACGAGCCCACAAAACTCCCAAGCATAGCCCAAAGTAGATTAAAATATAAATGACAAAATTTTAACAAAATAAATAAAAAAATACAACCTAAAATAGATAATGTTAATTTATGGTTTTCTAAGTCATTGCACAAGGGAACTTTTTGTATCTGAACTTGACACCCGTGAATTACACAAGCTATATTATAGATTTGTTGTGAGGGACACAATTCTATTTAAGCATGAGATCAATGATTTATACCATCTAGCTCATAGATTTGTGAGAACAATTTTAAATACATGAATTGTTATTATATTTCAGAATTATATTCAATAATTATAATTTATAATAATATTCAGGATTCAAAAGACACAAAATTAGAATGGAAAAGAGAAAGAAGCAGGGATGAATTAAGCATGTTAAAATTTCTATCACATGCTTAAAATATGTCAGGACAAACTTTTAGGGAAAAACTTTGAAAGAAACACCAAGTGTGTGAAAAAGCCACAGGTTCCAGAAACCCTGGATAAGCCAACATAGCATATTCCCTTTAACACATGCTAACTCTCTTTGGTTTCATAACTAGGAGCAAAATAAATTGTTAATGCAGAAATTGGCACTGCCACTCTGTGAACATGTGGCAGCAGACAGGAAGCGTCCAGGTGCCAGGAACTCTGCATTCTCTTAAACTGCTCAGCTTTCATCTACTTAAAAACCAGGACAAGTCTGGGGCCACCTTCGGGAAGCTGGGAGTTCAGAGGAAATATAGCACTACTTACCTGACCGAAAGCCATCTGCTGTTTTGTTTCCAGTTTTTAGATTAAGCACAAGCATTAGTGCGTCTACATTAACAAAGTAAATGTGATACAGTTTTGAAAACTAATATTAGGCAGTGGTCCAAAGATGCTCCAGACAACTTGAACACCAGGGCCAGATTGATTTTTCTAAAATAATGCACTGATCATATTATTGCTAAAAATAATAATAAAAGTTAAATTAAATAACCACCTTTCAATAGCCTCCATTCCATTCTCTATAATCTGGCCCTATGCTAATTTCATCTTTCATTCACTCTCCCTGGTATGCTTAGTAAGTGGAAAGCAAATTGGAATTGGAAATCAGAGTGCCCAGGATCAAATATTCATTCTATAACTTGCTGCTTCTGTGGCACCTCTCTGAGTTCCAGTTTCTTCACCTATAAAATGGGAAGATGATACTTATAATACTTTCCAGGGCAGTTATGAGGAAAATACTTCATAGATCTTAAAATACTGTAGAACAAAATAATACCTCCTAAAATTGCTGGAAATCGTTGAGTTTGAAAAGAACATTTGATAATTTCCCCTCCCTGCCCCCATAAACAGCTTATGAAGAGGTATAATATGTGAAACCACCTAGAAGAATATCATACACATCACAGGAATTCAATGGACATGCATTGACTTAATTAATTTTATATGGTTATTTCCAAATAGATCACAAACTCCTTTAGGATAGTGACAGTTGTATAATTATCTGTATTCTTCCAAAGTACACATAGTAGGTATTCAACGAAGTTTTAATGAACTTGATTATTTAATGGATCAATGCCTGTCTCTGATTCATGAGAAAGATAAGAACCTTTAGGTTTACAACGTTTCGTCAGTTGTCAAAATCTGCAAAATCTCTAAAAACCTTTTCAACTGCTTCTCACCTTTCCACCATCCAGGCTACCACCCACTCCACTATGCCTACAGCAATAACATACACAATCCCATGGAAATCTATATACATGGGGAGTCACATGAAAGTAAATAGAAGCAGGAAGACAATAGATAGAATACCTGCAAAGAGGTAAATGAAAATTACAGTAAAAGGCATCCCAAATGAGATTCACTGCAGCGACCAATCTTAATTTCTGAGGAGAGCTGATGAAACCCAATCTCCTCTTCCAGATAGTTTTGCTGATGCTTTGTTACAATGGAATGTTCAAAGTGTGGAAGGCTTATGAAGGAAATAACTGCTATGTAAAATACAAGTATAGGAGCGGCTAGGTGGCACAGTGAGTAGAACATCGGCCCTGGAGTCAGAAGGACCTGAGTTCGGATCTGACCTCAGACACTTAACACACACAAACAAAAAACCTAGCCGTGTCACCTTGGGCAAGTTACTTAACCCCAATTGCCCTCCAAATAGCAAAAAAAAAAAAATACAAGTATAAATAAAACTTAAAAAAGTCTATATACAAGGCTGCTTAGAATGATGAAAATTCTTCCTTCCTTCTTTCTTTCCTTCCTTCTTCCCTCTCTCCCTTCTTTCTTTTCTTCCTTCCTTCCTTCCTTCCTTCCTTCCTTCCTTCCTTCCTTCCTTCCTTTCTTCCTTCCTTCCTTTCCATTGTGTTTTTTTTCTAAAATGCATCTTATGCTAAAGAATTCAATTTAATATAATGGGATCTATTTTTATAAGCAAGAAGAAAGACAGTACTTTCACTTTTTTTTAGCTATCAAAAAAAGCCATGCCAATACCTATTGTTTTCTATCTGCAATTGCAAATAGCGTTAATTTCTTGCCAGAAAAAGAAAAGAATTAGCTTCAAGCCCTGTCATCAGCCTTATGCTGAAGGGAAGAGCAACTCTAGCCAAGAAGAGGATATTTATCTCGCACCTCCCCTCATCTTCAGCGAGATTCAGAATTCTACTTTAAACAAGAAAACACTAACAGGCCATTCTTCTCTCTTCAAACCAGTAACAGAGAAAGTAGGGCAAACATTTCCTGTGTTGGGGAGGAAAAGGGCTGAATGAAACCAGTATTTGAGTAGAACTGTTTATTCTATTATTTTCTTTTTTCTTCCACTCCCCAGGGCCTTGAATCAGTAAGATGACAGGTAAGGTACATGCAACCCTGGATTTTTCTTTAAAATAAGTTTATGCTCAAATGCAAAATCCCTCATCTCTCTCCTGAGCTTCAGTCCTACATTCACAACTTTCCATTTGACATCTCTACCTGGATGTCCCAAAACATCTAAAACTCTTCTTTTCCCCTAAATATTCCTCTCCCAACTTCCTTATTTCTACTATGGACAACCACATTCTTCCAATCACCTAAGTTTGCAATCAGTATTCATGGACTCTTTACTGTCACTTCCCAGCCCCCACACTTATTCCATATCCAATTACTTCATTTTCTTTATTCCATTTCCTAATATTTCTTCCATTTCTCCCCTTCTCAATATTCACACTTCAGCTACATGGCTTCTAAGGTCCTTTACATTCTAAATCTAGGACCCTATTTTTAATAAAGATGTAGTCTTCCCTCTCACTAGCCCTGAATGTTTTTAAAATGCTTCCCTTTCATTTTCCTACCCTTCACCCTTTCCCCTGAGCTGAATAGGGTCTTACAAATAATATTATTCTAATCACTTTATTTTACAGATGAAGGAATAGAGGCCCAGGAGCTTGAAGCAACATGTCCAAGGTTATAAGAGCAGAGAGGAATAAGAAGTATAATAAACACCCAAATTAGCCTTTTTTTCCAGTGCCCAGATGTTAATATGTAACTTGTGTTCCAAGTTTATTCAAAGGGAGGTGTACAGGGGCAGAAAATGCTACACATAGAGGAAAGAAATTTTCAAAGGACTTTTGAAATGGAAACAAAAAAGATCTGTGACTTTTTCTACTCTTTTCCAAGATCAGTGCCCTGCACATAACTTTCTCACCATCAAAGCTTCCTCAAATGTTTTTTTTTTCCTATTGTTGGCATATACTCATAAAACACTGAAGGAAGGAGGAAAAACCCTCAGCATTGACAAAGCAGGACAAGAAGTCAAAAGTAGCCTAATTGGAGAATGGCTTGGAGAGCAGTTTTCTTTCATTTTGGTCTTCAGGATTGAGCTAAGAAGCCTCAATCCACTGTTACTTTGTAACACTGTTGTTGTATTTGTCCTTCATTTTTGAAGAGGACCATAACATCAAGGAGGTGATGACATGACTTGTAGTTGACTTGGGTTTTAGTGAGGCAGGGCTGTGCAAAGTCACCAGCCTCACTTTCTGCTCCAGAGTCATCTGGATCCAGTAGCTAGATATTCATCAGGATGATTGGAGATGACCCAGGATGCAATGGGAGACCCTGGCCCTTTTAGGCTAAGGCCTTTGCAGATTCTCACTGAGAGTGAAGTAATGGCCATTCAGGGAGATATGAAGTTGTATAGACATTTTGAGGCCACTTAGTCCACTACCCCCCCCCATTTTACAAATGATGGTCCTGATGTCAACAGAGGCAGAGGTAAAGAAGCTTGCCCAAAGTCACCTAGGTAGTAGAAGGTAAGGTTGGAATTCAAACCTATGTGTGCTGAATTACACAGCTATCTTGCCTCTTCATTCAGATTATGACATTTTTTTACAGAGACAGAACCTTGCTTTTAGTCTCTCCCATCTTCAATCTAGTGCAGCGGTGGGAACCTGCAGCCCTTTGATTGAACTTGTTCTGTGAAGTTTGGATTCAGTCAAAAGGCTGCACTTGAGGACCTATGGGGTCATATGTGGCCTCAAGGCTACAGGTTCCCCACCCCTGATCTAGTCTCCATATAAGTCAAATTAGTCTAATGTATCTTTAGCAGCTCTTGCTTGCCTCTAAGATAAAATACAAAGTCTTCATTTTTTCACTTAAATTCTTTCACAGTCTAACTCTGACCTACCTTATCAGCCTTCTATCCACCACTCTCCTTCACACACTCCACCTTCCACCTAAAATAGCCTGCTTGCTTTTTCCTAAACTTAGCAGTCCACCTCCATGCCTTTGTACAGGTTAGAACCCCTGGCAGGAAGTCACTCTTTCCTCACTTCTACCTCTTAAAACTCCCAACTTCCTCCCAACGTCAGATGAGAAGCAACTTTTGGGGAGAAGCTCTTTCTGATCTCCCTAATTGCTAGTGTGTCTTCCTTCCTCTTTAATATCATGTATTTCTGTACATGCATATGCACATATGTTTACATATTGCTGCAGACAGTAAAAATGAGAGCTTTTTTGAGGAAAGACACTGCTTTTCATTTCCTTTATAACGGTGCCTTGAAGGTGTTTAATAAATCCATGTTTGATTGGATTGGATGCCTGTGCCACTTCTGAAAACCCCTTTAGCACTTAATGGTATTCAGAACCATGGTCAGTGATAATGATGTTATAGTGTAGGATAATATTATATATAATTCTCCCTCTCCTCTCTACTCCACCAGTCACTTTAATACAGTTAAAAATCAATAGTAAAAGAAAAGGACATCATAAAAAGGCAACATGAAGCCTATGGGATGGTGGCTGTAGGAATAAAGGGGGAAGATTTCCCAGCTAATTGTTGTTAACTTATTACATGTGATTCATTTATGTAAGTTCTGATTATGGATATGAAGATCTACAACATGACATATTTGCATCATTCACCCTTTATTGCTATTCTGTGTCTGTCAGGGCTACCCCCCAAAACATGGTATCTTGAATATAGCTGCTACTGACAATATTTTGAATTTATTTAGCATTTAATATTTATACAATGCTTCATATATACTATCTCATATGCCATACCCTAGGGATATCCTGGACAATGCATTTAGTAAAAAGTCTACAGGATTATCATATGTCATGATATGCCATTGGAGCGTGAGACTGAGTGCAATCAGGTCTGTCTAGATTCCAATGACATCAGTGCTTACCACAGGACATTAGAGCATATTCATCAAAAGAACATGCAATTCTTTTGTAAAAATAATTTTTATTGATGTTTTTGGTTTTTCTATCACCTAGACTTCTCCCTATACTTTTCACCTCCTCCCAGAGAGGTATCCTTTATAAGAGAAATGTATTTTAAAAAGAGGAAGAGAAAAAAATTAGCAGAACCTAAAAATACTTTGAAAAAAAGCCACTTGATTTTATTTGCTATATTCTATCTTTTGAAACCAATGTCACCACCACCACTGCATAGAAGTGGAGAGAGATACCTTCTTATATCTTCTTTGAGACCAAGAATAATCTTTTTAATTTTGCAATATTCACTTGAATTCTTTTGAGGTGGTTGTTCTCTCAGTTTATATTGTTTTAATCGTGCATTTTTTTTTGGCTCTGCTACCTTTCTTTCATCAGTCCATGCCATCTTTCCATGCTTCTTCATATCTATCAAAATTGTCATTTCTTAAAGCACAGTTATATTCCATTAAAGGGAATATGGAAATCTAATGTGCAGGTCTAATGTCTAGTTTCACCTTCTCTTTATCTAGCTTATCATTAAGATGCCTTTCTTAAGTCCTTTGGACATACCATCTCTTTGAGATCATGACAGTGCTAGTAAAGACCTCATTTTGTAATGAATCCAAACTCACCTGCTGTTTGCCATCTGTCTACCTGCCACAGCATGCATGGATTCTGTTGAGAAGCTTTTTGGCCGAGACAAAGCAACTGAGCAGAAGACTAACTTCTAAGGTTGGTATGGACATTGGAATTGTATCTATGATCCAAAGAAGTCAACAATTCATCCTCTTAACCCATTCATGTTCTTTTGCCCAGACTTCATGGCTCCCTGATGTTGACTGCCCAGGCTGCTGTGCACCTATATAAGGCAGGGCTTTATTTATGAAAGGAGCTTGTGCCAGTGAGAAGTAGTCTCATACCTGGGCTATGATCACCTGATAGCATGTTTTAAAAATGAAATTTTGATGAACCCATTTGCATCTGTAATAGCTAAAGGCCCTTAACCTAGGGTTCATGAAATTGTACACACACAACACACACACAAACATTCACACACATACACATGTAGATATACACAGATATTTTATATTTGTATATAGATCCATACATAGATATATAACTTTATTTGAATACTGTTGATTTCTTTGGTAGTCCTTTGCATTTTATTCATTTAAAATATTTTGAGAAAGGATCTATAGACTTCACTAGACTTCCAAGGGGTACATGATACACAAAAAGTCTAAGAATTCCTGCTCTAGGAGAAGATAAAATCTCATAAGTTCTTATGGGTTCGTTCATGCTAAGGGTTTACATTCAAGGGCAACCTCCAATTACCTTAAGTCCATCATCTTTTTTTGCATAGTATTAAAGAGGAACATACTGGAGAACTTAATTAGTCCAGTGGGAATAGAAAACTGGCTCCTGCCCTTTCTCATTCTCTAATCTTGACTTCAAATGTGATTTTCCAAGGTCTGTTTTCCCAAGAGTGGGAGTCAGCATTTCATTACTAAAAGTTGTTTATAATTAGTCACTTTAAAAAAATTGATCTTTTTTTTAAGTGAAAGGATACTGGTTAAAACAGAGTGGGGGAAGGGGTGGGGAAGAAAAAGCAAGACCACGGAAATCTTTTTTTCAGCCTTAATGTTATTAGATCCAGGTGTCCTGAACCATCTGTTATAATATCTCATACTCATATGAGTATGTTTCTGTATCAATAACCATAGAAATATTCACATAGGTACACATCTATCATTGAGATTTCACAAAGCAAAGGGCAGAAAGGACTTGGCAGAGAGATACTCTGATATAAAAAGATCCCTCCTGCTTTACTATATAAATAGTAAGCATGGAAGGAAATATCTTTATGAGTGGGGAGCTCTTTCAAATGTTAGCAGGCTTTTCCCTCTCTCCTATTATCCTGTCAGTGGCTAGGCAATTCCCTTTCTTCATGTTCAGTTGAAAAGGGTGTTGTATTAGTATGTTTTACTTAATTGGCTTGCATTTAGGCAAAGAGACACCACAGAAAGGATAGTTGAAACACAAGAAGGAGGAGGAGTAAATAGAAATAAGCTCAGGGGAGCAAACATAGAAATCAGGGCCTACAAAACCATGGCTAGTTCCCAGAAAACCTGAGGCACTGCTACTCCCTAAGAAGGCCTTAATCTAAAGCTCCCAGTGGCTAATTAAGTTCTATTGTTAAGCTGCATGGGTCTGATTTATATAAAAACACACAAAAATAAGATTAAAGGCTGGATTTAAGAGCAGCAAGCGAGCCAATGATGTTCTTAATGCCCCAGCTGCTCTAATGACTATCTCATTCTGAAGGACAGACAGTAAGAGGTACCCACAGTTCTCTGTTTTGTCTGCCTGGAATCTAAGGACCCTGGCTACACTCAGTGCTAGTGAACACAATAGGTTTCCTCAGAGGCAAGGTTCTAATCTTGATTTTTTCCTGACCCACCACAGGCCAATGAATGAGAGTCTGACATGATCTTTTAGAATATTTGGAAACTTAAAAAAATGTATTATTTATTTCCCAATAGATTTATTAATAACAGGTTTATTGCAATTTGTTGACTGATCTATGGTAGTGTTAAGAGCTGACAGTTATGGATTCTGCAATTCTTAGCCCTGAAATACACATTAGTACTACAAGCCTGTCTCTGGACCCAACCAACAACTTGAGTTGTTATCAGAATCTTGTAATCTTCTCATGCAGGGAACTTGTGGATATATAAGACTTTGAGAAAAGCCAAAGAGACTTCATGTAGGGTAAACATAGATAGGATTTAGGACCATAGATTTAGAGTGGGAAGTGGCTTTAAAAATTATATTTTCTAGCTCTTGCATTTTACAGATAAGAAAATTGAGATCCAGAAAGTTCATGTGATACCTAAAGTCACAAAGGTGACAGAAATGGGTCTTCCTCACTCTAACTATACTCTATCACCAACCAAAATATACCCTACTGAGACTATATCACTAAAATCGATCTCTCGTTTGAAGAGGAAAAGAAGGCAGAAAGAAGGGACAAAAATCTGTATTTTCATTGTGGAACTGGCTTATTTTTCTCATTTTTTTAGCTGCTTCCATACAAAATGAACTGAAATAATACCTTATCACTAAAACTTGGTTATACTTCTGCTTAACATTCAGGAGACGAATTTTGCAACTAGTGAAAACCTTATAAAACTGAGTCATAAGACTAGGGTTTGAGTTCCGCATTCAGCACTTAGTAACAAATCACTTAAGTTCTGTGCTACTCCATCTTTAAAATGGAAGAAAATCATGTCCAAATGTAATGACTTCCCAGGGTTGTTGTGAGGGAAGTATTTGAAAAGGAGCAAGGCACTCATTTACTGTGGGTTGTTATCATTCCAGTTGAATTATTAAAGATTTTCTCTATCTCATGGAATACTGGGAGCATCTGGCCCTATAAAAGGCAGCTGTAGCAATAGACACAAGAAAGCACTCAAAATTTTTGCAGTATGGAGAAACTAACAGTATTCCCCCTTAAAATGTTAAATAAATCCTTGCTAAATGGATATTTTTAAAAATGCAAGCAGCCTACACCATTTGACTTTCACTTGTCAGATGGAAGCTTAGGATGTTCTCATCTTTTTGATGATCTTCCACATGCAACTATTTTTTTTTTCTTCTAATGAGCCTCCATTGTGCACAATGTGCCATGTTTCCCAAGGAAGATATTTGGGAGTCATTTCCTCCACTTGTTCTCTACCATGTTCCTCCTCAAATTCCTGCCATCTGTAATATCATCTAATAATCTGTAAACTTCCCATTTAAAAATAACTTGGCTCTTTATTCATTCAGTTATTTATTTAAAATTTCCCTTGCTGTGATTGCCTGATGAAAAGCACAGTCCATTTTTACTGGTGACCCAAGAGGATAGCTCTTATACCATTACACTCCAATAGACAGACTACAATCAGAACATTCACCTTGATAATATTCAGTCTATTCTGGTGGAAATGGTTGGGAAGTATACAAAAAGGGTTGAGATCCTTTTATGTTTTAGGTTAAAACATAAAAAAACCATGAAATAATTTTTAAAAATAATTTGTCTTCTTCAAAGTCCATGTTAAGCTTTCTGATAAAATTAGAAAATTTAAAATAAAAAATGCTGACATTATGGCAACAGGAATGCAAAGCCATCAAGATAGATTAGGTAAGGTGTGTAAAATCATAACCATTATTTCTATATGACTTCTATGTTGACAAAACATTTTTCCTACCACCCTAGAAGGCAGGGTAATACAGAGAATATTATGCCCAATGAGAAATGTGTGGCCTCATGACCACATAACTAGAAAATATGTGAGACAGTATTTGAACCAAATCTTCTAACTCCAAGTCCAACAAGGTAGCCACCCAACAGTCAGTCTCAGAGTGCTTTGAACTCTTTTGAGTGGTGGTGTGTAGGGATACTGTATAAGACAGATGACCCTTAGAATTCTATCTTTTCCCATTTAAGAACTTTCTGAATTATTTGCATAGCAATTAGGGAGGCACAGGACATGAATTTTGATTTATATAGTACACACAGTCCTATCTTAAGAAAGGTTCTTTCTACTGGGAAGAAATTCTAATGCAAGATCTCTTTGGAAATGATTACCTGTCTCTTCCCTGACAGCCTAAAAAAATAATAAATCTACCAGTTGGATTTTAACGACTTGGAACTCACGTTCTCATTTTATTGTAGCCTACAAAACTGCTACCTCTATGGGACTCTCTTAACAGCTGTGTTTTAGAAAGATGCCCATGTGTTGTGCTTCGCTTGTTACAAATGTGTAATTTTGTTGATGACAGTGGTTTCCATGAGCAACTACTGGGGGTTATTACAAATTCACATGCAGCTCTTTTGCTTTTGCCTCTCAGATTTGAGGAGCAGTATGTTGCACTGTCTTCTACCATTCTCGAAAGGCTATAGATAGGGCTGTTCATGTGGAAAGATCAGAGGTGAAGAACTAGAAGTCAAGGGTGTAAGGTAGAAAGATCAGATTTCAGTTCGGTGTAAGGAACAACTTCCTAATAATTATAACTGTCTAAAAAGTTCCTTTGGGGTTTTTAAAGCAGGGACTTTCATCTTTCATTTTATTTATTTATTTGTTGATATTTATTTATCTAGCTAGCTATTCGTTTATTTATATATTTGTTTGTTTTTGTTTCATGGTATATGTAAGGAGGATTTTATTATCCTTTTTAGTTCACTTTATTAGGATCTATGGCCATGGAAATGTCTAGTTTCCAGGTGTTAGACAATAACTCCCAGAAGAGCTAAAGGATTCTGGAATCATAGTGACAGATAGTCCAACAGAGGTTGTGATGTAAGATAAGGGGTGACATAATTGATATTTACTATGCTTGCACAAAAAGACAATATTGCTAAAGTTAACTTGCGAGCTTATTGTTGGCAAGATGCCTTCATCTATTGCCCTATAAAGCAGGTAGACATTGGTCAGTGAGTGGTGAAAACCATGGGGAACCCATAGGGGAATCTGTGTGTGCCTCAACTGGACCCCATTGAGACGTAGGGTAGTTGCCCCCACTTCTTGCTGGTCCCTGTGAGAAGGGTGTTTAGGGAATGCTGTAGGAGTTGGTTCTCCCACAAACTTTTGAGAAGACTAGACTAGAATAAAGCTGATCATTAACTCCTCCGAAATTGTCTGTCTGTCTGACCAGATCAAGAGTGAATCTGTTAGTGGCTGGAGACCAAGAACTTCAGTGTCTCCTGTGTGTTATCTGTGAAACACATGGGTCCCTTTGCAGGCTGACACAATGCCTTACAACATTAGGAATGCTAAATTAATGCTTGTGATAGCAGTGAAGCCTATGAACTCCATCTTAAGTCAACAATTATTTATTAAGCATCTATTGTGTGCCAGGCACTGCACTACTAAGGACGGGGGACATAAAGAAACACAAAAACAGTCCCTGTCTTCAAGGAGCTCACAGTCTAAGGGGAGAGACAACATGAAAACAACTATATATAAACACAATACATGCAGAATAAATTGGAGATCATCTTAAAGGGAAGACACTAGCATCAAGGATAACCCAAAAAGGCTTCTTGCAGAGATAGGGTTATTATCAGAATGCTTTTAAATTAATAAAACAAAATACATGTTATGATCAAGGAAACCAAAGGTTAGTGGAAATAAATGTAATTTTTCCCACCCAAGCTCATAGATATCTGCAAATCTATTCATGGATGACCCCTTGATGTCTTGGCCCCCAGACCAAGAACTCTTGCTTTAAAGGGAGGTCAGATAACCCCTTGATGGGTTTGTAACAGAAGGGATTCCTATTAGGTTGAACCAACATGCATTTATTACATACCTCCTTTATGGGGGTTAATATATTAGGAGCTGAGGTAAAAAAAAAATGGTTCCTGCCCTCAAGGAATTTATATTTTCTTGTGAGGAATAAAGAAAAGCAAGATAAATATATTAAAAAGTAAATGCAGAAGAAGAAACTGCAAGAGGAATCAGGGAAGGATTTCCATGGGAGATAGTCTCGAAGCTAATTCTTGAAAGAAGCTAAGGGTTTTAAGAGACAGAAGTGAGGAAGGAATGCATTCCAGACATGGAGAGAAGTCTTCGCAATGATCCAATGGAGGATGAATGGAATGCCAAGCACGAATAATATCATCTAGGCCAACATTAGCTGAAAGCTTGGTTTAAATTTTAATATGGAGGTAATAGGGAGTTATTGAAGATTCTTGAGAAGGGGAATGACAAGGTCGGAGCTGTGAGGAAGATTATTTTGGAAGCTGTATACAAGATGCATTAGAGAGAGGACAAACTAAAAGTAAGGAAATCAGTTACAAGGCTTTTGTAGCATTCCGAGGGAGAGATGGCGAGGGACTGAGCTAGCATGGGAGCTTTAGGAAGAGGAAAAATTGGAGAAAACAGAAGCGATAAGGGATAACTTGAGGAGGTGGTAGGATAAGATGTAGCTTTTAAGGACATGGAAGATATGTTTCCAGCTTGTGGGAAAGGAGTTTGTACATAAGGAGAGAATGAAGATGACAGTGGGAGGGCAGAGCAAGATCAAATTTCATCAATGACACAAGTAGAGGGGTAGGGCTTGGTAAAGGGATCTTTCTAGAAAATGGAGGGGAAAAAAAGAAGGAGAGATTGGAGGATGAAGCTGAGATGGAGGCTGGGCCTGATGACCTTTGTGACCCTTTAGAGATTCTGTGCCTATCTAAGCAGATACCTTCTGTCTTGGGGAAGGTATAACATAAAGGATAGAGTAATTCACCACTTTGGCTCAAAATTTGGGTCCCTCATATATTTATGAAGATTTTGGTGGCTCTATGCCCTAAAGTGGAATATTACTGAGGACCAAGGTCAAGTTTTATACCAAGATATTCACTTAGCCATTGCCATCTGAATGCTATTTTTAGAAAAGTCTAAGCCTTATCTTCTTTATTAGGCAGAGCACAGGCCTCATTCTTTTCTTTATTGGTAAATTTGTTCAAGGTCAGGCAGAAGTATTAGTCCCTGTGTATAACTCTCAAGCATTTAAACTGGCAGTGATGGGTTTCTGTAGTCTTTAAATATCAGAGATCTAAACATATGGTTATCATACAATAGGAAAACATGTGACCTTTATCTATCTACTTATTACTTCTAAAGTAGCTTTAATTGCTCATCCTGTGGGAGGGAGAGTAAGGCAGAATAATTCTTTAGAGCAATGATTTGAAGAATCCTAATAAAGAGGCTGTTTGTGCTGTATAATAGCATAAATGTCTTTTGGGGGTAATTATGAATTCAATAATAACATAAAAAAAACTTTGCCACAGACCCTAAAATTATTTTTTAGCAAAGCAGTAATATTGTCAACTACATTACTAGGACACAACCATATCTAATCACTGGAAAAAAAAAAATATACTTCTACCAAAATCCCAGGTAATACATATTTTCTTCTATCTTGAAGGAAAAATCATTAAAAATATACATTAACCTTACTGAAATTAGATCCAATAAATTGTAATGATCATAAATAATGTTTAAAAGATGTTTGTTCCTGTAATCTTTCATATATTTATTCAATAAACTTTTATTAAGCACTCATTTTGTGTGATGCATTGTGCCATGTGCTAGAGGAGATACAAAGGAAATAAGACTGATCCTTGCCCTCAGGGAGTTTGCAATCAAATAAGTGAAGGTAAGAGGGTATAAGATAAGTTAAACATGAGTTAGAATATGATATTTGAATATGCTAAGTATAAAGTGCTTATGGGGCCAGAGGAAGAAGACATAACTTCCAGCTTTGGGGTTCTGTGAAGCAACTATTACTGAAGTCTTTATGGAACAAGTGTCATCTGAGATAGACTTTGAAGTGTGGGTAAATAGAAAAACAACAGGTAGAAATTTGAAGTGGGAGGGAAGGAATAATAGGATAGCTTCACCAAAGGTGTGAGGGTAGATAAGGATTGGATATGACTATGGAGATGTTAGTAATCCATCTGGGTTTAAACATAGAGTATAAGACCAAATATCTAGGATTAAGCTAATCTTGTGGAGAAATGTGAATGCTAAGGTTAAGAAATTTGACATTTACCTGATGGACAATGGGAAGCCATTGAAGGATTTTAACAAGGGACTGATGGGATAAGATGGGAGGGGATGGGAAGGGATGGAATCAATAGATACATTAGGAAGACTAAGCTGGCAGTGTAAGTCTTACCTTGAAATGATGGTGGTTTCTTTTGGAGAGGAGACTAAAGACTGTGGTACCTGTTAAGAAGTCTACTGTAATAATTTTGGTATGAAGGATTAAGGGTCTGAACTAGAGGAGTGGCTATGGGAAGGAGTGATAAAAAGGGTGACAAGAGAAATAACAAAGAGTTACATTACCATATAAGAAGTCTGATAATCTACCTGGAAAAAAATCTATACATGCTGATTCATAAAGGTAAGAAATATACTGAAAACTTAATGATGCTCTTGGAGCAATGGATTGTTTTCATTGAAAGTTATTTTTCTCAAACACGATTTTAAGGTCTGTTAAGTGTAAAACAAAAGACTGAGTTCAAACCCAGCCTCAGATACTTACTAACTGTGTGACCCTTGACAAGTTACTTAACTCTTTTGCCTCAGTTTCCTCATCTGTAAAATGAATTGGAGAAGGAAATGGAAAACCACTCCAGTATCTTTACCAAGAGAACCCCAAAAGGAGCCAAGAAGAGTAAGACCCAATTGAACAACAAAGTGTAAAACAACAGGTAGATATCTCATCTTGTCCAAAGGATTGTGTTGGGGTGGTATTAATTAAGATATGTGAAGTAGGATGAAAAGTTTGTACCTAATTTATATGACTGTTGAAAGCTTTTTGAGTAAGGAAATGGCATGATCAGAGCTTTATTTCAGGACGACTAATATGGTAGAATTTTATAGGATGACTTGGGCACTGGACAGGCTAAAAACAGGAAGACTAATCAAACAATTTAAGCAATATTGTACTCTCATGATTTCATAAACTCTAACTCTATCTCTCCTTATCCTTCATTTTCTTAGATTGATTGTACTATGTTTTTTCTATCTAGCTTTTCTATGAAATATTCTCTATGCTTATGATTATTTCATATACCACTTTATAGCTCTGTTAGGATCTTAGATTTGGAACTGGAAAGAATCTTAGAGGGCATGTAGTCTAATCTCCCCATTTTATAGATGGTGAAACTAAGGCTTACATAGAAGAAGCCACTGGCTCCAGGCAAAGAGGTAATAATCTGGGATTCAAATCTATCTCCTTTGACTTTATTTCCAATGATATTAATTTCCTGAGATAAAGCAACCAATACAACAATATCTCAGGAGGGGATATGTCATTGCTTTTTTATCATAGAATTAAAGTTTTGTTTGTTTGTGGTGTTCTTCACAGAGATACCCAATGCTTCTGTGTTGGTTTTGCCTTTTGGCTTATGTACCACATTTGGCCAAGTATTTTCATGAACTGGTTTGTAATGATTCCTGTATACTTGGCCTGGGTAAAAATTCTTACCTTGAAGACTATCACCTCCTCAATATTGTTTTCACTTTTCTTACACATATATTTATTACATACTTTTCCACAATGAAACATTTGTCATGCTTTTCCCATATACAACTAAGGTCTTTTTAAAAAAAATAATAGTAATTATGCAAGCAGGATGATTTTAGAAAAACCTGGATGGACTTACATGAACTGATGTAAAGTTAAATGAACAGAACCAGGAGAATATTGTACACAGTAACAGCAATATTGAATGACTTAGTTATTCTCAGCAATCCAAGATAATCCCAAAGGACTAATGATAAGGGATACTGTCTGCTTCCAGAGAAAGAACTGATATGGATCGAATACAGTCTGAAACGTGCTATTTTCACTATTTTCCATTTTTCCTTTTTTGAGTCTTAATGTGCAAAATGACTAACATGGAAATGTTTTACATGATTGCACATGTATAACCTATATCTGATTGCTTATCATTTCAGGGAGGGGAAAAGGGAAAGAGAGAGAGGGCTAGAATTTGGAACTCAAAACTTAAAACAAAACCCAAATGATAAAAAAAATGTTTTAACATATAATTGGGGAAAAATACATATACATATGTATATGGAGAGAGAGAAAGAGAGAGAGAGAGAGAGAGAGAGAGAGAGAGAGAGAGAGAAGTCATATATATAAATATAATGCTTTGCAAAGCACTTTGTATATATCATCTCATTTGATAATATATGCATCATTCCCATGGGGGACGACAACCCCATTAGGTGGGGCTATTACTCCTGTTTTTCAGATGTAGAAACTGAAACTGACAAAGGTTACAGAGGATCACACAGTTAGTAAATGTTTGAACTGGGGATTGAACTCATGTCTTCCTAATTCCATATCTAGCGCTATATTCACAATGTCACTGAGTTGTCCCCTACAGGTTGTTTTCTTCACAATTGGGGCATTTGCTCCCCAGAAGATCTTGACTGGAAAATTTTGCTGCTTACTCCTTTTTATGGATCACTGAAATCATGAAAATATTAAATAGGGGTCATAAAAGACCAGATCCTGAAAATGTTAAATAAGATAGATTCCAGAACATATCTTTGAAAAGACCCTGCTGATTGTTTTTTGCATTGGTCTGTCTTTCTTATGCTAAGCAAAATTTTTTTTGAAATCTCATGGTACTTCAAATTTTAAAACTCATTATAAGTGATTTTGAGTAAATTTCTTCATTCATTAAAAAGCCTGACAGATTAAAAAATGAAAAGACAAATTTTAAAATGACTCTTAACGAATATTCACTGCAGATATGACCATCATGATGATGTAAGAGCAATGGAAAAATTCTATAAGCCAGATAAGCAGAGAATATTCTTGAATTCAATTTTTAGAATGTCATAGAGCTTTTGTCAAGAAAGTTGTGCACTAGCTCTTAGTGGGAATTACATATTAAGTAGGGATAAGAACTGATTATCAACCTAGGAATTCAGGACAACAATGCTAGTATCCACACGCTTGTCTTCTCTCAGATGTGCATAAGGTGTAAGCCCAGTGTACAAGCATATGCAGAGGAAACCTTGACCTTTACCCTGAGGTGATCCTTATCACCTAAGATTGTTCCTCTTAGGGATAGAAAAGAAAGGATTAATGATTCTCCCATAGAGTATTCTGATACTGCCAGTCCATACTTTATACACCACTAGGCCTGTCCATATATGCTAAAAAAATAAGAAAGGAAGGGTAAATACTACATGTTGCTTTGACATTGAACATTAAAACATCAATCTTCAATTTCATTAAAAATTTGAACTTTGAAAAAGTAACTTTTTTGCTTGGCATGCACCAAATGGTGTCACTTACAAGCCCCATCATCACATTCAGAACCAGAAGTGTAGAAATCAGCTGTCTGCTCAATCAGCCTGTCATTCTACCCAAACTCACAAGAAAATTCAAGTTCACTACTTTGTATTGAAATAATTGTGAAATTCTATTTTTAAAATAACGTCAGATCACTATATTTATTGGAGTACAGTAGTTTGACTATTTCCAAAGAGTGGTAGAAAGTCATCTCTTGGGTACTGAAAGCTCTTTCTTACTTGGTCCTTCACTCTTGTTCCTGTTCTTAGACTTTATTCCATAGACTAGAAATCTAGATAGATTGTCTTATTTGTAATTCCTTTCACATGGCACTCCATCTCTTAACTCTATGCCTTTACAATGGCTGTTCACTATTCCTGGAATCTTTCCTGTCCTCTCCTCTTCCCTCCTCTCCTCTCTTTTTGCCTCCTCTCCTCTTCTTTTCCCTCCTCTCTTGCCCTCATTTCTCCTGACTTCTGTTTCTTAACTCAACTTTCTTCAAAACTCAAGTGTGATCTTCTGCAGAACAACTTTCCAGGTTGGTCCCTTCTAGTTGCTATTATCTTCCTTTTCAGATTACCTTTCGTATACACTAACTATAGCTTGTATACACCTAGTTATGTATATGTTGTCTCTCTCATCAGAACAGACACTTATTGAATGTGAGGGATTTATTTTTTTGTCCTTTCTTTGTATCCTTAGTGTTTAGCACAGTGTCTGGCACATAGTAAGTGCTTAATAAATGTTTATTGATTGATTGCTGACTAAACTAATAGTCACTCAGGTCCACATATTTTTCTGAGGCATTTATTTCTTCATTCCCTACTTATAAGTCATTAATGTTGAGAACAAATTTTTTTCATTCTTTAAATTAAGTGAATTGGGCTACTTTAAATTTTATTTGACTTAAAATTCTCCTTTTGAACAGGATAGGTAAAGGACAGTATTAGATTCTTTGAAGGGGATAAGTAAGGGTAGTATTAAGACAGATAGCTATTGCCGGAGGAAAATATGGCATTTGAGCTAACTATTGGCATGAGAATCAGGAGATTCTGGTTCTTCTCTGGGGTAGCAGATCTAATGCTGAACTTGGAGATAGGAACATGTATGTTTAAATCTAACCTATGACATTTACTAGCTGTGTTACTGTGAGTAAACTCTTTGAGTCTTAATTTTATCTCTAAAATGGAAATAGCAGTATTTTGCAGTACTTTGCTATTCAAATAAGAATACATGTAGAGTGCTTTGTATACTTTGAAGAGCTTTATAAATATTAGCTATTTTTAATATATTTTATTAATTAGTCAATAAACATTTGTTAAGTTTTCCTAGGTACTGGTGAGACAGAGACACTTAGTTTATAACATATAACTTCAAATTTCCTACTTGTAAAATGACCATTGGAGTTGGATGAGAGGAATCATGTCTTCCATATAGGGATCAATGACTCATGAAATGTTTATGCTGGAAAGGACCTTGGAGAAAACCATCAATTTCATTCTCCTCCCAATGTAAGAATATCTTTCACTACATCCCTGACAGATGGCCATCCAGACCTTAATTATTAATTCTTTCTTTTAGCTTTCAGAGTAATTTTTACCCCAAATTGCCTAAGAAGATATATGTATAGGGGAAATAGAAGGAAAAATAGTCTGAAAAATAAGATATAGTCCCTTCTAACTATATGGTAATAGACCTTAAAATCACCAAAGCGGGGGAAGATGTACATGTTTCTCTTATGTTTGCACTATAATGGCTGAAAATGGAAATTTTTCTTTCTCCTTAATAAATAATTAAGGCCACATCTTCAGAATATAGGTGCTAATTCAAATCTTCTAGAAGGAGTGTCATGTGAATGTGACAACAGAAAGCCATGCCATAATTACCATGCCAGAAGTATGCAGACAAATACTCTTTTAACAGGTTAACCTTCCCCTTATTTTCCAGTATGTCACCAGTAAGAGATAGCTCCCCATATTATTGTTGTTTTTAAAAGGCAATTTGGTTATGAAATTACTCAGCACCCAACAGGAAAGACAGCTCTCATCTATTCAGAAGAAAATGACTCATAGTATTGGTTGGCCTCAGCCATGGTAACTCCAAAGTATTTATTATGTTAGAAAAAGGAGAGTTAGGAAAAGAGGCAGTCGGAAATGAAGTTATGAAATACGAAATGTGGGGGTGGGCTCCACTAGACCTCGGGCTTAGCTATAGGGACACAGAGCTATGTGATTCACCAGCATCAAACTGGGTTTGATGTGCAAATCAAAGTCTCTGCCTCTTTCTCTCTGACTCTCTTCTCTTCCCCATCCCCATCTTTTTCTCTTCCTTCCTGCTTTTCTTTCCTTTTTTCTTTCCTCTTCCCTCTCTTAGTTCCCTCCTTTCTTTTTCACGAGCAATGAAAATGAACAATCTGACCTTTTGTTGTGCTGAAAAACAAGACAAAAAATGCAATCATTCTGTCACTCATTTCCTTTAGCCTTATTACACCAAGATAGAAATAAACTTCAAGCTTGAAGTAGTTTCCTGAACAGTCTAAAAGGCAAGGCATATGAAGGAGCTGATGGCTTCATCAAGCACTAAATGTACCCTGCAGTTGCATTTGAACACCATGAGGCTTTGAAAGGTGATACCAAATCAAGTCAGTGATCCCTTGACGCCCAAACCTGGGAGTTCCCCTTTGGACTATGGAGAGAATAACAACTTGATACGTTAAAACCTGGAAATGAATCCTAACAAAGGTTCTCTGCATCTTTCTATATAAAGCATCATTGCAGTCATACCGATGAAAAGTCCTCAGTTCCTTTCCCCTCAAACTGAATGAAAGAGAACCCTTGCATTTCAAAGAGTTTTCTAGAGATGCTTCTAAGTCAGCATGTAAGGTTTTGAAATGGTAGCTCTCTGAATTGTGATTCTTCAAGGTGAGATTTTTAGGCCTAGATGATAAAGCAGAACCAATTTCAGCAAATCTATTTACAGAAGTGTGCTAGTTAACCTTTCTGGGGCTTAATTTCCTATTTGTAAAAGGGACAACTTGGCATCTAAGGCCTCATTCAGCTCTAAATCTATGCTCATATCATCCTTTGTACTATAGACCAAAGGAGAGTTCATGCGAATTGCCAACCTCCCCATATACCCCACCCCCACTTCGGTGATTTATTTTAAAATATCTGGAATATTAATAGTAGCAGTATTAATATTATTTTTTGTTCTATCAGTATATTAGAAAAAGCACCCAACTTTGTCTCAAGAAAGACCTGGGTTCAAATTCTGCACCTGATATTTATTAGTTTAAAGGTCCTTTCTACTTCAAAATCTATGATCCCATGAACTTTTCTGAAACTCAAATTTCTCATCTATAAAATCACAAAATAATGCCTACAGGAGTCTCATAGGGTAGTTGTAAAGTTTGAATGTGATTATGCATGTAACATAGTTGGCAAACCTTAAAGTGCTATAGCAATGTCAATTATATATATATATATATATATATATATATATATATATATATATAATTAGCTCTAAATTTAGGACAGCATACATTATAATATTTAGAGCTAAAAAAGGTCTCATGTTTCTGAGTTTCCCTGAGCCTCAGTTTTCTTATCTGCATAATGGGAATAATGATACTTTTACTTACCTCAGATTGTTACTGAGAGATCAAATGAAAGAATGTACATACAGTACTATGGAATTATCAGTTGTTATTATTTTCTCATTTATTCATACATCCTGCAGATTCTATTTCACCTACTTTAACTGTAATTGTAAGAAAAAGTCTCTTAGAAACATTTTAAATTTCTACCCCTTAGGTAACCATCCTCCAAGGGAATTTGCCAGTCTGTAAGTATGAAAGCTGGCATGACAGCCAGCCCAGAGGGTTTTAAGTCTCTCCCAGGCATTTCCATGGGCAGGGTATTTTACCCTTGGAGTTTATTTCAGTCTGGAAAAAAAAATATCTCAGGATTTGACAACACTATAGAATTTTGGCTTTTCAGCCCCCTTCTACAGCATCTGGCAAACTATAATTACTAGCATTTTTCTTTTTACAACAACCTAATTACTTGTTATTTTTGCTTAAGAAATTTAAGAATCTAACAGTTCTCTCCCCACAAACAAGAAAAATGTGAACGGTATTTTAGACATCCTGGTCTTTAGAAGGTGGGAAAATGCTGGCTGCTTTTTCTTTAAAAAAAAATTCAGATGGGTGGAGGTTATTTGGGTGAAATAAGAGAGATAATTTTGTGGAAATCTTTACCAAAAAAAAAAAAAAACCATCCAAAATTAAAATAAAGAATTTACATTCAAAAGGACTCCTCTTTAAAAATATCTAATTATGTTAATATTTCAGATGAAAGCCTCAATTAAAAAAAAAAAACAAGCACATTGGCATGACTTTGTAAGACAGCCAATAAAATGCCCTTGTTCTTCATTTTCATGATTCAGTCAGAAGATTGAAGAACCACATAATTTGTCTGTCACTTTGCTAGCTTAATTTAATGGCCAAATGACCAAACGAGCTCATCTGGATTAGGTCAGATTAAGGATGGATTTGTACAGAACTTCTGTGTCAAGGACAGGCAGCACATCTAAATGTCTCCTAAGAATACCTGACTGAAGCTATAATCAAACAGATGCTGTTGTGCTAAGAACAAAACTTGTAGTTAAGCTGCTCACATCCTTCTTTCCAGCTAAAATCTGTAGCTCCACATAAGGTGGCATCCTGAATCAGGCTGCCATCCACTTCCCCTGAAGGTTACTTCCCTTTTAATCAATAGGTGAATTATTGCAAATTAAGGGTCATATTCATGACAGAAGATTTTAGCTTTCTATTACACTGTGTGTGACATCTGTTAACTCAAACAACTTCAATTAACTGGAATGTGCAGTAAATAATTTCCCCTATCACCACCTCCCTTGCAAGTCCACATTTCATTGTGTAGGCAAGAAGATGGTACTCGTGACTTTGGCTTGAGGTTACATATATTTCCCCCAATCTATTTCATTATCATTAATGTACACATACTGTGTCTATATCAACTCTGAAATCACAAAACAGTGGCTACCAGGTTTTTAATTGCTGAAAGAACTGGAGAATTCATTGGAAAAAAAGGTTTTCCTTGAAGGATTTTATTTGAAATACAACAAATTCTTCTTATGTGAGATAGTTATCCATTATAAAATGACCATTCTGTTATGCTGCACAATTCCTACTCATCCCAGCCCTCCACAAAAGAGTATATCAACAGTTTTCTCAGAGAGATGACAAAGGATTAGGAAGGAAGGAATTTAGAAAAAGACAGATGGTAACCATGCTGGGTAAGTAAGCAAATCTACCCACCCACATTCTGTGAATGCTTTGGATAAGCTTGCTTAAAAGAAGTTTACTCAGTGCCTAATTCTTTTTCTTCACATAAAAGGAAAAAAAGCACATCATTAAGAAAAAAAAGCAAAAAACCTTCCAGTCTGTCAGTTTTTTGATAAGCCTAAAGCTTCTAATGGTACCTTCAGCCAAATAAAATCAAGTGTATGTGTGTGTGTGTGTCTCATTTTGATAGTTTCCTCAATATATGAACAAAAGCTGAAGATTTAAATGTTGTTTTTCTCGAGAAGAAAAATAACAAAGATGGCATATCTGTCATTGTACCAATCGGCACTATATTTATCTGAATACTCACTGCTCTGAGTGCTCTTCTTTGACAGGAAGTGATAATGCTGCTGCTTCTGCTGATGAAGAGGGTGATGATAAGAGAAAAAGTGATCCTCAACATCCAACCCAATAAACTCCTTATTTTAACAACAGATTTTTGAGCATCAAAGGAGTCAGCTGTCCTGTGGAAACCCCATGCTCTACATGACAGGACAAGTTTCAAAAATGAAGACTCATCTTTGGATACCAGAGGGACACATGCAATTTTAATGCTAACTACCATTTTCACTTAGAGTGGATAGGGGCACATGTGCACATACCCTGACTAATTTTGGGTGCTCTAGGATTTTATAAAGAAGGCAGATATGATGATATCCCCAGTTATGAGTCAATGAGATGATGATGTCCCTAGACATCAGGCCACAGACCAATGAATGGTACTGGATTTGAGTTCATTTTAAGAGATTTTTTTTTTCTCCAGGGAAAATAATTGAAAATCAAGGGATATGCAGGAATGGACTAAGTATAGAGAGACTGTGAAAAATCAGTATTTGGGTATTTATTGAGTGAATATTTATTTGTTACCAAATATTTCCCTGTTACTTAACAAGCTCTCTCCTATAAGTATATCCAGTAACATAGACAGTCAAATTTTAATACTCTGTGATTCTTTCAATGTGATAGTTTCCCGGTGGGACAACATAGAACACTAATGCCTCAGTAGAACCATTCAACTGGCCAACTCAGTGATGTCTTCTCTATCCAACCAATTCAGCATTTCTAGAATTTTAGGATAATTAGTTGTTTTGAAGAATTTAATTGCTGAGCCTGATAAACTATTTATGTTTTATACTTACTAGCCTATATATATTTATGGCAATTTTGGAGATAAGAGGAACAGTGACTATACTAAACAAGCAGGGACCACGGAAAAGGGCATTGAGAGGGCATCTAAGTCAGAGAATAGGGATTCAGATGCCAGTTTGGATCATACTTGCTACCTGTGTTACCTTGAGTCAAAACTGATTTTCCTTCTCTGAGGAAGTCTATGAATCTACTTAACACTGAAGATGCCATCTTTTACTTGTATTATGAGTCCCAGGTTGAACTCATATAATAAAGGTAGCTTGAAAGGAACCTTTAAACTACAGATCCTCATTCATGACCAGAAGAGGGGTTGCAAAAACATCAATTTCAGTCCCTTCTCGGTGTCAAAAGGACTAATCCTTTGTCTCTGCAGATTGGTTAAAGGAAATACCACCACAACAGAGATAATGACAAGACAGTATGGACCCTAGGCAGTTGGACTACAGTGGAATTACTAGTATTCAATCTTATATCCTGTAAGTAATTAATTTAAATCTTGAGGCATAATAGTAGCAGCATAACAAAATTATAGTTTCTTATATACAAATGCAATAGCAAAATTCATTGCAGAACCTACACTTTTTAATGGGTAAAAAAAATCTTCGATTACAGGAAAATGAACACTCAAATGTTCCTTATTGTGGGCTCCCTTTTACCAATCTCCTTTTGGCATTTTCTGTGCCCTAGATGTTTTGCCTACCAGATGCTAAATTATAGATGTTTTATTTCATTGGGTTCTTTGGAGAAACAATTAAGAAAAGAAATTCATAGGGGCAGCTAGGTGGCACAGTGAGTAGAGCGTCAGCCCTGGAGTCAGAAGGACCTGAGTTCGGATCTGGCCTCAGACACTTAACGCACACACAAACAAAAACCTAGCCATATGACCTTGGGCAAGTTACTTAACCCCAATTGCCCTCCAAAAAGAAAAAAAATCATTCTTCTCTTAAGATAAAGGCAGAGAATTTTCAAACAGTACCCTGGGAAGGGCAAAGTTAATTTTTGAATGTATTTTCCCTTCTAAAGTAGTTCATGAAAGTAGCATGGACTTGGATTCAAGAGCTCTGAGTTCAAATTCTATCTCAGACATTTAATATGTGTGTGATCAGGGTCAAATAACTTGATTTTGTATTTCCACTTTCCTCATCTTTAAAGTGGAGACAATCATACTTGCCCAATCTACCCACAAGGTTACATGTTATTTGAGATTCCTCAAATGCTATAAAGAGGTGAGTTATTACTACAAAATTGTTGAGTCTAAACATTTTTAAAGGGTTCAGACTTTTTTTTTTTTGCCTTTTGGAGGGCCATTGGGGTTAAGTGACTTGCCCAAGGTCACATGGCTAGTTTTTGTGTTAAGTGTCTGAGGCTTAATTTGAACTCAGGTCCTCCTGACTCCAGGGCTGCTGCCCTATTCATTGCACCACCTAGCTGCCCCAGGGTTCAGCCTTTCTGACAGCTGTAAGAGAATGGGTCTTGCTTGGGGTCTTGAAAAGTCTAAAAAAATATGATGTCAAAATGAAAGTGATATTCAATAGGGCTGAATCTGACACAACTCATTAGAGCTTTCCTTCCTCTGTGATTTCTATTGGCATTAATTTAAAGAAAAACACCTAGGGTTTCTTACATTTTGATACTTCAAGGACCTGGGATTTCATTAGTGTGAATCTCAGGCTACCAGCAGAGATGACAACACCTCCTTTTCTTAAGCGATATCACATGTGAGTTGTAATTGTGGCCAAAAAGAATTCATTACCAGGTGAACAGTTATAAATTTAATTTTTCCCCACTTAGCTCAGCTGATCCTTGGATTTACATCATCATCATTAACAAATGTTTATTAAGCACCTACCATATATGTTCCAGGCTCTGTGCTAAATGCTAAGGATACAAAGTAGGGTATAAAAGAAAAACACAGTTCCTGGCCTCAAAGACCAAATATTCTCAAGGGTAGACACATAAACAGTTGCCAAAAACCTGTCCAGGTTGGAAGAACACTCAAGAGCTTACTTTCCACTTACAAAGCTTTTAAGAGTCACCTTCACAAGATTGCAATTAAATAAAGGGAACCATGTTTTAGAAATTAGAAAGCAAATGAAGAGTCTCAATCTGCTTTTTTCTGTGTCAATTTTTTCTTCTGCAGATTATACCAATAAAATGAACAACCTGACCTTGTGTGGGTAGTAAGGTCTTAAACATAAGGTAGAGCAGGCTGATTTATTTCTATTTTCTAAACTAAATGAAACTCAAAACCAAGTAAACTGAATACAAAGGAAGTCCATCTTGAGGGAGGGTTCAGTTACTGTCTAGGAGTAAAGAATTCACACTCTTATATGGTCAATAAACTCAATCAGGACCCCAGGCAATGTTAATGTCCTGAAAAAGAAAATTTCTAAACACTCAACTTTGAACAAGTTCCTGCATCTTGAAAAAGTTAATATGAGTAGTTAAGTCATTGTAAGGATGGATTTTGTTTTTAAACTTTATACTAATGATCCTTTGAAAAATATGCAAGATTTTTCTCCTGATGTATTCTTTTAAAAAAACTGACCAAGGCCCCTTCAAAACAGATTCAAATAGCTGACTAGCTACAGTCTGCAAGTTCCTCTTTTATTCCAGTGGGTATTAAATGGGAAAAGAGAGTCTAGTCAACCACCACCACTGGTCCTATGATTTGTGGCAGAGAATATAATTGTTGATGAAGGAAACTAGAAAAAAATCAACACCCTTCCATTTACATACTTGATGAGTCATTAATGGCACAAGGGAAAAGACTAATTAACAAGAATTAAAAATCCCAGAAGCCTATATCTATAGTGAGGTGACTTTCAAGCTCTCCACATTTCAGAAATAAATTATATAATTTCTCTTCATAAATAATGAACTCCAATTTACTTTTCCCTAGTACCCCCTTCCATGCAGAATATTAAATAGCTTATGGATATGTCACTTTTTCCTAAATTGAAATAATGGAAATTTGATTGAGTCACAAGCTATGATGGGAGTTGGGACTAAAAAAAAAAGGATCAACTTTAAATATTTCTGGAAATGGCAAAATCTCTCCTTTGCAAGAAAATATAAATTAAATATAATATCTATGTAGATTACTGGAAAATAGCTGCAAAAGAAAATTTGGTTGTCAATAACAATGGGCTGATGTGTAAATAAATTCCCAGTTAATGTATGAAGAATTTTTAAAAATTAAGCTTGGGTCCATAGATGCCATGAAGAGTAAAATGGCTAAAATCTTAACCATCATAAAAGTGGTAGAAATTATAAAGATTACCTTGATTCCACTGACCGGTAAACTCTATATTATCATCACTACTTTAGAGGGATTATGATGTGAAAGCAATAGGAGGAAAAAGGCAGTTTAATGGCATCATGTTTTTGTAAACTATAGCATTGAAATAGATAAAATAATCCCTTTTTTAAGTTTTTGGGGAAAAATGTAATATTATCTATTTAGTATGGTTCCTTTCTTCCCTATCTGTACTAATCAGAAGTCTTTTTGATAATCTGGGAGTTCTAGGATTCTTGGGCAGAGTAGTGAGCTCTTTCCAGAACACATAGCTGGGCCAATCACAAATCCTGATGGAAGAGCCTGAGTAGGGAAGCACCAGAAGTCCATGTGCTCTAGCTCTTATTACAAATATCTTGTGAAAAAATTCAGGCAGCTCGTTAATCCTGGACTTCTCTGTCCTTGGTGCCCACCATCCTACTGGGCTAACTTTGTCCCATGCTATTCTGGTGGTATTATGCTTGGCATCTCTTCTAATATTTCTCTGCCATTTTATTCTGTATTACTACTTGGGTTCTCCTAGCATTGTCCCTGGGCAAAGAGTAATTCCCACCTCATTTCACCCTCTTAATCTCTAGAAGACTGGCATGTAACCTTTCTGCTTTCATTGTCTAGGATAGATTGGCAAGTGAGAGGTCTGCTAAAAGACACATCTGTAGGGCAAGATAAGGCTGGGGGATGGATTTGTAAAGTTCTTGGTTCAGAGATCTTCCATTACCGAACTCTGTCTACCAAAACAGCTAAGTTAGAGTCTTAGCAAGCTGTTTAGAGCACTGAGGGGTTAATGACTGTCCCAGTACGTATCAAAGGGGAGACTTAAAGCCAGGTCTTCCTGGCTCTCTGTCTACTGGGTCATGCTGCATTTCACAAAGGCAAAGTACCAATAAAATAATTTCCATTTACCTTTCTTTAGACATGGAAATGAAGGACTAAGAGTAAAGAGGGTAGAAAATGGCACATTAAACCAAGCTGTGAGAGGAACAACTAGGAGCATGCCTTATTTGGGGAAATAATCTCAGCATAGGATGTATATATAACACACTGGAAGGACAAGGCCTTAGTATTAGCTAAAGAAAGTTGAGGCAGCTTGGAATAACTCAGAAAAATCTGCATTGTATATAACCATTATAAATTGAATTATTATTTTTATGTTTTTGCTTTTTGGAGGGGGGGAAGGCAAGGCAATGAGGGTTAAGTGACTTGCCCAAGGTCAAACAGCTAGTGTTAAGTGTCTGAGGTCAGATTTGAACCCAAGTTCTCCTGAATCCAGGGCTGGTGATCTATTCACTGTGTTACCTAGCCACCCCTATACATTGAATTCTTAACATTAACTATAATTGTGGTTGACTCCTGTAACAGCAAGCACCTTAGCATACACAGGATGGCTGCTAGCACAGGTTCTTTGATCTGCTTTACTAAAGGAAAGCAACTTTAAAGGGGTCAACAATCTTTAATATATATATATATATATATATATATATTATGTATGTATATTTCACTTAGTTCAGGGGAAAAAGTCAGCAACCTAAACTTCAGAAAATACAAACAGAAATTACAAGCAGACAAAGAAATACAGACAAGAGAAAATAACACAATTCAATAGACCAACAAATAGGGCTTCTGACCACTATATACACACATAGTTTGTCATCGGAGAGAGAAGCACCAACATTTGGGTTTCCAAAGCCGGGGGCTCAATGGGTACCCAGAATCTCATCTGGCCAAATCACACAACTCTTCCCATAAGTGAGCCCCAAAGCAAAATCTCACTTCAGAGTATATATGTACACCCTTCTTCAGGGTCAGAGTATATCATAACCTTCATGACCCACTGCCTAATTTCCAAGTAACAAAAGGTGCAGGTGGGCCTTCCTGAAAAACAAGCCTCTCCCCAATCAAGCCCCTCCTGTTGGGTTCCAATTGAGGCCTATTAAGGGGCAAGGAAGATCTAATTCTCTTATCATTACAGTTCTGCAAATGGTGGTAGCCTCAGATGCTATAATTTGGAACCAATTTAATGTCTGTACCTTCTTGAGATGGCTCAACACTTTCACCTTGATTTGTCCCACCCTTTATATTGAGAGTATCCAAGGCAACAGTCCTGCAGAAGTACCCTTTCTAGATCCCGTTCTCAGGGATACTGGTTATTTCAATAAACTTTGTCATTAGAAAGAGAATGTGCTACACTACCTCAAGGCAATGCAATTATAGCTCATAAGCTCTTTCATATGTAGCAAGAGAGACTGGACCCCAATAAAGGAAAATTTCAACAACTAGAGCTTCTTATTCTGGTGGAGATTTTGTAATGAAAAGGAAAAAAAAGAAGCTTGAGATTCAAGTTCTGCCTTTGAGACATGCTAGCTATATGACTTTGTGTAAGTCACTTAACCTCTCAATGACTAGACCATTCTCTAATACTATAAGGCACAGACTTACACTGAAATAAAGAGTTTCTTCAATGGAGTGTTTTCTATATCAATGACACAACAGTGACATTGTATATCTCCATCCTTATGGAATAAAATATTTATTTTATTTTGGAAAAAAATAACTATAAAATTTTGGAATAAAATATTGCTAATTTGTCATTAGGTAGAAATGAGGCCAAAGTCCTCCCACATTCTGCAGTCTATCCAAACTGGCCTAATCTCTATTCTTACTCAAGATAGTCTGTGTCCCATCTCCATGCTATTGTACTACCTGTAACTCAGGCCTAGAATGTTCTCCCTCTTTACTTCTATCTCACAGAGTCTCTCTCTTCCTTTACAGGATAGCTTAGGATCCATAGTCTGCATTAAACCTTTCCAAGTGCCTCAAATTGCAAATGCTCTTTCTCCCAAATTGCCTTACTGAACTATTTTGTGTATATTTCTACTAACTGTATTTATGCTGAGTAAGTATTATAAGTATTTGTCTCGCTCATTTGTACATAATCTTCTTATGAGTAGAAATTGTTTCATTCACTTTATTTGTATCCCTAGAGCTTAATGCAATACCTGCCACATACATAATAGATGCCTAATAAATACTTGTTGATTGATGGTCTGAAAGTCTTAAAATTGTATGGGAAGAAATAAACCACACTGTACTATTTATTGCATAGGCCTTGTATAGGTAAAGTGTTTTGTAATATTGATGCTTTATATAATTGTGAAACGATTCTGACTCACTTTGTTAAAAGGTATTTTCAAGATAAATGATGTCACATTGAATCAACATCTCTTTCTTTCCCTCAAATATTCTCCTATTTCATCTACTGCCTCCTTGGTACTTGGGCAGACATGAGTGGTTTAGGCAGAGTTTCATCAACCAGTGAGGGGTTTTTTCCTGACCATTTAAAAGGCAAGTCACAGTTGTATCATTATTTACTTGTAGCTTAATTTCTTTTACTTTTTAGTAGTGATCATAAAAGAAAACTAGAATACATCTTATTCACATTCTTCTGTGTCTGCAGGTCTATAGATCTCAAATCATCACCAAACCTCTTATTATTTCACCATGGTCTATGACTTATTTTATACAAATATTTAAATGTCTTCAAAATGAGCAAAAGATTGCTAACAGTAGAAATTGCCTGAGTTCTAAATCCATAATATTCAATGTCATCACCTACATTATATCTTTAGATAGATGTTTTGTTATTTTCACTTTTAAAAAATTGAAGAAGGGTATATCTATACCCACAGTTTATTGAAATCAGACTTTTGATAGAAATTTTTGCCTTCAGTTATATTCATATATCTTCTATTACAGTGGAGCCAAAGTGAAATTTATGATCCTTAACCCTCTTCTAATATTGAGTTTTCCCTAATCAGTAATTCCTTAACTTGTACATTTTAGACATTTTTTTCATTACTAGAATTCTATTAGACCACCACCATACTAACAGACCAATTACCCTCAATTAACTCAACTCATATCAAATCAATAGTGCATTTTGTAATCTAATTAAAAGCATAAAATTATTCTCAATGTTAACATAGATTTGCCCATTCATCATTCTGATGAGCAATAGAAGAACAAATATTATATCACTTGTAGGTATTTAATTAAAGCCTAAAATTCAATTTTAAAAATACTGGTTGGCATCATCAATTAATCTGTTGCAATCCCCCACCCCCACCCCTACAACCCTTGTCTCAGATAGTTCTTATCTTATCCAAAACAAACAACTTTATCATTGCTATGGTCACCTAATTTTTAATTAAACTCTCCTATTGGTTTCCTTTGCAGTATGTATCAGATGTTGTAAAGGAACAATGATGAAGTTGTCCTTATTGTCCTAGTTGATTATTATTGAGTTTTTAGCTCAGTTTGGATTTTCTGGCTTGGTATCTAATTTACACTAAACTCAGGTATATCATTAGCAGCTATTATCAGAGATGCTACTCCTTACCATTGAATTTGACCAAGGTTTGGTATGAAATTGGGATTGGTTGATGCAAGTAAGAAGCATTCCACATCAATAAGCTTTAATTTTATTCTCTTGGCTTATTTACCTTTTATGTACTAGTCTATTTTTAAAAAATCAGATATAAGACTGTCCTTTGCTCACAAAGATGTGATAACTGGATCAATATGCCAATAAACATAATATATAGTGGCATGAGCTTAAAGTAAGGATGCTGAAAAGATGTTGAGTGAAGGGACAATCAGTATGAGGTAGTGAGCTGTGAATGATGTTTAGAAGAAATCAAGGTGAAAAGTAGAGAAAGGGAATTTCCAAGTTGAAGGAAAGGCAGAAGAAAAGGCCAGGTAGGATCGAGAAGCCTATGCATGAGGGCCAGGAATGGCACATGGAGCATATATCAGGCAGAAGGGAGGTATACCAAAATAAAGGTATAATGTTAGCATGTATCACTCTCTGTAGCTAGAAGGAAAAAAAATCCATTATGCTGTATATGCTTAGCTGTCTTCATCTCAGAAATAACCTGCTGCATGATTAGGAGACTGCTAACTGCTGAGATGAAGAAGCAGTCACCCTAAAGAATGACTAATAAAAATAAACTGTCATCTTGGAAATTTGATATTTCATTGGTCTATACAGCAAAGACAAATGAGAAAAAAAAGGTTGGTTGGAGAGTGAGAATTTGTCATTGGAACTCCAGCATTGACCAGGTGGAAGGGAGATAACTAGCTCCAGTTAATTAGATGGAAATTTCTTTTGAGGGAAGCCAAACAATTCATTGGGAAAACATAATTTGATAAAAGAATCCCTTGAGAACTTCCAAATATACTAGGTTTAACCATATATACAACTTTCCTATAATTCAACCCTTCATTATAAGATTTCTTGCAGGAGAGTCACTCATTCAACAATGGAGAGGACACTATTGCCAAGAGTGATCTAAAACAGTTGAAATATGGTCCCTTGTCCTCACAGAGCATCCCCCACTTTACATTCATTCATAAATATACAATATACAAAAACTATAGCAGAAAAAAGAATATAGCAAAAAGCATGACAGAAATACAGAGAATGAAATAAGGTTGTAAGAAAAGGAGAAATCATAGTCCACTAGATCAAATTAAACACGAAAGAAAATGAAGTATTGTCTACCATTTGCAATAACCGAGATAATATCTATATCTATAAATTATATAAAATCTTTGCACTAATTTTCTAATTCTCACCATTTCTCAACCCCCAATAAAAAACATTCTGGAAAAATTTGCTGCCATTTTTTCATAGTATCCCTTTAATCCATTCCCTTTGTCTTTGCTCCTATAGCTAAAGGCCCAGGTCTTCTTTCACCTGAAAATTCATTCTTTTAGCAAAATTTTATTAAACTTACCTCCCTGTTCTTCATTAGGTATTATGAGAAATTTAAAAGAACTTTATATAAAATTAGGGGAGGGTATGAGTGGAGAAAACATGTATGATAAGAGGGAAATTGCATTTATTAGCATGAAAGATTTGTGCTAGATAACAAGAACAGACGGGTTTTGATAAATAATAGGGATCAGTTGCAGTAGAGCCCTCAAATACTTAACATTAAAAACAACTGCCAAAAAGATATACCTACACCTGGACTGAGCTGAGCAATGGAAATCAACAATGACTCCTCTGCAGTCATCTTTATCTGATCCTTCTCTATCATTCCCCATACATGGTTTGTAATTAAGTTCTTATCCATTCCTTCCTCTTTTCTACTGCCACTACCATAGTCTATCTCATTCTTGGGTTATTTCAGTAGTACGCTGACTTCTAGATACTAATTCATTCTTCATTTTACTGTTGCTCTAAAATCCTTAACAGGATATTCCCACTATCCTACAGTTACTCAAAAACCTTTATTGATTCTCTGATTTCAATTATTTAAATTCTAAACCATTCTGCCAAGCTTTTGAGAGCCCTACATAATTGGGACCCATTCCATCTATCACTATTCTCTAATACACTCCACATAGTGTCTAGTCTGTGTTCTACACCCATTCATTGCCACCTCAAGGTCTTTTCTTGTGTTGATTTTTAAAAAAAAAAATTGGCTAGGAATGCTTTCTTCACTAGCTCCTGTCTATCCACTTACCAATCCTTCAGAATCTCAAGAAACTCAAGTAACACCTTTTCGACGAACTTTTCCTAACTGTTCCAGCCCTCACTGATTTTTTTTGTCCTCTGAACTCATGTAGGTTTAATAGTCTAAGTCATACAGATTAGCATGTAATAAAATATAGCCTTTTATTATTTCCTCTCTAAGACTATAAGTTGGATAGAAACTGCCAATCTACATTGTAGCATTTCCTCATCTGGAAGTTCTTTATGCCATTGAAATTATGGATCCCTTTTCTACTTTTGGTTTTTACTTTTGTCTGACATGGTTTGTTTGCTCAAAAAAGTTCTATGTTCCTTAAGAGGAGAGAGCATGTTTTATACTCATGTCCTAAATGGCATAGTAGTGAACACATCATAAGTAATTGATACTTTTTTAAGGTTTGATTGCTTTTTTAATTCTTTCCAGTGAGAGAAAAATTATATTTGTGTGTGAAGAAGTAAGGCTCAATCATCTTCTGAAAACGTTTGTGTGCTGAACAAACCTTATGAGGTCAAAGGTGCATTTTATTTTAGCACAATAACACTAATTGTACAAGCTCAGAAGTTATGGGTAGCTCTCTTTTCATTTTTCTTCCAGGAAGACAGGAATACCAAGGTTGAGAAGAATCTCAGGGACTGAGTTTGAATGTATCAAAGTCACTTAGATCCTAAAGCACGGTGGTTGCTTGGATGAATTTGTTGAATCATCACAGTCCTTGGCTTGAGAGTATTTTTATAGGTATGGATGGATAATGAATCAGGTTGCTATAACATGTATAAACAGCCTAAAGATATTTAATTATGGTTTGATGGTTTAAGAAAAATTGAAAAACTATGAGTCAGATTCAGGAGAATATAATGAGCTGGAATATTATTTGGACAAAATATTTGAGAAAGTTTGATGAAAGGTGAAGGTACTATGGCTTGAGGAAAAAAGGCAACTGAAAAATAAGATCAGGGGCGGCTAGGTGGCGCAGTGAATAGAGCGCCGGCCCTGGAATCAGAAGGACCTGAGTTCGGAGCCGGCCTCCGACACTTAATCCGCACAAACAAAAACGTAGCCGTGTGACCTTGGGCAAGTTACTTAACCCCAATTGCCCTAAAGGGGCGGCTAGGTGGCGCAGTGAGTAAGAGCGCCGGCCTCGGAGTTTGGATGACCCGAGATCAGATCCGGCCTCAGAAAATGAGCACCCACGCATAAATCAAATGACTAGCCGCGTAACCTTGAGCAAGTTACTTAACCCCAATTGCTTTAAAAAAAAAAAAAAAAAGAAAAATAAGATCATCAGTTTCTTCAAGGTCACTCCACTTGGGTACTCTGATGAGAAGGCATGCTATTTCTACTAAGCAGTCTGAAGTGATAAAGGACTACATCCGCTCAGGATCATAATTTGGTATGGTGTGTCAGGAGAATCTGAAAGAGCATTTGTTATATTAGATTTGTTTCTTCTTGGAAGTGGTTACAATGATCTAGACATCATCAATCTCTGCAGGCAACCATCACTGGAGTCATATCTGACCAATATTTCTTCTTTAATTGGACAACAAACAGTTGATCAGAAATACTTTCCAGAATTATATCTCCTAATCTATTTAACTGTTCAGAAAAATGAAATAAACAATTCAATTTCAATTTGGAAAGTGAAGTGTTCCAGAGATCTTTGTTTGCCCCTGTACTTTTAAAACATCTTCATCAGTGATTTGGATGAAGCCATTAGATTTCAAGCTTATAAAAACAGGTGACACAAAATTGGAAAGAACTAATGCAGACAACAGAATGTTAGGACATGGAGTCAAATATAGTAGGATGGAATATAGTCAGAGGTAGTCTTATGTGGAATATTCAAAAAGTAATTTTCTTAAGTATGATGTTGGAGAGGAGCAGCTAGACAAGGGCCCACCTGAAAATGATCCGCCAGCTCAAGATGAGTAAATAGTTTGAGGGAACAGTCCAAACAGTTAAAAAAAAGCCTTAGGCTGCACTAGAGAAGCATGGTGTCCAAGGCAAGAGAAGTGATTTTTCTGTTGTACTCTGATCAGACTTGTTTTGGAGTACTGTGTTCAGTTCTGGGTGCTACATTTGAGTGAGGATATTTCCAAGCTGGAGGGCAGTCAGAGGAAGGCACTAAGATATTTAAATGCCTCAACATCATGTCATGTCAGAATTATTTGATGCTTATAGAGATGTGTAGTCTGAGCCTGCTATCCTATATCTCTAACTTTATGAGCCAATATCCCAGAACCATCAGTCTACAACCATCACCTCTATTTCCTCTTCTCTTACTTCTTTACCCTCTGAAGTCTGGCTTCCAACCTCATCAATCAACTAAAACTACTCTCTTTGAAGTTACCAATGATTTCTTAGTTGCCAGATCCAATGACCTTTTCTCTATCCTCATCCTTCTTGGAATTTTCTAGTATTTGACACTATTGACTCCTATCTCCTTCTGGATATTTTTTCTTCTCTGGGTTTTTATAGCACTGTTCTGCTAGTTCTCTTTTGACCTGTCTGACTTCTCCTTCTTGACTTCCTTTTTTAGCTTATGATCCATATCACATTCCTTGACTGTACCCCTAGGCTCTATCCTGGGTTCATTTTGTTCTTGCTTTATACTCTCCCAGTCAGTGACCTCATTAACTTTCTGACTGTAATTATTTTCTCTCCATAGATGTCTACCAAATCTATATATCCGGCCTTAGTCTCTCTTCCTGAGTTCTATTCTCACATCACCAACTGCCTATTAGACAAATCAGATGCTCCAATAGGCATCTCAACCTCCACATATCCCAAACAGAACTCATTATCTCCCCCACCCAAGACTTATACCCATAGGTCTTCTAAACTTCCCTATTTCTGCTTAGGATATCATGCTGCTTTTAGCCATATAGGTTCTCAAACTTGGTGTCATCCTTGATTCCTTATACTGTCATTTTTCAATTACTCTCAGTTGCCAAATGTTATTTCTACTTCCACAATATCTCTCATATCTGTCTCCTTCACCCTACTCACACAACTGCCACCCTAATTCAGATCCTCATCAGACCCTTGCCTGGTCTACTACAATAACTTCCAAATTCATCTCCCTGCCTAAAGCCTTCATCCTTTATCCAGCTGACAAATTGATTTTCCTAAATTGAAGGTGTGATCATGGAATTCCCCTTGTCAATAAACTACAGTGACTCTATTTCCTCTAAAATCAAACAACCGATGTTTGATATTTGCATTTATATATGTATACAGATAGATTTATATCTACATAGATTTAGGTCTATCTATATCTACATATCCTTCAGAGGCATTGACAAGTATTAGAAAGATTTCCTAAAGAAGTTTAATCAATATAAATTGAGTGCCATAATGGGATCACCTCAAAAGCAATTAGTTGATCCTCTCTCCAAGTGGAAACATAAGTCAGCCAAGGGCAGCACTCATTTAGAATATCATTCCATTTGTACATGCTTATTCAGGAGGATTGTGGAGGACTATGAGAAAAAAAAACCTAACAGAATAAACTAAGTGAAATAGATAAGACAGAAAGAAAACTAGGTGAATGATTCAACTAAGTAAAATCATCCTAAAAGCATTTAAGGATGAAGCTGGATGAAGGACAGAAAAAGAGTTGATTTAATATTTGACAATTATATTTCTAAATATAATTGGTCTTTCTTAATAACCCTATTTTAATCTTCTACATTGAAAAAGGGGTCTATAAACTTCACCAGAATGCCACAGCAACTCATGACACACAAAAGATTAGGAGCTCCTGCAGCAGAGTCCATGAGCAGTCATGAAGTTCCACATGTCTTCCCTTCTACCTGTACTTTTAACTTCTTCAGGTCATTTTCTATTTTTTTTAAGTTACACATGAAAGACCCATCTGGACAATTGCAAGGAGTTTCCACATAGGAAGCTCCCTAAATAAATGAATCATAGGTCCAGAATCCCCTTTAAAAAATCAAAAAGTATTATCTGGAAATTTAGGGTAATTCATACATGTCTGAGTAATGCTCTTTCAAGAAGGCCAAGAAAAGACCAGCTACTATGAGAACTAATAAAGAAATGACTGGGTAAATTCTGTCTCCTTAAAACTCAGTAGCACAAGAATGTGAAAATATGATTTAAACACTGAGGCTTTATCTACTGAAACCCCTGAGGCTAGAAAGGCCAGAAATAGCCAATGATGTTATTTTAATTTAAGTTGAGATAAACCTACTATTTTGTAATTAGAAGCTATTTTCCTTACCTTTACCATGTATTACTTGGTATCTTTATATTTGATGAATGAAATAACTTCTTTTACTATGACAAATAGCTTTTTTTTTATAGTGGATGGGGTGCTTCCCTTGGGGGTTCTCAGTTTTCTAATCCTAACAATGTAGGCTTAAGCCACTGTCTCTGTTATGAAACCAAAACAGGAGACTTACAACTAGTGGTCAACATATTACAGAGAACAGCAATGCAAGGTTGGAGCCAGAAGCATACTTTTCTTTTTGACAGAGATTTAAAAGACTTGAACAGAGCAGTTAATTACTGTGGACACCTTTTAAATGATCCTTTGACTTTTTTCAAACAAGAGTCTCTCAGACCAGCTTGGGTTGCTGTTACAAACTGAATCAATTCACCTGAGATGATATGATGAGTTTAGAATTATTTTTCATAATGCTATTTCAAGATGGGAGGTGGAAACTATACCTGATGTGGGAAAATAAGCAAATGATATCAAATAGTTTAAAGATGTTGGGATTCAAGACTCTGTATTGCCACTGTATTATTAAAACATTGGTTGGATAAAGGCTACTAATGTTTAAGAATATACTCAGTGATTCACTTTGCCTTTGTACAAAGGAAGGAAAATACCACATCAGGATTTGGACAATGCCAGACAGGGTTTTTGGATCAACAATTTGACTAGACTAGTGGGAACCTAGAAGGAGTAGATAATGTAAGTCAGTTAGGGCAGATATATCCACAAAGATAAGCTTGACTGGGATGGAAAAGGCAAGAGGTCCAGAATCCAAGGAGGCAACAGGGACTAAGATTCAAAATTAGGAAACTAGAAAAGAAAGGGTCAAGGCTCTGTGTAGAATCTAGGAAACAACAGATTAGGGATGGTACTGAGACAGATCTCAAAAGCACTGACTTTGAAATCAGAATATGGTGGTTTGAATCCCATCTTTGACACTGACTTAGGCATAGGACCTCAATTACAATGTACAGGTTGGACTAGAAGACCTCTGACATTGAGCTCTGATCTTTGCAATGGGGTCTGAGTAACAGGTGTAGGTACCAGAAGTAAAAATGGTACTTGTTAGTGAGACCTCCACCTTCTGAGTTAGTCAGTTGGAAAAAATAGGTCCACATGGTTGGAGAACAGAAGTGAACAGATAATGACTTAAGCAGTTGCTAACAGGAATATTATTCCATACAGATGCACAGTGCCTTTAGGGCACTAAATGTATATGTGATCTCAAGGGAAGTAGGGCAGGGACAGCTCCTGAGAGTCTGTCCCAATGTGTTTCTTTAGGATCATGTGGACAGAAGCATAGGTCAGGGTGAAAGGGGCAACTGTTGCACTGTGATCTCAATTTTATTTTGTTTTAACCTTCACTATATCACCAGCTCGATAAAAAAAACCTGTATAATAAATATTTGTACTTTATATGTAATTTATGCCTAAATTCTCCAGTCAATTTCATGACAAATCACAAGTAGTCCTGTAATCACTCAGTAATAGACTGGGGAAGCTACTTTCATTATTGTACTTGTTTTAAAATGCTAATTCATCATTTATCTTCTTGCTGTTCAAGTAATAAAGATATTCTCCAAGTAACAGGACAAAATAGCATGAAATCCAAATATTATTGTTAAAGTTGTAAAGGTATATAATGCATACCCTGAATATGTAATATCCACATACGCATACAAATATTTGGAATTCACTTTTGACCACATTGCAGTATCAGAAGGAAGTCCTATATAAAGAAAGCGATTATTTTAAAAAGCTGGAATATTCATTCTTTTATGTCTATGTGTTGAGGAACACCTGAAACTATGTTAATTCGACCTCTTGCTAAAAAAATTAAGGCTGTTATTTACTGTTGTAACCTTCAAGGATTTCTCAATGACCACTATTCATCTTGTTACAACAAACAGCTCTGCTGATTGATTATCATAGGCTGATAAGTATGACATCATTTTTATTTGTTAATGTTGGGGGGTGGAGGGAGGAGGACTGCTTCTCTCCTATGCTGCAGCAAAACCTTGGCTGGAGATGTAGAGACCAGTAAATAGTGTCAAAGCCTGAAGTACTATTTGGGGAGCTTTTAGACATTAAGATTCATGCTGCAGCCTGGCTTCTGTCCTTTGGCTGATTAAAATGAAAGGAAAAAGAAAATCCTTACTAATCTTAACTGCTAAAAGAAGGGACATTTTTGCTTCTTTTTATACTATTGAATATTACCTTCTCCCCAAAATATTAATGACAAAATAGTTAGAGCCATATGTTAAAAAAAATAAAATGAAAAAAGCAAAATTTTAACACTACTGCCCAGCTCAAATCTCCTGAGGGTTGCAAAAGCAAGCATAGTGCTTAAGGTGAACCGTAGTTGAATTAGCAATCAACTTAGCTATTGCCAATAAGATATTGATTAGAAAAGCCAAGATGTAGAACTGCTGATTCTTGCAGGTTCCAGCAATATAAACAACTATTACTTGACTATTCATCAGTCATTAATTCTGAGAAATCATAATTCATTAGTAGTTTATAAAAAGCTTGGCACCATAGTTCGTCATTACCATGGAGATCATTCTTACCAATTACAGTAGAAAATGGATCAAGGAAATTGAGGCAGAGGCCTCTGAGGGATGATGTTGAGCACCTCTACTGTTTTTTATATTTACCACCCAGAAGCAATGCTACTCAGCATTATGGGTTCTAATAGATGGCACACTGGTCAAATTATCCATCAAACAGACAACTTAGCTGTCTTTGCAATTCACTCAAGCACTCCATAGTCTAATATTTTTACTGTGATTATCTGAATTAAACCTGAAGATGGGGGGGGGGGCTGGGATTGCAAAAGCCCAGCTTTCTTTAAGGCATTTGTACCACTTCCAGATTTTAATTAGATGGGAAAAATTACCAAAAGGAAATGCTTTATAAAAACACAGAACTTTTCTTCTCCAAATGAAAATGTGAATTATAGGGCAGGGCTATGGCTTTGTTGGTTGCTTTTCAAATGTTTAGGAGGAAAAAATAAGCCCTAATTATTTTTTCCAATCCAAGACATGATGAAATTGGATTTAATTTTAAGAGATCAGATGGTTCACAAGTTACCAGGCAGGACTAGTTTGCCAGATTTTGTTCGAAATTTTAATTAATATTTCTGGCTTTGAAAACCTCACTGTTATTCTCTGTTCCTCAGATGTCAGAGACCTTTGTCCAAAGAGCTTAAGAGCTCTTCAAAGGAAGAGCTAATTCTTCTTTTTATTTTCTGCATTACATGGTGTTTGGGACACAAATAGAAACATAGTAGGCACTCAACAAATGCCTGCCAAATGAAGCAATGGATGGGTTTATGACTACGTAGCACTGAGAAAATTAAGCAAATGCAGTAAAGGACCTGTATTCAGGTGTTTGAAATATTATTTACACACACACACACACACACACACACACACACACACACACATGCATATACATAAACACTACCACTGGGGTTTTCAAGCCAAAAATATTAATAACTACCCTCACTTAAATTTTTTTCTGACAATAATCCATCCTTTTTTACCAGAGAAAAATCTCAGGGACAAAAAACAAACATGCCAGTTAAGCATGAAAAAGACATTATTGATCTGATTCTCAGCAAGGCAGAATGCTATTCGTTCTGATAAGATCTTATTCTGATCATAGACATCAAGAGTGTCTGTAAAAATGTAAAAATAGCCTTAAAGAGTTAAAATAAAAACAATCATCATATTATTGCTTTCTCAAAGGCATGTTATACACCTAGAAACCAAACACAAATCGGGAACCAATATTATTTACATTGGATTTTTAGATAAAATTATAGGGACAAAAAGAATGGATTCCCTTGTTTTTATGACAATTCTGCAAGGCTGGTTTCTCCATATGAATAAGAATGAATCACATTCCTTCCATCCCCATACTATCACATTCTTGAACAAAGATGCCTTACAAAAAAATTAAGGTGGCAGTGAAGGGGTTAAGAAGGTTTTATTTGCAAACCCCATACTGAGTCATCCCTGTGCTTTTGGATTCACTCTCTATCATTCATTCTACCTGGGAAAGGCGAGCCAGTAAATTTAACCCATTAAAATTCATACAGTATTAAATTTTCTTTTTTTACATGCAGCTAAGGTTTATGATTTTCAACAAGGAGACAGAACATGGACGATTTTCTCAATGCTTTGTCAATCCTAAACCGGTCAGCAGATCAAAAATGTGTCAGAGAGACAAACGATTCAGTTGATTTTGCATTCACTCAATAATCAAAAAGCTTTAGATAACACGTAGAGATGATATGAGACCAGATAATGTAGAATATCATCAAATTTAGCCTCCAAATGAAAAGCTAAGAAAACAGAGAATGATTCAAATGAAAACATGCAGATGGCTCAAAGAATGGATCCTTGCTTCCCCCATCCTTAAACACATCAAAAAATAACATGTGGTACCTTTTAATTTTCTGAATGAGTAGTTTCCAATCAATGTTTCCTGTGTTAATGACAACAGGCTGTAGAACCTATAAAAATAAAATGAAAAAGAGAGAAAAATATACATGTATAAAGAAAATTTTTGAAATTGCAAATTAATCAGCTTACAAATAAGCAAATGCATTCTTCTCAGTCATAAAAGAAAACTGCCTTGAGTTCATCGGTATTGCTGTAATGCAGTACTTAATTTCCAGAAGGCTCAATCCTTGCATCTCACAGAATTTTCCTCAGAATACCCTTTAAATCAGACAAAGTGAATCCTTTGAAAGAAAATCGTTACCGGCGCATATGCAGCAAGACCCCCAAATCCTATTCTTCAAGTACTGCTGCAAAATCATTCTTCTCGAGTGTATTATCCATTGGTTTGCCGTCTACCTCTAGACAGACGCAGTCTGCAAGCCGCCAGCTTGTGTCTATGTGTGTCGGGAAAATGAAAACTGCAAATTAGAAAAAGTCCCTGCAGTGGCGAAAAGGAAAATAAGGCGAGTGGGAGAGGGAGAGAGAGCTCAGTAGCCACAGAATTTTCGAGAATGATGACAAGCCACCCAGCTCCGCCATCATTCACTCACAATAGGATGCTACGCTGCTGGCAGATATAGCAGTTTGTCAAGGGGCTTCTGGTATCAAATGCCTGACAGGCATTTTAATTGCATCCAACCAAGTGTGTCCCCAGGAGTCAGTCCTATAATCGTATGAATGTCATCATCTGGTCGCCTTTGTGCCTGTGCCACACACACACACACACACACACACACACACACACACACACTCAGGCTTACAGCACAAAAAGACAACACAGGAACTTTAATACTTAGCTATCAAATATTGGGTCTGATTAAAAAGAAGTTTTGGGGGCTTTAGACTTCATCTGCATTGAGGAAAACGGATTTTTTTTGGTTGTTTGGCATTTTGGTAACCGAGTTTTAAAGAATATACCCAAAATTAATTATAGAAATTTTCTTAGCTATACTACAAAGTAATAGATTGACTGTAAATTACTGTATTGAGAGAGATACCTGCCTGTTTCTTATTAAGAATTCTAGTTCTTTGTGACTGTCTACTATTTATAAGGCAAATATTTCCCTTTTGAGAGAGAAAACAGCAGATAGCAGAGGACTGGGGACTAAAGTTGAATCATGATTTAGTGGTAATCGCTTTCCCATATTTCCACATTTATTCAGTTTGCACATTAAAGCAGAGAGGAGATGATTGCCTTTGGTACTCAGGGGCTCTTCCATTCCCAAAGCTCCAAATAGGGAGAAAAATCTCTGGCATAATCAGTTTCCCCACCATGCCAGCAACTGAAATTAAGAGTTACACATTCCCATTTTAAAGTGTCCTTCAGGGAGGTTAAATGAGAGGGAAATTCCCCATGTTTCCTTTGAAAGGAAATGGACAAGAAATTTGGTAGATAAAATAAGCCTCTAAACCATCCATTTAATATTGCATTATCTAACAATATCAATCCAATGTATATCAAAGGAGTTGGGTTGTAAAAAAAAAAAAAAAAGGAGGGGGAGATTGCCAAGAAAGCTATTTGTGGTAAGTATCACTATGGTTACCAGCAATGAAAAGTAGAAAGGAAAAATAAGGGGTGGGGGTGAGGATAGAGGGAACTTGGAATAGTCAGATCATCAAAGTGGATTGAGTACAAAAGAGGAAATTTGGAGATATAAAAAAGAAGAATGATTTCATACATCAATTTTCTTTCTTTCTTGAAATAGGTAGGTCCTTTCCATGCCTGTCTACCATTCTATCCCTAAGACATATTGGACTACATTGGAGGGAATTGGATCTCTCCTCTAAACAACCTTTATTCCTCACCTTTTCTCATCAGCAAATTTTACCTTCACCTATCTCCTTATAAATTTATGACAGTGCATCAAATCATTCTGGTAGATGAACCCTTTGATGACCAGCATATTATAGTGTTTTAGATCTAGAAGGATCCTCAGAAATCATTTAGTAAAACTCTCTTACAAATAACTCTGTTAAGTCACATAGCCAGTAGAACCTTGATGAGGACCCAGGTTTCCTGCTTCCTTGGCCCAGTGTTCTATCCATCATATTAAACTGCTGTTCTGCCCTCACTCTTCTTCTCTTATCCCATTTGCATGTTAAGCCAGTTTTAGGAATATTCTTTGTCTGTTTTGGAAATTGCTCTTTTTTTATATGAGCAGCATCATACTCATCCTATAGACTAACTTATGTGTAGTGTTTGCTCAGAACTCCATTTAAGGTCAGCAAAAGTCAAGTTAATTAGATCAAATCTTATTCTCATCAACTCTCATGTTTCTATTCTGATAGTCAGGCATGACTGACCTTTTGTGAACTGATCTTGTAGAGTCTGAACTAAACCATCATATTCTAGGCACTTTGACTACCCCTGACATCATCCTTTTTGCATACATGAAATTCTAGAATTAAATTTATGGCTGGGTCCTCAAGGGTTCCTCTTTGGTGTTCACAGTGTGAATCTGACTCTGACTCAAATTAGTGGGGCCAGAGAATTAACAGTAGATTTAGTAAGAAAAGTGATAGTTTACCTTGTTGATTTGTTATTTCATTCACATAACCACTGGGTCTTACAATATTTATAAAAACTTTTTGAATCCCAATCCATATGTAAGATCGGAAACCAGACCTTCACATTTTATATTTTTGATTGTCTTCCCCAAACCTCTTCTCAAATAAGATACTTTTGAGATCAGTTTACCCACAGGTTGATTTGAACTATTTTTAAAAATTCTTTCTAAAGACTCAATATTTTCACTGTCTTCCAAATATGGGTTCAATAAGTCATTTTCTTTAGACTGGAATCATTGTTATGTTTCATAGGGAATTTCAGATCTAGTGAAAAGGCAGTGAAAGAGCCCTCCCTCCCACCCCAAGCATGTACAACATTTACAAAAAAATTGTCTGGCAAAGCATGATCTCTTATAGACCCCTCAATTTTTTTGGCTTATTTTTGTCACTAAGGATTACTTCTTCAAACCAGATTTTTGGGCAAAACTATGCCTTAAGCTTAGAATCCACTTATGATGAGCTCAAGGATATGATACAAATAGGCATCTACTGTTACAACCAAGGTTGAATTCTTCTAAAGTCCCCAATAGCAAACTAAGGGGTTGAAAGAATGAACACAGCCTCAAAAAATGCCTTCCTCCAAAGAAATTCAGTAGAAACTCCTGGCTCAATTATTAGGAATATGGTTTCACAATCCCAATTGATCCCATCCTTTTCATCCATTGTTAACTAGATCTTTCTGTACTAACTCTTCTGAGAATGGTGGAAGGAGAAACTATACTTGTGATTCTAGATAAGGGCAGAACTTTCCCCTTCAGATACCAGTTGTCACTGTAAGGCATGCTACTGGCTTGGAAAGGCCATGTTATTAATCAAACAATGAACATCTACCACTGTAAGTAAATACTGTGAGCAGTTTGCGGTAAGATACAATCTCTATCCTTAAATAGATGAAAAATACAAAAGATTATACCTCATAGGTTTTTTGAAGGTTTGGGAAACTGTCCTCAAAAAAAAAAGTGCTTCCTAGGATCTTGTGGAAAGCATATAGATTGGGAGTTTAGGAAATGACCTGTGATACAGAGTCAAGTGAAGGCAGGCAGATTAACATCTATAGTCAGATATGCAAGTCCATTAAGTACTGAACCTTCTACTTAGGACCTTCCATTCTTCTCTTATCCTGGGAAGCTGCACTGAGTGGAAATACCACTGGACTTGGAATTGGAGGATCTAAATTTATCAAACAGCACCCTTTTACCAGTGAGAAAACTGAGGCTTAGAAAAGGTAATTTATTTTGTCCAATGTCAGAAGGAAATAGGAAGTCAAGCTGGACTTTGAATTGAACTACAACTTCACCACTTTACTCACACAAAGTCGCCTTCTCATCAAATGCTCTGCCTCCAACAGATTATAAACTTCTTACAGGGTAGGGGCTGTTTTCGCCTGCCTTTGTATCCTGATGCTTAGCACAGAGTAGACAATTAATAAATATATATTGACTTGATTTGACTGCTCAGAGACAAAGCTCTTTTAGGAAGGTCAACTTGCACAATTCAATCACTACTACACAGTTGGCTTTTGTTAAGCAGAAGACATTTATTTCACAATCTTTAAATAACTGAAGATAACTATGTGAACCCTACCCTGCCCCCAACCACACACATGGAAAGTATTCTTTACTACTGGGTCGTCATTTTCTTATTGACTAATTCCTCTCAGAACCTCTTATCTGAGGAAGTTCAAGCAAAAAGTATCTTCATCTCTCCCTATACTGAATTGCCAACTCATCTCTATAGACTTTCTCCGCCATGACATAGAAACTTCTTCACCCTGGAAGTTTATTTCACACTTGGACTATTTCATAGATTGGAAGTATTCTCGGATTGGTTGATTCCTCTCAAATTCTTTATTTTAAGGAAGTGGCCCCAGCCAATGAAATCTTTATCCCTCACCATAATGAATTACTAGCTCATCTTCAAAAGGACTTTCTCTACCACGCCCTTGCACATACTTCCCTCTCCCCCATCTATCCCTCCAGCTTTTTTTGAAATATGTTGTTGTCTTTTCCCATTACAATGTAAGCTCCTTGATGGCAGCGAATATCTTTCTTTTTACATTTATTTGTATTCCCAGAACTTAGTATAGTGCTTGTCACATAGAAAGACTCAATAAATGTTTATTGACAGAATGACTGACACCAAAAATTTGACAATCTAATTCTATATGGATTGACTGCAGCATACCCCTAGATTCAAGTTTCTTCACCATCTTGGTTGCTCCCCTCTAGACGCATCCAAACTTGTTAGTATCCAACCTAAAATATGTTGTCCAGGACTGAACAAAACATTTAGATATAGGCAACCTGAGACTAAGTTAACTTTTTGGGTGCCATTTCATATTGTTGATTTATAATGAGCTTGCCATCTTCTAAATAAATCTTTTCCCCAAGAATTGTGGTCCTCCCCCCTACCACCCCCAATTCTGGGCTTATGCAGTTAGATTTTCAAACTTAAATGCTGTCCTTTACACTTATTCCTATTACATTTCATACTATTAGCTTCAGCCCATCATTTCACTCTGTCAAAATCTTTTTGAAACCTAATTCTGTCATTCAACATATTAGCTAGTTTTTCCAGGTTCATGTCAGCTAAGCTTTTAAGAAACATGCCATCTATAATTTCATTTCAGACATTGACAAAAACGTTTAGTAGACTGAGGACACAGTCTTTTAGCACAACACTAGATCAGCTCTTTTTGAATCTAGTTTTTCAATTGGTCTTGAAAAGCCTCTTAAGAGAGCTAAGCTTATAAAAAAGCAAACCTGAGTTCAAATCATGGTCTCTGACATTTACAAGCTCTGGAACCATACTCAAGTCAGTGAATTTTAATCAATGAGAGGCAACTGTTTAAAACTTATCTACATAAATATGGCACCAATGCAATCACAAATACTTGACATATTGAACATGAATATGTATGTATTTAACAATACTCAGACACATACATATATAGGTCTTCATATTCCCTTTTTGAGTTTCACACAAAAAGATTTAATTTAAGCTCACATCCTTCAAAATGTTGATCACTAAAATAAGATGATTAGAGCAAAATAGACCAGTAACAGTATACAGAGTACAAATAGTGTGCTATTTTCTTTTCTGATCTCTGAGGACAAGTTAGTCCTTCTCCCAATCCTTTTCACTTACATCTTAATTCAATTCAACAACTATTTCTTAAGTATCTAGTATGTTGGTATGTAATGATTGAATTTCATCCCTTCTCAGAATATAAGGTATACTGATTCTATGTATCCCTTTATCCTTCAATATTTTATTTCATTCCCAATGGCTCTTCACACGCTTTTCTGAAAATAAAAGCTTTTTTTTTTTTGCTTCTTGGAGGGGCAATTGGGGTTAAGTGACTTGTCCAAGGTCACACGGCTAGTTTTTGTGTGAAGTGTCTGAGGCCAGCTTTGAACTCAGGTCCTCCTGACTCCAGGGCTTATGCTCCATTCACTGAACCACCTAACTGCCCCACACTCTTTTCTGAAATATAAAAATTATATCCTCTAGCTTGAAGAAAAAATTTAGTTGCTCCTTCTAGCTACACTGTAATCTTGTTTGTCAGCACTTTAATAAAAAAAAATTCAAGATAATCTATAGCCTCTTTATCATTGAATGCAATGCCACTGTTGTAGCCTCTTACTTCCTTAATCTTTTAGCTACATGGGACACTGTATGTTTTTAACTCACTTTTTCACTTCTTCCACACTAAAATATCATGGTTCTACTTTCTCTGGTCCTTTAATTAATTTCTATCCCTTTAAGTGCTAATTTGTGACCTTGGCTTCTACTGTTACCTTTTTGCCAGTGACTCCAAAATCTATCTGTCTAAACCTGGTCCTCTTTCCAAGCTCCATATCTATATCTGCCAACTCTTTCTTAGATATTTTAACTGTTAGAGGGTGAAAAAGGGGAATGGAGGGAGATTAACAGAACAAAAAAAAATTTTTTTGCATTATCTTGTCTGAGGGAGTCTCACTGTTATCTCAAACATTTCATTTGCAAAAAATCACATTTTTGTCATTTGTCCCCAAACTGATCTTCTTTCCCAACATCACTGATTGGCACCACTATTCTCTGTTACCAATGTACAAAACCTTTGCATAATATTTGTCTTTCAGTCCCTCTATCTCATTATATTCTTGTATCTAGATAAGATTATTTCCTAAACATGTTAGATAAACTCTGGCATTGTTCATTTAATCCTACCATCTTATGATCCATGTTTTAAGTCAAGAAAATAAGCATGTCATAAGGGGCCATCATTTCCTTAAAGTCACTTTCTGTATATAACCATCTGAACTGGAGTGTTATATATTTTTAGAATGACAATAACATACAAAATATATTTAAAAACCATAAATAAGCTCAATTACTTCTTATAGAACCATATGATCATTGATCTAGAACTGGAAGAGACCCTGTGGGTTGTCTACTACAACTCCTTCCATGTATAGATGAAGAAACTGAAGCTTAGGGAGGTCAAGTGTCTTGTCTGAAGTAACACAGGTAGAAACATGGGGTTTAGAACCAGGTTCTCTGACCCTGCAGTGAATCTTCTTTCTTTTGTGCTGGACTCCATTAGCATTAAGAGTCAAATTATGAATCCACAGAGAAAGGTTTGGAAGAAGAAATTGTGGAGATAAATTGATGAATTTGGTTTTCAACATGTAAATTTCAGTTGGCAGCAGAATATCCAGGTCAATATATTTACAATTGGCAGTTGGAAATATTGAACTAAAGGTCTCAGGAGAGGTTGGTTGAAGATACAGATATGGAAACAGATTGCTGAGAGCCACATGAGGTTGTCAAAGCAAATTGTAGAGAGAAAAGAGGGGAGGGTCAAAGACCTTAGGGAATATTTATATTTATATGGGGAAGGAGGATGAGGAACCACCAAATGAATGGCCGATAGTCTAGGAAAAGTATCATGACAAGGCAGTATTGTGAAATTCAAGCAATGAGATGGTGTCAAGAAAAGAAGAGAGATCAATAATAATAGCTGAAATTTACATATCATTGTAGGGTTTGCAAAGCACCTTACATATATTATCTTCTCCTACCTTGCAATGCCTCTGCAATATAGGCATTAAGACCATTTTTAGTTCCATTTAGAGATAAAGAAACTGAAGCACAGAAAGGTAGAGTGTTAGAGAAGAGATTTCCAGTTCTTTTTTGGGTGGAACCTGGAGCTCTATTCACTATTACTATTTCTCTGGATTATGCTAAAAAGGAGATAAGAAGGATGAATACTAAAGGAAAGAGTCCTTGATTAGCTGATGAGAAGGTTTTCCCTGACCTTGGAAAATACAATATCCATATTGTGGTGGGAGCAGAATTTAGAGTTGAAAAATGAGAGTGGGTGGCAAGGGAGAAGATACCTTGAATGTAAACCTTATTTCCAGAATTTGGAAGGAAGAGCATGAGTCCTTTGTGCTGACATAATTGAATGTGGGTATTTTACAAATACCTTACATCCCTTTCTCTTGGACATTTTAGCACATATGCTCTGTAAAGAGGGCTACCCTATATGGGTGGGTGGGTGTTCCTGAGTGGGCAACTAAACCAGTGAATGTGAGAGTGGAAGTGGGTGAGTGTGAAGCCTTATTTAATAGGAAGCAATACTCTATGATTCATCCAAGGGACTGAAGACACAACAGCCTGAGTTCTTTCCTGCATTTACTGACAAATTCAAATTAATGCTGACTTTTTGAATTTTTAAGTAAGAAACATGGATAAAATGGGGCAAAATAAGGCACTGTAAGAAACGTAAGAAGTTGTAGGACTGGGGCATTAACAATGGCAAATAAAGAGCTAAAAATACTCTGTAGCAACTAAATAGGTAATTTTCTTTAAACTATCTACCTGTCCATCTTGTATTTTTCAAACAGTCAATAAATAATCATTACTACTAGCAAAAACAAGGGAGGTGGCTATAGAATACATAGAAGAATAAATTTTGGCATGTAGATATAATGGAATACCCCTGTAGTCTAAGAAATTATGAATATAATTATGAAAATAATTATGAAGAATTCAGAGCAACAGGACATATTTGTATAAACTGATATGAGCAAAAAGTTAATAGAACAATACAGAATGACTACAAAAAGGTAAATGAAAATATCAAGAAAAGCCAGTAGAACTCTATTCATTGGATGACCAGTCATAGTCTCAGAGATGAAAAATTACCACTCCATCCTCTTGATAGAGAAGAGGGAGGCAAAGATGCAGAAACCATTACACCAAGTCCCTATACCTTATTGTTTTTGCTTTTGTTTTACTGTTTCTCCTTGTTACAGGGAGGATTGGAAGGTAGGGTATGCATATCAGGAAGACATCAATAAAACTCTTAAAATACCCAAAAGCTTCAAATTCAGAACATTTGATTAGAAATGGAAGTCTGATAAGACACATAACTTCCAGGAAGCTTCCCCTGATTCTTCATTTGATAACAATCCTTCTCTCCTGCCCTCAGACACCTTGTTCTGCACCTCTTTGAAGCTCTTATATTTTTTTATATGTCATATTTCTACTCATATTTGAAGTCATTGAGGGAAAGAGCAACATTTTATAGAACACTGTTTTTCCTTCAGCACCTATTACAATAACCTGCACTTAACAGGTATTTAATAAAATGCTTGTTCAATTAAATGGAACATCACAGTGTTCTAAGTGTTCATTGTTATAATTGAGCAGTCTCTTCTGCTTACACCACGTAGCATCCATGTTTCCTTGAGGTCCACTCTATTTTTACCATTCAATGTGACCCTGGTGATAGCTTTATCTCTGCCATTTACTAGCTCTCAAGTCATTCTCTCTTGTCCATCAGTTTGCTTCAGAGTCAGTCTTCCTTTCTAACCTGACCCTGGCCCCATTCTCAAAAGGGTGTCATTTTCATGTAGATGTGCCATTAAGGCATCTTGTACATCGATCATATTAACTTCCATGAACTATGCAAAGTGATATATCCACACTATCCAAGAATGTGCTGGTAAATCTAACAACTAGCTCTCAAAAAAATTGCAAACCACATTTTAAGTTTAACCTGCTTTGTCAAAATTCTCTCCATCATTTTTTTAAAATTCAGTCAACAAATTTTGATTTCTAACATTTGTCAATTTCTGAACTATAAATGCTTACACTGAAAATTGAACAATCTGCTCTCTCAAGCCTGTACCAACTCCAGTACCCCACTGACAATACCTCAACCATCCAGAGCATATGGCCATTCCCTCGATCTCAGCATCACCCCAAAAGCTTTATGATTTTCAAAGCTAACATCCTTTTCTTCCATAGCAACTTCTACTTCCTGTTTCCTGAAAATGGTGATCCTCTTCAAGACTTTAGACTCCCAATTCCTCTATTTTTCCCAATCAGATACTTTAGTCTTGCTTGCCTTCCTACATAGGTTTTTTTTTTTTTGGGGGGGGGAGGGTAGATGAGGTAGTCAAGGTTAAATGACTTGCCCAGGGTCATATAGCTAGTAAGTGTCTGAAGCTGAGGGCTGGTGCTCTATCTATCAGGCCACCTAGCTCTTTCTACATTGTCTTGATGCTGCAGATAAGTAGATCAACCATGCACTGTCATTTACCCTTATTCTCCTTGCTCATGCTACATCAATCATCAGTTGGAGGTAATCTCTAGTATATTCCTTATTTGCTCTTACTCCCAAGTTGTGGAACACTGCTGGAAGAAGTCATGCAACCAAACTGATTATAAAATCATATTCTTTAATTTCAATTGGGACCTTATTGCTGCATAGAAGTCCTTTTACTACATATGATTGATATGCTAATATACTTCTTGCAGGGACTTCTACAAACTTCTCCACTTTCCTCAAGTCCACTGTCATTTTATCTCTCAAGAGATCAACTCACCTCCTAATTTTGGGAGAAAAATGAGGCTCTCTTCAGATCTCCTGCAGGTCTTCTACTCCACACCTCAAAACTCCTTGATAACTTCATCCATAATCTCCCATATTTGCTCTAGACTCTGAAGAAGAGGAATGCCTTTTCTGATCCTTGCCAAAGCTTATCCATTTACTTTTTACTTTGACCTTATCACCTCCCATCATTTTTGTGAGTTTCCACCTTTAACCACTGATTCTTCTCAACTTCAGCCTCTCTAATGGATTCCTTTCTCTACTAGATTCTGCTCTCTACATGATGAGTTTTATCCCATCCCCATCCTTAAAAAAATAATTTTCATCTGATTCTACCATCACTTCAAACCTCAACCTTCTATGAGGAATTGGTAGGGATCTCTAGGGCAGCTAGGTGCTACAGTAAATAGAAATGGCAGGCCAAGAGTCAGGAAGACTCCTGTTCCTGAGTTCAAATCTGGCCTCAGACACTTATTAGTTGTGTGACCCTGGGCAAGTCACTTCACCCTGTTTGACTTAGTTTTCTCATCTGTAAAATGATCTGGAGAAGGAAATGGCAAACTACTCCAGTATCTTTTCCAAGAAAACCCCAAATGGGATCATGAAGAGTTGGATACATCTGAAAAATGACTGGACAAAAGGGATCTCTATTTCCTCCTTCTTTTTTCACTATCAAATTCCAAAATAATTATTTACAATAGTTTCCTTCCTCACAACCCACTCACTTCTCAAATTCTTGCAATCTCTCTTGCAAACCTAACCTCTAGCAAAGCTGCTATATCAAAAACTACTGATTCCTTCATTGATAAATGATTAATTGCTTTTTCTCTGTCCTTATCCTTCTTGACTTTTCTGTAGTTTTTCACATCAGTGAGCACTTTTTCCTCCTAGATTATCTCTCCTCCCTAAAATTCCCTTGACACCTCTCTCTCCCGGAACTTACCACATCAGTGAGATTTCTCTTTCTTGGTCTATTTTGTCAGAGCATCATCTCCCTCTTGCTGACAAAGAGTGGATATCCTATACCCACGGGACCTTCATTTTCTTCTTTTTTTTCAGGCAGCCTTCTAAATTAACTGGTCTCCTTTGCTTCAAGTCTTTCCATCTTCCACTCAGTCAAGCCTTAGTCTTACCATTTCACTCCACCCTAACCAGTGAATTCCAGTGGCTTCCTATTATCTTTAGGATCTGATACAAATTTTTCCACTTGGTATTTAAAGTTCTTCATAACATGACCTCTTCCTAGAGTTCCACCCTTCCCACATATTACTCCCCTATGAGTCAGCTATCTTACTCTATTTGCAATTGTCAGACATATCACTTAATCTCCTGTTTCTGTGCCTTTGTGCTGGTCATCCCCCATGCCTGGCATGCTTTCCCACTTTAAGACTGCGTTCACATTATACTTCTGTAGAGAGTCCAATCCTAGTCTCTCCAATATTTGTATTTCCCTATGAGATTAATTTCCATCTAGTTTGTATATCTTTTGAATGTACTTAGCTATTTAAATGTTGTACGTGTGCGCGCGCACACACACACACACACACACACACACACACACACACACACACACTGCCTTTCTCTGTATTCCCAGTGCTTAGGATGGTATCTAGCATAGAGTAAGCATTTAATATATGATCACTAAGTTACTGATTGTTCAGTCATTATCTCTACAGACATAGCTTCCAAAGATATGTATGCAGAAAATGCATGTATGTATAATGCACATGTGTGTGTATATATATATATGTAATGTGTGGGTATATGTACATTTACCCATATACACATATATTACATACATATAGCTATAATCTCTAGATAGTTCCATATATTCAACTACCCAATGGACATCTCCATCTAGATGCCTCATTGATGCTTGCAACTCAACATATTGAAAATAAAATAATCCTCCTCCTTAAAACTGCCCATCTCCTGAAAGTTTCATTCCTATTATTCAATCATTTGTCAAAGTAGCTTCTAGCTACAAAACATGTCTCATGGCTGTCCCCTTTGCTTAGTTACCATGATCATTTAGGCCCTCCTTACCTCTTACCTGCAATGTTGTAATAACCTCCCAACTGTTGTTTCTGCCTTCCAAACCACCCTCCAAAAAGGTGCTAAGAGTTTGCCTTAAGTGTAGGCTAACTATACCCTTCCTTTGCTTAAAATTCATCAACAGCTCCCCATTTCCTCTAGGATAAAATATAAACTCTTTAGTCTAAGACTTGGGGTCCTCTACAATCTGACTCAACATCTTTTCAGCTATATTTCACATTATTCCCTTGTACCCATTCTAGATGCTACTAGACATTCCCCAAACTTGACATTCCATCCCCCAACCCTGTTTACCTGCTCAGCCTCCTCCCATTATTGTAATCTATTTCCTGCTAAGTTTTGATTTTTGGAATCTTTATATTCTTTCAAGGATTAATTCAGGTGCCACCTCCTCAGTGAGTCAGGAAGACCAGGCTCCAAGTCTTGCCTACACAAGCTATTCAATCTCTCAGTGCAATAGGCAACTCTTTAAGTCTACAAATTAGTGGCTGATCTGCATCATTGGAGGGGGTTTGATCTTGGGACCTCTCTGTATCAGTAAAGTCACAAGTTCTGTGTACATACATATATATGTATACAGATATACATTTATACAATACATAAATAGCGCTATGGCAAATATGTGAGCTAGAGACAAAACCAAACTGTTCCTACTCTCAGTAAGCTTACTTTCTACTGAATTTAACTGAATCTGGTTCTTTTGTTAAACACATTATCTCTTATTTACTTTTGTTCTACCTTAGGGATTTAATCCAGCAGAAAGAATTTTAAATAACAACATTTAATTATCTCTTCCTAAATCAGAAAAGATATGAATCACAAAGAGAAAAAATTTAGAGCAAGAGAACATAATTGGGACATAGCTCATCTGTAGCAATTTCCAAAATTTTGAGACATAATAAATACTGTCTCCTTCACTTACTCTTTATCCTCTTCCAGATTCCTTAATGACGGTGTTCCCCAAGGGTCTGTCTATTGCTCTCATTCATCCTCTTTATGTACTTCTTCCTGGCAATCTCATGCATCCCTTCATTATATTTCTACAACTACCTTAACTCCCATGTTCTTATCTGCTCTTATCTTCAGTTCTAACTTCACTTCTAATCCTCCAGACTTGCATCTCTAACTTTCTAAAGGGCATCTCCATCTGATTGTCAAACTGGAACCTCCAACTGAACATGTCCAAATTGAGCTCCTTATCTCTTCCTTTCTATTCCCCCCTCCCTACAACATGTACCTCCTTTTCACTTCATGGAATCACAGCTAGAATGGACCTCAGAGGTCTGGCTAAACTCTCTACATAAGCAATCCATTAATCAAGTATTTATTTAAAACCTACTAGGTATCAGGCACTGTGTTAAGAATGGGTTTGCAAAGAAATAGGGCTGGCAGTCCTCTTTACAATATAACTACAATTGGTCATCCAAGGCTTTTTTTTAGAGACTTCTAGGGGGAGGAAAAGGATTACCTTGTAATTCAGACCATTCCAATATATATAACTCTAATTGTTAGAAATTTTTCCCTTACATTGAATCTAAATCTGTTTATCTCCTTTAGTGCTCTTAACTCTCCCCTTTGTTGCAAAGTAGAAAAAGTTTAAAAAGAAACAGCGACATCTTTTCATGCTACCTACAAAGATATCATAAGACAATTTATTGAATACTTTGTTGGAGACAGTCAATGTGTATCGAACGACTATGGTCTAGTGTAGTAATGGAAGGAAGGAAGGAAGGAAGGAAGGAAGGAAGGAAGGAAGGAAGGAAGGAAGGAAGGAAGGAAGGAGGAAAGAAAGAAAGAAAGAAAGAAAGAAAGAAAGAAAGAAAGAAAGAAAGAAAGAAAGAAAGAAAGAAAGAAAGAAAGGAAGGAAGGAAGAAAGAGAAAGAAAGTAGAGAGGAAGGCAGGAAAAGAAAGTTAGGTATGCCCTGTTTGTGGTGAAGCTTTGTGAGTTTTGATAACTTCCCTGTCTACATGTTCACAAATCATCCTTTTCATCATATATTCTAGAATTTCACCTGTTCTTGAAGTCAATCTACTTATATCTTTAAGATTGTATGCTTTTTTGTTTGTTTTTGGAAAACTGGGATATGCACCTTGCTCTAGTACTATCCATGGCTTTCAAAGGCCATCCCACGAGGCAGTTCTTTCTTCACTATTTCCATGTGGAATAGCACGGACTTGATAGTTTATGCCCATGGATCTACCTTCTACTCAGTTTCTCATGTTTATAATGATGTGTCTTATTTTGACTTCTCTTTCTTTACCTCTCATATGTGATCAGGTACTGGTAAGTCTTGTCAAGTCCACCTCTGCAGAATCAATCACATTTGTTTTTCCACTCTCTTTTCTCATTGCCACTGTCCTCGAAGAGGCCTTTATTACAATTTTATAGTTATCTAAATGCCTCTTCCATCAAAAAGTCTTTCTTGTTCCTGCCTGCACCCCACCCCAATCTATCACCATGTCTCAGACCCCATCAGTTGGTAAAGATTTGCTTTGTTTTATTTGATATTTTATATACTTACCACATAATGTTCATTTAGGCATAACTTCTCTGTTAGACTGTAAGCATCTTGAGAGAAGGGGAATTTTTTTCTCTAAAATGTTTATCTCACACAGTATCTAGCACAATGTATCAAACACTAAGGGTGGCTTATAGCTATTTCTTCGTATTTGCTATATTTTCTTTTCAGAAACAGGGAAATGTTTTGGAGTTAAAAGACTTTCTAGGTCCTCTTGAGTAAGCCCTCATAGTATAGATTCATTTTTGTTTGTTTAATATTTAAGGAGTTATAAATTCTCTCACATCAAATATCCTGATAATTAAATGTAAGTATAGAAATACATACCAAAACAGAGAAATATTATTTTCATTGTCCACCATTTTGAGTGATCTATAATGTCTCTTTCTAATAATACACATAATTAGGAATTGATTGTACACTTTATGAAAAGAGAGTTCAAAACAAATTCATACTGCTATTTTATTAATACCATCAGGTCCTAAAAATACAGTAGACAGGATACGTTAAAATCTGAGAAATCATTAATCACAGAAAAAAATAGTACTTTGATGAATTAATGCATGCTTAATAAAGTTCTTGGTGATGCAAATAAATGAGCATGTTGCCAAATTTAATTTTTTCTGTGATTTTTATTTGTAATTTGTAAAGTTCTGTCTTAGCTAAACATGTAATCTCAAAGTATTACTATGAAGTCTGAACTTTTCAAGGAACCTCTGGCCTCTGGGGTACAAAGCCTCATCCTATTTTCTTCCTCTCATCAAAATCTATTATTCCAAGCATATTTAAACAATCAAGGTAACTTGACTAATAGATATGTTTATGAAATAGGTATGATTAGAATTAATCAATTCACATGATCTTCAAATGTTCAAAGTCAGCTCTCATTTCCTTTCATTAAGAACTATTTTTTCATTCTTCATCATTCTTCAGTTATATATAAAGAGCTCACTATATTATACAAGGTGGTGGGGAGAAAAGAGATGGTTCCTGCCCCATGGGGCTTAGAGTTTAATAGGGAGATATGAAACCTATACAAAAGCAGAAGCACAGTACATGTAAGGTCATTTATGACTAGAGGGATCACCAAAAGACAGTCTGACTTGGGCTTGGAAGAAGAGGTACAAGGTCAACAGGCTAAGTATGAGGGAGACAAAGGTATTAAAGATATTTTGTGGCTATTATCATCAAAATCATCATCACCATCATGATCAACATCATCATCATCTATATATGGCAGGTAAGGGATAATAATTTTTGCCAGATTAAAGTTAATTTTACACAGTTGACGTAGAAGGCTATATAAATGGAATATCACCTTGTAATTGTATTCAAATGTATAGACACAGTAACATATATATGCACACATATATCCACATGTTACCTTATGTACATGCAGACATGCACAGATAAATATGTCCACATGTATATATTTTTCATATATATATTACATGTATATACATGAAAACATACACAGGGACATATACGTGTGTTTATCTTTCTTTGACAGGTAAAAGTTTTTTGTAGGTAAGAGAGAAAAAAAATAACCACATTTCAAAAAGGATTAGTACAAATATATAAAATAGTAAATTGAACTTGAAGATTTTGATTAATGCTAGACAGGTAGAAATTTAAGACTTTCTCTACTAGTATCCTACTTCTCTACATTTTAGGAAGGGCATTGATATAAGCTGAGGAGTGAGTGTCCAGAGATAGCTAAAGGTGTTGGTTTCATGATGAATGGGAATTAGCTCAAGAGGAGCTGGGGATGTTTAACCTAGAGAAGATAAGAATGAGAGTCACAGGTGCAGGAAGCAGGGTCAGAGGTGAATAGGAGAAAAGTCATAACTGTCTTCAAGCATTTAAAGATCTGTCTCATGGAAGAAGGTTTGGACTTCTTCTTGCCTAACAGTGTATATCTAAGAGTCATGGATGAAAGTCACAAAGGAGAATATTAGGTTTAATGTAAGGAAAAGCTTCTTAAAGGTCAGAGGTCTCTAGAAGTGGAGTGGGAGGGAGGGAGTGCCTTCCCATCGGAAACTTTAAACAATAGCTGTTCCTACATCATTGAGAAAACCTGAAAGGTATGATCTGAACTTGATGATGATTGAGATTCATTCCAACTCTGGAAGTTTATGCTTCTATGACCTGATAGCTATAATAAGACTGTACTGAGTATGTTTATTTGTAATTAAATGTGACCTTTATGCTTGTTTTTGGGAAAAATGCTTTCGACAGTTAACATGATATTCCTCACTGAATTCAAAGGATTAGCTCAGATTCCTATCCATCCCTGCATCCTCACAATTGGGGTTTCCCCCCTCAGTGCTGGATTAATTTTAGTGGCAAAGGGCTAGGCAGTAACAAATAAATGCAATGTTGGCAATGAAGTAAGAGTAGTGCTATTTTTTCTAGGAAAGGAAGCTGCTGCAGAGTTTACATAATCTCTTCAGGGGATCAATGTAAGATTCAGGCATAAAGACCTGAATTTCTGATTGCAGAATTTGGGCTGAGTGCCCCCTAGGCTCTCCTGATACCCACCGATTTATTTGTATTGACTAAAAGCCGAGAGATTCTAGTCAATCTGGTCTTTCATAAAGTTGAGGAAAAGAAAGAGCTCAGTACAAAAAGGCTCATTTATTCTAACTACTGGTTAGATTTTTTTCCTGAACAAAACCTATCAATTTTTCATGAGTGAAAATTAAGGACACAGTTGTTTGGGAGAAAGGCCTTTGCAATCTCTCCTACCCCCACCCTTCCCGAACCCACATCAGGCTTGCCTTCTAAGTTTTGAAGTTTACTTTAACACAGTTTGAAACCTTGGTCATTCTTAATTGTCAGAACTTTCTCTGAATTGTGGTTCTTGAAGGAGTAGTAGAAATCATCTAATTGATCCTTCTGCTACACATTCTGGAGCCTTTTCAGAGAAATCCTAACCACAAGTGCCTTGTGTGTTTCATTCTTAATGTTTAACATACCTGGTCCCAATCAAATCCTCTATTCAGATATTTTAATGAGAAACAGTGTAGTGCCACAATTGAAATCAGGAGACCAGGACTGAAATCTAAGCTCTGTTATTTTCTAGATGCATGACTTTGAACAAGTCATTTCATGCTGAACCTCAGGGTAAAAGGGGGAGATAATGATACTCCAAGATTGACATAACTAGAAATTTTTGCTTCAGGGGATAATCTAGAATAAAGATGATGGTGAGGAGGAATTTATCTAAGCTAGAGCCACTAGAGGATACCACTGTTAAAGGAGGCCAATACTGGAAGGAGGAAAGGACTGGGGCTTTATTTTAACTAATTATTCTTCAAGAAAATAGGCACCTAATAAATGTTGGTCACTTTGTACTGGATTTTTGAGTAGGTGTTAAACTCAGCTGCCTATGTTATTGAAGTACTGTTAGTGCTATCAGAATCCTCTAAATTTTAGTTCTTGGGGACAATTCCCAGTAGTTAGCTATACTAACTACAGATTTGATAATAACTTTCACTAACTACCTCAAGGGGTGGGGGCGGGGAGTGTTAAGAAGAGATTGCCTTGGAAAGCTTAAAGAGACAAATGCATATAAGCTATTATTAACCAATTTAACAGTAAATACTCTGTCCTCCATTAATTGCCTGAAAGGGAGAATGCATTTCCATGAACACCTAAGTTGCTATAGCTGAATAACTCACATTCACATCCCCAAGATCCCCCTCCCTTCTCTTTGAACCCCCAGGGGAGTGACTATCAGGTAATGAGTTTCCACCTCTAGGCCTTGCTCACTCCATCCCTCCACACTCTCTTAGTAACACTGACTGGTTCCATCAGCATATTTCAAGCCCCAAGTGTTCCATGGCCAAATCAGTTCCATGGCCGAATTAGGACCAAATGAGATCATGTATGTGAGCCACTTTGTAAACCTTAAAGCAATCTACACATGTCGGCTATTGTTAGTTGGGGAAAATGCATTAAGGCATTGGATCTAAACTGCCTATGAAGGAAATGCCCTTAAGCTGTGTCTAACACTTACTTCTTACGCACCAACATTCAGTTTTCCCATCAGTGCACTAAAGTGCTTATTAGACTAAAAAAGGGCCTGAAGTGGGTAAAGAGAGGGGGAGGGGACTATTGGTCATCTTCTGACAGCTCTAAATATACTACCATTACACAGTGCTCCTCCTGTCCCTTTCTATTCTTGTTAATTTCTCTTTCCCCTTTTTCCTGCTAGTATTTTCCTCTCTTTTTCTAAGTAAAACTCTTTCTGTCCCTTCAATTCCTTTAGGAAAGAGGGTATGGTCAAAGTTGAGGGGCAGTGGTCTGGCTTGGGTGGGGGTAGGCAAATTATTCAAGATAATTTCTTTCCCACCTCAAAATTATGATTTCAAAACTAGGCACGTACTTACTTCTTTTCTAGCTTGCTTTGGTGTCTCATAGAGTGGTTTTTACCAATAAGGCATTCAATAATTAGTATTTTTATTTTTTGTGGGTGCTAACCTTGGGAGGGGGAAGAAATAAAATGTAATTTCTGCACAATGTGTAGAATCATCTTATTTTAAGCTGGCAACGCCAGGAAGAAAGAAAACAAGTGTGAACCTATGGGGAAATAAAGAATTACAGTTTATAAGCACCTTCTGACATTGTAGCATAGTGGAAAGAGAGTGGGACTTGGAGTCTGGAGAGACCTGGGTCTAGTGCTTACCAACAGCACAAAGAATAAGCCATTCAGCCAGTTCAGTTTCCATTTCCTTATCTATATAATAGGGATAATAATACCTATACTGCTTATATAACAGTTACTATGAGGATCAAAATGTATCTAAACTGATTTGGAAAACTTAAAGAGCTCTATGAATGTTGGGTATTATAATTCTGTAAGAAATGGATATTTACCATTTTAGAACAATATATGGAATGGTTTTTAAATAAGTTATTTATTGTCTTCTATAGATAGAATTAAATCTCTTTGAAGCAGGAACAGACTCACTTTTATATTTGTAATCCCAGTGCCTCCTCCCAGTGGGAGGAAGCACAGTCATTGACATATAAGTGGAGCTTAATAAATGTTCATTGCCATATTGAGTTTCTTTGTCTCTACTGTGCTGGTCATAACTCCCCACTAGTCTGTTAGTTCCTTGAGGATAGGAATTAATTCTCAAAATTGCTTTATATCCCTAAAGTTTTGCTAGATAGTTAGCAAGTGCTAAGTAAATACTTGATTGATTAATTAGTGGACCTTGGGGCTATAAGGGAAGGAAAGTGAAGGGGCTATACAAGGTAAAGTTGAAAATGAAATTTTAGAAAACAGTGATTTGTGACATTTAGGAACGTCCAAGAATAAAGAAGAAGTCAATCTTAACTTGGGTGTCTGGAAGGCTCAAGAAAGGCCTTGCAAAGAAAGGAAGGTAATAGAGGAAAGAGCTATTGTTCAGTGGCCCCAGAATTCACTATGCACCAGGTGATAAAAAAAAAAAATCATGGAACACCTACAGCTGTGATGCTAGGATGGTTAAGACCCTGGATGAGGGATGGGAAAAGAGGAGGGGAAGGGGAGGAAGCATTTTGGGGAAAGAAAGAGTTTCATTCATAAGAAACAGAGACTTAGTTTGACAGGTGAGGCAGGCTGAGGCACTTGAAAGATCTCATTCAGTCATTGGCATCACTGAATGTCCAGCTGGGTGCAAACAAGAGTAGTTTTAAACAGGGATATTGTTCTAAACAAATCCTAAATTTCATTTGCCCTCCAATGCTGCCTTATAAATCATTGTGACATCAAAATTCACCCACCACCTGCAATCAACATTACTTTCTAACTTGGTTAACATACAGCCAGTGTTGATATAGAGAGATTTTAAAATTCAGATAGCTGGCCCCTCTATTCAAGTCTGATGTGTATTGATGAGACACAAAACAGTCCAGTTCCATCTCAACCATAACATGAAGCTTATCTCAGAAAGAGAAAATGTCACCCACAATATATTTGCAGCCTGAAGTTTCACAAGAGGCAGAAAGAGTCAGAATAGGGAATCAGGGAGAGAGACAAACAAAAAGCATTTCATTTCTCTTGGCTGCCTGCCTTCTGGTTTGAAGAAAAATGCCTGGTTACTCGAAGGAAGTCTGCTCATTTTGGATAATCTTTTGGGAGACACCTGTGAGAAGACTGGTCAAATGATCCAAAGGCAGCATTTGGGCTCTGAATCCCAGGTCCATCATGAAGAGAAATAAATCTTCAAATGTGAAAATTTCATGACGAGAATAATATGAGGGCCTTCACATTTATTATGATGCTCTTAAGCCACTGTTAGCTGGACATGCTTGAGTTGTCTCTACAACACTGGGAAAATATCTCTTAATTGTCTATCCTCATTATTTTGGTACTACACTACAGAAATTCTAGTCCTTCTAATTTGACATCAGAATATTAATGACTTCTCTTTGGGTCAGCCCATTCAACCAATTCCGAATCCTCCTAACTAGACTACTATCTAACCATCATTATTCCATCCTTTCTATGAGATGAGAAAAAGAGACTTAATCAAATACATTGTTAAAATGTATGCAAACTATGTCTACGTAATTTTCCCAATTGACTCGTTTGGCAACCCCAAAAAAGGAAATTATTTAGTCTGGCATGATCTGTTGTCGGGGAAGCCAAGCTAACCCTTTGTGATCACGACTTCCCTTTTTTAAAAAAAGATATTTATTAACCACCTCGCTAATAATACCTTCTGTGATTCTGTTTTACCAACTAATTACCAACTAATCTGAGAGTATAATTTGGGAAGAGTATATTAATGAAATTAAGCAGCGTCCACATATAGGTTAAATAGATCTCTGCAAAATAGATTGATTCCAAAGCAGCCTTCAAGGAATTCAAGAGCCACTGTTTGTCTGAATGGAAATGAACCCAAAGAACCCATTATGGCTCAGAACCAATTTAAGAGCTCCTTCCTAATCCCTAATTCCTAATGCCCCCCCCCCTTTTTTTTGGCAGGGGGAGGAGGATTACTCTAATAGGTCTCATTGGATTTTATATTCCTGGAGAAAGGAGAAGGAAAGCTAGAATTCTCGAGGTTGTCCTGGATCCCCCAAAAGATAAAAAATGGCCAGGCTTACAGGGTACAAACTAGGATGAATTGGGGCATATCAGGCCTACAGTTCAGTAACTTTTGAGGGCAAAAAAATCAGTAGTGCTTTTTAAAATCAGATTAAATCAAAGCAAATAATATTTGCAAAGTGCTTTAGTACAAGTGCCTGAAACATAGTAGGCATTTCTGATGTTCATTCCCTTTCCCTTCTCGACAAGAGTATTCTAATGCTTCTAGGTGGTGATGCCATATGCTATACCCACCAGACATACCTTATTAACCTAGTCTTTTTAAAAATTTTTCCAAGAGTTTGTACATTACATGATCAAGAGTAATAAAGTTAGCCTGGTTTTTGTTTGTTTTTTGTTTAATGATACATTTCCCTGGACTCTCAAAAATTGTACTGTACTTCAAGGGTAAAGTGAGCAGATGGGGAATGAAGATCTCAACTCTTCTTGGCCTTCTCCTCTTCTCTCACTGACCCTCTTTCTAGATATAGATGCAGATGTAGATGTAGACATGGGTGGTGCTATAAAAGGACTTCTTTGTCTTACTTCCTCCATTCAAAAAAAGGATAGCTTTATGCCTTTAATTCTCATGGAAGGCAAGAGAAAAGAAAGCACTCAGGTTGAGTGCTTGGATTTTCACATTATGAATGCCATAATGGGGCTTTTAGTTTCACATGAATGTTTTCCTAAGATTTGTACTTGAGAAACTATTTTTCAGAATAGTTTTGCTTCTTCTTTCTCCCCCTCATTTTCTGGTAGGCTTTGTGAAGTAAAGAAGGTCATTTTTTTTTCCCAATTAGAGGAATTAAATCTGTTCAAGCCAAGAACTTGAAAAGTAAATTACAAATTATTAAACAGTCTCAACCATGACTTGTATGCCTCCTGCACTGTACCATGGGTGACTTTATTAGAGGCTGGCAGGAATGGGTGCTTATTTCTATTTCTAGTTAATTAAATTAATATTTATATCAATATTTGTATTTATATTTACTAAGTGCAGTGACTTCCCCCAAATCTGTACCTGAAAACAAAATCCTGAGGTTACATCTACTAAATAATAATTTTGTGACCTGCCAAGAGAATTCTGGTAATGACTTCCAGAGAGAAATATGGGAAAAAATGTATGAAGTGATACATAATGAAATATAAAATGAAGAATAAGAAGATCAATTTAGATGATATATACATATTATAATATTACAATAATGTAATTACAGAATTATTATAATCATATTATAACAATATAGAAGAAAGTTGAACAACTGTAATAATAAATATGGGCCCTGGAGAGCAGATGATAAAATATAATTCTCACTGCTCAGCAGAGAGGTGAATACCTAAGGGACAAAAATGATATATACATAGCCATAACTGTATCAACTGGTTCTGCTTGGAGAGCTTTTCACTGTTAAAAAGGAGGTTTCAATTCTCACTTGGCAGGGGGAGGGGAGGAAGTGACTAGAAGAGAGAGGGTATCCAGAAATGACTTATAAAAAACAAAAGTCATCGATAAAACTTATTTAAAAGCAGTTCTTAGTTTGTTTGATATCTTTTCCAGGTTGTTATAAATCATTTGTAAAAGCTGTCCACCACTTTCATAGTCAGAGAATGAAGAATTCTTGAAGCAACTTATATGAAACATTGCTGAAACCACCCATACACTGGGCATTCATCATTCCATCATCTGGGTTTGCTACAAACAAAGAAAAACCACAAACAAAAAGGCAAAGGGCAATTTCAACGGAAGAAACATCCCATAGATTTCTTTCTTTTGCTTCACCAATTTAAATTACTATGAAAAGAAGGCTTATGAAACCACTGGGTCTATGTGTGTGTCCCCCCTCCTCAGTCTTTCTAGGCCATCATGATCTGATAAAATTGCTTTGGCAAGAATAAAAGGAAAAGTTGCTGCTTCCTGGACATCTGGGCTATTTATTTTCCTTCCTTCTACTTAATGAGTAACCAGATTTCATCACTTTTTTTTGTTTTATGCAGGGTATACTGACTCTTATCCTGTGCCCAATCTACCAGACCCCATTATTGCCTCTCGTGTGGTTATGTTAGGGACATCTGGACATTATCCTACATTCATTTATGATGAAAATAAGGGCATACTATCAATGGAAGCAGTCCCAGAAGGTAATGTCATGAGTGAACCACCAGGTAAAACCTTCAATAGCCTTTTTTTTTTTTTTTTGAGGGCAATTGGGGTTAAGTAACTTGCCCAAGGTCACACGGCTAGGTTTTTGTTTGTGTGTGTTAAGTGTATGAGACTGGATCCGAACTCAGGTCCTTCTGACTCCAGGGCCAGCACTCTACTTACTGTGCCCCCTAGCCACCCCTTCAATAGCCCTTTTAATGCTGGATAACCCAAAAGGGAAAGTCCCATTCTTTTCTCCATATATCTTAAATGCTTGTGTAGGCAATAGTTTGAATATAAAAAATCAAATTTGGAAACATGAGAAAATAAGAATTAATTGAAGACTTTTTAAATGAGAGGTTAAAAACCATGAGAAAGACATGAACATTTATATTTCATCATTATTTTGTTTAGACATTTCAATTCAATCCAATAAACATTTATTTTCTACTGTGTGCAAGGCATTATTCTAGTTGCCAGTGATATAAAAATTGACAAATCACAATTCTTGCTCTGAAGGAGTAAAAAAATCTAACTAGGGAAAGGAAAAAGAAATTGTACATGCAGAAGACCTAGGATGCCAGGAACAGCTTGATTAGTACAGTCCAGGGGTTTTTAACAGGGGCCTGTGAGCTTTTTAAAAAAATATTTTGACTTTATCTCAATGTAATTGGATCTCTTCAAAATCCTATGCATTTTACATTCTTCAAAGAATGACTTCACCAAACTGACAAAGAGTTTCATGACATTAAAAAAATAGGTATAGACAAAGCCTTCTAAGAAATTTGAGGGAAGATACCATTTTCATCTCTGCAGATTATGAAAGGCTTCACAGAGAAGGTAGGATTTGAGTTGAGCCTTGAAAGTAAGCTGAAACTCCACAAATGGAAACTGATATAGAGAAAAATTTCATTATAAACATGGGATGTGAACAAAGTCTCAGAGACAAGAAAGGGCAGATAAAGAATGAGGGCAGGGCAGAGAGCTGTCCTGTTTGGCTGGAATATAGAGCTTGTGAAGGAGAGTAATTTGGGTTGGATGTATCAGTTGGCACCAGATTATAGAAGGCCTTGAATGACAGAATAGGAGTTTATACTTCAGGAGTCAATGGGATGTCACTAAAGAGTTCTGAGTAGAGAACTGATGTGCTCAGAGCAATATATTAAAATTATATGGGCAGCAGAATGGGTAGAGGCGGGGAGAAAGTGAAGGAAAACCAAGCAGGAGACCATTGTTGCACTTTACATAAGATAATATAATGGCCTGAGCTAGGGCAGTTGGATACAGTGAGAGTGGACAGAAGTGAATAGGAGAGATAACATGAAAGTACTAAGGACAAACCAATAAAATCCCAAGATTACTTCAAGGTTATGAGCCTGGGTAGTGGGAAGATGGTGGTACTTTTAAGAGAAAGAGACTAACTGGTTAAAATATAAATACATTTTCTCAATCTTAAGATCTTGATCTTATTTCTTAGAGAGCTGGACCTAATTATCTTTCAGATCCTTTCCAACTCTAAGTCCTAAAATCAAAAAATTAAACTTTAGAATTGAGGAAGACCAGTCTTCAGCTGTCCTCTCTGGTCCCTAAGCAGCCCTGGATCATCCACCAATCATGGGTTGGTTTCATTGTTGGCTGTCCTTAAAATACAGATCCAGGAGACTTGTTCTAAGTAGGACCCATGGATCTGCTCTGTATCTTTCTAGTCCAGTCAAGCCTTCATAACTTGCCAGCAAAGGAGGTGACACAACTTTATAGTACAGTACAACCTTAAATTAGGTGGGGCTAGAAAACATAAGGCACAAGGCCTTGGCTGTCCCTAATCTGTATTTTCCTGAATACAATGAGATCTAGACAATTTGAGATCACAGATTTTAAAGATCTTACTGGGTGCTACTGACCACATTAGATTAACATATTTTTTTTAAAATTCAAAAGAAAGGGCTGGGTCTCTTAGGAAGTTAGATAATTTAAAAGATATACAGTTCACAAACTGGTCTAGCCTGAATACAAAGATCAGCATCTTCTGTTCTAGATGTACAATCTACATTTAAAACCACAAACAATATTCTCTCAAGATTGTGAGGACTGAGCCAATTTTCCTACTTTCTTTTGTTTTGTTGAGGTAATAATTTTGTAACTGACTCAAATGCAGATATGACAACTAACTGCTCTGCAATTACTTTCTTTTTCACATTATTTATTTTATTTTTAATTTGTGGAATAAAACAAGCATTTCCATAACACAATAAAAACGATTCACACAAAACTGTGAATTTATTATGTACAGCTTGCTCTCCCCTTTAAATATATAATAAAGTTACCTTGTAAATTTTTTTTCCTCCCACCTCTGCCCTAGAGATGGCTACCATTAGGCCCAAATAGATATATATGTAAAATTATTCTATACAAATGTCTACTTATCGGTTATTTCTCTGTATGTAGGTAGCTTCTTTCTACAGTAACAGATATATTGTTTTAAGAATGACATTGAGTGAATAAATAATTTTGACTATTACAATAAATATCTGAATTAAATTCAATTACTTTCTACTTCAAGCCTTGTTTAGTGGGCTAGAAAATTGGTAATATCTGTCTACACAGCAGTTTCAATTCATGAAATTATTGTGCTAATTTCCCTGACTGAAATGCCTTCGTTTCTGTTTTGGTCCTTGTGAGATGCCATGTTGTTTGTTTGAACAATTTAGATAATTCTAGATTTTTGTGTGGGCAAAACTGGCTTCTGAGGTTATTGGCTTCTTGGGCTAAAGGAGGAGAGTCCCTAATAATGAGAGAAAGAAAAGCTTGAGAACAGTTATTCTGTACCCCAATTATCTCTTCTTTCATTTCCTCACAGCCAGAACACATCTATTAGGAAAGTGAAAGCCTACTCCAATGGATCCAGTCTGGTTCAGTTGGCCACACTACTTACCATTGTGGCAGAGAAATTATATGGCTTATGCATACAGGACTTGGCCTTGGGTTGAGTTCTAAGTGATTAGGCATAAAATGCAGCCAGTCCCCAAGATGCAAATTAATTGTGTTTCAAAAATTCATTTCTAAGTAGAACTCAGAGTGCATTTAAACATAGACATTTTATATTTAGAAAAATCATAAATGGTGATTACCTTCCTGATTCTGTCATATTCTATCAGGATAGAACATTTTTTTTTTAAAGCAATCGGGGTTAAGTAACTTGCTCAAGGTTACACGGCTAGTCATTATTTATGCGTGGGTGCTCATTTTCTGAGGCCGGATCTGATCTCGGGTCATCCCAGCTCCGAGGCCAGCATTCTTACTCACTGGGCCACCTAGCTGCCCCTTTAGGGCAATTGGGGTTAAGTAACTTGCCCAAAGTTACATGGCTAGGTTTTTGTTTGTGCGGATTAAGTGTCGGAGGCCGGCTCTGAACTCAGGTCCTTCTGATTCCAGGGCCGGCGCTCTATTCACTGCGCCACCTAGCCGCCCCGGGATAGAACATTTTCAAATAAGGGTTCCAGACTTTGTGTGCCTTCAATTCAAAGACTCAGCTCAGTTTAGAGAGATCCATGATCAACAAGAAGACTATTAGAAAATGACTTGGAGGAGGGAGGGGATGGGGTGGCAAGGAAATTCATGAAACCATCTATCAAGATCTGGAGGACTGGCAATATGAATCAACGGAGGGAATTTCACCATGAAATCACAGGTGTTCTTAGAAACTAAAGTTGAAGTATATTTCCAAACTAGCCCACAAAGAAAGGCCTGTTCAATCTATAATTTAGTAGATCCAAGTTGTTAACAGTATTAGCCTGAACTCTGTGTCCAGGACCAGTGAAAGGGGAAAGTAAATTTCCTCTTCCTTTGTAGGGTACTAGGCCTTTGGCAAAAATATTGAGATTGGCAAATTTTGGCTTTGGCATCCTCACATTTCCCTTTTCACATCTCTCACCCAAGCTCCTAGTGCTTTCTCAGAACCCCAGTTTCCCAACATTGCCCTAATATAGTCACCTATGCCTCATTTAATCTGCAAAGTGGCCCACACTCCAAAATTACCTATATCACTTGCCTCCTGAATCAAAACTCCAATTCTTTAGTTCAGACATCACCATTAGATCAAAACAAGAATAATAACGGATATGTTTGTAGTGATTTAAAGTTTTCAAAGTGCTTTCTATAGATGATCTCACTTCATATTCGAAACAATCCTGCTGAGGTAAGTACTAGAGAGACTGCAACTTGACAGATTTCAGTTGGAAAAGCTGTTATCATGCTTTTATTAAAGTCCAGGACCAAGCAATGGGTGGACAAAGACAAAATTCTGAATCCTTGCTTTCGAGGAGCTTACATTTTAAAGCTCAGAGACATTAAATGGCTTGCTCATGGTCATGCAACTTTTAAGTACTAGAAGTAGGATTCGAAGATATATATATATATGTCATAGATCTATCTCTCTATCCATCTATCTCTCCATCCATCCATCCATCCATCCATCCATCCATCCATCCATCCCTATAGTTATATACATCAATACCTTTTCTTATATACTGTGCTACCTCTGCAACCTGACTGAACTAATTTTTGCCAAGTGTGACTGCCTAATAGCCTCTGGATTCCCTCAGAGGTTTTTGAAAAATGATGTTATGATTTACCCAAATGAATACCTAATTGGTTAAACTTCCTTAGGAAGTGGTAATGGAGTTTGTTGATAAACCTTGCCAACTAGTTCTTGGATTATACATAGATAGTTTATTGCCAGGCCACAATCAAAGCCTTTTCCTCCAGCATAGCCTTCTGGAATAAAGGGTCAGTTTTATATTATGATGAGGAATTGGAGCAGGAATTTAGCAGGGGAGGTGATTTTTTTTTTTTACTGTAGAAAATAACAGGCAGATTTTGTTTGGGTTTCATTTGTCTGAGAATGAAAAGGTTACTTTTACTGACTTTTCAACTTACTTTCCTTATTTTTTGATCAGTTTCTTTTCTACAGTCTAAAAAAACTGTTTAGGTTCCTTAAAAAGGACCCAGAAACCATCTCAGCCACCAAATGCTTTATCACCTTGCCAAGGAGAGAGATATGATTGCTAAGGGCCATACACCAAGGTAGAATATAAATCCAAGTACAAAATCTTATAGGAGAAGAGAGTGGAAACTAATGACCAGCAGCATCTCATAAAACTTTAAGAATCAAGCGTAAGAAAAATAAATTCACGAAAGGCTTGGCAAGAATAAGAACCCAGTGAAGTCATTTTCATCCTGAGGGCATGTAAGCATGAAACTGGAAGAAAAATGACAAATAGGTAAGATATGGAAAAGAAAAAAAGTCTTTCAAGATTTCTATGATGAACTATTTTCCCCATCAATGTGACAAGTGAAGCTACCACATTTGGACTCTAACATTACAGAACCTGGTGTTTTATATGAGGAAACAGATATAGCATTAAAGATACCAAAGATGAGAAAAAGAACTTGAACAGACAGATTTGGTCCATTCAGGAGGCAGCATGATTTTGAGGGCAATGAGAAGTCATGATTTAAGATATCTGAAAGAATGGAGGATATCAAAGACATTACAAGAGGGGAAAAAGTGATGGTTATCAAAACTCTGTAAATACCTAGCAACCATATGTCTTCTGTATAATCTCCATAAAAATCTTTGTAAAACAATCTACATACATGTCAAGGCAGTTCTCTGCAAAGTTATTATAAAGAAAGAGGCAGGTTTTTTCAATTATAGTCTATATAGCATTACATCTTTATAGTCATAGAACTGACTGATAGGTGAAGAGAATGTAAGATCCCACTGTTTTCTGACTTAAAAAATTAATGCAGTACTGCAAAATGCTGCCTTAAAAAGCTCTCTTCCCCCCAAAAACATTCCCCATTCCTATGTTCAAATTATAAAAGATCTTTTGAAAGACATAACAGACATGACTTTGATGACCATAAGATTAGCAATATCAATCAAGGCATAAAATAGGGAGCTGTATGCCTGCCAAAAGTGTTGACCACTGTCATCAAAGACATTGTATGCAAAGTCCAAAATAAGATACATAGGTGGCAGGGTTTTACAGAGCCTCTAGTCTGTGGATGACTATGGGCTGATTGTACTGAACCATAGAACACAGTGAAGCCTTGTACATAAGATTTATAATTATCCACGAGAATTGCCTTAATTATCCACACAAGAAAATCCAAGTAGATGAACACTTATTGTCAAGACTATGTTGTATATGTGTCTGTGTGTATCAACAGATACAACACATAAAAATTAACTCAACTGAGAGCATGACATAGTGGATAGAGTGTTGTATTTATAATCAGGAACACTTGAATTCAAATCCTTCCTCTAATACTTAGTTGTGGCGGGTAGGACTGTAGACAAGTCACTTAGCCTTTAGTTTCTTCATCTATAAAATGTGGATAATACTAACAATGCTACCTATATCCCACACTTATTTCAAAATTAAAATGAGATGCTATACTTTAAAGTGCTTTATTAACACTAGTCTTCATAATATAAGAATAGGTTGGAATGAACCTGGGAAATCCCACCATGCTTAATGGATCCAATGTTATAAATAGTAGATGCTTAACTGTTTGACTGAGATCACCAAATAGAATTTCAGTCTCACAGAATCATAGCATCATGGCAGGAATGGAGTGACCTTGAAGAATGAATACCAAAAATATATGTTTTTAAGAAATTGTTTGGACAGCTATGTGTCATAGTGGATAGAGTACTGGCCCAGGAGTCAGGAAGAACTGAGTTCAAATATGGCCTCAGATATTTACTAGCTGTGTGATCCTGGGCAAGTCATTTAACTTTAACTGCCTCCAATTTTTTTTAAAGAAATTATTCCTTTTTTCTAAGTAGAACCTTCTATCACTTTGATACTTTATCCTAGAAATAAGTCCCAGAGCAAGGATGCCTCTGTGATCAGTACTTCTGTAGAGCATCTTTCTCAATTGTAGATGCTAAAGTCAGTATACAAGCCAGAGAGCTCTGTCAGGAGGAGCTGCCTGGAAACATGTTGTAAGGAGAGAATTTTCCAGGTTATGTGACCTTGCAGAAGTCATTGGAATTTCCTGTACCTCTTTCCCAAACTTCAAAATAGAGATTACTACTAATCTCTGAGCAAATCATGATGAGAAATGACAGAAAGCAGTCTAACTTTATCAATTGTTCCTATAATGAAATTACTTAAGTGCTTTCTAAAAGAGAGCAGGTAGGTGGAAGCCTTCCAGCTCAGATAGAAATGAACATTTGATTATTTCCGCATGGCTTTGCAAATTTCATTCTATTTCTTCTTACTGGGAATATATATATATATATATATATATATTAATATGTGGGCTTTTCATAGTGAATACTATAAGAATTGCCATGTAAGAGGGCGTTAAAGAGAGATGCTTTATTGCGTCTTCTAATTTTAACTGGAAAAACAATAGAAATATATTAAATTAAACTTGGTAAGAAACTGGTCAAAAAGCAGGAAGATGGACTGAAAAGTTATTAGAAGATAATCTTTTCAGTCTCAGGCAAATGAAACCCAAATCAAATTTGCTTGTTCTTTTCTACAGTAATATAAAAATCTTTTTATCTCTCTGACTAAAGTCCTTTTCCAATGCCTCATCATGCTATAATGGTGACCTTTTATTCAAGAAGACTATGTTAAATGAAAAGGCTTTGACTGTGGTCTGGCACTGAACTGTCTGTGTTCCAAAGACCAGCTTAGTTGGCAAAGCTAGGTCATCAGTCACCAAAAGGTGATGTATTTCTTTTCTGTTATGGCAACTCATGAAATCATCTAAGCTTTTTGACCATTTAGCCCCGTCAAATATACACCCAAAGATACATGCAAATTTTATCTATGTGTGTTGAACTACTGAACTAAATTATATATGTGATTCACACATAAAACTTATATAAACAATAAACAACTTAAAAGCATTAAGTACAAATGAAATATTTGGTCCTAGAGTGCATAGAGAGCCACTAGAGGTTACTGACTAAGGGAACAGTATGGTCAGACCTGCACTTCAGGAAAATCACTCTGGCAAGCTATGTGGAAGATGGATTGACTAGAAGAAAGACTTGAGTAAAAGGGAACCAATGAATGTTCTACTAACTTAATCCCACTGTGACCTGGGGCACATCATTGAACCTCTCTAAGCACTGGATTTTCCTCCCTGTCTGTTGAGTGGAGATAGTCACAAAAGGATAAAGCTAAGAAAGGTATAGAAGTAGGGGGGACATGACATGGCAGCAAGGTCTGTGGGATGCTAGAATGGAAAAACAACAAGTTTTCATTGCTGAGTCTGCCATCAAATCCATTTCCTGTGCACCATAACTGAAAAGCTAGTCACACTGACATGTAACTGACAAGTAACATGACGCCAATCGGGAAAGTTTCAGACTCTAAGTCCATTCCTTTTGCCTCTGAGGAGGAGTTTAGTTTGGGGATGACAGGATTTTGGAACCAGAGTTCCTGAGTCTTTATCTAATAACTAATCCTACTGGATGATGTGCATCAAATAGCATCTGGGAACCGAACTGCATAGAAGATGCTCTTTGGTCGTTTTTTACAGGAGAAGAACCCACCAGTGAAGTGGTAAAGAAACTGAATCATATCTTTCCTGCAAATCTTGGGATCTGAGCATCCTGCGTACTGTCTGTGGTCTGCCTGGGAGAGACTGTAGGAGAACAGTAATATAGTAGAAGTTTTATTATGTATTACTTTATTGTATTTATAGATTTTATGACAAGAGTAAAATACTGTCTTGATTATTTGTGTGGATATTCTTTTTTTGGTGAGGAATTAATTCTATTATGCTTTGTGACATGGGCTCAGTAATTTATAGTTAATTGAGCAAGGAGGTGGGGGTTTCTGGTAGACTGGAAGCTCACTGATTAGATAAAGTTGCACCAACTATATTTTCAAGATGGGTCTGAGTTGAGGAGTTAGGGGATATATAAAGTTGGCCACTTTCTAAGATGCATTAGAGACCTTCATATTTTTCCAGCAGATACTTCTGCTGAATACAGGGGACTGTCAGAGCTATCTGGGTGAGGATAAGAAACATCTGGCACCTAATTCTTCTCAGTGAACAGGTTCAGGTTAGTAGCTTATCACCATCTTGATGGCCATCTTTTCCATGAAGCTTTCCCTTATTCCATCATACAAGTGATCTCCTCCTCTAATGAATTCTAATGGCCTGCTTGTATTTTATATGTAATGAGTTTTATTGTGTATTGTAGTTGAGTATTTATTTTATTGCCTTTAATAAATTATAAACTCCTTGTAGACAGGGATCAGTTTTCACTTATCAGAGTAGCCTTCATTATTTAGGGTAGGTCCTTGCATATCTCAGTATAATAAATGTTTGTTCTTTGAAGGAATAGATTAAACTATTTGGTGAAAATGAAGAGAGCCCTAGACTGGGAATCATGATATTTGGGTTCTAGACTCATGTCTAAAACCAACTATGTGACTCTAATTAAGTAAATCACTCAACTCACTTTGTTATTTACCCTCCTCATCTGTTAAATGAGAAGGGCTGGACGAGAAATTAGCACATATTAAACTGTGGATTGAACCTCATATGGAGTCATGAAAAGTTTTGCAATAGTAAAAGGTTTCTGAATGTGCAGTGACCAAAAATTAATCAAAAATCAAATGTGTAATGAATCTGAAGTGTTTCTAGTAGCATTTTCCCATGCTGCATTGAGCAACTTCACTGTAGCCTTGGTCCTGAACACAAAGCATGCACACTTTGCTCTGTGTGTGCTCTCAAACTAAGCAGTGCCACTAATGCTGCCAAAATGTGAAAAGGGATCTCCTGGGGAAAAAGTTTAAGAAGCCCTGGACTAGATAACCTCTAAAGCCCCTTTCAACCCTGAAATTCTATGATCGTATGTAATTTTTCCCCAGATTTTCCTAAATAAATCTTGAAGTCATATGCTATCCTAACTGATTGCAAATATTTCCTTGCTGAGCAAAGCAAAATCTAGCAGGAGGATAGGACTGGGGAAAAAAAAGAAGAGGGAACAAATTCAGAAGCATTTCTTGGCAGATCCATTTTCTTTATCCCTCTGGGGGCACGTTAGTAGTATCAAAATAAAAACGTAAGATTCGTAGAATTCCCTATGTAAATTCTGAATGGTTGATTTCAGAGAAGGCCTTTATTAGTAGTATTTTTATTATGATGATGATTAGCATTTTGTGAAACTATTCAGGAAATGCTTTACTAGTGATGCTTTCCTCCTCCCTAAAGCCCAATTTAATCTGGAGTACTGGGTGATTTTCATGAAAAGGCAAATTTCAGCAATCAGAAAATATTCAATCCAGCTAATGAGTATTTCTTCTTTTTTTCATTTGCTTTATTAAGGAAGATACTTTTAGAAGTGAAAATTTCACTCATGGAGTAAAAAACAAATGGGGAAAAGGGGAAGCCATGTGCTTATTTTTCTTTTTCCCCTTTTAAGAACATCAGTTCTTGATGTCAATGAATAAAATCACTAACAAGAATCTTTATGAGGCCACTATTTGTGAAAGAACTCTCTTAATTTTAGGCTCTTTTCCCCTCGTGGTCTACCTTTGTCTCTTTATGTCTTTCCTGCTCTCTCCCTCTGTCCATCCCTGTCTCTGTTTCTCTGTCTCTGTCTGTATCTCTCTCTCTCTCTCTTTCACACACACACACACACACACACACACACACACACACACACACACACACACACATGATTTAGGCAATACGGTTATGGTACACTACTATACATGTAAAGTGAAAGCATTTTAACCATTAGGGTACTTTCTCCCTTGCACTGTTTGTGGCCTTACCATTGGCTGATGCTTAATGGAAAAAGGATGAATGGCAATCTCAGACAGATCTCTCAAGGACTCTACAAGGTAGGGTGTCCCTTTTCACGCTGAGGAGAAAGGGGGCAGCCCACAGTCCCTATCTCCAAGGAGCAAGAGCACTTTTGCAAGAGGGTATGCCAAGGGTTATATTGCTTGTTGTTTATAACAAAGACAAAATCATGAGTGACAGTAGATATAAATATGATCCATGGTTGAACAGCTTCTCAAATATGTGTATAGCACATGACTGGAGAAGCTTGAAATAAAGTATCTCCAAAAGATAGATTAAAATACTGAAACAGATAACTACCTTTAGAATGAGACAGCCTGGGTTGAGATATAGCTCTAACACTTACCTGCTTTCTGACTTCTCCCTTTACTTACCTGTAAAACAGTGGTAAAAATAAGCAAACTGCCCATGTCACAGGATTGCTATATTAAGTCCAGAACTTTGTAGACATTTATAGTAAGCTATATAAGAGTAAGTCATTATTATCTAAATAAAACATGTATTTTAGTTTATTTTAATTATTTTAAACAAAATTTAATTGATTATATGATCCAATCACTAGAAATGTATTACTATGAGTTCTTAGTTAAACACCAGTCCATGTCTGAGATATCCAAGAAAACATTTAACTTTCATTTTTATTAATTTATAAAATTTGGATATAATCAAACTATAGAAATGAACTCATGTGAGTTTGACTTCAGATAGATGAAGTCATATTTCAGTGTTCAGTGTTATTTCTACATAATAAAACAGAACCACACATTATGAAAAATTCTGAGCTTTGGATAATTTCCAATAACAACTCTGTTACAAATTTCATTTTATTCCCCTAGCACTCCTTTTTCCACTTACTGTCCCAAGTAAGAGTAATGTTAACTAAAATTATAGACGAATAGTTCTCACAGAATAAGGAGAGGGAAAATTCAGAAAGCAAAGGGTTTTTTTTTTTTGTTTTTTGTTTTTTGTCTTGGGTTTTCCATATGAGAATATGAACTGTCACCAGGACATAATAATTAGTATGCTAAGAAGAAGATTCTGTGCAATTTTATTTTCTTGAGGAGCTTGCAGGAGAAAGCCTGTAATTAATTTACACAGAAAACAAACCTCCTGAGTTAATAGGATATTAAGCCCTTTATCTTGACTAACAATGTTATAGAACTTTTAGCTGTATTTTCAACTATATGTTTATATAGCAGCAGGACAACTTACAGTATAACTCTGCCAGAGTTAAACACAACATTAATATAACTATTTCCCATATGCTTCCCATATACTTTTGTCTTAAAATAAGGAAACACTGATGGAGGTTGGTTATATATGTCAGGGCACAGGCACAGAGAGGAAGCTCTCCTTACTAATAATTTGTTGAGGCCTTTAAAATGGAGACTCGGAGTGACAAAATCTGCTAAAACCATTTTATAGTGAACAATGCATGAAAATATGGAAATTAATGTACAATACAATAGAGTCAATTAAAAAAGGCAACTCAAATAACAAGAATAATTTACATATTAAAGGATCAAATGAAACTATTTTTGATTCCTTAATGTATCATAAACAATTGTTCAAGACCAGAGATCATGAACCTCCTCAAACATTTTTTTGGCAATATTGTAGAACATTTTGGTTCTTTGATGGACCTGTGACTTTGCTGATGTGGGTATTATATAAGTCTCAGGTTTTAGCTAGAACCTTTTCTACAATTCTTAACCATCTACTTCCATAAATATTCTATAGCTTGGGTCTTTAATTTTGGATCTGTGAAAATATGTGGATAGATATGCACATATATTTCGATAACTGCATTTCAACATAATTGATATCCATTATAATTCTAGGTATTTTATTTTATGTATTTAAAAACATTCTTCTGAGAAGGGTCCCTAGGCTTTACTAGATGACCAAAGGGGTCCATAGCACAAAAAAAGATTTAAGAAATCTCATCTATAAAGTAGACTAACACACTGGTAACTTCTTGCTCTCTTAATATTTAATGGCCACCAACACAACCCTTAGATTGTCTACCTTCTATCACTTTCTTTCACTACTTGACTAATTAACCTACTTTTATATTCATACACTTCCATGATTATATGTTTTACATAAATTCTTATAACAAGTCACTGTTGTTAATATGCTACAATTACTTTCACCAATCGTATAGAAGGAGAAAAATGGCTTGACTTCCATTTTGCTTTCTTTCTTCTCTGTTTTAGCTCCAATAGGTATACCAGTGGGCAGGCAAACAACCGGAAGACAAATATATGAATTTGATAAAGACCACTGATATAATCCACAAACTGGCTATTCATAGCCTATATAATCAACAGTTAGCTCTGGTTGCCTAAATTACACAGGATATCTGTACCAACCTGGACAAAAAAAGACGCAGTTTTCCTTCACTAATTGCATGCTGAGAGACAAGTTATATTATAAGTACACTTAGCTTTATAAGGTCCTGGGGCATCGTTTGTAAGTACAACTGGCCCCTAATTTTCGATACTTTCTATTTTATTGTTTCCCTCCAGGCTCTTCTTTTCTTGTTCATTAAAAAGAAAAAAAATAACAATTGGGTGCCCACAATATAGAAGGCAATAACGGGAGTCCAGAATCCCAATAATACAAAGACAAAGCAGTATAATTACTTTTTTCTCTATTTTCCCCCTCTTCCGTAAAAATAAATACCCTTAGGCTACCCTTTCTATGACTTCTTTTCCACTTCCAGAACTACCTAGCAATTATTTTCCCTCTTTGATTGGGATAATCTGTATGGAAGAGGTAAAGCAAATTTTTTTTTTTAAAACACACTAGATGAAAAGGATGTATTTTCTCCAAAATGTCCCAAATCAAAAGCTTAGCGAAACGTTCAAATACTTAGAAATAACGAATGTTAATTTTGGAGATAATTATCTCTACCCTGAGAGTAGCCCTACTTGGATCTTTAATCATGACAGACGAGTGACTTTAAAAGAGGGGTGTTTAATCTTCTTTGCATCATGGACCCCTTTGACAGTCTGGTGAGGCTCAGGGATCCCTTTTCAGAATAATTTTTTTAAAAATCATAATTGGAAGAAATGTTTAATTTTGGTTAGAAAAGAGTCAAAATAAAGATGTGATTTTATTTTTATTTTGTTTTGTTTTTTTTAAAGCAGTTGGGGTCAAGTAACTCGCTCAAGGTTACATGGCCAGTCATTATTTATGTGTGGGTGCTCATTTTCTGAGGCCGGATTCGATCTTGGGTCATCCCAACTCCGAGGCCGGTGCTCTTACTCACGATGTGATGTTTTTTTTGCCCATCCAAGTTCACAGACACCCTGAAATCTATCAAAGGGATCCTGGAGCCCAAGATAAGAACCCTTGCTTTAGAAGACAGAAAGAGGAACAGATGACATGCTTTGACTAAATGTTGAAAAGATACACCAAATCATTGTTTTACATGGCAAACTTTCCTTAATCTGATAGACCCAAGCTCTCAAACTTTTGGTATTCTTTTTTAGATACTTGATCAGCCTTGGTTCATTCATATATCCCCATTCCTTCTCTGATGGTTTAACTCAAGTTAAACGGAGTGACCTGGATTTGAATTCTCAACTTTCAAGAGACCCTGGAGTTTAATGCCTTTCTCTAGAATATTTATACTTTCTGATTTTCTGTGGTACTTCCTCTGGTCTGATATTAAGCTCCCAGTATTATACAATAAATAGTTATTCAGGACCCAAGATCATGGCCCTGTCCCAGTCCTTTTAAGAATGGCTACAGCTGTCAGCCATTAACATTTGACTTGCTGCCACCTAGTGGTATGACAAGACAAACCATAAGGAAATTTGAGATGGGACAAAGAATTATTTCAAACTTCTCTGAACACCTTCTTATGAAAAGAATATGGATTATGCAGATCATCTTGAAAGTTCCTTCCAAATTGTAATAAACATCTTGATTATTAATAAAAAATTAATGGCATTTACTATAGCTAGTATATTAATTTTAGGTAGGTGAAATGGATAATATCATAGAGTTGTATTTTTTCTGTTCTCTATGTATATGTTTGTGTGTACATAGACATATATATATATATATATTTATGTACACACACATACACATATACTTTATACATTGGGGCACCTTATATAACCTATGTGTACAATATACCTGGTGGATAGGACTTGTGGCATAGTTTTACTATATTAAATGATAAAGTTTGTTTTATCTTGAATTTTTAAAAATCATACTATTAGCCATATATGTGTGGGGGTTTTTAATGCCTTGGTCAGGGGCACAAACTCAAATCTTTCCCATCGTACCTAGTGGGAAACTTTTTTTTTTTTTAACTTTAGAGTAATTTTTTTTTCCTGGAAAACATGTTAAAGCAGTTAAAAATAATGATGATAATACAGGGACTAATAAGAAATTGTAGAATCTTAGATAGAACAGTGAACTCTGATACTGACTAGCAATGTGAGCCTGACATGCTCAGCTCATAGCCCCATCTTTTCTGTTGGTCAAGTAGCACCTTCTCCTTAGGCTCCACCCTGTTACCCCTTCCACATGTAATTCAGAGCAGCTTTTTTCCTTTATTCCTTTACCAAAATAACTTTTGTATTGCAATGGATCGCAGAGTGTCAAAAATGGAAGAGACCATAGAAACCACTAGTTCAACCCCCTACTTTTACAGAAAAGGGAACTGAAATTCAGAAGCAATTTTCCTAAGTCACACAGCTGGCCATTTCTAACTTCTGCTCTCATGCAGGGCTCTCGATATTTTTAAATAAGCTCCTTATTCTTCTTCCTTTACTCATGGTCATGAAATTTAGCTTTCAATCCAACATATAAAAGGTAACAAAACTCACCAATTTGTGTCTCAAGGCTTCTCTTTTTCCCTCTTCAGAGAAGAATCAGGGAGCAATGAAAATCACTTTAGCATGGTTGCAGATGGTTCTAACTACTCTGATTAGCTCAAGTAGGGCCTAGAGAAACACATGCATTTGACCTTTTCTCCAGTAGCTGCTATTAAAGGCTTTTTTTGGACTGCTGAATATAGGGCTCAGGGACTGCTAAATTTGTTTTACAAATAATTTAAACATATTTGAATGGAATGTGTCGGAAAAGTTGATTAATACTTCAAATAAAAAAACAACATAATAAAGGAAACAAAATGATACAATGGGGAAAGAACTAAGGAAAACCAAAGAACTGGCATCCAAGGAGATGCTTTAGATTGCCCCTTAGGACAGTTGGCGAAAAGCTAAACAAATTATGGTGTATGAATGTAATGATATGTTATTTCATCATAACAAATCATGAGAGAGATGATTTCAGAGAACCCTAGGTAGCATGAATTGAAGGAAGAGCACAATGGAGAGAAGGCAGGAGTACAATTTGCCCAAAAAGAGTATTTATAGGAGGAAAAAAAAACCCAACCTAACAAAACACTTGGGAAGAATGAACAATGCTCTTTGATGCAATGACAAAACACAGGCCCTAAAATGAAGCATATAACCCAGCTCCTGAAAGAGACTTGATGGATTCAGAGTTCAGAAAGAGACCTACTTTTTTTTGTTTGTTTTAGGACATGAACAATATGAGGATCCATTTTGTTTGTCTGTGCTTATTGGTCAAAAGGTTGATTCTTTTTTTCCTCTTGGTTTCTAATTGGGAAGGGGATGGTGCCAGGAGAAGAGATTGGCAATAGTGGTGTCCAAAAAACATTTTTAAAAAAAATGTGCAAAACAGAAGGAAGCTCAGGAACAAGTACCAACAAGCAGAACAGTTTTGAGAATGATGTATAGAATTTATGTACTTTTACAAAAGCAATAGAAGTAGAGATTTGTGGTTTCATATAGAATCGTGTGATCTCTCATATGGAAAGAAATGTTCTCTTTTCAGAAGGAAGGAAGGGACAGAGGGAGGAAGAAAGGAAGAAAGGAAGGAAGGAAGGAAGGAAGGAAGGAAGGAAAGAGGGAAGGAGGAAAGGAAGGAGGGAAGGATGGAAGGAAGAAGGGAAGGATGGAAGAAGGGAAGGAAGGAAGGAAGGAAGGAAGGAAGGAAGGAAGGAAGGAAGGAAGGAAGGAAGGAAGGAAAAAAGAGTGAGTACTGGCTTAATATCAGAGGGTCTGGGAGCCTATCCTTCCTCTGATACTATCTATGTGACTTTGGGCAAGTCCATTCACTTCATGTACCTCAGTTACATCAACTAAAAAAATGAGGGGGTTGGGCCTGATGGCCTCTGAAGTACTTCCAGCCCTAGACTTAATGATCACATGATCCTCTAACTTTGAATAGCATAGTTTGGTAGAGAATGTGGGAGGGACACAGGAAGTTGGGGGTGGATGGGTATTTCTACTTGGCCTTTAAAGTTGATTTGACTGGAAGTTTGAAAGAACTGTTTGTGGATTTCCTAGTCTCACAATTCTGCCATGTGTGCAATGTTATATAAACTGCTTGAAATATTAATTGAGAAACTGTCAAGATGCCAGAAAAGCATTACAAAAACTAAACTGTGTATTGAATTAAGGCTATTTTAAAAAAATCAGTAATAGAGGGAGCATTTGTAAATGTAACAATATAAAATGCAGTGGGGTACAGTAAGGCAGGGTAAAATCAGCAGAGTAAAATACGGTAAACTATGTCTGCTTTCTTTGAATTTGGCTCTGGACATAAAAGGAAATAGCAATTAATCAAGTTCTATGAAAATATGATGCAAGTTAGAAAAAAGTGAAAATACACAGTATACTCTGAATTAAAGTATTTACTAAAACTTCCTCTTTTATTCTAAAATATTAGTCTAAATATCATAAACAATGAATTGTTTCCCATGGTGTTCATGTTGAATTAATAAAATCTACATAAAGAATGACCTAACATTGTCTTATTACAATTTCATGTTCTTTCCATTAAATCCAGATTATAATTATTAATCCAGGAACATCATCATTATGATTTATGTCTTAAAACATTAAAGCAAAATATCTATGTGTGTATATATAAAACCATTTATGTATATACATATGCATTTGTATGTATGTTTGTATGTAGGTACATAAACACATAAATGTATATATATGTGTGTGTGTGTGTGTGTGTGTTTTATGGTTTTCTTTCACATGAAGCACAAGCAGATGGCTTTCTCCTACTTCAAAACTGGGCCTGCATTGTCCTTCTTAAAAGAACAAAACTGTTGTGTACAATGCACAAGGAATGGACACAGGCAAGTCTGTATTTCCCAGTCTGCTGTGAAGTAGTCACAAGTTCACTTTAAGGACTCTGCCTTGTAGGAGACTGTGTGCCTATGATACTGGATAATTGCATCATAAGGAAAAGATGAGAATGTAGATTAGTCACTAGTCTTGTTGGATAGGAGGGAGAGTTGGGTCCAGAGGTAATGAGATATCTGACAATAATGGGGAAAGAAGGATGGCAAGAGCAAGTCCTATGGCCTAAGTAGAAGTCCAAGTAGGGTACCATAGTGGGGACCCTGTGACTTGGGCAGAGGGAGAGAGAAAAGGAAAGCTCAGGCCTTAGCTTGATTCACATCCAAGGGTACTGCTTGCTAGCCAAAGTACTCAAAACCTATTGGACATTAATTAGATGCTAAAACAAATAAGTTTAAGTTATTTTATCTAAAAGAGCCACACTTAAATACTTAGAATGGCACACTTAAATACGCTAGAATGTCCAGTTAATTACCCTGCATTAAGGCAACAAGCTAAAAAACAATAGATGTGACTTACTAAATACTTAGCGCTATTGATGTTGGGGAAAGTGTGAGGGTACCCATTTCAATGATAGCACAGATAAATGGAAGCACACATTCCATGAGGGCAGAGATTCCCAAGCAAACCTTGCATCTTATCTAGCAACTGGCACAAAGTTCTACATGCAGTACACATATAATAAATGTTTCTTGTATTTCTAAGAATATGCTCACTTCCAAACCAAGCCACTCATTTTAGCACACATTATGACATGTCATTAGTGGGGAGGTAGTAATAGTTGGAGTCACATTGCAAATGTCATGTGACAAGGCATATATTTCACCCTGGCAATCAAAGAATCATAAAAAGATAGTCTCTTAAAACTGAAAGAGATCAGAGAAATCCTGCTGTTCAGTTTTCAAACATTTCACTGTAGGAGAAAACTTCATATTAAACAAGACTATGTTAGAGCCTTTACAGGAAAATCTTTTAAACTATTTTAGAATGTCTTCTACTAAAGGTACAAATCACAGAAAGCTCACTATTTATGTATGTAAATAAGAATGATATATAAATTACATAAAATTATGTATTCATATATTATATATACACATATGTAATCTATACATTTATAAATCAGAACAATTTTCTGTTGTATTCAACGATATTATAATTTATTTTGGATTTTTTAAAGTATTTGAATATTTGCAGTCAAAAAGTGTTTTATGGGGCTACTAGGTGGCATGGTGAATAAATAGAGCACTGGCCCTGGAGTCAGGAGGACCTGAGTTCAAATCTGATCTCATACACTTAATACTTACTATCCCTATGACCTTGGGCAAGTCACTTAACACCAATTGCCCTGCCCTTCCCCCTCCAAAAAGCAAAAAAAAAAAAGTGTTTTATGGCTGGAGATAAAACTGCATGTAATAAGTTGGTATATAAAATCTTTCCCAACAATTTAATTTTCTCATTGCCAAGTAGGTAGCAGTTTTATGGAGGACTATCCTAATTTACCAATATTTCCATTCAAAAAACTGAAAGTTTGGGTGGCTAGGTGGCACAGTGAGTAGAGCATCAGCCCTGGAGTCAGAAGGACCTGAGTTCAGATCCAGCCTCAGACACTTAATGCACACACAAACAAAAATCTAGCCATGTGACCTTGGGCAAGTTACTTAACCCCAATTGCCCTCCAAAAAGCAAAAAATCAACAACAACAAAGTTTTCTGTGAAAGTTGCTATTTTGTTCATAAATGCCTTATGATTACTTAGAACCAGAGACCTATTTTCCACCCAAATGTGGCAATATCACATAGAGTTCGAATCAGAATCATAAGTAGACATATATAGCTATGGTAAGATTTTTTTTTTCTATTTTTGGACACAGCACCTAAATGAAATCCACAAATTTTTGTTTCATTAGCTTCTTCTTGGTCACTTAACTTTTGCTCTATTATCTCTTCAAACTTCCCAATTCTACCTAATCATTCATAATGGTCACCAGTACACAATTATAGTCAGATAAAGTCTAATAGGATATAAATGGACACTGATTATCATATAAATAGTGCGGAGAGATGAACACTTAACTGACCATGCACTATACCTTTGTGGACTCATTTAAAGAATGAACCAAGAGGAGGTTAACACTTTTTTGTCTTGTGATCAGTTTTAGCTGATTATTATTGGTTTTCAGCATTGGGTACTGTGGCTCACAGAGAGCCTGAGTTTGAATTATGGGATCACTTTAAAGAGTATCACAATAAAGTAGGAAAAATAATTTTTATTGAGGATGATAAAGATTAAAGATTAAACTGGAGAGTAGTAAGCTGGCAAAAATCCCTACCAAACCTTCAGGCTAGTGTTGGAGAAAACTTCCAGAATCACTGACAATTCACAAATGGGCTTCATAGAATTTAATTGGGACAATCTCCTTTTAGTTGGACTGCTCTTTAGCTATGCAATGTAGGGAATCATGGTAGGTCTTGGGGAAGTGGAAGGGAAGGAAGCAGTTCAGACCACAGTCCCAACTTGGCTTGTGCAGGTATTAAATATAGGTCTGTTCACTGGGTTCTGACACTGACTACCATTAACTGAAACAAAGAATCTCTTGTTTGCCCTGTTTTTCTGGATCAGGTCTTCTGGAAATTCTGTCTCCTATGTGAACACATACATTGTTTGAACCAACTCAGACAATAAAGCAGATTATAGTTTTGTGTTTGCTTGTCTATTGTGCTCTTTCTGTAAAGCACATAGGGTGGCACAGTAGACTGAGTCCTATATTTGGAATTGGCAAGATCTGAGTTCTGATCCTATACCTTATAAATGTATTAGTTACGTGATACCAGACAACTTCTCTCAGTCTCAAGTTTTCTTATATATGAAATGAGGATAAAAATAGTACCTAACTCACAGGGCTGTTTGTAAGAAATGGATGAGATAATGTAAAGAATTTCTAGATTTTAAAATCCAATAAAATTATTATTGTTATTTTATAAAACTCCAGGTTCCTATGGAACAGAATTTGAAAAATGCTGATCTTGGCTAACATATTCATTTTACAGACAAGAAAACTGGGATTTAAGAGATGGCAAGAACTTCTTAACCTGGGATCTATGAATTTGTATAAAATAAATATTTTGATAAACAATTTCCATATAATTGATTTTTGATAATTCTATGGGTTTTATTTTATGCATTTAAAAACATGATTTTGGTGATGGGTCCTTAGGCTTACTAGACTGCTATGATATACAAAAAAGTTAAGAATCCTTGTCTTAACCCAAACACAGATCTAATTAATTTTAAAGCTAAGACTAGAATCTAGTTTTATTTCTTCCCAGTCCAAATGCTATTTTTAATATAATATACTTCCTCTTTCTCAGTCATAGGAAAAATTAAGAGCTAACATTTGTTTTCCATACTATGATTAAGAATCAAGGTGCTAATTAAAGTGCTGCCTTTTTGATCTGTATTTCTATAACTAAGGAATAACAAACAAGTAAGTCATCAGCCAAAGGGATAACAAATTAAAATGATAATTATTGAAGCCTTCACAGCTTTGCAATTGAAGATCCATTTCCTCCTTGAAATAAAACAGAATAGTCATTTCTTATGAAGTACCTTCACACTGGGTGTTGCAGTTATCCAATTATACTTCTGCTTAATGACGAAAGGAAAAAAAAATAGGCTGATTCCAGCAACTGACTCTTCACATTTCTGGGCTGACTGGTAACGACAGGCTTGTTATTTACACATCTGAGTTGAGAGTATCAGTTGAATTGCCCAAACTGCCATATTGAGTTAGACAAATGGTTCACCCAGATCAATATTTGTCATTTTCAGTGACAGCAAAGGACCTATGAACCATACAGGTAATTATCCTCCATGGCATCATCACCATCAAAGAAAGACTCAAGGAAAATTTAGAGCACAAGTAAGAAGTTAACATCTTAAATAATATTTTTGTTTCTTATACAGAGAGTGTGGTATAATGGATAGGTTGTTGGACTTTGATTCAGGGAGACCTAAGTTAAAATCCTGCCTTTTAACTTTTTATGTGACTCAGGAAACTCCATTGCACTTAACAGTTTGTAGTCTACCTGGAGGGCGAAGTTACTGTACTGTAACTTCCCCAGTCATCAAGTCACAGGTCTCTTACTACCATTCCTAAACAATAATTTATAATAATAATAATAATAATTAACATTTCTATAGTGCTTACTATGGGTCAGGCACTGTGGTAAGAGCTTTACAATTATTAGCTCATATTATCCCCACAATGAGCCTGGGAGGCAGGTGTTATTAGTACCTCATTTTACAGAGGAAGAAACTGAGGTCAACAGAGTGGAAGAGACTTTTGCAGGGGAACACAATAACTAGGAAGTGTTTGAAGCCAGATCTGAACTCAGTTCTTCTTGACTCAGTTCAGCATACTATTCTAATTACTCTCACCTAGATACTTCCTGGTATTGTTTTATCCCTTCCTTTTTTCATCCTCACTTTGTGCTCCTAATATTACTTTTGGATTTCCATTCAAGTTAAGGATTTCAACGTTATATAAAAGTTTGAATCCTCTGAACCCCTTTCCACTCCCCCCCCCCCAAATGAAGTATATATTTTCTTGCCTTGCTTCACTGAAGAAAGAAGTCCCAAGGAGCTATGTTATGTGTCTGTTTCCCCTTTGCCTTTTGGAATCTCTAGCTTCCTTCAAGAGATGGCTCATGGGCCATACCCTATGGCAGCCTTACAAGCCCTCTCACTGTTGGTGCATGGCCCCAAATTCCATGCATCCATACATCTTTTTACATGTTTATCTCCCCAGGAAGAGGTAAGTTTCTACAGAGTAGAGCTGGTATTCTTTTTACCTTTGTGTCTCTAGGAACACAGCACAATTTCTTGTACAGAGTAGGGGCATAATAAATGTTTATTTGACTGGATTGGAATGGTCACAGTCTGAGAAAAACTGCCTATACTGGATTTGTGACTAGAATGCTGTGTTCACATCAATGTTATTGAGCGCCTGGTTCATTAAATGTGCCACCCTTTGGCTTTCAGGAAACATTTGTTCCTGATATTCATTCTAAATGAGCTGGCATAGAAAGCTCCCTAAAACAGCTGGATTCCACTATTAAGGTTTGCATTCTAAAATGTACAAGGAAAGAAGAAAACAAACATTTAGAAAGTGCCTACTATAAGCCAGGAACTGCACCGTGACATAAATATTATCTCATTTGATCTTCACAACATTTCTGGGAGGAAGGTGCTATTATTATGCCTAGAGGAAGCTGAAGCAGGCAGGAGTGACTTACCTGGGGTCACACAGCCAGTAAGTGTCTGGGGCCACATTTGAACTCAGGTCTTCCTGACTCTCGGCCCAGCACCCTACCCACTGAGCCACCAGCTAGCTATCTAGGTGTACAATGAATAGAATCAATAGCATGATTCCCTTCTTAAATTTCTCATGGCATTGCCAGACTTCTCTTTCATATTCATCTCCCTTTTCTTTGCACCATAATTATATAATTGTCCTTACATTCCATTACAATTTAAACTCCTTGAAGGCAGGACCTGTGTTTTATTTCCTCAGCACCAAACACAATACTTTACATATACTAGGTACTTAAGAAATACTAGCTAAAGTCAAGAGCAAGGTTTTCATCTCACCTCCAGTAACTTCCTATGTAATCACAGGTAGGCCATGGGAAACCACTCTGGGCCTGGATGCCTTCATCTATAAGTTAAAATTCTAAGAGTCTAAAGATCCTTTAATTGGTCAATGGATATAGATCACTCTAATGGTACTTTGGGCAAAAGACAGTATTTTGGTGTGTGTGTGTGTGTGTGTGTGTGTGTGTGTGTGTGTGTGTACACATACTCACCTGCATGGCTACCCTTTTGACTGGTTAATGAACAAACAAATTGGCACAAGTCTCAAGCACCTCAGAAACAGGCTAGTTAAAATAGAGTGAGATTCACTAAAAACAGTTTCAGGCACTGATTGGCAAATTGGCTGGTTTGATTTTTTGCTTTGTTTTGTTTCATTTGGGGGGGGGTTTGGGAGGTTTTTTGCTTTTTTTTTGGGGGGGGGACTGTCATTTGTTCTTGAAGAGGACCAAAATGACATCAGTATTTTAGAGTCAAGTTAGAGCATGTCTGACTGTGGCTGATCAGACCAATACTAGCTGAGACTGGCAAATAGGTAATCCATAAAGAAGGTAATTGAAATGACTTCTGGCAGATAGCTTTTAGTTGATGTCAAAATAATATTTAGCATCTTTAAATTGTCTTACGGTCCAGAAAAAGACATCTGAGCAAGATTCAGGGAACCATGAATGAGCAGGAGGTCTATGAATCTGAAACCACAGAAAGCATCAGAAAACCACAGAAGTTAATGATGTAGATCCACATCCCATCAAACCACAAACAGACCCTATAGCTTAAACATTTGGAATTATCTATAGATGGTCTACTTTGGTTAGACCAAAATTTAATCATTAAAATAATCAGAAGCATATAAAAATGAATTTATAAAGAAAAATCTCTTATAGGAGAATTTCTCAGCATGGTAGAGGGCTAAGAACACTGGTTTTGGCCTCAAGTCTCTCCCCACATCAGTCCATCCTCCACTAGGGTCCCTGGTCACTTCTCTTTCCCCTCCCACCCAGTAAACTCCAGTGACTTCCTACTAGCTCCAGGATCAAATATAAAATTGTGTACAACTTTTTAAGACCTTACCTAGCCCCTTCCTACGTTTTCCAGTATTCTTAGAGCTTTTCCATATGCTCTGCAACCCAGTGACACTGGCCTCCTTGCTACTCTTTAGGCAGGATACTCTACCTCCTGATTCCATGCATTTTCACTGGTTGGTTTCTAGAGCTGGAATGTTCTTTCTCTTTCACCAATGCCTGTTTTCTGGGCTTTTTTTTTTTCAAGTCCCAACTCAAATCTCACTTTCTGTAAGAAACTTTGCCCTGTTCCCTTTAATGTTGGTGTTTCCACTCCTAAAATTATCTCCAATTTATTCCATTCATACCTTATTTGTATGCAGCTGTTTGCTTGTTTTCTCCGTCACTAGACACACACTCTCTGTTTCTCTGTCTCTGTCTCTCTGTCTCTGTCTCTGTCTCTCTCTCTGCCTGTCTCTGTCTCTCTCCCCGTGTGTGTGTCTCTCTCTGTCTTTTTACCCCATCTCCCTCTCTCTTTCCTCTCCTCCTTCTCTCTCTCTCTTTTTTCTCCCACTCTCTCTCCATGATCAATTACACCAAAATCAGTAGCTCAGGATTTCAATCACCTTCTTTGGGTATACAAATTTCCAATTCTTACCATTATCTATTTCTTTTCATAGTGTCATAACTGTATAGCATTCATTGTTCTAGGATGGAGACCTGGGCTCTAGGCCTCCCTATACCACAAACTTACTATGTGACCATAAGCAAGTAAATTCTATTCTTTAAGACTCAGGTATTATTTTTTTTAAACAGTAAAACGAAACAATACAACAATTTATGGGACCTTGCTGCGCCCTCCCCAAGGTCTTTTAAAATTCATAACAAAAGCTCACAAACTAATCAAAGGCATATAACTAACCACTATCTATAAAGAGACACATACACAGTTCTCCAAGCACGAAGAACTAAGTAAAGAACTAGAAATTAAGGGTTATGAGAGTTAAATCTCTGCTCTACCATTATGTTATAATAGACCATTTTTATAGATGACAGCAAATAATAAAGACACGAATGAGTAATGTGTTTATTTGAACAAGTACTAGCTGTTATTCCATTTGAACTTTAATCAAGAATTACATTTCTCCTTGTAGAACTGAGCAATTTTATGAGTCTACACCATGACAAGCATGTCTCACCATGTATACCCTGCTTAGACATCCTCACCTGTGAAATTCTCAGATTAAAAAAAAAGGTTTAAGCAACCCTTTTGATTACTATATGTATCAGATTCATTAAAATATATATATATTAGACATAAATGTATGCATATTTCATTTTAAAATTTGTTCAGTTTTTTCTTTTTTTTTTCTTTTTTTTTGCTTAAGACCACAATGGGAGACTATGCTGAACTAAGAACCAGAGACCAAAAGACTTTCTCTGGAACAGAATGATGTCCATGATTATATACATAGAAAGGATTAAAACAGTACAGTGTTTTTACTGTTTAGCACAAGCAAAGAGTGATCTCTACAACAAGGTACAAAGCTTGCAGTCTCAAGGGTCACATGAAAATCTTGGAGAATGGTGGCAGATGCTGAAGTGTTCCTTGGAAAATTCAGGCTGGCAGAATAAATGTTTTCAAGGACGAAGAGGGGAGGTGGATGCTATAGAAACCAAGACTATTCTTGTGGGAAAATTCCCAAAGTGAGTAGGTAAGGCTGGCAAAGAGCAAAGTCAGGATAATGAATCTTAGGTGACCTAAAGATATGGAAGCAAGGTCTAAATGATCATGAAAATTGTGACTTAAAATAAAGCTATTATAATTGAGGTATGACCTCTGAAAAAAACCCAAAATCATTTACCCACCAGCCTGTCAATGAAGCCTAACATTCTATCATTAGAGACTAATTGTCACAAACAGTTCTTAAATCTTAATCAGATATTTGCATTTTAATGTGAATTGGTTCATAAGAGTATTTTATTGAGAATAAATTCTGATGGGGGGCCATGAGGTCACTAGGGTGAGAAAGGGAATTTGTGAAACAAAAGTCTCTAATAGAGAGAGTGGAATTTTTTTTAATCTCATTTATAACCTCACCAAGGACTATTCATGAGAAAGGACATTAAAAAAAAATTTTTAACCACCATTCTGTTTGGTTGAGCCAATAAAATTATTTGTCAATTAGTAGGGAAAAAATTGTCAAATTACTAAATTGATCCACCAATTATTTTTAGTAAGTTCAATTACTCTGTTAAGTTATAGCCTACATGGGAAAAGAACTTTGCCCTTCACACAGAGTCTCGGACCTATAGGGTGATATAAGAGGAAGAAGAGGACTATGTTTTTAACATCAGAAAATATTAAAATACTTACAGCCAGCAGTGAGTTTGGCCATTTGATGTAATTTAACTTTCAGGAAAGTTTATGTCTGATTTATATCTTTCCAGAACAAAATCCAACACACAGTTTTGTTTTCAATATTTGGTTCAATTCTATGATTTGCAGTAGATTTCCATTGTCACCTATATTAATAGAGGGTACTTGGCATAGGGAAAAGAGTGCAAGTTTTGGAGTCAGCAAGACTCCAAATATCCTAGTAAATATCCTACCTTTGACACATTCTGGCTGAGTGACCTTGAGCAAGTCACAGGTTAGAGAGCTGCATTGGTAAAGGGCATTTTTGTACATGGAGTGTACATTCAAAACCAATGAAATAACAGGTATAGTTTAAAAAAAGGAGAAAATGTTTTATAATCTATGCCCTCAATATGGTAAGTCTGGAGGACATAAATCCAAACCAACATTTATATTAGTTATTAGATAAACACAGCATCATACTCAGAAGCTACCTCATTGTCTACATACTGTACACTTTTTCTAGGTGGGTCATCTGTGTTTCCCTCACAGATTTGCACAGTCTTCAACATGATAGGCATGAAACCCAATAAATGCTTGCTAAATTGAATTGAATATGATAGACTAAGAGAAACTAGAAAAGGTGCACAGTGATTTCAATGTTAAAAATAAAACTGCTTCATTAGATGCTACATCCATAATTTAGGGAACTGTGATTTCCTTAGAGTGGGAACTTCTTCCACCTACAGGTCTATTACTTCTAGTTTAAAAGAATTACTCAAGGCTCAGAGAGTATAAGTGACTTCCCCATGATCACCCAGCTAGCCATGATCAGGTAATGGAATTCAATCCAGTTGTTCCTGACTCTGAGTTCAGTGTTTTATCCTCTATGCTGCTTCTCACTGGGTGTTACAATGATTACTACCTCCAGTTGCTTTCAGACCCTTGGAAAAAAGTGGAAGCATGAAATACTTTTTACAGTGAGCTACAGTGTTGGGGTTGAGTCAAATAATGCATAGTTAGTTATAAGCAGAATTTTAGGTATTGTTGATATTCCAGCTGGGTTCAAACACCAGACAATTTGGTCTTTAGCATAGCTAAAAATACGTACTGCTACATGAATTCTGAGTCAACAAAACTTGAAAATATGCAATCTGAACGAGTTTGTCCAAACCTGACCTTTGCAAGTCACTTCTGATGAAACATCAGAGAAGCAGGATGTTAGTAGCGTTCACATCAGCTAAAGCAGCCATCATTTGGGGGCAGAGGGTGAAACTGTCACTATCCCCCTTTCTACTTAATTCGGCAAATAAATGTCTGTACTTAAATTTTAGAAACAAGCAACAGAGTTGAAGTAAACTTTTCCAAACTCAACCTTTGCTTGAGAAAAACAAAACAGGCTGTTATTCAGAGGCAGTATGCCAAGTGGACTGCATACTTTTCTTGGAGTCTGAGACTTGATCGCTGCTTCTATGACCCTGGGCAACCAACTCAACCTCTCAGTGTCCCAGGCAAACCTTTAAGATGACAAGTTATACAACAACCATGCAAACAAACCAACTCCCCCCTCCCCAATGTTGTAATGGCTAAGTTTTTAAAAATATTTTGGGGGCAGTGGAGGCTGATTTATGAGAATATGATTCAAGTGAAAAAAAATTCAATATTTTTTCCAAACAAATCCTTTAAGTTACATGAGTGAAATCATTGTTCTTAGTCACACTGACAAGTCAGTCATATTAACTAGTACATTTGTCAGGGGTTATCAAAGGCAAACTTTCTTCTCCTTGTGAATCACCAGCTTTTAGGTATACAGGCCAGCAAAGAGTATAATGTTGCAGCAGCTCACATTTCTGTAATGTTCACATACTCTGTAGTGTTCAATGTGCTTCCTAGCAGATGACTCAATAAGGTGGGTTCGGGTATTCTCATTTCTATTTTAGAGATAAAGATATTTAGACTCATAGGATATTATAGATTTGCCAATGGGTAAAGAACCAGTAAGGGGCAGAGCTAACATTTGAATGCAGTTGTCTCATGACACCAAATCCAGAGGGGTTTTGTTGTTGTTATTGGTAGTAGAGGTGGGTTTTTAATCATTTTACATTTTACTTTAACCATTTCACTAATGGTGAGTAAAATGCCTGACATTGGACATTACTGAAACAAATGAACAACAAATATGCATGTATGTATGTATAAATGGGTATGTGTACATATATACATTATATTACCTAATTCCAATAATGAAAAAGAGACCATTAACAAGCACTGGATTACTGAATTCAGGAAATAGCTATTAAATCCCATGTGGGTTGGAATACAGGGCTGTTGATAGGCAGTAATATCAAATAAATCTAGAAAGGAAGAAGATAGATTATGCCAGACTAAAGAATTTATATTGGGGCAGCTAGGTGGTGCAGTAAATAGAGCACTGGCCCTGGAGTCAGGAGGACCTGAGTTCAAATATGGCTTTTGACACTTAACTAGCTGTGTGACCTTGGGCAAGTTACTTAACCCCAACTTCCCTCCAAAAAGAAAAGAAAAAAACAAAACAAAAAACAAAATAATTTATATTTATCCTAGTGGTAACAGGGACCCACAAAAGATTTTGGGTCAGGGTAATGACATAGGTAGATATGCATATTAGGAAGCTTATTTTGGCAGATGTGTAGAGGAGAAGGGAGAGACTGGAAGCAGGGAACCTAATTAGGTGTTACTGCCATAGTTAAAGATATTATAAGGGCCTGAGATAGAGTAGAATTCATGTTAATGGACAGAAGGAGAGAGATGTGCAACAACTTTTATGCCACTTGGCAATAAATTGGACACCAAGGTAAAGGCAGAGAAAAAATCAAGGATGACCCAAAAGTTTTGAACCTGGCTAACTGGGAAGATAGACAAATAGGGATGTTTGAAGGAAGGACAAGTTAAGTGGGGGATATGTTTCATGTTCACGTTTGAGATGCTTAGAGAGCAGGTAGGAAGAAAATGTCTAGTGAGTAGCTAATGATTCTGAATTTAGAATTCAAGGTGGAGATTTCAGATGGATACATTAATTTGGAAGTTGTCTTCATATAGATGACAATCAAACCTACAGTATTAGATAAGACATCAAGAGAAAGAATATAGAGACAAAAGACCCTGCACATAATCCAAGCAGGAGACCAAAAAGGGGTGGTCCAACAAGGGAGCAAAACCAAGGGGGAGCTGTTTAACATAAACTCACGAGGAGAGAGTATGAAGGATATAAGTGATTAACAATATGGAACGCTACAGAGAAGGCAGAATTATAGGAACTAAGAAAAGGAAGTTAGATCTGGCAATTGAGATATTGTTATTATTAGTTAATAAACAAGCATTTAAAATTTTTTTCAATAGAGAATGATGGACTTGTGGTCAAGAAGACCTGAATTAAAATCCTATATCAGATAGTAGCAGTGTGACTCTGGACAAGTCACTTGTCTATTCCTCAGTTTTTGCATTTATAAAATGGGAATAACAGGAACACTTACCTCACAGGGTTGTTATGAGAATTAAGTGAGATTTTATTTATTTATTCAGATAGATAGATGATAGATACACACACACACACACACACACACACACACACACACACATATATATATATACGTACATACACACATAAATAATTATATGTATATATGATGATTTGTAAAACTTAAAGTACTATGCCAAGGATGATGACGAAGACAATGATGTTGAAGAAAATGATACTGAACCCACTGTGGTCAAGCCATTGTGGTAAAACTGTGGGAAGATAGGGACAAAAATGAAATTATCCCTTTCTTCGTGGAGTTTGTATTTTAATGAAAGATGCAACATATTCATATATCAGTATATATGAGGTATATTTACAAGGTTGAATCTAGAAGAGAACCAGGAATTCCAGAGATGGGGTTGATGAGGGAGTACACGATAACCTTAGAGAAAACAATATCAATCAAAGGATGAGGTCAGAAGTGGGATGACTGGAAGTAGAGAAGTGATGGTTTTTGGTGAAGTAAAGCCCACATGGGTGGACAGCTTTTCCTCAGGGTTTGGTGGTTAGAGAAGAAACATAGGACGATTACTTTGGGGGACAGTTTGGCCAAAGGATTTATTTTTTATTTTGATACTTTTTTTCAAATGGGGCAAACCAGTGTTTTGATAGGCAGCAAGGAAGGAGCCAGTTCAAAGGAGAGTGTCTAAAAATGAAAAAGAAAGAGGGAAACACCTGAAGGAGATGGAATGGAGGACACAAGTTGAAGTGTCTCCTTGGAGATGAATGTCTAAAGATTTTGAGGGATGGAGTAGGAGAGACAAGAGAGAACAGGATGGCTAACCTCAATCTCTTCTTCAATTAGACAATTAACAAAAAATCCGACTGTGTTTAACTCAAAGGTAGTATAAGGAAGGTCTATGTCTCATGAAGTTAGCTTTTTTATGTAGAAAGGGTCTTTTCCATATTACCTTACCTGCATATCCTTTATAATCAAGATTCTCTTAAGTTTTCCCTGGTTGTCCTAATCATGAAGATAAGCCAGGTAATACAGTGGATAAACTGCTGAAGAGCTGCTTGAGACCTGCTTTAATCACTTTCTAGATGTGTGATGCAAAGCAATTCACTTATCCTTTCTCAACCTCAGTTTCCCCCTCTGCAAAATGGGGATAATAATAGTCCTTACCTTGAAGAATTGCTGTGAGAATCAAATAAGGTAATGCTGTTCAAAGTGATGAATGTTAGCTATTTCTATTATTATCGTGCCCTGCCCCAAATAACCCTGTATTAAATGAATTTGTATCTATGTTATTCTTGCAGTAGAATTTATGCTTCTTGCAGGCAGGGCCTGTTTCATTTTTTTTTTCTTAGAAGCCACAAAGACTTGAATGTTGTATTTAATAGCCATTTGTCGAAATAAGTCAATGTTCTTTCCTCCTGTTGCTTCATCTGGCTAACAACATATGACAATGTTAACCTTGGTTGCATTTGCATTGTGTACACTATTGGAACCTATCTAATGGAATGAATGGAATCTTTGATCCAAGTACCTATGAAACAATCCCTTTGACCATGTACCTAAAAAGTCTTCAAAGGCCCAGAAAATTTATTGTTCTAGATGTATAGTCACACTGGAAGGCCAAAACTTAAAAACGAGGGAAAAATAGGTTTCATTGGCAATGTCATATATTCTCCTCCCCATCCTTAGGATCATGTCATATAGTGTTGTATCATGTATAAGACTCCATAAGTGGCAATGATTCTTCTGACCTCCTATTTCCTTCAAATAGAATTGTGCTTTGGGATCAGCTGTGTTGAGAGTATAGTGTATGTTGGAACACAATAAGGCTACTTTAACAGATCTTCTTTCTCATCACTGTGGGAAATCCTCTATTGATACATATTCATAGACAAAATCTATGAATTTCCACCCTGTAACAAATACTGCCATGGGGTGGCTAGGTAGCCCAGTGAATAGAGTACGGATTCTGGAGTCCAGAGGACCTGAGTTCAAACTCGACCTCAGACACTTAACACAAAACCTAGCCGTGTGACCGTGGGTGAGTCACTTACCCTCAATTGCCCTGCCTTCCCCCTCCAAACAGCAAAAAAAAAAAACCCAAAAAACAAAAAAAAAACCAAAAACAACAACAAAAAACAAACAAAAAAAAATCCCCAAAACCAAATACTGCCATGGCTCCCCATAAATCCTCCAGAGTGGAGGTGCCCAATGTGTTAGGGGCCTTCTAGGTCTGCCACTATTGTCTGGTTACCATTGCAACACTTGGGCTCGCATCCCTTGCTAGCCTGACTCCTCTTCTGGCTCCATATGTTCTTGATGATGACTTTTCTACCACTTCTTACACGCACATCATTTGTAACATGTTGCTGGTGGTAATATACTGCATCCAGCTTAGATCTCTCATCCATATCAGCTTTGCTCTCTTATTCACATGCATTTTTGGTAGAACACTGAGAGGACAATCTGGACCTAGGGTTTACCAAAAGAATATTGGTGCTGAAAAGATGGGTTTCTGTGCCATGTAGCAGCTTGGGCTTGTTTAAAGTCTCATGTAATTTTCCAAATGCTATTCAGATTGTTTTCCTCCTCCTATTCAATTCTGGCCTGAACTCACTGTCTACCTGCAGTGCTAATGATATAATTCCTGCAAACCTTTATTTTCTTGAAAGGACATTTTATCTGTAATCAGTCCTAAAAACAGTGGATTTATTAGAGAATGTATATGTGTGTGTGCATATGCAAATATGTATAGGTATATGTACGTATATATTTATTTCATCCTGGATCCTTATGTTTACAATGCATGACAAGACACTGAGCAATATATCTTTAGGATTTAATTATTGCCCATTTGTAGATGATATACACTTACTGCCTGCTAAGGAACTTCCCTACTCAGTTCATCCAGCATATAACAATAATAACAAAAATTATTTTTTATAATTTTTATAGTACTTTAAGCTTGCAGAGCACTTTACATAGGTTAACTCATTTGATACAACATACCCAGTAAGTTAGGTGCTATAATAATTATCCCTATTTTAGAGAGGGAATAAATAGTATTTTGATTACATGGAATGTTGAATTCAGTTTCCTTACATTGACTTAAACTCGTTGAGACAAAAATGAAGTTGTGCTTTTCTATGAATCTCTCACATGTCCATCTTTCACATTATTCTCTAGGCAGTGCTTATTCAGTCATTTTCCAGCTGTTTTGACTCTTTGTGACCCCATTTGGGGTTTTCTCAGCAAAAAATACTAGAGTGATTTGCTATTTCCTTCTCTAGTTCATTTTACAGATTAGGAAACTAAGACAAACAGGGTTAAGTGACTTTTCCAGGGTCACACAAATAGCAAGTGTCTGAGGCCAGACTGGAACACAGGAAGAGGAGTCTTCCTGACTCCATGCCCAATACTTTATCCATGTGCCAGCTAGCTGCCCCCAGGAAGTACTATTATGTCTCCAGAAATTATCATTGAATATGTTTTAAATAACTCTCTCTCATTTAAATGTGGCCCCAAGAACTTCAAGTGGCAAATACTATGGGCGCTATTGTCAACAATTTGCAAATGAGGAAACTGGTGCTCATAGGGGTTAAACAATTTGCCCATAGTTCACCTAATCAATGGGGAAGATGAAATTTGAACTATGGTCTTTCTAAGATCCAAGTCTAGCACGCTATTATCACACCTAGAGGCTTCTTCCCATGAATGTCCCCCTCCCTGGGTATGGCCTAGATCCCACCACTCCCTCCTGGGAGTGTCTAACCCAGGTACTTAGGGAACTTGGCAAGGATTCTAAAGGAAAGGTCCACTTCATAGGAATGAGAAACATATGCCTATTGAGTCCCAAGAAGAGTCCTGGGAACCTTACAGTTGCCTGAGGAAAAAAGACAAACCAGTCATAATTAATTTGAGGTTATAGATAAAACATCAAAACAAGAACTCCTGAACTTAACACCAGAGTTGTTGGGGGTTTTTTTCCTATTACATCACTCATCCTCTCTAGGAATCAGTACACAGGGTTTTAAAATCAGAAGGTTTGAGTTCAAGCCCCATTGCCATTACTAACCTCTGTCTGAACACAGGTAACACAGCCAACCTGTCTGAGCCTCATTTTTTTTTTCATTTTCAAAATAGAGATAATAATATGTGTGTGTTCTACTTGATGGGATTGTTAAGAAAACATCACTACCTGTCTGATCTTGGTCACTTCACCTCTGTGGACCTCAGTTTATTCAACTGTAAAACAAGATTTGACTATATGATCTCTGAGGTCTCTTCCAGCTCTAAATCTATGGCTGCAGGAAATAGAAAAGCTCTATAAATGTTATTTATTGTTATTCCCATAAGATTCCTGCTGGGAGAGTACAGTAAATTTCATGAAATTCTATGTGGATTGTTTGCTTCCCAAATTGCAAATGCTGGCATATCTTAAGCAAACAAAATTAGAAAGTCTTATCTTAAAAAAGCTCAAGAACAATTTTTCTTCAATTCCAGGATCTCCTTGTGCCCATATTTGGACTTTGAGTCATTTGTACATTCCTTTGGATGGATTTTTCTTCTACATGAGAATTCTCTTACACTTCTATTTCCTACTTTATATGAAATAGTAGTCCTCCAGTTTGTTTCCCCTCAACGTTATACCTGCTAGGTTGTTCACTGGATCTCTCAGTTCTTTATTTATACTCTCAGCCTCTCTGTCTCCCTTTCTCTCTGTTTCTGTCTCCCTCTGTATCTGTGTCTGTCTCAGTCTCTAGTTCTCTCTATGTATTTATATGTATGCATGTGTGTATGAGTGTATGTATCTGTATATACACAGGCAGGTAGATGACTTAGTGGATAGAGTGCCAGACCTAGAGTCAGAAAGTCTCATCTTTTTGTCTTCAAATCTGGCCTCAGACACTTAATAGCTGTGTGACCCTAGGCAAGTCACTTAACTCATTTGCCTTAATCCATTGGAGAAAGAAATGAAAAACCACTTAAGGATCTTCGCCAAAAAACCCCATGAACAGTATGATCTACAGCATTGCAAAGAATTGAATAGGACTGAACAACAATGTGTGTATATGTCTACAATGTATATGTACACACACATATACAAAAATTAAAAAGCCTTATCTTACATACATATATACATGCATATCATACATACATCGTAGTGACTGGTAAAAAGAATAGTCCAGTGACCATGTGGAAAGGGATTCAGTGCTGGTTATAACAATAATAAATCTGCAGCTACTCAAAACTCAAAAGCTTCTGTCCAATTTGATTCCATTTTCCTGTCACCTGCATATCTTTCTCCAGCCTTTTGAAAGTTTACAATTTTGACAAATTTAAGAGAAATTCTACTTTAACAAAATGTCAAAGGGAAGTATCCTTTTAGAAAACAGAAAGTAAGAGGGAGAAAACTGAAGGCAAAAATAGAATTGGCTGGAAACCAGAAACCACAAGAAGTCCTACAGGAAATGGAACGAATCAGTTACTCCAGAGGAGATTTTTTTTTTCCCAGACTGGGTGGGTGGGGGTGGGGATGCTGTCACAAAGCAAGATGGGAGCTTAGATATTAAGGAAAACTGCACTATCAGAAATTCGGAGGGTATTTGATTTCTGTGCAAGAGTTCAATTCAAATCAATTCATTCAGAGATCATTTAGGTACCTTCTATGGGAAGGAGGGAGCATTCTACTGGACATCATATCATGTTTATCAAATATAGTTGGGGTTGTGTATAATTTCACAAATTAAACTTATGAACTATGATAATTGCCCCCAGTTCTCTTGTTTACAACTCAGTGTAAGTATAGCTGGGATGATTAGAGCCACTGGAAGGGGTACAGTCTGTGTCAATGGTTCAAAAGACCAACAAATCCTTTCCTCTCCATTCCTGGGCATCCCCACCATTAAATCTGAATAAAAGAGCATTTGGCAGAACCAACTCCTGCCTAGCAGCTGCGGTTAACACTGAGCAGGTGCTGCCACTGAACATTCTTAGCCACACAGGCAATTTGCACACTGGACTAGTTGTTAGTTTAGGCGATTTATCAAAGGTCATGAGGCTTCCTAATGGCAGATGTCACCAGACTCCCAATCTAATACATCTAATCATTGAGAGTCAGAAAAATAAGAGCTGGAAAGGACCTTAAGAGTTCATCACAAGCAAATTCCTCACTGTACAGATGAAGAAACTGAGACTCAATTAAATCCAATCCAACAAGTATTTACTAGGAGCCTGTTGATTGCAATGTACTGTCCTGCTCTGGGCACCAAAACAAAACAAAACAAAACAAAACCAACCCAGCTACTAACACCAAGAAATTAGGCCTAAAGAGACCCATATCACTATCTATCATTATCTTTTCTAATATTTGTATTGCACTTTACAGCCAACAAAACCTTTTTAAACATTCTCATATGATCCTCACAATATACTTGTTTTGTGAGTCTTTTAAATAAACCACTTCTGACTGACATCCTTTTGAAAATGAAAAACTAACTAACCCTGAAGAATGTGATGGGTTATTTAAACCCTACAATATGTCTTTTGCACCCCCAAATATGTCTGTTTCCATCTGCAAGAGAAAGGCTATCCTGATTGGGTTTAGGATCCAATGGGAAAAGCAAAAACCTAATAACTGTATCCTATCCCAGGGCAGAAAAGAAGGGAACAAGAGAAGTGGGAGAGAGATAGAGGGGAAAAGATTAGCGGGAAGAAAGTAGAAGGAAACAGATAAGAGGGGATAGCTAAGACTAGCTAAAAATGTTCATATGAAATTCATATTAATATGCAAAATATCTTAAATATTCTCTTCCTGGTATACAAAGGAAAGATGGAATTTTTAAAAAGTTCTTAAAGAGCATAAAAATAAAAATCACATTTATAATTATAATTTATAGATAATTTGATATTTTGATATATATTACATATATATGATCTTATAATTTTGTATAATTATAATTCATATTATTGTAAATACAATATGCAATCTTGCAAGTTTTAACTTTTAAGAAATAACAAAACTCATTTAATAACCTATTCAAAATGTACTAACTTTAAAATACAACTACTTTTTGTTTTTATTAGGTTTTTTAAAAATAATTTTAATATGAAATTGTATTTACTTGAAAACTAAGAAGAATGAAAAAAAAATTTAATGCCTTTTAAAAAATGTATCTGTAGGCCATTTCAACCTTTGTAACTGAAGACTGTAATATATATGTGTACATACATGTGTATATATACATATATGTATGATTTGCCCCAAATTGCAACCCGATTATATATTCTGCATTTTAAAAATAATTGATTTGGAAAAGTTGCACCTGTGTATAAGATAAGGCTGCTCTTTCACACTTTCAAATCACAGAACTGAATATTCATAAAAAGTTGGAAATAATCAGAATTGCTACATTTACAGCACCTGTTTCCAAGCCATTATTAAGAACTCTGTGTGCACTGAATGTGGAATACATATATCACATGTATTTATGTACACATATACTAATATGCACATGTACACATATATACACATGCATGCGTGTCCCCAAAATCTTAGAGTTTTACGGCTTGAAATGGCACTGAGATTTTTGGGACAACCTACTTAAGGTTAAGTATTATGTTAAAATATAACTTTTTTTCCCTTAATATACAATAAGTCTTTGATAAGTGTCTATTATGGGCCAATAACTGGCAGATCTGTGAATAACATTATTTTTTGAAATTCACCAATTTTATAGTAGCTATCAAAAACAAGCAATAAGTAATGATACTACTGAGAAAGTACAAAAGAGAAAGAGAAACATTTATGTTGGAGCCTGGACACTATACCGACCAACAGATCTGTTAATATACCAATTTGCCCCCCTCCCCCCTTCTCTCAGAGTTGTTCACAGACCTCAGAAGGTTTAGGGTCCAATAGTAAGCATTCATTTCATGATACTGAAGCAAAAGAAAATGACTGTTGAGAAAATAATTGCAGAAAAGAGGGTTAAACTGTCAAAGCAAGCAGAGTGCTAGGCTTTCCTTTCATATATCCTTTTTTTTTTTTTACAGATAAGCAATTCCTTCAAACTTCTCACTCTTCCCTTTTATCACTGTCAAATCTAAAGTGTGTTACTTTTTAAAAAAATAAAAAAGGATCAGGTAAACACTCTCGATCTATGGAAAAACTAAATGCTTAAAGTGAACTTAAAATGAATATTAAATTTGAAGAATTATGTAAATCCCAGGATTTCCCAAAATGAAAGTCTTTCTCTATTTCAGTAAGCACCCAAACTGTCTTCTGCAGTTTTTGTGCCAATTTTTGTGGATACCAAAAGAAGTTGCCAAGCAGACATTATATTATGTAGGCTTTCCGTAGAACAAAGCTGTTTCACTATTTTAAATAAAAATTAAGAGGGCCAAAAGGATGGTGTATATTTAGAATAGTGAGAAGCTGCCCAGAGCAAAAACCAGTGAAATTCTTTTCAGGGAGGAGAACAACATCTCCGTTACCATTCTAAACTAGGAAATCAACGGAAAAAAAAAAGAATAAAAAAAACATTCCACCCCCAAAAACCTGATTGGAAGAAAAAGCAGACCTTTAATTCCCACTAACTTTCTATTTAAGAATGCCCATAGTTAGTCACGGCCTTTCAAAATAGATCCTTAAAAGTTTCGTTCAAATTATGAATAAGAGTAGGCTCTTAAGTGTGAATCAGACAGATCTGGAAATCTGGGGCAACTCAATCTTTGAGTCGAGTCACTTAGCAAAAGAAATAAAAATAAAGACGCCAAATTAACAACTGCGTGATGCAGGTTAGTAATGTGCGCTCACTGCGGTTTGCTGCTGCTTGAAGACTTCATGTTTGTCATGAACTTAGCTATTTGAGAGTTCATAACTACTTATCTTGCTTTGTCCAACAGCAGTATATATATGTATATATATATATATATATATATATATATTTTTTTTTTTTTTTTTTGCTTTTTTTTGGAGGGCAATTGGAGTTAAGTAACTTGCCCAAGGTCACACGGCTAGGTTTTTGTTTGTGTGTGTTAAGTGTCTGAGGCCCGATCCGAATTCAGGTCCTTCTTACTCCAGGGCCAGCGCTCTACTCACTGAGCCACCTAGCCGCCAGCAGTATTTATATTGCTTTGCAGAAAGTTACTACTGACAATCGAAGGCAACGATACCAGGAAGCACAAAGTGATCATTTCTTTAAAAAATTTCATCTCTCAATTTTAGAGAAACACATAATAGCTTAAAGTTGGAATGTGTCTCAAAATTCACCTAATGACATCAGAAATCTCGAGTTGCAAGGCCCTTCAAGGCCATCTCTAGTCTAAGCTCCTCACAATTCTTTCATTTTAGAGACAGAGTTAAAGGCAAAGCCACGCTTTGAACACACGTTTCTTGACTCTGAGTGCATGTTCTTTCCATTTCTTCCCTTACTTCTGAAAGGAAAAGGAATGATTTTTAGTCCTAGCTATTTTCTATTTTCTGGGTGTGTTTATCTTAACTACCAGGGTGTTCCTAAAGTCTGAACGCATAGGAGATCTCATCAACTATGCCTATTTTCAAGAAATAAAATGAATTAAATTTTTAACAACATTTTATTTAATTAGCATAAATGAGATTTCATAGGAAGACATAGGAGACACATAGGAAATCTCATTAATTAAATTAATCTCATTAATATCAAAAATAGTCCCGAATAGCTAATGAAAGCTTTTTACTCCATATGAAATTGTCATGGCTAAAATTTATGCTAATTAAATGAAATGTTGTTGAAAATTGCATTCATTTCATTTCTAGAAAATATGCATAGCTAATGATTTCCTATGTGTCCAGATTTTAGGGACATCCTTTATAACACATAGATAAGCTTCAAATACAACTGTATATTATTCAATTTCTGTTCTCATTAGGGTATAGAAATGAGTTAAAAGACATTTGCCAACATAAAGTTCCGTTGCTATTAACATTAATAAGTCCTATTTGTTTTGGTTATATCATTTATTTACTACTATTACAAACTAATTTAAAATAACAGTTTTAAGCATTTATACCCTCTATCTATATACAACAGGGGCATATATATGTGTAAGTATGTATGTATGTATGTATATGTGTGTATATAAATACACCCCTCATAGATATAGATGTGTATGTATACATATATGTACACATATACAGCATATCTAGATATATGTATTTGTATATCTAGATATATCAACATATATGCATATCTAGGTATGTGTCTCTAGATATGCATATCTATATGTAGATATGCACAGATATGTATATTTAACAATATCTAAATATTTGCATATATAAATCTACATGTGTGTGTAGTAGATATATACCTAGATATATATCCTTCTATACATATAACTGGAACAGTTAGATGGTATAGTGGATAGAGAGAGCTGGACCTGGAGTCAAAAAGACCTGAGTTCAAAACCAACACTTGGACCCTGTGTAATAGAAATGTAAATTTAAGATCTTCCCTGCCCCTAGGCCCTTTGATAGGCTTAAGTGCACCTGGAGCCTGTGTCAGGAGACTTATTTTTCAGGAGATACTTTGTGATTGGACAGTGGGTCAAGACAGTCCTTACATTCTCTGACCCAGGAGAAGGCTATATAATCCTTGACATGAGGCTTTGTTTTGGGGCTCACTTTGAGAAGTGTTGTATGATTTGAACAGACAAGACTCTGGGCAGCCATTGAGAGCCCCCTGGCTTTGAACCCCAGATGTTCATGCTTCCCTCTCTGGTAACTGACTAGGTATAGATGTAATGGTTGTACAATTGGAGGCCTGTCTGCTGAAATGTTTCTGTTTGCTTGTAACCTCTGTATCCTCTGAAGTTCAAGGTGCTAAGTTTTTCCCCTGAACTAGGTAAACGGTATGTTTGATTGATTAAACCAAGACTGCTAACCCATTTTGAGTTTCTTTCCTTTAGAAAAGCAGATCTAAGAACCTGTGTTGGCAGCCACCCTGAGTATGCTGGGGTGCTTACTGCTATACCCTGGCCAAGTCATTCAACGTCTGTTTGCCTCAGTTTCGTCATCTATAAAATGAGGATAATAACATCAGCTTCTGGATCAAATGAGATAGGCATAGTTAAAGCACTTTGCAGACCTGAAATGCTAGCTGTTATTTTCACTAATCAATTTGCTAATAGATATTCCCTGAATTGGAGGCAGCCAGGTGACTCAGTGGATAGAGTTATGGTCCTGGAGTCAGAAAGACCTGAATTCAAATCTGGCCTTAGACTCTTACTAGCTTTGTGACTCAGGCAAGTCACTTAAACTCTGTTTGCCTCAGTTTCCTCATCTGTAAAATGAGCTAGAGAAGGAAATGGAAAACCACAGGGTCATAAAGAGTTGGACACCCCTGAAAAGTTTACAAATATTAGCTTATTTCATTCTCATAAAATCTCTGGTAGATAGGGTGATCTTGGTACAGAATAATGTATAACTATGGGTAATTACTGAACAGCAAAAATTAAATAATTTTAAGAAGACGTTTAACTGTCTAAGGCAGTTTTATCCTATCAGTCTCTACCTTCATTTAAACAATATGTAAGAAGCAACAGATAATGCCTAACCCCCAAAATAGAAGCCCAATTACTGGCCAAATGTCAAATTTATAATATGATCCATTTACACTCATTTATGAAATATCCTCCAGGTCACTGCTTTTTTGTTTGTTTGCTTGTCCTGTCTTTCCTATGATGGTCCATGTTCATAATCCTGCCTTGTGATTTATTTCCATAGTTTCTGCTCTGTCCTTGTTTATAATGTTCCTTGACCTCTGCCCTGCCTCCATAGTCAGGGCACAATTTTCTGTTCAAATTATCTCCAGTCTGTTTGTGTTACTCTTTTATCCTTCATTTTCTTCAGACATTCCTCTCCTCTGTTGTCACATCTGAGGCCCCTCTTGGCGAGCGGCACACAAGGATGGTTTCTGGTCAGGCAGATGGTGCCCATCATTTCTACTGGGAAGTCAGCGAATAACAGTTTACACAGCATTCTCATTCACCGGGTTCTATTAATGAACTGCCTGAAAAATTAAAGAGTTGACAAATGCAATAATGTGCTGTATTTAAAATGCAGGGCAGTGTAGGGAAGTTCAACTCCAGTGAAGTCCTACTTCCCTAAAGATTTGATTATAAATCTTATTTGAATTAAAAAGGTTAGTGCATAAAACATATTTCCTTAAGCCAAGGAATAGCTAAGGCCTATGTTTAAGAGGCCTCTTTGAAAGTCCCATTTTCGAGGCGTACGGAGAACAGTTGGATTATGAATATGATTCTGATATAATCTTTAAGAGGCACAGGGTCCCAGCTGATAACACCACAAACACTGGGAAGACTCCCTGCTCTTTCCCTCCCAGTGAACCTAGAAAAGGCTAGATTGTTATCCTCCCCTCCAGCTGGAACTGGGGCTGATCCCCAGTACTAGTTCTTTTGTGGACAGGAGATTAAAAGGGTAATAAGCTAAAGACAGAAAGACTGATAGTCTCTGATGACAAGGGAGAGGGATGAGGGGAGATGCTGTCAGATCGATCTGACACCCTGTTCCTGACCTACAAAGCATTACGTAGTTTAGGAGCAACACCAAGGAAACAAGTGAGCCTGCCATAGGTACAAACACAAAATGAACTTTAAAAACTCAACTAATAAATATTAGGTTCCAGATCATGAATAACTGATTAAGGAAATCTAGATACTATATTACATTGCATTTATTACTTTGTATATTGCATATATTACTTTGTAATTCATTTATCCATAGGATTAGCTGCTCTTAAAAAAAATAAGACATTCCTTGTGCAGAGTTATGGGTCATTTTTATCCTGATCTGGAATGGAAGTGATTAAATTAGATTCATACTCTAAATAGATCTCTATCTTTTAAGATTTCTTATTGGAATATATATGTGATTATATATACACATACATATATTATATATAATGTATATATTATATTTAGTATACATAATATATACAATGTATATTATATGTCATACATTTTATATATTATGTAATGTACATGTATATATGTGTATACACATACACATAAAAGCAATGAGTCCACTCACTTCTAATAGGACTAAGAGACAGAGAAAGGAGTCTGGCACTAAAATATTATCCTGTGAAAATAAATGTACCCCTTTTTCCAACTAGGCACAATGAGCTTATTAAGAAAAAATAAACAATGACCCCTCAGGTGAAGGTAGGCAGCATTTGGCATTTATTTCTATCAAATAAAGACAAGATTATAAACGTTAATTGTATGCTCCCATTTGTTATTAATATCACTTTTGTAATTAATACCACTAACCATTCTGCTAGAAATCTGTTATCATTGTGCAATTTCCCCTCTTTCCTTCTACTCTGTATACATAGAAAATTGAGATTGTTGAGGTGATAAAGTCTTTTGGTCACTGTCACAGCAGTGAAGGTTGCTTAATAATATTCATTTGTGGGTACTTTTCAAAAGATGCTTTCTCCATCATTTCAATGTAGTCTTTTTTAAATAAAGAAAGCTAACCATCTGGGAAATGGAATTCTCTTACCCCAAATTCACAGGCTTATATGTCTGCATATACACATGTATTAAGAAACTGTTTCATTAGTTCTCTGTAAATGATATATAGAAAATAATTAAAAAATAACACCCTAGTACTTCACATCTATTTATCACAGACAGATGCTTACTATGGGTGCAATATAATGACTGGTCCCCAAAAGCCTATAATTATAATAATTGGGGTCATGTGACCTATCAGCATGCCCCAGCTAAAAAAGCAGATGGCCAAACATTAGCATTTGAATTAGCTCCGGAAGGGACTTTTAGTAAAAAGAGCTAAGGAATAAAGTATAGCAGAAACTAGTGAATGCAGTAGCTCAATCAGCTTCAAGGAGTTGTTTAATTTCCTTCTAATAACCTTTCTAATAGTCCTTTCTGTTTTTCCCCAATACAGCTGGCAGCAGTCTACTTTCAGATCTGGTCAGTCTGCCCCTTTAATTTACGCAGCATCTATTTTACTCAGAGGTTAGAGGAAGAGGGAAGACAGGAAACATTGTGCTCTAATCCTTCCCTGCTTACCCCCAAACTAAAGTTGTCTTTGCTCTGGGAAATACTGATTGCCTGTAGACTTAGAAAACACTGAGTTGGCTTTTCTTGAGCATGAATGGCTTTATTTATTTTATTAGAGAGGAAAGGGCCATCTCTCCATTCCATAGGAGATTCCACTATCTGTGAAATGTCTTATTGAGAATTTGAATGAAAATTGACAGTTACTGAAAGTTCAAATTTTCATCCTGTAGTTTCTCATTACAGACTAGATTTACTTAAAAAATTCAATATGAAAAACAGTTTGATAATCCTGGAAACCCAAAGAAAATTCACACAGCTATGAGACTGTTCAACTGAGCTAAATGACAGCTGTATATTTCCAACTTTTATTTCTCTCCACTTAGTGGATAGTAAGAGGCTCACAGAGAAAATACTCTCAAGGTTAGGGTTTGGGAGGACTTTCCCTTCCTGTTCCTCTTAGGTTATTTGCCAATAGAGGAAGCCTGATTTTTGTACCCTGGGATAAGGAGAACCCAATTCCTCTCTACCCACCACCCTAGACAGGCTAGCTTCCTTGACTCACTATCTGGTCTTCCTTATATTGTTTCCCTCTCTGAAATATCTCCCCTTTTCCCCATCACCTACCCAAATACTATCCCTCCAATATAGCCCAGCTAGTCTTACCTCTTCACTTAATTCTTTCAAAACTATCCCACCATTGATTGTCTTCCTTTTCTCTGAAAGTGGATGGCCATAGCTTTTCTGTGCCACATAGGTTAGCCTTTGATTAGGTGCATTATTTGTGGAAATTTTGCTGTTTTTTTCTCTATAGTTCTCATGAGAAAAAAGAGACTAATCTTCTACTTCTATAGCTCCCACAATGTTTATTGAAAAAAGAAAAGTCATTTAAAGATAACGTAGAAAGAGCTTAGAAATAATAATAATTAAAAGATAACCTAGAAAATAAATGTAATAATTCCCCCCACCAAAAAAAATCCTTGAGTACTGAATGAGTCTTTGGAAGATTATAGAATTTTTTGTTAAAAAAAAATACCTCTTGCCAAGGCAAAAATGGATTGTAACTTTAGAGGACAAGGGGAAAAGACTCAACAGTATTGGTAATCTTTCTTTGCATGAACTCAAAGGCTACCAGAGGTCATCCATTTCTACTGCCTTGTTAACAAATAAGGCAAATGAAGCTCAGGAAGATCATTCAGTAGTAAGCAACAGAATTGCAATTAAAAGAATTTAGCTCCCCTGGCCCCTCTAACAGTGACCCACCATGCTACACTGAATTAGAAGGACTTATGTCACCTGACACCCAGAACAGTGATCCACCATGCTACAATGAGTTAGAAGGACTTATGTTCCCTGGCCCCTAGAACAGTGACCCACCATGACATACTGTCTTCCAGTTTATTTCCATGGATCTGGAGTTCAAGGAAGTCAGTGACAGAAAGAAAGGTCTGCTACTTAGTGGTGTCAAACTCAAATAGAAACTGGGGCCACTAAACCATACATGAGGATCCTTGTGACCTGCATATTGACTTAGTTTTAAATTGTATTCTTATATTATGTTTTACAATATTTTATTTTGTTGTATTTCTCAACTACATGTTAATCTGTTTGAGGAAACACTCAGAAGAGTTGTGGGTGGTGTGTAGCCTGTGAGCTCTATGTTGGACAGCTCTGTGCTAGATAATAAAATATTCATCCCTTGACTTTAGCATCCCCTCAAGTTATCATGTTTACTTTCCTTTTTCAGACAAATTTCTAGAAAAAAAGCTGTCTATATTCTTCCTTCCACATCCTCTCCTCTCTCTTTTTAACTCTCCCATTCTCACCAAACAACTGAAGTTACTCTCTCCAAAATTAGAAATGATCTTGTAACTGCCAAGTCTATGGATCCAATGTCTTTTCTCAGTTGTTATTCTTCTTGAACTTTCTGATATTTATGACTATCTCTTCCTGGACACTCTCTGGATGAGACCAAGTTTTTTTTTTAAAGTCACAGGGACTGTCTTTTGCCTTTTCCCCACATCCTCAGCATTTATTACAGTGCCTGGGACAGAGCAGGTGCTTAATAAATGTTGATAGATGCCTGCGTTGATGCTGATAACACCATGGTTCTTAACTTCTGGAAGCTTTTTCCCCCATTTCTTTTAAAATTGAAATCAAGGAGAAACCCAACTTTCACACTTCTGTCCACTGATAACTTCATAAACACAAAACTAAGACTGATGGGTAAGAGTTACTTAGCAGGTAGATTTCAAGTCAATATAAAGAATAATTTCCCATGTCACTAGAGTTGCCCAAAGAAATGATCAAAGGATCAGAGCTGGGAAAGGCTTTCATGGTGGCTAAGAGAGGTCAAGTGACTAGGGTGAGGGCACACAGGTAGTACATTGCAGAACCAAGATTCAGGACTAAGCTCCCTGAGTGTTAAATCCAGGGCCCTTTCCATTTGTGCCTGTCTACCTTCCTGACTTGCAGAGGGACTGGGGGATGGGATAATTGTGGAATGAAAGCCTCATCATTGGTTTTCAAGAAAATACTAAACGACTCTGTTGGAGAGCAAATTCCAGTGGGGTTAAACTAAATCACTTCTGCATTTCCCTTCTAGTTTCAAGATTCTGTGAAATACAAAAAAGGAAAGTTTAACTCAAAGTAGTAATTCCTACCTATTGGTTTGAGTCCCTTTGAGAATTTGCAATAGTGGTTCAAAGACATTCCAGTTGAAAAAATTTTAATGGCACCTTAAGCACTGAAGTAATTGCAGAACATTATGAGTAGTCTATTAAACTACTCTTGGGTTCAGAATACATTTTTGTTATGGTTGAAAGGTGCTCAGAGAATAAAAAATGCTTTGGGAACCACTGATTTAAATCATGCTGTTGTTTAATTGCACAAACAAATGATATGAGTAACTGATATTTAAGTAGCTCTTTAATGTTTGCAAAATGCTTTTCTGTAGCACAGTCTTATTTGAGCTTCCCAAGAACTCTTTGAAGGAGATATGAGATTCGATATTGTCACTTTTTCCATGACGGGTAAACAGAGGCTCAGAGAGGTTGGGTTTGGTCATACAAAGCTGAAATGGCAAGGCCAGGATGTTTAAATTTAGGTCTTCCTAACTCCCAAGTCCAGCATTCTATCTACCATGCAATACTACCTCTCTTTTTTTATAGAAAAAAGATCATTTCTGCCTGCATACATTCATTCATTCATTTAATAAAGGTTTATTGAGCAACCATGTTCTAGTCAGTATAGATGACACAAAAAATAAAATCTGGCTCTTTCCTTTTAGGAGCTTGCTAATATACACCAATACAGCAGGAAGAAGATGGTTTCAGAAAATTGAAGTCATTCCATTTTATTCCATAGGATTTACATACCACCATGTACCTATGATGAACTGAAATGGAACAGAAAATCACAGGCTCCACTGTACAGCATCTGAAAATAACACAGCAGCATTGATGTGTAGTCACACATTTTTCCTTTTCAGCATTTCAATTTAGCTCGCATGACTGTCTCACACATGGTAGCATGCTAATAGGAGGCAGAGATTTACATCTTGATCTCTGAAGCAAAGAGACAGCTAGTAAATCCCAAGGTGGAAAATCACCCCCAAGGTATTCTCACTATGTAATTACAGCTAGGAGTGACTGGATTTGTTCTCTGGTTCTTTAAGAAGTGAGAAAATGGAACACAAAAATTAGGGGATATGAAGAGCTCCCTATAAAGAGAGTGAATATTTCCTGTTCCAAAAAATGTTGTCAATCAATTTAAATATTCTGAATCCTGAATGTTATTTTCACAATAGTGTTTTTAAATTCAAGATGCATTCATTCTCAAGGGGAGAGGCAAGTAAAATACATAATAAAAATAGGGCAAAGGCAGTATGAGGAAGGAGGGAAGGTTTGTTTTTTCTCTTAATTCTGAATTACCTCAAGGAGGATTCTAACCTCTCTTCTATCACTGTTGTTTGTACTGTGTCTCCTTATTGAAAACTGAAATAAGAATATGCTACATGTAACTGGTATTGATAAATTTCTTTAATCAGTAGAATTCTAGGGCAGGTTTTTTTTTTAATGGGAGTCTGAACTTATTTCTTTAAACATGTGTTAATTATAAAGGAGATATGAAGAAAGACACTATCTGCATCCAGAGAAAGAACTGATAAATAGAAGTATATATAGAATAATCTTACATATATATATATATATATATGTATGCACACATACATATATATATATATACATATATATATGTATGCACACATACACACACACATGTATTTGTGTCTAATGGTAGCCATCTCTAGGGTGGGCGGAGACAAAAAAAAAGAAATTTACACAATAACTTTATTATATATTTAAAAGGAATAGCAAGCTGTACATAATAGATTGCCGTTTCGTGTGTAATATTTTTATTATATTATGTTATGGAAATGTTCTCTTATTCCATTAATTAAAAATCAAATAAAATTTTAAAAAATGTATCTTTTAATAAATGTATTTTAATATCATCTGTTTCCTCTGTAATCCTATGCGTTTTATTTTATGCATTTAAAAACTTCATTCTGTGAAGGGGTACATAGACTTCACCGACTGCAAAAGGGAACCATAATACAAAGAAATTTTTTTTTAAATCCCCAAATTCTAATCCAAGGAGAGGGAATAGTCAGTTCTGTTTGACCTGGGTTCTTCATTTCCTCCCTGGTTCAAAAATGGTGGAGCTATGATAGAGTCCTGAGCTGTTCCTCACACCCTTACCTATGCATGAAATAATCTCCATAGAAATGATCTCCTCAGCTCTTTTGTCTGCAGTCGTAACCAGATAAAATCATATCTATCCTGCAAAGTTCAGATCACATACCTCCCCTTCTATGAAGCTTTCCCTATTGTCTCCATACTGAGCCAAAAGCAAACTTTAATCCTTTTCACCTCATTTATATTTATAATTACTTTCTCTTTTGTATTTATATATATGGGTGCCTATAGTATTTTTTCCTACTGGGTTGTAAGCACAGGATGGCAGAGACTGTTGCATTTATGTATTTTTCTTCCTTACTGCCACTTCTTACACATATCAAGTATTTAATTAATATTTGTTGAATGAATAAGTACATGAATAAGTTAGCCCCAGGCCAACAGATCTGCATTCAAGGTTAAAAGAATCACTGTAATTTCATGAATGCAAATTATATGGTAATAATTGTGTTCCATGATATCAGCTTTCTAGGATAGAAATTCCATATGACCATAGGTCATAATTCCATGCTATTTGAATTTGTTGGTTACAAAGCACTTTCCTCATAGTAACTTTATGAATTGACTCTAGTAACCTGACATACCATCACTATATTAATGACAAAAGTTTCCTGTTCTATAGATGCTCACTGTCTTAAAAGATGGTTTCTCTATTTCCCTACAAAGATGCTACTTCACTTCATTTAAAAATACTCAGTGGATCTGACAGTGTATAGTATTCCTTTTACCATCAGAGAAAATTACCTCTGTGAGTTTAAATGAAGATTGAAGCAAACTACCTGCTCTCTTTCTTTTTCTTGTTTGGTTTTGTTTCCTCTTTCCCATTGTTCATTCCATCTGTTACAATCCTTCTTTATAACCTGACTAATATCTAATTGTGAAAGTATTTGCAGATCCTATACTTGATTGCATGCTGCCATGGGGGGTGGGGAGGAGGGCGAGGGAAGGGAGAAAATTTGAAACTCAAGGGATTGTGGAACTGAATCTTGTAAACCAAAAGTAAACAAACAAATTAATAAAGCAAAAAAAAAAAAAGAACTGAGATGGAAAGGCCTATGTGGGGTCTACTGTAATAGTTGAGGTGAATAGTATTAAAAGCCTGTAATAGAGCAGGGAGAAACTGAAGAATGTAATGCAGAGGTATAAAACACGCTTTGCCTGAAACAAATTAAAATATAATTAGGAAATATTTGACAAAATAAATCAAAATAAAATAGAACATAGATTAAAAAAAAAAGAAAATTACCTCTGTGACTGACAACATAAGTAACTGTGACAGTTGGGGAAATGGAAAGAGAGGGAGGCAGAGAATACTAATTATCACTGTTTTTAGACTGCATATAAATATTAGTTATTGGTACTTTGGGAAATCTTTGTCCAATAACCAATGAATTGAAATGCAGTTGGAAGTATAACACATCAATATTAAAAATTCTTGTAATGAGACCAGAGGACAAAAGAAAGTCAGAATTAAAAGAAAGCATGTCTTACCCACTCTCCTTGGAAAGGCAAACAAAGCAATAGATTTCAATATACATCCAAAGGCAATAAGACATATCATTTTATGGGACATTTGGTCATTTTACCTTGAATTGGTTATGATCGACATATTAAAAATATGCTACTTATAGCTTATATGGCAAAACCTATAGGAAAGTATTAGAGAAATTCTTTGAAGAACTTTACAAGATTTTAATTCTGGTTTTAACATTGTTACATTGGACAAGTCACTTCTCTGGGCCTGTTTTATCATCTGTAATGTGATGGATAGTTGGAGTAGATGGTCTCTAGTGTACTTTCTAGATCTAGATCTACGTATGATTCCATGATTAAAATTTCAAAAGTCACCTGAAGTAACATGAAGCTTATGTGACTCATCCAGGGTCATACTGCTTAATAAGTTCCAAATGCTGGATCTGAACCCAAGTCTTCTAGACTCCAAACCTAGTACCTTATTCCCTATAAAATGGTGCCCTTTGAACAATTAGCAATAATCTCTGTAAATAGGTTGCATCTCACTCATTATCTGTTTTCCCTTCCATAAAATTGAGGTCACAAAAATAATTACAGAAGGTCATCCAGTTCAGTTTACATAATACTACTTAAACTGGTTTATGCTCAGGTTGAAGTATACTCTAATAAGATTAGAATGAAAATATCTGTATCCAAAATCTTTCCAAGACCTAAATGATGACACGTTTATTTCAAGCAATATTTTGTACAATACATTTATAACACGGCAAAATTATTAGGAAAGTCCCTTGAAGTCCACTGGAATACAATTTAACATGTGGTTTGTCTTAAGATTTAGTTTCAGGTACTAACATAGCTGACTGTAAGATGCTGAAGTATAACGTATTATTACCTTTTTGTTCTAAAAATTAATTTTGGCTACTTGAGCTAAATGTATCCTCTCAAGACAGAAAGGGCGAGTTAGGGAGTCCAAAGCCCTCAATTCTTTTTTTTATTTTTTTGCTTTTTTTTGGAGGGGGTAGGGCAGGGCAGGGCAATTGGGGTTAAATGACTTGCCCAAGGTCACACAGCTAGTAAGTGTTAAATGTTTGAGGCTGGATTTGAACTAAGGTCCTGCTGATTCCAGGGCAAGTGCTCTATTCACCACACCACCTAGCTACCCCAAAAGCACACTTCCAATCTTGACTCCATCTCTGCCTAGCCCTGTGATCCTGAAAATCACTTCCCTGATCTGAACTTCAGTTTCCTTTCTGTAAAATAAGACAATTGGATTTGATGATCTCTAAAGTCCCTTACAATTCCAGCAGTCTAGGATTCCAGATAAAATGTCTGTAACTTGTATTAATTTCATTTTCCTTTTTTTTTGGGGGGGGGGAGAGGGCAATTGGGGTTAAGTGACTTTGCTCAAGGTCACACAGCTAGTTAAGTGTCAAGTGCCTGAGGATAGATTTGAACAGGTCCTCCTGACTACAGGACCAGTGCTCTATTCACTGTGCCAACTAGATGCCCCAATTTAATTTTCTTCTGGCCTGATTTAAGTGATAATTTCCCACTCTTTAAGTAGAAAACAAAAAAAAAATGAGACATGCATTGAGACTTAACTGCTTTAATGTCTTTTGGAGTGGAAGAGCTAAATCTCTTTATATTTACATTCTTTAAAAATTGACACTTGATAATCATCCAGGAAGGGTGGAGAACTAATAAGCCTTGCATTAACATTCAATATAAAAGCACCTGGAGATTTCAAACATACAAAAGAGGAAAAGCAATCTAAGCTAAATAATAATCTCTTAATGCTTGATCACTCTTAATTGAATAATAGAGGCTAAAATCCAACCCAAAGCTTATGGACTTAATGATCTGAAAAACCAAATAACATCTCAACTAACATCTTTCACAAGATTTAATAACAGGGAGTAAGTACTGCAGAAAAATGATAGTTCTTTAAAAATACCCTCTATTTTGTGAGTATAAACAACATCATCTTATCCCCCAATGCACGTAGCTAAACTAGTGGTTTGGTCATAATGGGTATTTAAATAAATCAACAAAAATTCTAACAACAAAAATATATAAGCATCATTTAAAGGAAATGATATTTAGCTCAGAAAAGATAAAGGGAGGGAATGATAACTGTCGAGTATTTGAAAGGCTGTTATGTGGAAGAAAGAGCTCACTTGTTCTGTTTGGCTTTAAAGTCTAAGAGTAGGAGCAAAGGAGAAAATATAGGTTTGATGTAAGGAAAAATGTTCTAATCATTAGTTGTGCCTCATGTCTGAAATGCACTCCCTCTTTCTCTCTACCTCTTATGCTTTCCAGCTTACTTTAAAGCTGAGCTTAAGTACCATTTTCTACATGAGGCCTTAGCTGATTTCCCCTACATATTAGGATCTTCCCTCCATACTACTTCCCCTCCTTATTACACTGAAATTACTTTATATTTTTAAATTGTATTTACAACATGTCTTCCCATTATAACATAATCTTGAGAGAAAGCCGTTTTTGTTTTTGTCTCCATAGTCCCAGCATCTATCAGAGTGCTTGGTGCATACTAGGTGTTTAATGAATGCTCATTGAAAGGAGGATTAGATAGAGTTGTCCAAAATAGGATACATCCAGAAGTAGTGAGTTCCTTTTCACTGGTGTTCTTTGAGAAAAGACTGGATGACTATCTGTTGAGTACAATATATTGTAAGAGATAATTTTACTTAGATAATGGTTGGATTAGATGGCTACTGAGGTCTCCTCTAACTCAGACTCTAGGATTCTAATTTTCAGTGGTAGATATAGTATTTATGCTAATGAAATTACTGAGTTTTCAATGTATTGCATTTAATAATTTTATTTAAAAAGCTCAGTTAATAACTAAGAAAAATCACCAGTTGTCACTGGCATATAGTGCTTCTGAAAGCAAAAGTATGCCCCTTGTTTTAGAACAAAACGAAAACTTATCCAAACCAAAAGGTTGAGGCAATTATCTATGTAATTTTGGCTAATTCCCCATTTTACCTTAACTTCTTAAATAATTCTTTATATGCTCTTGAATATATTTTGTGTATTCCATTGCTGACTAAAAAGTTTTATCTGAAAAATTTCCCTAGGTACTATATTTGGTTTTCACATAAAATTCACATCCCATGGAACTTAGCCCATACAGTTTAAGGCTTCCATTATCTAAACGTGACATGTAATAATTATCTCAGTTTTCTAGGAAAGAGTTCCACCATAGTCTGGATATGTCTAGGAATGATAATTTCTTCTAGGTATTTAAATATACAACTTTTAAAGAATATAGATTGCAGGTACTAACCTATATTGGTAGAAGGAGTAAAATCATAGATCTGGACAAACTAAACCCAAATAGTAAAGTTGTAGCTAGATTTACATAATAGCTTCACATATCTACTTTGTCATCTTCTCTGCTTTGCTTCAGGATAAGTGAATACCATTAACTTTCCAATTCTACATTAGCTTTCTTTTATGGTTTTCCAGTCTTTGAATTAAAAATACCCTTATAGTTTATTTTCTTCTTAGTTGCAAGTTTTAAAAAAAATGCAAAAGAACATAATGAAGGAAGAAGTCAGTGTTGGGAGAGATGTGATTTACACATCAATTTCCTTTTATCTCAAATGATCTTATTCCCTCTCTGATACTCCCTTTTGTACTCTAGTTTGGGGGTAGTTGATTGCATATTTGTGTGTCATATACCTTTCCCCCCACACACCTTGTTAAATTTCAAAGTGCTGTAGGGCAGGGACTATGTCTTACTTACCTTGTTATCTAAATGTGTAAGAGATTGAAGAAATAAAGACAATGAAATGACCATCATTGTTTTATTACTCAATAGAAATTGTATGCTTGCTATACTGTGTTTTAACTCTTTAGCTTTAATATCCTTTTATGGAATGAATTCAAGATGATACTACTATTCCTTTAGGGAAGCAGAAAGGGAGCAAACTTTTTATTAAAGGCTCACTATGTGCCAGACACTCTACTAAGCACCCTACAAATATTATTTTATTTGATTTTCACAACTCTTAGGTGTTATTATTACCCCCATTTTATAGCTGAGGAAACTAAGGCAGAGGTTAAGTTACTTGCCTAGGCTCACACAGTTCTTAAATGGTAGAAGTATTTTAGTGCATTTTCTTAGTGCCTTTTGTTTTTACAACAAACAATAAATATTTTAGTACCTACTATGTGTTAGGCACTGTGCTAGGTGTTGGGTGTATGAAGACAAAACACTGAAGTGCTGGCATTCTATCAGAGGAAAAAACATAAGTAAAAACAAAATATATACAAGCAAAACAATAAAGATAATTTATCTTTACCTTTAATAAGGAGGAACCAGTGACTGGAGCGATCAGGAAAAGCTTCACATAGGAGATGGTACTTGTTCTGAACTTCGAAGAATGCTGAGACTTCTAGGATGGAAAGGTAGGGGACAATAGATTAAAGAATGGAGGCAGGAAATGAAACAACGTGTCTAAAAATCAGGAAAGGTAGGCTAGTGTCAGATTGTTCAAGTGCATTAGGTGCCACAGTGAGGAGGTTGTATTTTATCTCAAGGGTAAAAGGGAGTACTGGAGCTTTTATGAAGAAGGCAATGATGTGGTCAGATGTCTCCTTTAGGGACATCACTTTGGCAGCTGTGGAGAGGGTGGGGACCTGGAGTTCAGGAGAGACTTAAGAGCAAGAAAAACAACTAGGAGCCTACTGAAATAGTCCTGGTGAGAGATCATGAGGATCTGAGCTAGGGTGGTAGCTGAGTGAGATTAGTGAAGAGAACACATGTGAGAGGCACAAGGGAGGTTGAATGGGATCCCTGAGGCTTTGTAATTGACTGGATGTGAAGGATGAGTGAGAAGAACAACTTGGAGTTGAAGAAGACTCCAATATGTTGAACCTGTGTGACTAAAGGGAAAACTGTTGACTTAAAAGTAATAGGGAAGTTAGAAATGTCAGTCAATAAGCATTTACTAAGTGCCTACTATGTGCTAGGTTGGGGCAGCTAGGGGGTGCTAGGGTGGAGTTCAAACCCAGCCTCAGAAAAGTATTAGTTGTGTTACCCTGGGCAAGTCACTTAACCCTGTTTACCTCAGTTCCTCATCTGTAAAATGAGCTGGAGAAGGAAATAGCAAATCACTTTAGTATCTTTGCTAAGAAAATCCTAAAGGGGTCATGAAGTCAGATGTGGCTGAAAAACAATTGAACAACAACAAAATGTGCCTTGCACTATGGGGTGTTTTATAGGGGCGGGGGAACACAGAGAAAGGCAAAATAATTGTTTCTGTTTTGGACATGTTGTATTTCAGATGCTTATAGGACATTTAATTGGAAATGACCAATGGCCAGGTGACAATACTGAACTGAGGTCAGGGAAGAAATTAGAGCAGGGTATGCAGATCTCACCGATGTCCATATAGAGATAATAACTAAACCCACAGAAGCTAATATGGTCACTAAGAGCAAGGAGAGTTGTTAGGATAAAATGGAATTCCATCTGTGAAGTGATTTGTAGACCTTTAAGTGTTACATAAATGCTACCTATTTTTATTATTTACTCATTAAAGCAAGTCAGGAAGAATATCAACCATTTGATATATCAATTATTTTATGTATTCTAACGAAAAGTAATACCGTAGTATAGAAATAAAAAGTTCAGCCTTTTCACTAATTCAAACTTGAAGTAAGTTTAGGAGGATTCAAATGAGATGATAGAATGGACAGTTTTGAGATGAAATTCACGTTCCTAAATATTCACTAAGGATGCTGCCTAGCTCAGATGTGTTACACCCTACTTGATAATTTCAGGTATCACTTATTTGCAAATGGGAATTCCAGCTGCCAGTTTGCCTAAAGACAGTTCTTATATACCTCCTTTATATGCATCCTTTAGTGCAATGCTCTATATTACCACAGTATGATGGTTAATATTCATAATAATTACCAATATCATCAAGGCAGAAAAGTGTACAATACATTCTAGAAAAGTTTCTACCAAAAAATTATTAAAACATTAACGGCAGTGAGACCTGGAACATCACTGCAGTATTGCATAGGACAATGAAAAGGCACATCCTGGATAGGAGTAAGCTGCCATCATATTGTAATATAATAGCTTGTATTGGAATATAACCCAAGAGGCAAAGAGTTGTTTTCTGTTTCTGTTTCATCAGAGAGTTGTATGACAGAAAGATGCGATGGACTGGCCATAAGGTGAAAGTGAAGAATGACATGACATACTCAGGCGGTCAGGAGAAAAGACAAAGACCTCTGCGATGTTGAGTGAATCCCTCTTGTCTGAAATTTTAGGGGCTCATGGATAAGATTCCTACAGAATTAGCAGGCATGGATGGGTAGCAATCTGCCTCACTGGAGGGATTTCACATATATATGAGATCACAGATCCATCTGAATATTTGGGTACTACATAACCAAAAGAAATTTGGTTTGGTCCTAATGAATATCAAGCTACAAGTAGAAAATTGGTTCTGTTTCTCCTCTGTTTTCTTAGCAGTGTTTGAAAGAAAGGAAATGTGTTTGTTGAAGGAAAGTACTTGTATACTATAAACCTAGTGGTATAGAATTTGTTTGTGCATGTGTGTATGCCAGATGAAATGTTCCTGTGCAAGGTGAGCTTTAGAAGCTGTTAATTAAATTTACTTTTAATCATTAAATGAAAAGCTCTAACATTCAACTGCTTCCCAGTAAGGTTCAAGTTTTAACATGAATGAAACTAAATGAAAGTCCTTTTACTACAAACTACTCTATAACCTAATTGTAGTCACTCAACAACTCCCAGAGACAGGACCTGGAAGTTGGCAGGTAGCAGACTCCCAGACAATTTCAGTTTCTTTAACAAAAATGCCCCTAGGGAGTCTGGCTGAAAAGGAAAACAGACCCTTTGTGGCATGTTCATTAGTGCAGACAACCTCCAATTCTAGTAATGATAAAAATTTTATTAAAGCATTTTAGTTGCTATGTAACTGATGTCTTTGCTTTTTTTTTCCCCCTCCACTGAAATCTGAGACTCATTGCTCAGTACTGATTTGTGAAAGTTGAAGAACCAGAAAGAATTCTCACTTTTAATCTCTCAAAATTCTCACCTTAAGCTAAGCTGATTATAAAAGACATAAAAAAAACTTTAATTAATAGGTTTCTTCCCACTTAAGAGAAAAATGTATATATTATTTTTTTAAGTCACCAATACTCTACAGCTAAAATATGTCAGACCTGAATTGAAAACTCTGTTCCTTTCAAAGGTTTGAAAGAGATCAGCAGCTGAACTATTATTGGGAATGGCATTCCATGTTTCAGTTGAACTCCGAAAAAGAATCAGCGTTAGTTACTCAGTGAATTAATTCTTCAGGGTTGGTTCTGTGAGGGAGCGTGGAAGGAGCTGCCCAAGCAGCTGCCTGCTGGAGTTATTTGAGAGTACCAAGACTGAATGTAAAAGAAAATCATCAGTTGAGCACATTTGTTTTGTCTTAGACCTGGTTCTGTGACCCCCAAGCCAATGCTTCAGAAATTTCCAGTGGGCCTTGTTTACCTATTTGCTTTGTGTTTCATCAGTGCCTCTACTTCCTCAGTAAGTTAACAGATCTGTGTGAGAAAGTAAATTTGCAATTCTAAAAACATCCCCTCCTGGGACTTTTTATTAGGTCACATGAGGAAAGGAAGTATTTAGAGCAAGAAGCAATTAGGGAGAAAAGAGTCTGCTTTTTCCTCCCAGTCTGGTCCACCTCATTGCAGAAATGTCAGAAGCAAATTTCTAGATTTAAAAAAAAAGAAGAAAATTCCTCCTTTTACAAGGGTGAACAAAAAGTATTTCTCTTCAGATGCTAGAAAACTACCCTGATGAATGTAAGTGATTCCACACTAACTGGTCTTTCCAGTCTGATATGTGAGTATAGCTGTCCTTGAGCCTCTTGACTGAAGTGGTAAATAGATAACTGGGGATTCTAAAAATCCTTCCAGGATCATGATAAGACTGTCAGCAAAGTTCTACAGAAGTCTTTTTTTAAAATTTTCTGCACTGTATTTACTTCGAAAAATTGGAATGTGACAAACATTTTAGGATACAAAAGGGACCTGTACAATGTGTAAAACAAAGGGATTACTTAAAAAATAACCTTTTCTGCATATCTCATTTTCTAAATTCCTCAAATTCAACAGACAATGTCTATGACTAAATATAATCTTCCATACTTGTCAGAGACTGGAGAGGTTAGTTGAGTGACTTATCCATTGTAACCCAGGTAGGAAATTTCATAAGCAGTTTTTTCTAACTAGGAAACCCAGCACTGTGCCTGCTATAACACATACTCTCTCTAATGACTAATTACTATTTTGAGAATCTTTGACATATAGTTTTCTTCTTTCTCTACTTATTCTCTCCCTGCCCTCTCATGAAGAAGCCAGGGGAAATACAGTATGCAGGTGATAATGACAATCATTACTTCATCTAACACATATATAATATAATATATAATGTAATTGTATATTATATAATTATACATATCATAATATAATATATATTACACACCATATATAATATGAGATATATATATGTATATATAGACAGAGAGAGAGAGGGAAAGAGAGGGAGAGAGGGGGGAGAGGGAGAGAAGACAGAGAGAGAGAGAGAGAGAGAGAGAGAGAGAGAGAGAGAGAGAGAGAGAGAGAGAGATCCTATCATCCCTTAGGGGAGAAATGACATGCACAAATGGCTACGATACAACATGACATATGATAAGTGTTATAAGACAGGTAGGGACAACATGCATTGGAATGTAGAGGAAATACAGATCAATTTCTTCCACAAAGCCTTCCCTCCTCTTTTGTGTCCCTACAGCTGGCAGAAACCCTTGGGTCCCCAAGGTTATGCTAGCATAGTGAAAATTCTGCCAAGTCCTCTGAAGCTGGGAAGGCTTCCTTTAGTGTACCCATGAAAGACTGATTCTACCAACTGAGGACCAACCCAGCCTTATACATGGCTCAAAACTAGAAGGCTGCCCATTAGGTCATGAGTTCTTGGGTCACAGGAACCTATGAAAGAGTCACTGTGAAGAAGAAAAAGCTGACCCATAGCTAGGTTGAAGAATAAAGATGATGTTGCTAGTCATTAACAGCAAGTATCCTAGCATACCCATGATGGCTGCTAGCACGGGTTCTTTGATTTGCTTTTGTAAAGGAAAGAAACTGAAAAAGTGTTAACAATCTTACTTTAATCAAACATATATATCATTTACTTAGTTCAGGGGGGAAAGTTGGCACCCTGAACATCAGAGAAAAGACAGAATTTACAAGTAGACAAAAAATACACACAGTGAAAACAACACAATTCAACAGACTGGATTTCTCTTGTCTGACCATCACATACATACATAGTAGGTTACCAGAGAGAGAAGCACCAACATCTGAGTTTTCAAAGCCAGGGGGTCTCAATGGCTGCCCAGAGTCTCATCTGGCCAAATCACACAACTCTTCCTATAAGTGAGCCCCAAAGCAAAATCTCACATCAGAGAGTATATATAGCCTTCTCCAGGGTCAGAGAACATCACAACCTTTGTGACCCACTGCCTAATAACAAAGTAACAAAAGGTGTGATGAAAAACCCAAGCCTCCCCTAAGCTTCTCTTGTTGGGCTCAAAGTGATACCTGTAAAGGGGCAGGAAAGATCTTCAAATTCCCTTACCATTACAAACTTCAAGGGAGTAAAAACTACTCCTTCATTTATTCCCAAAGTAATAATTTGGGGGCAGTTAGGTGGCGCAGTGCACGGGCCCTGGAGTCAGGAGGACCTGAGTTCATATCCAGCCTCAGGCACTTGAGACACTAGCTCTGTGACCTTGGGCAAGTCACTTAACCCTAATTGCCCTCCAAAAAAAAAGAGCAAAAAAACAAAAACAAAAACAAAAACAAAACCCAAAGTAACAATTTGGTGAGAGAGTCAGTGTGGTATAGTCAGTTCAGTGCTGGATTTAAATTTAGGAGTATTTGGTTTCAAGTTCTACATATGAAATTTACCACAGGCAAGTGACTCAACTTCTCTGATACTCAGGCAAGTGTCTAGGGCTGTATTTAGTTATAGTCAGAAGTAAGCATAGGTTTGATTCAGTTAATTTGAATAATTTAGAAAATTGGGTAGTAGTTGGTTCTGAGCTTGATAAGATCAATTAAAAAAGAAAACTATTAACAAAGTATTCTATCCCAAACATTAAAATTTTAAGATATTTTATGCCACTTTGTGATCAATGGTAGAAACTTTCAATTGTATCACACGTTGAGTTTTGCAAGTAGTCTGCCACCTGTTATTTTCCTGTGCATTTATTCCTAAAATCATTTCTAGTAATTGAAATGGCTGCTATCATATGCAAAGAGGAAAACTGCATGCTGGTCACTTATGAATTATATCATAGTTTGTTTAGTACTTCTCCCCCTCTGTCTATATATTTATTTATTTCAGTTTGTTTACTTGTTTATTTTTTTCTGACAACTTACAGCCTATCTCTGTTTCAAATCTATTGACTTATAATACTTCTTGTTTTGCCTTGAGGGATCCACTAATGAGCACTATCCATGTTCAGACAGGCAAAGAATAAGATAAGTAATGAGGAATGATATTTTAAATGAGCTAGATACATTCATATTTAAAATTCACAAGCTTCAATCTTTGCAAAATTAAAAGCATTATTGGAATTGGGAGTATATAAGGAATAGACAACAAAGTGCTGGATCTGTAGGTAGGAATCAGCATAAATCTAAACAAGATGGAAATAAGAGAGAAAAGACTGGAGATAGGTGAAATTAAAGTTTTGGATATTTGAGTGATAATAGGAAGGCAATTTTTTTAGGTCAAGGGTCCTTAACCTTTTGGGGGTCATGGACCCCTTTGGAAGTCTGGGTCAAAAAATAGATTCCTTTCTCAAAATAATATTTTTAAAAGTGTTAAAAATACATAGGAAATAAATTTTAATGAAACAAGGATTCATTTTTTTTTTCATTCAAGTTCATAGATTCCTAGAAATTTACTAACTGATCCTGTATAGGATCTGTGGACCTCAATTTAAGAACTTACTCGTTTTAAAAATTAATTTATTTTCTTGCTTTGAATTTAAGGGGATTCAATGTTTGGGCAACCAAAAGCTGATTTAATTTCAAAGACAAATGTCCTAATCGATACTATTACATATTTATTCAGGTTTTTTTTTTTAAAACCTTTCATTCTTTTTTTTCTCAATTGCTTGTAAGCAACACTACTTAACTTTTTTTTAAAAAATTTTTTGAGTTCCAAATTCTCTCTCTCCTTTCCCCTTTCATCCTCCTACTTGTGAAGGCAAGCAGTTTAATATAGATTATATATGTGCAGCAATACAAAACATATCCATATTAGCCCTTTTGCAAAACAAAATGTAGACCAAAAAAAAAAAAAGAATAACAGTAAAGAAAGTTTTAAAAAGTATGCTTCAATCTGTAATCTCCATCAGTTCTTTTTCTGGGGGTGGATAGCTTTTTTCAACATAAGTCCTTCAGAATTGTCTTGGATCATTGTATTGCTGCTAAGTCATTCACAGTTGATCATCAAATGTATTCAGTTTTTATGAAATGACTGTGATGGTTATGACTAATCCCTTCACTTAACCTACTAGTAGGGCACCAAGGATTTTTTCTGGAATTCTCTAGTCCTTTATGAGAATCAGGTACCTAGATTTAGTTCAATTGATTCAAACCCTTAAGTTTTCTAAAAAAGTATCCAAATATTTGAGTTTATAGAATGTTTTTAGAATTTGTCCTTTGCCTCATTTACCTTAATTTCTTAGTAAAATTTTCTTATTAGCTTAAATTCAAAGTTAAGTAATACTGATTAATCACTAATTTACACATTTCTAACAAAACCTTGTTTCCATGAGTTAATACTGATGATATAGACCAAGTGATCTAATTATGAAATGAATGCTCTGTATAAAAGGAAATATTTCTTCTGAAAAATATGGATACTGTTGAGATAAAGAAACTGGGAACATTCTAACTATAAATTATACCCTGGGCTTAGTCTCGGGTTGTTTCTGATAAGTTAATGAAAAACACTGCTGCTTCTAACTGGCCTTCTAAAATATGATTTAGATAACTGATTATCCCATTTAATTAAGTGGTCATTTCATTCCCATCTGTGTACTCAAAAGAAAATGTTTCTTGTGCAGGAACTGCCTGTTCATATTTGGGCAGATGATTTTGTTTTAGTGATACCCTAGCTAAAACTCAGGTTTCATCACGTTCCTCTCTCTGCAATGCCTTTGACATCTTTTAATTGGTATGTCTTCTAAAATGATGCCATATCTTAGGAAAACCTACACTGTTGTTGCAGTCTTAGTAAACATGGTTTATTAAGGTTTTAATAAGGTTACCAAGGTTTCTGAGATGTGGATTTACTGAGATTTTGGAAGACCTCTTCAGAATCACAAAGATTTGGGGGGAACTTACTGGGGTGATATGATAGAGGGTCCTTAGGCTAGGCCAGGGATTGGGAACCTCTGGCCTAGAGGTCACATGTGGCCTTCTAGGTCCTCAAGTGTGGCCCTTTGACAGAATCTAAACTTCAGTCAAAGGGCATCACTTAAGGACATAGAGGGCCACATGTGGCCTTGAGGCCACAGATTCCCTACCCCTGGGCTAGGTTGTTCATAGGTATTAGGGAAAGTTCATAGTACCTTCCTGAAAAATTTTCCCATGCCAGGCAGGGTAGATAGAGAGGTAAATGGGAGATGTGGGCAAATGAATACATAGATTGGAGAGCTAGGGGAAAGAAGACAGGCCTGTGGCAGGAGATGTCTAAAACTAAAATCTGGCTGAACAAGAAACTATGAAAATTGATCAGTGTTCATTCAATATCAACTTCTTTTATTATGCTTTTCTAGAGTTTAAATTTCATCCTTTGGATGCCCCTTTCAGACTGATTTGGAGTCTTGTATAGGGAGAAAGTGATAGACAATCCATATCACAGCCTTCTCTATACTTTATTTGAATGTATTTTTCTATTGCTTAAGACTACTAATGAATTACATGGCGATTAACAATGTCATCTCAATCTAACAGACTGTGGTTCAAAATAAAGATAGAAAAACTCTTTCATCACAGGTGAGATGTCTCTGGTTTTACTACACGGCAGGGGCCAAGCAAATTTGATCATTTCTGAGAATATCCCAGAGAATATTCCAGAATATCCCACAGTCTACAAGACTACCTTGGAACCTGGAGAGAGAGAGAGAAGTAATAAACGGATGAGCCAATAATGGAAAAGAGTGGGAGTTGGTGATATGCCCTTGACTATATCTGGAAGGCATAACATCATATTACCACACTCTCTATAGCTATACATGTTCAAGATCACATATACAGATTTAAGACAGAGAGGGTGACAAAGTTGGGCAGAGGTAGGAAAAGGAACAGTTGTCATGGATTCTTATTATGATTGTCCATTATCCCAGTGGATCTGTGACTTCACTGATATGTGTACTACCTCCAGTGCTACTGATTGCATCACACTCAATGAATGTGATTCTATATAGCCATTCTATGCAACTCTTGTCCATGTTTCCCTATAAATCCAAAATAGAGGGTTCACTAAATGGCATAAGTGTTTTCTCCTGGTTCTCTGGACATTGAGTAAATATGAAATATTCACTTACAATTCACTTAAGATACAATATGAATATGAAAGGGGCATGTGAGCTATCAGTTACCTTTCATTCTTATTATATAATTGAGTCCACCTTATTGTTTCCAAGCCTATATTTCTCGGAGGACATATTTAGATTATAGAATTCATTTTCTCTAGTTATGTGATCACTCACTCATTAGACAAGGATCTCATATTTAAAATACCAATAGATAATCAATCAATCAACTGTTTTCTATGTGTCAGGTACTGCACTACTTGTTAGTGATATAAATAAAAAATAAGAACAGTCCCTGCCCTCAAGGAGGATTGTATATAAAGAAAGAACAGTTAAGTTAATGCTTACAGATCATCTAAAATGAAGTCATTCTTAGGACCCATTACCCCTAAACTCCACCATTATGCTACCATCAGCAAAAATTCAGAAGGAGGGGACACAAGATTAAAGACCATTTTGTATATTCCTTTTTTTTCATGGACTATTGAAGCCAAATAATTTAGCAGTGGGTGGCCAGATACTGATGATAAATCTCCCCATACTCTGCAAGGATGGTTATCAGGAAGCACAGTCCATTGCTGAGCCCATACTATTGCTATTATGATTTTCATAACATGTAGACCTTCGCTCTTTTATTTTTATTCATGTTTTCAAAATGTCCCCTTCAGTTCTTTCTCCCTGGGATATGGTCAGCCACGAGGAGCTAAGCAGCCATGTTAACAACAGCAGCTACTAAATTAATGTTCCAACAAGAAAGGGCTCCTGTGGTGACTGCCTTCTACTCTGGGAGAAAAGCTTAATGGATTGCCCTTAGATATGTGGCTTAAATGCTGCAGTACTGTATATCGCCTGCTTAAACATGAGATTCAAACTTTTGAGCTTTGCCAACATCTTTAAGGTTTTTATTTAATTTATACTACACAGCTTTGATTCTTGCTTCACAGAAAAAAGGCAAAAAAGGAAACCTTGAAAGACTTTTCGTCCATAAGGATAGTTTACATAATGCATACAGATGAGTAAACAGAAAGAAAATTTAGCTATGGTTCTCCAAGAATTTTACCCCTAGGCTCTACTTGCATCTGGCAAAGGGGCAAGCTGTATGCAAAGGACAGCTTGGTATAATAGAAAGAGCCCTGGCTTAAGGAGTCTGGTGACTGAGTTGTAGTCATGGATCTGCCACTATTTCTCTCCGTGACTTTCAGCAAGCCCCTATTTATTTACTTTTTTTGTCATATATAGGTTGCATCATACATTTATCAGTGGATCAGTCATTACCACTCTAAGCACCTGGCACAAAAATAGATATCATAGATAACAGAAACTGAAATGAAACAGTCTCTGTCCTCAAGAAGTTTGTATTCTAGCAGGGCATTTGGTTCTTCTAATACCTTTTTTCAAGGCAAGAAAACTAAGATTTAGAATTTAAGTGACTTGTTGAAGGTCATATACATGGTTAGTAAGGTAAGGAGTATGGACTCTAACCTAGGCTTTCTGAGTCCAGATCCAGGGTTGAGTAAGAATGAATAATAATATGTTCATTAAACACAATAATTATTGACATTTAAATAAGTGTTCATGGTTTGTAAATACTTGGAATTTGAAACATCTCCTGTGACCTTCACAACAATCCAGCAAGGTAAGTACCATAGGCATTGTTATCATTGTATTACTGATGATGAAACTGAGGTGCTAAGTGATGGCTTGCCTGTGGTCAAACTCCTAATGTGTGTTAATTGGTCAAAAGGTCTATATCTCTTTCTACTATATGGTATCTCCAAAACGTTAAAGGCATTTGTCTCCCATTAGCTGGTGAGAATGTAATTTATTTGGAGGTAAGGTTTATCTGAATGTATATTCAGAAGAAAGAAAAAAGTGAAAGCCAAGCCTAAAGACTATTCACACAGATATCTTCTACTTTGTTTCAGCACATTGAGCTCAGATACTTTGACTAGAGTACCAGTAAAAAAAAAACAACCCTAATTTAACAACAACAACAAAAAAAACCTAATTTAACCAAAAAAAAAAAAAACCTCTACATTTATGAGACATTTGAAAACTATGCAAGCCAGATGGCAAGCTCTCCTAAATGAATTTGTAACTACCACAGAGAAGCTGTTTTTCAACCCTTATTTTCAGAAATTTCTGAAATTACCAAATCAGAAAATATGTTTTGCATTAGCTACTAACCTTAAGCTATAAGATGAGACGAAAGGTCTCTTGCAGATTCAGGGAATGTTACTCTTGGGGATTATTTGATGGTTTGTTAGAATGTCATTTTCTTGAGTTTGTCAAGTGGTGTTAGAGTTACTCTTCTAGTTCAGGTGGCTATTTATGCCAGAATTCTGGCAGTGAAAATTCAGGTTTATTTACTTTGCTACCTGTGAGACTTCTGGGAATAAGAACGCTAAAAAGCATGATCAGAAAAAAGCAAAAAAACCAACCAAACAAATAAAAAGCATGATCAGGTAAATATTTTGTTCTTAGATAAGAAATGGAGCAAGTTCAAGACAGGAAGTCTTGAACTTTCTACAGGAAGTCTCTCCTAATATCTCTTAATTCTAGGGCCTTTCCTTTACCGCTTATTTCCAATTTATCATATATATATATATATATATGATAAATTGGATATATATATATATATATATATATATATAGCTTGTTTGTACATAGTTGTTTGTATGGTGTCTCCTTTTTTAGAAAGCTGGGACTATCTTTTACCTTGTTTTGCATTCCCATTGCCTAGTATATAGAAGGTATTTAATAAATGTTTATTGATTAACTACAATTTCTATACATAAGAAAGAGAAAAAATCATGTAAGGCACTTGGTAATTTCAAAAAAGTGATGTTTTCTCCTTCAGTAAACAATTTTTCAAATTCCCTCCTAGAATGCTCATAGATTTACTCACAGAAAACAGAAGATATTCCTATATATCTCATCACCAGAACTAATCTTCTTATAACCACAATATACAATGGTCAGTTAATATATTAGGTAAAACAAAGAAATATGCATATGTGTGTGTGTGTGTGTGTGTGTGTGTGTGTGTGTGTGTGTGTGTGTAATTATATGAACTATGAAAATAAGCATTTGTATACCCTGGATGTACAAATCTATCAGCAATAGTCATAAGCCATGAATGGTTCTGCCTCTCATTCCTAAGCCCTGTTTTCTATCACTTATGAAAAGAATCCTCCCATATTTAGAATTTCTATTGACCAATTTTGTGTTTTGTGTTTATTTTCTGTTTAATTAAAGATCAAACGAGAAAGATTACCCACCTCTGTTTCAGCTGGTAGTCACAGGGGACCTTGGATCAGATGAATGAAATCTAAAAGAAAACATAAAAAACCCCCGTTAATTCAATTAGTTGAAAGAAAAGCATTCAGAATCTATATGCAATAATTAATACAGATATATAATAAGGAATAACCAGGAAATTTCTGAAATAGGATTACTATATAATATCACCAACTTTTTTTTCCTTTTGTTAAAGTGCCTCTGATGAGGTTACTACCATCCTTCCAATCCTTCCAGGTTACCAACCTCAAAAGTATATTCAATTTTTCACTTTCCATCACTTCCCCCATCTAGCTAAGGACCAAGTGTTACACCTCCACCACAACTCTCACTGTTCCCAGGGCAACCCCCCTAGGTAAGGCAAGCCCTTATCACCTTTCATCTGGAGTATTGCAACGCTTCCTAATTGATATTGCCTTGTCTCTCCCCTCTCTAACCCATTCTCCATGAAACTATCAATGTTAAATTCCTATATCACTGTTCTGATCATATCACAACCCTATCTGAGAATCTTTGGTGACTCACTATTAGGTCTAGAACAAAATGCAAATGCAATTATATTTTTCAACTCAATTGCAGACTATAGTTGCAGCTATTTCACATATCTCTTCTTCACTCACTTTATGTTCTAGGCAAAATGGCTGACTTGTTCTCTGAACCCAGAATTGCATTTTCCATGTGTCTTTGCATGATTATTTCCCATGTCTAGAATACACTCCCATCTTTCAAGGCTTAATTCAGGCAATGTCTCCTGTTTGAAGCATTTCTTGATCTACCAAAAAGTTGTTAGTATCCGACCTCCCCTCAAATTTTCTTGCACTCACAGTAATGTTAATGTTTCATTTTCCCAGTGAAATGTAAACTCATTGAGGGTAAGGATTTTGTCATTCTGTCTCTGCAGCCTTAGCAGATATCTACAGTGGATAGAGCGCTGAGTCTAGAGTAAAGTAGATCTGAGTTCAAATCCAGTCTCATTTGCTTACTAGTTCTGTAACTCTAACTAGCATAATATTTGGCATAGTATAGGCACTGTATAAATGCTTATGCCTTTCCATTCACAAGGCACTTAAAAGAAACTCACAGAATGGCGAATGAAAGAGGGATTGCCTCATTACTTCTGCTAGGAGATAACTGATTTAATTTTACAAAGTAAAAACGTTACAAAGAAAGACAAAATGCTAAATGAGCCTAAAAGTCAAGCAGCCCAATTGTTAATTTGCAAATGAGAAAGCTGGGTCCCCTGACATGTTAACTTGTTTGCCCAAGGTAGAGTAGGTTAATGGCAAAAGAACGCCTGAAACCTAACATTCTTGAATCCTAAGCAAATGCTTTTTCTACTGTAGCATATACTTATTCAGCAACTGTATAGAGTTATGGAACTTTTATGCTTATATTCTTTACAGAATTCATTTGGAAATTTAGAGTCTATACCTAAAATTAGATTTGTTTTGATTTTTCCTTTTTCCATACCATACACATATAAATATATGTATGTATGTATATACATATACATATATACATGCATGTATGTATATATATATATATATGTGTGTGTGTATGTGTTTATGTGAATACAATTTTTTTAAAGTTTTTTCAGTGAAGTCAGTCCTAATGCTTGTGTTCTAACATGCCAGCCAAAAGATGTGTTCTCAGTAATTCTGCATTTAGTGGATTAGCATTTCTCTTGAAAGAAGTTTTGACTTAAAAAAATTAAAACTGGCAGATGTTTGAATCTTAAATCTGTTCTGAGTACATTTATAGATTCTCTTTGTTTTGTTTCTTCATGCTATCACTGACCCTGAGATGGTCAATGTTTAACTTGGATTGGCAAATCTGTTTTAATAAAACTAAATTCAAATATCATCTTCCATCATGAAAATCTAAGCAGCCTATTAATCCCCATTAGCATCCTGAAACTTACAAAAGATCACTAAATTTTACTGAGGGACAGTGTCATATGAAATGAGGCTCTCATTTATCTCTCCCTACACACACACACACACACACACACACACACACACACACACACACAATGGAAGTTAGGCATGCCCTTTTGCTGGTTAGCAGACAAAGGCAACATAAAAATATCAGGGAGATCTTTAATTTTGTACGAGAAAAAATATAATTACAAGAAGTTCCCAGTCTAAAGAGATTGCATTGGTCAAACAACTATTTGGAACTCAGAATCTGTCAGCTAACATGAAAAAGTAAGTCATACAAGTGAGGCTTAAGTTCTAAGGCTAGCTCACAAATACCTCTTCTACCAAGACATGCTCACAATAATGTACATTTTCAATGAAAAACAGAAAAAAGCAATACATTCTGTGAGTCTACTGTTGTCGATAGTTCTATATGTCAAAATTTGCTTTGAACTTAATGATTTTTCTTTTCTGTATTGCGGGTGGATCACAAATGTAACTTTACATTTATCAGCTATGACTCATGCCCCTTTTGGCTACACAGATGGAATGATGAATGGGAAGAGATAGGGGAAAAGAGATAGCAGAGAAACAGGGGATAAGAGACAGAAAACATGTTTTCCTGATGCAACTTAGAATGAATTGTAAGAAAGAGGATGAAAGATGGAGATTCAAGAAATATGTATACATAAAGATAGATATAGTATGTATGTATATACTATATAAGAAATTGGATGGAATTAAATTAGTAATGATATAGATTTATCTGGAGAGTTCTACCTATAGATGTACACATTTCTACATGTGCATGTATATATACACATATAGATTTACAATAGCCTTAATATCCTTCTTGTTGATTAAGAATCATACCCTAAAAGGGGATGAGGGAGAAATGAAGGAAGAGGTGTTGAGTCACACAGCTTCTTTCATTAGCCAGAAAATTATGGCTTATTCCAAAATAACTTGTTTACTGTCCAGATCCAGCAATGTAAGTAAATTTATGGAGAGTGAATACAGACATGAGAGACAGGCAATGTGCAACCACGTGACTATACATTTAAATCTTGTACTACCTTTGCCTCTCCCTTTCTGGTAAGCAAATTAACTGGGAGAGTAAAGCAATCCTCCTCCCTAAACCCCTTCATCCTAGATATAGTGGATTATCATCTAAAATAATTTAAACAATAGTACATAGCTACCCCCTAGAGAGCCACTGGGAGGAAGAATGTCCCCAATCCCTAGGGGAATTTTTGTAAGGCAAAAAAAAATTGGCAGGAATTACATAAAGAGGAGGAGCTCCAAAATTATATTTCCTTGTCTTGCTCTGTGTTATAAGCAGAAATGACTTATAGACATTTTAGAATATTTCTTTCTGGGATGATAATGGCTACCTATGACAAAGAATAATTTTCTCTGTCTGAATGGTATGGGACATGAAGAATTACACTTGACCATTTGGCAAGAGGAACCATAAGAAGGCAACATTGGATGTCATTTACTAAGAGTTTCAGGAGTAGTAAAAGAGGGTGACAAGGACATCTGCAATGACTTAGTACATAGGACAACATGAAAAGCTACAGATGAGAGCAAGGCTGCCAGATGCCACCTACCCATAGCAATGACCTAAAAGAGGAGCCCTCCACTGAGCATCTGTGATATTCAATACATGTTGGGAACCCTACAAAATCACGACTATATGGCAATGTGCTATAATGGAACAGACTATTGGGTATGAAGCCTCAAACCCCAAGTACAAGTCTTAACTATACCACTTGCTACCTGTGTGACCTTAGGTAATTCAAGTATTTTATTTCAAACTTCCCATGTCATCCTCTCCCCTGCCTCTAAGTTGAGGGCCTTAGTTTCATTGGAAAAAATAATGATCTTCTACACTTCATCTCAGATTTCTCTGTTATTCTCTGCTGACTCCTCCTTCAATCCAGGCTACAATTATGAGGTGGTTCCTCACTTTGCCAAAACCAATCTTCCTTCATATGCTGCTTTAATCCTATTTCCTCCTATGTTCTCCAAAAGATTGTCCCCACTATCACCTCTCTCATCTCTAATCTTCAATACCTCCCTAAATGTTAGTTTCTTCCCAGTTGCCTACAAACACCACCAAGTCTTCCCCATCTTTAAAAAACAAGAACCTTCACTAGATCCTATTATCTCTGCCAGGTGTGTCTCCTTCCTTTCTCAGGTAAACATCATGAGAAAACTACCTACATGAATTGCCTTCACGTCTTCCTTCCTCTGTCTCTTTCTGTCCCTTCTCTCTCTCTCTCTCTCTCTCTCTCTCTCTCTCTCTCTCTCTCTCTCTCTCTCTCTCTCTCTCTCTCTCTCTCTCTCTCTCTCTCTCTCTCGTCTTTAACCTATATAAAATCACATCTCTTCAAAGTTGCCAATAATCTTTTAATCACAAAATCTAACACCCTCTTCTCAGTCCTTGACTCTTTAGTATCTGACACTGCTGACTACAAGCTATTCCTGGGTATTCTCTTCTCTCTTGGCTTTCCTAGCACACAGCTTTCTCTTGGGTCTCTTTACTGAATCATTTTGATTGTGTACCACAGTGGGACTTGAACCCATTCCTTGCCAAGACTACTTTGGCACAATAATGAAAATAAGTATAATTCATTTTGTAAATGATCTTTTAAACAGAAATCTTGCCCCCATAACTCTATATGCATACTCATGCCCATGCCCATAATTAAAGCTGGAACTTTTAAAGTATATCAAAGCCTGGTTGCTATTAAATGTGATGTTAACTTCCTTATAGAATTACATTATGCTTGGAAGGTCAGTACAGAGTCTGGGTGACAAAGCAGATAGAAGACTGAACTTGGTGTCAGAAAGACAGGAGTTTCAGGCCAGTGAGGGAGCGCAGTGAATAGAGCACCAGCCCTGGAATCATGAGGACCTGAGTTCAAATCCAATATCAGACACGTGACACATTTACTAGCTGTGTGACCTTGGGCAAGTCACTTAACCCCAATTGCTCTGCCTTCCCCCCTCCAAAAAAAAAGACAGGAGTTACAATCCTGCCCTACATAGCTACACAATTGTTTAACCATGGACAAGTCAATCTCTCAGTGTCCCAGGAAGCTCTATGACTAAATCAAAGTAGACTTTTCTAAGATAGAGGTTTTTATTCTGAAGTTGCCTGTACTAACATCATAGATCAAGCTCCAAAAATATTTTTTTAAAAAGCTGTTGACCTGTATGATCATGAGCAAGTCTTTTCTGTCTACACCCCTGCCCTTTCTCACCTTCTTCAGCAGCCTCCTCACCCTGGATGATGACCACACCACTCTCTTATGTTTATTAAGTCTCTATCAGCCCTCCACCTTGAACTTCCATTTGAGGAAATGCCCAAGCCAACCATGCTCATTCCTCATTTGGCTCTACTCCCAACTTGTACCACATAGTTACCTTCTCTGCTCCCCAGCTTTTCAGCTGTCTTTTATGTGTTGACCTCACCTCCCTCCCCACCCCCCCTTAGAATAAGCTCTGAAAAGATGTGGGCTGACTTCCTTTCTCCTTGTATTTGTATTCCTGGCACTTAGCAGTGTCTGGCATCCAACAAGCACATAATGCTTTATCTATCTACATAGGCCTGGTGTCCTAATCATTTAAATAAGAGGCTTGGACTAGATGACCTTTAAGGTCCCTTCCAACTCTAAAGCTATGATCCCATAATCCATTAAAGTGCTATATAAATAAATGTCAGCTATTACTATTATCTCAAGACCTCTGGCATAGCCAAAATAGCTTTTTATTTCATTTTTACATGGCACATAAACCACACAAAATTTTAAAAATGCATTAAAAACTAAATTAAGTCTGGCATGGATGTGAGCTCCATGACAACTAGCCAGTAGAGAAGAATGAATAGGCAGTGGTTAGAGATATGTTTCCACAATGTTTTATCAAATAAAAGGAAACCAGGCAACATGTTTCCATATTATAATGATAATAAGAAATGGCCATCTTTGCCACTTTTTCCATTTCTCATAGACATTTATTGGAAACAAAATTCTAAGGGAAAAGAGATAATACCTTTCTGCTTTTGCTAGCTCCAAGGCTTATGGCATTTGTATTACTTGTCTTCTATTTTTTAGAAGGCACTTCCAGATGCAGCACCAAGAACAGCTGCCATGCAAATAGCACCGTGTGTTTTTTCTAGCTAACTTATTAATCAAAGAAAAGGTCCAGAAACATTGGAGATTTAGGTTGCCCTCAGGCTCCCTCTCCACAATGAACATCTGTCATTTCAAACACACGGGTCAAGACTTTTGTGCTCCCATTTTAACAATACCTTAAACATAAATCTAAATAGATTTCATTCAGTAGAAAGGCCCTCCTGCTCTGGGGCAGCTTAACACAGCAGCATATCTAAATTGAAATCATTTGATCTGTCAAGTTACTTGCTTTTCTTCCCACTATAGTGTAAAAAAAATCAGAAAAGCATGTGTTTAGTAAATCCCTGCAGTTTTTCCCTGATTCTTTCATTCAGAAAAGGATTACATGTCTACATTTCATAAATCATCTTTTAGTAGGACAATTAAAATATGTAAACTCTTCCGCTGTGCATAAATTGTTATTAACTTCTATACCCTACAGGAAAAAAAAATCAGGAGACTGAAAAAGGATAACGATATTTATTTTATTTAGTGTCTGGGGGGAAAAACCCAGGGGAGAAACCATCTTTCATAATTTTGGCTTATTAAGTGGGTTTTCAAGATTTAGTCTCCTCTCCCCAAAATTACAATTAAATTGTTCAATAACATTCATTGATCAGATTACAGATGTGTACAATATTAGTAGTCCAAATGATAGAGCATGAAGCACAAAGAATCCAATTTTAAGTTTAAATCAACTAAAGTTGCTTTTTTGTTAGGTAAGATCTCTAGTTTGTTGGAGGTTTGTTTTTTTTTTTTCCACTTGTATTAGAAGAATGGCTCTAAAAAGAACAACAACAAAAACGGTGTTTCCAATATCTTCCTTAAAAAAGAGTAAGAGGGGGCAGCTAGGTGGTGCAGTGAATAGAGCACTGGCCCTGGAATCAGGAGGACCTGAGTTCAAATCCAATATCAGACACTTGACACATTTACTAGCTGTGTGACCTCGGGCAAGTCACTTAACCCAAATTGCCTTCCAAAAAGAAAAAAAAAAGACCAAGAAATTAGAGATTAGTCTGCCCCTAAGTAGTCTTTAAAGCCTTTTATAAGGCTTGAAAGTCTGCCCAGTACCCATCTCAGCAGTTAAGCACAGGGTTGGGGACAATCCAAGGCAGTCAGTTTAGCTTTCTCAATGTAGTATTGGGCCTATCCTCTTGAACTTAACCTGCTGGGTGGATTTAGAAATGATGTAATGATCTTTCTTAATGCTCTCCTAGTATGAGTTGTAGAGCCAAGGTAGTGAACATTGGGAATCCAGATCTGCAATGGAATTTTGGGCATTACTGTACTCTTTGGGCCTTAGGTCCTTCATTTGTAATGTGAGTTTTGACTAACTAGATGATTTCAAAGATCGTTGCCAACTCTAAATTTCATACTTTTCAACATGCTTCTGACTCTTGCAATAACTTTAGAAAATTATAAGTTTATTCCATGATGGGACCATGACAAAGCTATTGCAGTGCAGTGAAAAGATTGATGGAAAAAGATTGGTTGGGAGTCAAGAGGCCTGACTTTGTATTCTGTGTTTACACCTTATAGACAGCATGACCACTGGGCAAATTGCTTAATCTCTCTTGACTTCAATTTCTTCATCTGTAAAATGAGATTTAGTCTAGATGATTACAAATGTGTTTTCCACATCCAAAATCTACCCCATGATATCTGCTGGTGATAACCTATCATGAGTGCCCATTGCAAGGAACCCATGTTCCTCAAAATAAATCATCATTTGGTTTTCTTCAGATTCTGTTACAATAACATTGTGGGGTGTGAGGGAGATATCTATGTTCAATGACACCAATCAGGACCCCTACATCACAAAGTTCATGATTTCAAATGATCCACCTTAGCTTCTACAATAATTATTTAAATTAATTGTGAAGGCTTTAAGAGTAAATTTTCATCATGAAGAAGTTACTAGCTCACTAATATATTGTTGTACCCTAGAAAGAAAACACTACCACCAAATGTAGTAACTGGGACTAAAAGTATTTACCCGTTGATGATCTCTGAGTCTCATAGGGCAAATATAGTACTCTAAGAAGAATGAAAAATCATTACAACCACTTAAAACCAATTTTGTTTTCGGAGTACAATGCTCTATCAAAGGAATGAAATGCTATATGTAACTTTGGAATCTTTTATTTTTTCTTATCTCAGAAGAATTTTTGTCTGGAAGGAGGCACAGGACCCATGATTTCACTGATGTAGAGAACTTTGAATGAGGAAACTCACCCAAATTCAAATTAATACTTTCTCTGCAAATTAAAGTCTGGGATTGGTGCCTGGGTCACTGAGAGGCTGTCACTGGCCTAGGATTAGACATCCAGAATGTTAGAGACAGGACCTGATCCCAAATCTTCTTACTGTAGCCACGTAAGGCTCCATTTGCTATATCAACCTGCCCATCAATAACAAATACAGGGCTCTATTTCAGTCTTTTATTTCTCTTTTTATGCTTCCTTTGGTTTTTCTTCCTAACTCTTTTGATGTCCTAGGGAATCCTGCTAACTAGTCACTTTCAAATTTATTCACTTAGAAATAGTAACAAATAGGAGATAGCAATCATATTCTCTAGGAACCTTACCAAAAACTATAGGATGTAAAAAAAATCTCTCCTGTGATTTCTTTTTTTTTTTTTTTTTTTTTTTTTTTTTTTTTTTTTTTTTTTTTTTTTTTTTTTAAAAGCAATTGGGGTTAAGTAACTTGCTCAAGGTTACACGGCTAGTCATTTGATTTATGCGTGGGTGCTCATTTTCTGAGGCCGGATCTGATCTCGGTCATCCAAACTCCGAGGCCGGCGCTCTTACTCACTGCGCCACCTAGCCGCCCCTTTAGGGCAATTGGGGTTAAGTAACTTGCCCAAGGTCACACGGCTAGGTTTTTGTTTGTGCGGATTAAGTGTCGGAGGCCGGCTCCGAACTCAGGTCCTTCTGATTCCAGGGCCGGCGCTCTATTCACTGCGCCACCTAGCCGCCCCTCTCCTGTGATTTCTAATGATATTTCCTAATGATACTAGTAAAACTTTATTAAAACCTTCCAAGATCCTTCCAAAGGTGCTTTATAGATCAGCCTTGCAGGGCATTTTTGATATGAAAAGCTCTGTAATTATGCATCTAACAGTGGAACAATGGAATATGAATTACACTCAGTTTTACTAAAGGCATTGGCTAGAAGGAGATACACAACTTGGGGCAGACAAATTTGTAAGTGAATGAGAGTCTGATGAGGTGATTAATAAAATTAGTCATTCCACAAACTTCTATTAAGTGCTTACAGTGTGCCAGGTTGCACTAAAGGATCAAGGAAGGCAGAAAGGCTGCCCCTAAGTTCACGGAGCTTATAAACTAATGGTGGAGAAAACCTACACCTATGTAAAGATAAGATAAATTCAAAGTAAATTGAAGGCTGTCTGAGAGAGAGAGAGAGGCACAAAGCAGCTGGAGGGATTGCGGCGAGTCTTTTTAAGGAGATGGAATTTGAATTAGGTTTTGAAGGAAGTTAGGGAGTGACTGGTAAGTGGGGAGAATACTGCAGGTATGAAGATAACCAATGTAAAGATATGGAGCTAGGGAACAGTGTTGGTGTGCTTTTGAAACACCAAGATCACAGAGTGTGTAGAGTGTAGTAAAGTGTTAGATGGGAAAGATAGGAAGGGCATAGGCTGTGAAAAGTTTTAAAGGACAAACTTTATATTTGAAGCCATTAGAACTCTCTGAGCAGGAGTAGGGAGAAAACAGGGGTGATGACTTGGTCAGATCTTAGATTTAGAAAATCACTTTGCTAAGTGGAGGATTATTATACTGGTCTCCTTGCTGTTCCTCACACAAGATGCTCCATCTCCCGACTTTAGGCATTTCCAATGGCTGTACTACATGTCTGGAATGCTCTGCCTCCTTATTTCTGCCTCTTGGCTTCTCTGACTTCCTTCAAGTCCCAGCTAAAGTCTCTCCTTCTACAGGAATCCTTTACCAATCTTTCTTAATATTAATACCTTTCCTCTGATAATTATTTTGACTGTATCACATATTTAGCTTTTCTGAACATATTTGGTTTCATGTTGTCTCCCCCATTAGACTGTAAACTCCTTGAGAACAGGAACTATCTGCTGTCTTTATTTCTATTCCTAGTACTTAACAAAATACCTAACACATAGTAGGTGCTTAATAAATGTTTATGGACTGACTAATAGGAGGTTACTGGATCTCCCTGAATGGGGAATAGTCACATGGTCAGGCCTTCAATTTAGGAAAATCACTTTGGCAGCTAGGTGGGAGATGGATTGGAAAGGGAAAAGACATGAAGATGGGAAATCAATTAGAAGACTACTGAAATAGTCTAGCCAAGAGGTGATGATCTCTTGGTTTATGCATGGAACTCAAGGATAGTTTCAAAATTCTGAAAAAAAACCAAACTATCTGTTTTACTCAAGCTGATTTATTCTCAGGTTAAAAATTAGGTCAAAGAATTGATGATAAGTCATGAATTGATCCCTGTGCTAAACAGATTTCATTGAACATAGTCACTGATATTTGGATTTCAAGCCCAAAGAAACATGTGGAAACTTTCAAAAATAAATATGATTTTAAAATTAATATTTATTAGAACTTAATTTCCATTGAATGCATCTTATTACTACAAATGCAGCTTTATCCACTCCATATCAGTAACAGGCAATGTTGATTTTCCTAAATTGCATCAGAGAGTAATACCAAAATGAACATTTTCCCATATTCAAACATTCTCCTTCTATCACTCCTTATTGTGGTACTTCAAGAATCTGGGTTTTATTAGTGTGGCTACTCCTTTTGCAGCCTTCTATTCTTTAGTAGACTGCTCCTAAGCTTAGGACTTAGTGTGACTAAAAAAGAAAAACAGTATCATTACCAGGTGGTCAACCCTCTAATGATTAGCCTTTCCACACTTAGTTAAATTGGTCTTCTGACAATACACACATAGACCATTGTTTAGCCCATAGGCAAATCTGTTAGGGTTGTTCTCTCTGCATAGACTTCCAAAATTCAGGGTTATCTCCAGGCTATGAAGAGGTACTGAAAAGGAACTTAGCCAAGTCAGTAATTCAACTATCTATCAATTCAACAGTGAAGGTATTCCTTCTACCCATATAGATCACAACCTTTCCAGTCCTACATACAGTCAGGAATAATGTTGTTATCTCAGAAAGATTTGGCATTCAAAGGTATGTGTAGCTGCAGTAAATCTTCATATAATGAAGTGTGAATATTTCCTGAAAGCTCCAATTTCCTTCATTTCTACCAGCTCATTGGTCATGTCCTAACAAGAAGAAAAGCTAGGCATTCCAGACATTTCTGGGACACAGTCTAACTCAGAGACTCTGAGTCGCTCTTCTCTATGGATCTAGATAAATTTGTTTTCTGTGCTTCTATTTGCCTTAATTCCAGCAGAGAGGAATAATTAAAAATGGTAGATCCCTAAGATCACACAAAGTGATTGACTTTGGAACTAGCTAATATATGGACTAGTTTTATTCAATCTGATAATTGCTATTAAATTTCACGTTTCAAATAGGGAATGAATGTAGAAGGAAAAAAATGAAGGAAATAAAGGTACAGGTAAAATATCTCTCTGGAACTTGCACAATACAATGTGAGATCTGACATCTGTAAGAAATACAGGTGCCATCAAAGTGAGATATAAGAGTCTGAAAAAGACATGTTGCTAAGTTAGTAGTCAAATTCCATCTCCAACTCGATTTTTTTGGTCATGATTGGCAAATAGAGCTTGATTTCTGTTAGAATAATGCATCAGAACCACTTAGCTGTTATTTCCCTCTTACTGTTTACTACCCTATTTGGGCAGTCCCCAATTTACAAACCAGTTATGTTCCAAAAGTTCATCTGCAAGGAGTGTAAGAGAAATAACGTTATGAACAGTAGCTGTTTCCAGGCTAGCCCAGAAAAGTCTCTTTAATCTACAGTGTAAGTGAAATAGTGCCATTTCTAAAATAGTATTATATGTCAGCTACAGTGTGGATTACTTTGTTTTTTTTTTTTTCCCTGTGGGCTGGCCTGGAAACTCAACCATCATTTGTAGCATTGTTTATTGAGGAAACTCGTTCCAAGTTGGAATTTGGGATGCTGGGAACAAGTCCCCATTCCCTGCAGCTGCAGTGGCTTCTTGCCAGCTACCAATAAAGGAATCCCTCCACCCCATAGTCACCCACCACCTGGTGAGAAGGGAATCCTTTCCTCCTATGCTCCCACTCCCTGCCTCCCACTAGCCACAGTGGCCATTTGCTGTCCAGTAAGAAGTCAAATACAGGTCATAGAACACTCTTGATTCCAAGGTTGGGGCATAAAGTTGATAGAGAGGAGAGTCTGGTGGACTAAAATACCAGCATAGGGCTCAGCTACCTGAACCTATGGACAAAATACCTATGAGTTGGATTTTGCGAGAAACCACTCTTCTGAAACAGATGAACTTGGATAATAGAAACAGAGACAAGTGACATTTTGAAATTGTAACTTCATAAAAGGAAAGCTAGCAATAGGCATCCTTAAGGAAAGAATGAACCATGTGCTTTATTTATATAAAAATAAAGATACTAATCTCCTCAGTAGGATATTCATTTTTATTTTTCCATAAGCATTAAAAAGTATCTATGCAAACATAGTTCTAGTGTTCCAACTGATAATATGCAGGGTAATAAACAGAGGGAGGAACTGGCTTTACTCTCAGTAAATTCAGTTCAAATAACTGAACAAATATTTTGTCAGTGCCTACAGTTCACATCATAGGATCCTGACATTTTGAAGACAAAAGAAAATCTAGATAAGATATAGGACCCTGTTTTCAAAAAGCATCTCTTTTTTTAAGTCAGTCAGTGATGAGCATTTTAAAACTTTTTTTTCTTTGCTTTTTGGAGGGGCGATTGGGTTAAGTGACTTGCCCAAGGTCACATGGCTAGTTTTGTGCTAAGTGTCTGTGGTCAGATTTGAACTCAGGTTTTCCTGACTCCAGGGCTGGTACTCTATTCACTGTGCCACCTAGCTGCCCTAGTGATTAGCATTTTTGTTGTTAAGCATGTACTGTGTGCCAAGTACTGTGCTGAAACCTACCTATTCTCCCCCCCACACACACATACACAAGAAGACAGTCCCTGCTTTCAAATTCCTAATCTAAAATAGCTTTAGTATAAAATACAGGTACATGTGTTTTGTTGTGTGTATGTATATGAAATAATAAACAGAGGCAGTTAGCATTCAGTTGGGGTTCAAAAAGTCTTTTTATAGAAAGTGGGATTTTAGTTGAGATTTGAAGGAAAGTAAGGAAGCCAAGAGATGGAGATAAGGAGGTATGGGAGACAGTCACTGAAACTAGATGTTGTCAGGAGATGGAATGTTTTGTGTGAGGAACCAAGTTCATGATGGTGAATCAGGTGTAAGAAGACTGGAAAGGTAGGAGGGACCAGGTTATGAAGGATTTGGAAAGCCAAACAGAATATTTTATGTTTAATCCTGGTTGTGATAGGGAGTCACTGGAGTTTATTGAATAAGGGGTGATTTAAACTTGCACATTGATGACTGAGTGGAGGTTGTACTGGACAGGGAAAAGACTTGAGGATGAGAGGCCTGCTGTAGTCCAGATGTGAAGTGCGAAGTTTCTGCACTAGTTATGATCATGTGACAGGAGAGAATAGCATATATGTGAGAGATGTTATAAAGGTTAAAATCAATAGAAGTTGGCAACACATTGGAAGACCCAATTTCTCAATGGGTAGTCCAATTAAGTGTTAACAGGCTGGTAATTTAATTTATAAGAGGTCTGTAAATTTTAACCAGAATTTTGAATCCATTAACTTAAGGAATGACTTAATCCATTTAAAGAAAGGGGGGCTGCTGGGTGATGTGGTGAATAGAGTCAGGAGGACCTGAGTTCAAAATTCAGCCTCAGAAACTTGACACTTACTAAACTGGGTGACTTTCGGCAAGTCACTTAAACCCAATTGCCCTGCCTTTCCCCTCCGAAAAAGATGAAAAAAAAAGTGGGCTCCATAATTCACATTGGCTATTTGTCACATGTGCATTAGAAAGAAAGAAATTTCATCTTTTATCTCAATTCAATTTGATAAATCTTTACAGACTGGTTGGCTGGTGTGTGTGTGTGGGGGGGGGGTGTAAGATCTGGTGCCATCACCATCACCTGTCATTGATAAAATTCTGTTTTCCAAGTAAGTTCTGTCCAGGAGTAATCATACAACAGGAGTCACAGAAACTCTCTGCCAAATGTGCCTGTGGACAGGGCAGTACCCTTTGTTGTCAGGTGAAACACCTTATCCCATCTGAATGGCAAAATAATTGTTCAACCAGCACCTGGCAGTATGAATATCAAGGGCACAGTAACCATACACATGCCCTAGCAGCTAATGAGACTCAATAGGTCTTTCTTTCTCAATAATGAGGAACTCTTTGGCCACTTTCTGTTTTGTATTTGTCTGAGTCACTCTTCACTGAGCACAATTACTATTGTGCTTCCATCTGTCACATTTCAATGTACCTTTGAGAATATAGAGAGCAGATTCAAGCACTTTAACAAGATTTTTTTTTGCCACAAAGTAGCTGAATCAATTAAAAAGAAAAAAAATAAAGTGACTGGAAGGCATTAATGAGTTCCTAGCTTGCCCACAACTCCTCAAGTTCCTGAAAGTATAGAGAATGACCACAAGAACCATGACCAATCTTTGTGGTTTCTATTCCTCAAGTAAACTTATTTATAAATAGAAGTACAGGATTTTTTTTTTTGTCCAAGCAGGCCAGTGTTACATCAAATATACTGCCTCACTTTTGATTTTGCCACAATACACAATACACTGTCATACAGTGAAGTATGACATAAAACTAGCCTTTTCATGTTCTGAGGAAGTAATAAATTTATTTTAGCAATCTTCGTAACCATTTAAATCATTAAAAACTCTTCTATGAATTTCAAAGAATTTCAAAGGTCTTCGGAGAATATCGAGGAGGGGAGCAGGTTACCTGCAAGGAATGTTATCCCCATCCTACAAAAAAAGAGAAACGTCCAGAGACAACAGTACTGAGTCAACGTCAGAGGGTCCAAAATGGTACAATGAGGAACAATGCCAAGGCCTCCTGACAAGCTGACATTCTTTGTAAATCTCCAGAGCTGGCAGAGGATGGGGCAAAATAAATCTACTTAGTCTCTACCTCCATTCAATGATCCTGTGGTTTCTAAAATAAATTCTGCCAGTTAACATGGAAAAATGTTTTTCTTTTTAATTTTTAAGAATCAAGAGCCCTGTTTAATTTTTACAAAGACTAAAGAAAATAAACCTTTTTTTCTTTAAATTAAAATGCCAATATATTTGGATTTGTTCTCAAAAAATATATATACTTATGTATATGTATATATATATGTGTGTGTGTGTGTGTGTGTGTGTGTGTGTGTGTGTGTGTGTGTGTGCTGGTATGGTAGCAATCTAAGAGAATGTTAGGATATTTTTTGTTATTCATAGTATATTCAAATTATATTATTGTATAATATCCTCCCCCCCCCCAAAAAAAAAACAATCCAATATATTATAAACATACTTTGGGAGAGTTACTGTTTGTCCATTCTCAAAGGAGACCATGACATCAGGAAGGTGAAGCCATGGCTTGAAAGTGAATTGGATTTAATACACAAATAGGAAATGATATATCCCCAAACAAAACATGAAGAACCATCACATCCCACAGAGGTTAGTTTTTAGGGCTTAAAAACAATTAAAACTATTCATTCTGTCTATTATCATAGCCAGTTTGAAATTTTCATCTAGTGTTCCATCAGCTACTCTGATTGTTTCAGCCACATGAACATTAGCCCTGAACCCTCAAGTCAATACCCTTCAATAGTCCCATCCCCTTTTCAACTTCTTTTCATGGATTGCCCTCCCCTATTAGATTGTAAACTCCTTAAAAGGCCAGACTTTCCTTTTCTTATTATTATCTCTAATGCTTAGCACAATGTCTAGTACGTAGTAGGTGCGTAATAAATGCCTATTAACTATTGACCTGTTTAAGATTGCCGACCATCACGGTGATATGCCAAAAGCACTGGCCTTAGAATCAGGAGACTGGGATATTATGACACCAATTGTATCATTATGGGCAGGATTGTACACCCTTTCTACTGCCCATGATGTACGGGAATCTGGGGGAGAGAACATCCATGTGCATTCTTGTGCATATGAGATCATTTTAATTGACTGCCTTTTTGTTGGAGTCATATAATAGCTAATAGTTCATGTTTCTGTAGTGCTTACTATGTGTCAGGCACTGTGCTAAGTGCTTTACAATTATTATCTCATTCGATATTGACAACCACCCTGGGAGGTAGGTGCTATTATTATCCCATTTTACAGATAAGGAAATGGAGGCAAACAGAAGTGAAGTAATTTCTCCAGGACACACAGCTAATAAATTCCTGAAACCAAATTTGAACTCAGGTCTTTCTGAATCTGGGACCTGGATCTGTGTCATCTTGTTGGTAACACCAAGGAGAAACACCGGATGGAGATTTGAATAAAAGCTGGCTAAACAGTATAAAGAACCTGGGTTAACTTCTTAGGGGGACATACAGGGGAAGGTCTAAACTTCATAGAAATTTCCCAAACTCCAATAGAATAATCTTAGAGAATCCCAGGTCAATGGGAGTTCTACAATGAATTTCTACATGTGTAGGATCTTCTTATGCATAGAAATTATGTCCTTTTCAGATGATGATGCTACCATAATCAATGCAAAAGAATTAGTACTCACAAGAATTGAACCTTGTCTAGCTGTTATTATTGTCTTCTGATGTACAATATGGGCTTGAAATGAGAACTCACATAATGTAATTCACTACATATAAAAGACAAGAAGGATCTGGATCCTCTATTTTGTTATTTAATATTTTTGGTACAAGTTAGTATGGCAGGATGCCATCAAGGATTTGCTCAAAACAGAAATATTTCACATGCCCAAAATAATTATTATTGCTATTATTATTTTTAAACATACAATGAGTCTATGTTAATTCAAGCTCAAACTTATGTATTTAACATAACCTCTACAAACTCAGACAGGGGTTATACACTATTCAAGATAAATTATATATGATTAGATTGTTTTTAGTCTAAATGTCCTTTTTGGAGTAGCAAATAAAGGCTTTTACATATGAAATCCACTTATGATAATACTAAATGAATTGGGTTGCATCCCTGGAAATAATATAGAATTATGGGATTAATTTGTCAGTAAACTAGCATTTATTAAGCACCTACTCTATACCAGACAGTATGTACTAAGTGGTAGAAATACAAAGAAAGTATGTAAGTAGGTATGTAAAGTATATCAAAAATGCATATGTGCATACAATGTGTACGTGTTCATTTTAATTAGGTTTGGGGGGAGAAGTGTTAAGGGTAGCTTCCAAAAAATACAGATGATACATTAGCAATTGTTACTTCTTAAACCAACTAAACATGCACACTGACCTGATTTGTAAGGTACTACTAGAGAATCCAGAACAGGAAGCAGGAGCAGAAATGTGATCTTTAACAATGATAGATTACATATCCACTGACAAGAAGATATCTCTGGGTGCAGCAATACAAAAAACCTTTGGATTTGCTACTAACCACTCCACTCATTTTTAACAAAAAGTTTCAATGTCTACAATCTTTGAGTACAAAATAGCTGACTTGTTGAATACAGCAAACTTTGGTGTAATCTAAGGAAGTTATACATTCTATCAAGGATTCCCCAAAAGTGTTACTGATATGCTTTCAAAGATTATTTCTTCTTAATGACATACCTGTTTTCACTGAATACAAAGTTGTTATATCTCCCAATTCCCAAGATAGAAATCATAGGTACTGATTTATAATTACCAACCACTCTTAGTTCCCCTATAATTTGTTGATCTCAATCTCCTTCCTACCACTAAGCCACATATCATTGTATTATCTCCTCTGCCCTTGGTTCTCTCTGAAATTGGTATATCATTACATTTGGAGAAAAAGAAATAGGAAAACAAATAAAACTAACTCTCTCTTTCCCCAGATTTTATGTTAAGACCTCTTCCTTTAAATGACTAGAGAACTGAGCAAATACTTCTATCTATAGCAACATAGCTCCCATGAGGCTTCCTAATCACTTATTAACAAATTTTCCAAGTTATCAATTTATCTTGAATAGTATGAATATTAATTATATGAAGTTGCATGGACCCTTCATGGTATGTGGGATTTAAACAAGTGACATTCAATTTCTTTTGGTACCAGCAATATTTTATTTCACATAGATCCTGTTATCTCCTGTATATCACTTGTTTGTACATAGTTGTTTGCATTGTGTTTCCCTCATTAGATTGTGAGCTCCTTAAGGGCAGGGGCTGGTTTTGCCTTTCTTTGTATGCCTGGCTGCTTACATAATAAAAGCTTATTGATTTATTTTATAAAGGACACCCATAATTCCATGTTTCCACTTGATCACCATCAAATATTAATTCTTTCATTCAGCAAAAAGTCAACAATAGATCACGGTAAGGGTTGGAGAGATACAAAGATAATGAAAAAAAGTCTCTGTCCATGAAAACTTTAGAATCAAGTATAAAAAGAAGTATTTCTAATTTCTTAAATTATATGAAAGCAAATAATATGCCTTAAAAATTGAAAAGTTTGAATCTATTACAAAACTCTTTCAATGAACACTGAAACTATCATTCCTTTTAACTGGGCGGTTTGGCATTTTCCCAGGGAAAAGAATATTCCACTTAACTCCATTCCTGTTGAAGTTCTATTCTCAAAAACACTCACTTGGCTGCTCATCCACAGAGAGGGCTAACACATACCTAGCAAGTCAATTTTGCTACCAAAATAGCCATCGTAAAAGAAAGATTGGATCTTATGGGAGAAGTCTGGACCCATGATTTCATTGTTCTAAATCCCAGTGTTGAAAAATTCCCTCCAGTTCTCTAATGATGCTGACTGGCAACTCCTAAATAACGACCCAGGTCTGGGGCACTGAGACCCAAGTGACTTGATTTTTGTCACATATCTAGTACATTTCAGAGCTAGCTTGCATGAGTAGCAGGGTTGTAATAACTAACATTTATATAGCCCATACTAAGTGCCAGGCACTCTGCTAAACACTTTACAATGATTATTTCATTTGAACCTCACAACATTAAGAGATGGATGCTATAATTACCTACATTTTACAGATGAGGAAACTAAGGTAAAAAGAGATTAAATAACTTGCCTGGGGTCACACGGTATAATTGGAAGTATTATTATATTGTATCATATCATATTGTATCATATTATATTATATTATATTATACACAGTAGTATCTGAGGCTTCCACTATGCCATCCTGCCTCTCAGAAAGGCAGGCTGCTAAAAACATGTCTAACATGGTAAATTCAAGATACCGTGTCAATTGTTAGAATACCCCTACCTGATTGGGTTTCATCACATTTAGTTACAGTAAGGAGGTATGACACTGAAATGCAAAGCAGCCCCTTCTACTTCAAGGCCAAGATCATGGTGGTAGCAGTGAAAGAAAATATAAAGTATCTAAATGGTTAAATGTAGCTGGAAAGATGAAAACACAGCAATAATATGAAAAATAAAAGTCTTCTAATAAATAGAAGGCACTAGCAACTATCCCAACTTTGTCTTTTAATAATGTATGCTGAACACCACCAAGTAACTAAATTATTCATATATACCTGACCCAGATGTATTTGAAAGGTAAAAGGAAAGTGTGTAATAAGAGAGTTAAAGTGACCATTATGTTTAGACACAGAACACTTTCTGGCATCTGTTAACTTTTTAAAGTAAAGCTTTTTTATGTTAGTGTTCAAAACATACATGTATTAAAACATATTCAATAAATTACACATGAAATGGCTATAGGCAGAGAAGATTTGGCTACTGATCCCATAAATGAGGCTTAATATATAACTGTGTATAAAAATGAGTACAAACACTTCCCTGACACATACGTCTTGGTCTGATTGTGATAAGGCTCTGAATATTCCTGGATCTAAAAATTCCTGGGTAGTACATAGAGTAAGTGAGCAAAGTTTGATGTAAGTGCATGGATAGAATTCCAACCCCCACCCTAATTAATTTAATAATAAAATGCTTGTTAAGTATGAGAGTGATCACCTAAGATGGAGTTTTAAAGGTGTGAACAAAATAGTTTACACCCTGTGATTTCTTTACAAGGTGTCAACTCTACTTGAGGTAGAAGGGAACACTATGGCTGGCTAACCAAACAAGCTAACAAAACTCCTGGTAGTGCTTTAAATAGCAGAGGAATGTCAACAGGCTGACTCAGTCCAGTGGCAAAGCAGTAAAGGGAGAGAACTCTGGGCTTTGGAGCTCTTTATATAGTCAGACCCTTGTACGTGTACTAAAGGGCAGCAAGAAAGTGAGCTCAGAGAAAATAGACTTCCTCCAATTCCACTTATTCAACTGGCCATATCACTGGAGAGACTAGACTAGTTACAGACAACTCATCTAACCTAGAGCAGAGAAAGACATATCAAGGATGACCATGGACATAGCCATATACACAAACATAACCACCTAAGAACTGAAGCAGCTTCAAGGGAAATGACCTATATTAGCAAGCACCTGCTAGCACAGATTCTTTGATCTGCTTTTGAAGGAAAGACTGCTCAAAAAGTGGTTAACAATACTACTTTTAATTACATTCACTAGTTCAGGGGAAAGGTCAATACCCTGAAGTGGAGAACATACAGAGAAAATACGAGAAAGAAATTAGCAGAAAAACCAACAGACTGCTCTGAGTAAAGCAATACTGCTATACACTTTACAAACATCACTGGATCCAAGGAAGCAGAGACATCTAAGCAGTTGGGGGGCTCTTAACAAATGGCCACTCAGAGAATTGTCTAGGAAATCAAAAGATCCTCCTCATGAGCAAACCTTCAAAGCCAAAAGGCAACCTCCTAGAACATATAACAAAGACTCAGCCCCTGATTGGCTCAGAGCCAGTAGGTACAAAAACCTAAGTGATTTAACACAGCTGTGAATTATCGGGGCTCAAAGAAGATTAATCCTTCAGATGTTTACACCTTAGCCCAAGCCTAGGAAACTCAACCAAACAACAAGAAGGAAAAAAGCAACAAAAATCCCACCTTGTTTGTTATCACACCTCCTCATACCAGAGAGGAATGCTGACAATGAACTCATGAGAAGGCTTCCAGTAACTAGGAGCTGTGAGATTACCCCTTTGCCACCTGTGTTCTCTCCAGTTAGAGCCCCCTCTTCTGTGGGCCTGTGTATTTGTGGAAGAGTGTGCCCAAGACTTTTTGGGGAGGATATTTTATACCAACTCTTCTTATTATACTACAGTAAATGTCCTTTGCTAAAAAAGTGAAATGATGCCTACTGGCTGATTGAAATAGGAAGTACATCAAGGAGGGCTCATAAGAGAGAGTATCTCTCACCCAAGTCCCTCACAGTTAGCCCTAGAACTGTGAAAGCAGTATTTAACTGACCATTCTAGATCCCAGAAAAAAGGGGAAGTTAAAGAAGCATTAGAGAACATGCAATATAAGGGAAAACTTTTTTCAAGCTATTGATAAGTAGAATATTTTCCACAACAGAAAAATGTTTTCCCCTCATTAGAGGTTTTTATGCAAATGTTGGATGACCACTTGGGATAAAAATGGGTTGTTATTCAGATATGGTTTGGACAAAATGATCACAGAGGTCCCTTTCAAATCTGAACTTCTGTGATTGTTTTGAGTCATAGATTGGTAGAACTGGAAGAAATTTTAAAGGTGGAGTTTGTGATTTATTTTTTAATGAGAACTCCTATGGTAAAAAAAATGCAGTTTCAAAAAAAAGACAAAGATGTATTTCCTAATTAATATTGAACAAAAAATAAACCACAATTTTAATTTTCATTGAAAAATCCACACTGAATTAATGAAAGGAAAATTTAATGATGTACTAAGCAGGAATGACTATTGGCTGTGAGGTTTGCATATGACTTCCTTTTCTTAGAGTAAAGAAATAGATATAAGAAAGCTTGCTTTACTCCATGCTACCACTGACCTCCCATAGGTCCCTGGTGTGGTCATTTAATCTCTTCACCCCTGCATTGCATCCTTATCATCATAAAAGCAGAGAAATGACACCTGACCTTTATCAACAGCACAGAAATATTATAGTAATGCAACCTAGGACCAGAGATTTAGGAGCGGCTATGAGAAAGAATATATCTGATGTACCTACCTGCAACATATAAAAATCTATCTTATTGATGAAGACAACCTAATTTTGAGAGACAGGACAGAATAATAGATAGAAGATTGACCTTGAACTCAAGAAGACCTGAGTTTAAGTCTTGCCTTTAATACACATTAATTGCTTCAGAAGTATCAAACTAGGACAATGGACTAAAAGAGGCACACAAAAGTCCCAAATGAGGCCCTAACCATACTAAAATGTAATTTGAAAAAGTTTTAAAAAATAAATAAAAATAGAACATAGATAATGTTAATTTGTGGTTTTCTAACTCAATATGATGCCTACTCTATTTGAGTTCGACACCACTGAGCTACATGGACAACGGGCAAGTCAATTATCCACTCACTGTCATCAGACAAATCTCTAAGACTAAAAATTTCAGATCAGTTACCAATATGCATTGATCGAATGTCCCATAATTCACAAAGATTAAAACAAATCTAATTATCTTTCCATGATTTTTGGGAAATTATCACAGGATTATTGTTATTCCAAGAAAAATCCCATAGTCATTTCTCATTACAATGGAAATGCTTTTAAAATGTTTCATTTACTAAACTGAAACTCAACAAGTACATCAAGATACACTCTCATAAATAGCTAGACAGCATTTGGTACAACTGATCCTTTCCTTGAATGAACAAAGGTAATTGGTGTTGCACTAGAAAGATGCATGGTTGTGAAGAAAATTTCAAGGGAATTGTCCAAAAAGAAAGAACATTCAACAGCAATATTTAGACAACTAGCTAATAAAACAGCTGGAACAATTACAGTATGAATGTGAACCCAGTGGTGGGAAAGCAAATGAGGGGCATTTAATCATATGGACATTTTGTGTTATTTGAGAAATAAAACTTTCAATGCACTTTTTCCCAGAATAAAGTTGGTGAAAAGCTCTAAGACTGTTTTTATTATACTGGGCACTATGCCCATGCTCTTAATTACCCTTAGGGATTGTACTACATGCAGTGGGGTGTTTCACTTTAGGGTAGCTGGTAGCAAGAAGTAAAATTATTCACCATTTCTCCCTCAACCACAGTACAGAAAGGTGAAAGACAATTCTGTTGAGCACCTCAGCAGGTTTTGCCATTTTGCCCCTTCCTGTAAGAGGAGCTTTTCAGCACATGTTTATTAGCATGAAAGTAGAGGTAGATATCCCAGGTCAAAGTTGAAGGTTAGTGGATTCTGTTTCCAAATGACTGCTATTATTTGGGGATCAGCATGCTTCACCCAGTTCATAGGATCCAGAGCTGAAAAGGATGACAGAGATCTTCAGCTCCAGCTTTTACATAAGGAGACTGAATCTCACAGAGGTTTAATTTCTTCTTCAAGGTCACACAGGTAGTAAGTTGTAGGCCAACATTTAAATTCTGTGACTCTAAAATTAGTTACTGTTCATGGTGACCCAGGAAAGGGTCTCAGCTTACTTATAATTTGTCAAGTTTTCACACTTGACACTTGACACTTCAAGTTTGACACAGTCATATAACAGATCTCCAATTAGTTCAAGAAAGAAAAGAATTCCAAAATGATCTAAAGAATCATACCCTCCCATCCCCCAAAGGATCCTACATTCTGTCAGGGAAGACAAGTGCACAAATATATGTGTGTATTATGCATACATATATATATATATATATTTATATAGTATATACAAACATATAAAAAGCAGTTACAAAGTAGATTTTTTGAGGGGGGTAAGGAGAGGGCATTAGCATCTGGGGAGAATCAGGAAATACTTCAAGAAGATGTCACTTGAGCAGAGTTTTGATGGAATCATATGCACAATAAAATGTCAGTGTAACTAAAGAAGGATTTCTTATTGATGGCAAAGTTTTTGAATGCTCCATTTCACAGCTGACATTATATTAAGTTGATTATAAGAGCAGCAAAAATCCTTTGTATTTATACTTCCAGAGCCTCTAGGACTATGACCAACCCATAGTAGGTACTTAATATTTATTGATTATGAAATTCACAGAACTGCAAAAAATATTGGTATATAATCCACAGTCAAAAAACAAAGCAGACAAAAATGCATTTTTGCCCAGTCTGAACCAATATCTACCAAAATGTATCTCTTACTTTGTTGTAAAAGGTCAATGAATTGGCTGGGTGCCTGACTGAAGTAGGATAAAAAGATTGGGCTGGACCAAATTTTGAGTACTTTCACCATTCATTTTCAAACTTCTGGTTGCTACATATGCCTATCTCACCACTGTTCTGGTGATATTATATATATATTTGAATCATGGTATTCCATAATTTCATAAGAATTATAATATAAAATAGCAGGGAATAGAGAAACACATGGTAGTCAAAAGTTGGTTATTTACATTCCTACCAAATACAACTAGTGTTAGAAAAGAGAAATTATGGAGGACAATATACAACAGAAAAAATTAAATCCCTCAGTCATACAATGAGAATGAGAAAGTACCGATATACAGACTGGATTGTACATTGGAACCCTGAGGACAGTGAAAGAATCAGAAGCAAGACTAGCACATTGGATAGATCTATGGAAAATTTTCAGAGGGTTTGTGGTCAGAGAGGGATTACATTCAACAAACTATAAAAATACCAAGAAGATAACTAACTGGACCTATGGATGCCTCAATCTACAAGCAGGTGAAGAGCTTATTTGCCCTCAAAGTGGAAATCTTTTTCTCTCAGCAAATATTACAGTGTAACTTCCATTCAATGATAAACATCAGCCTTTGCCCATTACTCACAATCCCTATCTTGACTGAATGATCCAGAATTCTTAGTATTTGATTTTGAAGAATTACCATTTGATGACTCACCCCTGTTAAAAATTTCCAGGTATGGAGGAAACAATAGGTTCACTTTTACACTAGTTCTGTCAACCCCATAGTCTCTGGTATCAGTGTGAGTTTTATTAGATTTTGGGAATCAGATTTAGATAAGAAACAAGTATTGTTACAATTACTAGATGATAAATGATAATCAAATACATTGCATTTACATTTTCATTGTTTTTTTACATCACATGTTTTTCCCCTAATTTTAAAAACTTATTTAATATTTTATTTCCCCCAATAAAATGTAAAAACAATTTTTAATTAACATTCATTAAAAAAAATTGAGTTTCAAATTCTCTCCCTCCCTTTCCCCCCTTCCCCCTCATTGAGAAGATAAGCGATTTGATATGGGTTATACATATGCATCATTTTCATTGTGGTTTTTTTTGCAACATATAATCAAAAAACTAGATGAAATGTTTTAAGGTACTTGTTTCTCCATGGGTGGAAAAACAGTCCTATTTAGCTCCTAAGGCTCTGATTAACTGTTGGACATTTTCCCAAGCTTTGTGTTATTTAAGATTTTTACTTCCACATGGAGACCTAAGACTAATAAAAACCAATCTATTCAAAATTTATTGATGCATATACAAAAATATTAAGTACTGTTATGTGCAATGCACTGAGGATTCAGAGATAAAAATGATGAAGTCATTTCCCATTTAATAGGGGGAAGGAAACGTGCAAAATTAATTATAAGTTTAATTACATAAGAGAAGGCCAATTCAGAGATATAAGATATGAGGGATCATTTTCACAGGAGTCTGCTAGATTGAGTTGGGCTTTGAAAACAGAGAAAGAGGGATGGCTAGATGGTACAGTGATAGAGTACCAGCCATGGAGCAGGAGGACCTGTGCTATGCTTACTAGTTGTGTGACTCTGGGCAAGTCACTTAAATTCTATTGCTTCTCCCCCCCACCCCCACTAAAAGAAGTGGAGAAGAAAGTCAGTAGGTGAAAATGGGAGGGAGATCATTTCAGGAATAATGAATAGCGTACACAGAGTGACAGAGGCAGAATAGAATGGGAACATTTCAGACAGTAATGAGCAGTCCAACTTGGCCAGGTCATGAATATATGATGGGTAGGAATGTGAAATAAAGTAGTCTGGAATCAGACAAAGGAAGGCTTTGCAAGTTTGGATAAGAGGTTTGTATTTTATTCACTGGGCAATGGGAAGCCAGTGAATGGTGTTTGAGAAAGGGAGTGCAAGGGTCTGTCCTTCTTCATTCACACCCTGACTTTGGCAGTAAGGAGAAGAAGCAATTTGAAAGGTGATTAGTAACTTAGAAATTACATTTATCAATTTAACATATGGTAATTTTAAGTGATTAACATTAACCATATTAATCATTGTTAGAATACGTTAATATTAAGTGATTACTGTTGGATGACGCTCATAATCTACAAACAACATTTTGCTTCCATGTATACACGAGGATTTGAGTCACTGTACATAGCAATTTGAACTGGATTCCAGAAAGTAAGAACTTTGATTTTCACTGACCAAGAGAGCTGAAAAATAAACTGATTTATCTAAGGCTAAGAGCAAAAGCAAATGTAGTTCTAGTAAAGGAAAGACTATTTCTAGGATCAGAATTAAAGAAGTGTTCTTGGTCATAAATTCTTGAGACTTCTTATGTGTTAAGCTTATACAACATCATCATAAAAAAAAAACCACTTTGTTGAATACTTTCTCTGCCACTTATTTGACCCATGTGACCTTATACAAGAACATTAACCTCTGTGGGCCTCAGTTTGCTTTTCTGTAAAATAAAGGGTTTGGAGATGACCTATAAAGTCTGTTTATAACCTGAAATCCATGATCCTATCAAAAAACAGTATACAAATGATAAGATTATATAGTCGAGGTCTTTGTTTTAAATATATATACAAACATATAATTTTATATTATTATAAATATTTAACATATTATTTTACATGATATAATTTTGTAGTATAATGATATATGATATTGCCAAAGTATAATGGTTATTATTATATCCAGCATTTATATAGCATTTTAAGGTCTGACAAACACTTTTATAAATATTACCACATTCAAACCTATTAAACAGGGTGTTACCATCCCATTCTAAGTAGGATAATAATAATATCATCCTATTTTAAGATAACAATAATAATAATATTTTTTTTTTTGCTTTTTGTTGGAGGGCAGTTGGGGTTAAGTGACTTGCCCAAGGTCACATGGCCAGTTTTTGTGTTAAATGTCTGAGGCTGGATCTGAACCCAGGTCCTCCTGACTCCCAGGCCGGTGTTGTATTCATTGTGCCACCTAGCCACCCCATAATAATACTTCTTTAGCACTTTTAAGGTTTGCAAAGCACTTTGGAAATATTATTTCATTTAATATTCACATCAACCTTGGGCAATAGATGTTATTATTACCCTCGTTTTATGGATGAGAAAACTAAATTACTTGCCCAGAATCACACAGCAAGTATCTGAGGCTACATTTGAACTCAAGTCTTAATTATTCCAGTTCTAGTGCTCTAGCCACTGCACTACCTAATGATAACAGACATTTCTGTAGTAAGATTATAGTTTTCTTTCTCTCTGTCCTCCTCCCCCTTTCTCCATTCTTTCCCCCTCCCTCCATCTCCCTCTCTCTCTCTCTCTCTCTCTCTGTCTCTCTCTCTCTCTCTCCCCTCCCTCCCCATCATCCTCTCTCTATCTCTCATCCTCTCTCCCTAAAGGCAAAAAATAAGAACAAACTTGAACTCTTTACTAACAATCTTTTTTTTTTTTCTTTTTGGAGGACAATTTGGGTTAAATAACTTGCCTAAGGTCACACGGCTAGGTTTTTTTGTTTGTGTGTGAGTTAAGTGTCTGAGGCCGGAACTGAACTCAGGTCCTTCTGACTCCAGGGCCAACACTCTACTCACTGTGCCACCTAGCCGCCCTTTACTAACAATCTTAATACTTGACAACTATTATGATTAAAGTCTCTATGGAATGACCAAATTGAAGTGGTGGGGCAAGGGAGACAAAGTCCCAAACTGCACGTTTTGTCAAAATAATATACTAACTAAAATTTGCTATACTAACATTACTACAGTGAAAATGATGGCAAACAGGAATTTAGTACCACATGTATCAACTAAAGGTAGCTTTAGATATCTCTCCAAAGAAAAAGTCAAGGTAAATGGAGAATAAGGTTCAACTTTTGCAAAATTCCTAGTTGACTTAAGATGAACATTTAAGACTAAACTGTCCAATCAGCCTTTTATTCAGTTTGAAATCTTATCTTGAACAGTTTATCTAGTATTCCTACACAGTAATTTGCATGGTACCTTTCTTGTAGCTTCATTAAACGTTCAGTCCTTATTTAAATAATCTTAAGGATAATTCTAATTCTCTTTAAAGGGAAAAATATCATCTGTCCACCTGGTCCGCATCTCCCTAAGAGACAAGTTGAACAATTTCCCCAAATTGACTAATATTGAATTTGCTTAATATTAACTCCCTTGGAAATAAGAAAACTAGAATTTATCTGCAGCATATATTAGAAATGATGCATCAGGCCAGCTGACCACAGGGCCAAACTGGTTATACATACCTAATCCATTTTTTAGAGTTATCTTCACCACAATCTTATACCACCTCTCCATCTTTCTTTCCTGCTCACCCTCTAAAATATACTCCCCCATTTTTTTCCTGAGGCACAGACTTTTGAACCAAGCTGTGGGAAGGAGACATTAACTATTCTATCTGGATAGCAAAGACTATCACAAGGTGATGATGATGAAATGGTAAAACAGCCTGGGTCAAGAGACCATTTACATTCCCTTTGTATGCCTATTTGTATTTCCTTCCTTGGCCATCTTGAATCCCTCATATTACCCCAAACATCTCCAATTACCCCCCACACTATTCATTTTTGTTTTATTCTGAATTGTCTATAGATCTCGTTCTGTAGTGAATGGAGTGGGCTGCTGGGAAAACCAGTCTTCAGCTCTCTGTTCCCTTCTATTTCTAGAAACTTTGGCTTGGCTCTCCCACTGTGATATTTTGGTACAATTTCTACCTGCTATCATCACCTGCCCCCGAATTCTTCTATTTTTCTTGGCATCTGAGAATAAAAAGCTAAGAGGAACCAGAAGCTAAACCTATGAGAAAAATCAAGGGGTTATCTTAGAGCAATGAATCGTTTCAATGACTACACCCAATTGTTCCCTCTGCTTGTTATCATAGATTGTTTAATACTTCAATTTAGAGTCAAATATAGTACCTTAGATACTTCATCTATGAGATGGTTATATTTGTCCACCTAAAAGTTTGAAGACAATATCTATTTCCTACTTGATTTGTAGGAATGCTGTGAGAGCATCACATTTGAAAAACAGATACTGCTTTTCTCATTTTATTAGCACATGGTAGTAACAAGGCCAAAATCAATTCAGTCCCTTAGAGTCATTTGCTGTTTCCCATAGCCAGGTATTACACCCATAAGACTCAAGAGTACTTTCCCTAGCAATGGGTGATCAGCATCATCTCCATGAGAGACAGTATATCATTCATTTTTTAAAAGAAGTCCTGGGGGAAGGGGTTAATAACTTAAAATCATTATATTGCCCCAAAAGACTGAATTCCTGAGTTTCCTCATAAAAGGGGTATTAGAACATCTCTTTTAATTTTTTCTAGTTCTAAAATTCAATTCTATATAAAATTGCCCTTTAAAAATATTATTAATGTATGTAGTTTTTTTAAGGTATCTGTAAAGCAATGGCAATTGAATCAAAGCAGCAGCAATAACAATTCACTTCCGTGATATATAATCCAATAAATGTCTATTTAGTGCCTATTGTAACACATTCCCTTCTATATATTTTTATTGGGCAAATGATCATGAATATTTTTCTCAGAATAGGAAGAATCTTCATTGTTAACAACTCTGATTACTAACTTTATTGAATTATTGCTATCGGGACTGGGGAAGGTGGTGCAGAGAATGTACCCCATATAGTGGGTTTTTCTTTCATATTCCCTTGAGAATACCCTTGAACTGAGCTCCCAAAAGTATCACTTCAATTTCAACATCATTAAGGGCTGGCTTTGCTGGTTGTAGCTCTAAATGAAGCAGCAAAGAAGGTCTAGTGTATTTCAACATCGTCTTGAGAGGATTTTTCTATTGGTACAGCACACCTGGAACAATCCTAGGGGATATAGTTGCAGACTTTAAAATCCCTGGCTGTCTGCCCAGACATACAAACTGCTATGGAGAAAAATCAGTAATAATATCCCAGAGGGGCTCCTAATAAAAAGAAAAAGGCAATCAATAATTGCATAAAACACAATGAATATATGTTTGTCTGTTTTTCATAACATCTCAGGGATATAAGTTCTAATGAAAAGTCATTGCAGGAAAAAAGATAAAACAACAGTTTAGTTGACCTTTGAAACGAATTACTGTGAAAGTGCAAAAAATGATTCTGGTTTTTGCTACAGCTACAAAAATTCAATGGGGGTGATAACCATTCATTCTTCAACCTTCCATTAAACTTATTTTTTCCCCATGCATGAAAATAAGGCTAGTCACCAAATGATTAATTTTTTGGCAAAACCAACTTGGAAGGAATGTGTCCTAAGTCAGAGAGACCACGTGACCCATATTTGTGGCAAAAGTATCAACAACAATGAAATCGTAAATCTTGAAGTATTTAAAGTTAAGTATTTTAATTCTAAAACAGAAGTTGAGTTGTAAATTATGCTTTTCCTCTGTTAATTATTTCCTATTTATCCTGTATATAGTTTACTTTGTATATATTTGTTTTGCATACTGTCTCTTCCTTTAGAATGTAAGCTCCTTGAAGTCAGGGGCTGTCTTTTGCCTCTTTTTGTATCTCCAGCCCTTAGCCTAGTGCCTGGCTTAAGAAATTTGTTATTGATTGCTCCCACTGAGATCTCCAATTTTAGATAAGACCCTTAAAACTTCACTTTTTATGAAAGAATAAATCATAATCTAACAGTTACTTTTGTAAGCAATTACTAAATTCTAATTTCCTGAAGCATAAATATAAGTGTGTTTGTAAGAGAAAAGGATAGGAAATGGAATGATTGAACATGATGAAGGATCATGCAACATTTAAGAATTCATTTTAAAGTCAGGGATTTTAGTATACTTAGGTTCAAGATAAATGACTGGGTAACTTATTATAATTGCTCATGTCTCTCCATGGGGTTGAAGATGCATTAGCAGTGGTTCTTAGCCTGGAGTCCGTGAATTTTGACATTTTTTATAACTGAATTTCAATATAATTGGTTTCCTTTGCAATACTGTATTTTTATGCATAAAAACTTTATTTTGAGAAAGGGTTCAGATTGCAAAATGGGTCCATGACATAAATATAGTTAACAATGGTTTTATGAGGAGAACATCCCTACAATCTCAGTCATTAGAGATGGGGCAAAGGAAAAGCAAATTTTTGGAAAAAATAAGGTGTGACTAGGAGGGAGTACAAGAGTAAGCACTAGCTAGTTTTCAACCTTCTCTAGCCTAACTAATGGCAAGTACCCAGATGTAAGTTTAGTCTTCTTTTCTGCCCTGACTTAGAGAAGTATCCATTAAGTAGGAACAGTTGCTTTTGAATAGCTCTCTGGCAGTTTCCACCTTCCCCACCCTCTTCATCAAAGGGCAAAGAGGGCTGAGGGAATTTTTCTTCTCAAAATTCCAGATGAGGGGAGAGGAAGGAAAAGCAGGGCAGAAGGAAGAGAAGAGGGAAGAGAAAGGTATGAGAGGGGGAAATACACGTGTAACTATGGTGTGCCATACGAATTCAAACCACTGAAGAAGTACATTTCCTAACACATGCCGAGCTGAATGTACATATAAAAACACTTTGCCATACGCAAAACCATTTTTCCTATTAAGTAAGTGCCAATGGGAATTGCTCATAAACATGCCAAGCTGTTTCTAATGATCTTCTCCTCTGGTAAAACATTTTCCTCTGCCCAAAGCATTGTTGAGCTTTTCATTTCTCCCAAATGTAAGGGTATAAATTCATATATGCTACACTAATTTTGAAAATTGTAGAGCTACTATGAAATGTAAGAGACTAAGATAAGGAACAAAAACATATGATATAGTAAGTTACAGTGAAAGCAATAGATGGAGGGATAGAAAATGGAGAACCATGGACTTATGTTCCTTTCTAGCTTAAAATCTCATGTTATGAGCCATATATATTGGTACTGCAAGCACTAGCAACACATGGGGCTATTTGGGGCACATAGGGTATGAGCTGGAGATAGAGCAGTAGATAATTTTGCTATTGTTCAGTCATTTTCAGTTATGTCTGACTCATCATGACCCCATTTGGGTTTTCTTGGAAAAGATACTGGAGTGGTTTGCCATTTCCTTGTCCAACTCATTTTATAGATAAGAAACTGAGGCAAACAGGGTTAAGTGACTTGCCCAGGGAGACACAGTTAGTGTCTGAGACCAGATTGGACTTCAGGTCTCCTTGACATCATGTCAGGCACTCTATACATTGCCCTGCCTAACTGACCACAGTAGATTAAAGAAAAGGTTTAGGAAAAAGAAGACAATAGCCAAAATAAGCAGAAAGGAAAAATACAAGGAACTGAATGACCATAATTCTACTGCCTACTTCCCCCAGTCCTTTCATTCCAGGAGAAAGTGAAGTAAGGATCATATACTGTGAATTATGTGCAACTTTAGAATGACTAGGATACCAGGAAAAAATACACATTATCCACTTGGGAGTGGCCATTAAGGTAGGATTTTGTGTGTTTTAGTATTTAAATTAAATAAAAGAGGAAATCTGGCACTGACTTAATCTCTTCCAACTTACTGTGTGGTCTTGGTGGAACTATTCTACAGCCTCAAGGTGCAGAGAGGGTGAGAATGCCTACACATGTTGCCTGCCCCACAGGCACTGAAAGCTGTCAGGACAGTTCTAAGTTCTAGTCACATCATTTGATATTTCTTCTGTCTCCATTGCTGTTTCCTCACCTATGAACTACAAGGAAGTATGAACTATGATCAAAGAATACTATAAGGGTTAATTAGATGCTATCAGTGGAGCACTTTGGAGCAGGTACCATATTATTATCTGTCAGTCTATGAAGTCCTTAGAAAATTGGAAGGGTGTAAATTACTTGAGGCTAATGGACAGGAAGGAAGAAAAGAAGGAAGAAAGGAAGGAAGGAGGGAGAAAGGGAAGGAGAGAGGAAGGAAGAAGGGAGGAAGGGAAGGAAGGAAAGAAAGAAAGTTGGCGGAAAAAAGAGAAATTTATTGTAGGTAATTGTTTAAAATAACAATGAACTAAATAAGAGGTGAGTCACTCTTTTTGGCCTTCTTAACATCTGAGTCTGATAACCTGAATATAGAATGCAACTGACAGGCACTAATCAGAAGATAGGGTCAAAAAAGATTGACTATAGGGTAAAAAAAAAGATTGACTATGGCCTATACATTGCATTACAACAGACAAAGTCAGTTGGCAGGTTGAATCTCAAGCATAAAGTTGCTCTTAAGTGACATATGACAGGAGAAAAATTTTGCCTAGTTATTTTCTCTCTAAATTTCCATGGATGAACTAAATCTTACACATTCATTTATTCACTCACCTTTCCATTCATTCAATACTCTTTGCAAGCCTATGCTAAGTGCTAATGTAACCAGGAAGAAGTTCTAAGACATGATCTTTCTAAACTCTGCAGAAGTTTTCAAACTAAACAAAACATTCACCATACAACAGACTGATTAACAGCAGAAGGTGGTATAGCATCATGGAACAAACGAGTGGTACAGTAATAAGTATTATATAGTTCAGAGGAGGGGAGGACTTGAACTAGACCTTGAAAAATGGAAGAGTCTAAATAGAGAGAAAATATAGGGGAGGGAATGCTAAGTATGGGGCATGGCTTGGAGAGAACGTGAGTAAGCAAGGCGTGTTAATGAAGCAATGGACATACCAACATGACTACCAAAAAAAGAGTGCTTAGTGTTGGATACTGAAATTAAGCATGTTTCTTTACACAGAGAGCTGGTCTAGAAGCCTGGAAAATACAGTTTTGAGTCTTGCTTGTGACACATACTAGTTGTGTGATCCTGGGAAAGTTACCTAGCTTTTCAATGCTAGGCCACTCTTTAAGACTATAAATTTTAGGAAGTGGGCCAACTCACATTGGTAGAAGGAGTTTCTCATTTGGAATTTCCTCCTGCTAGTAGTCCCTAAAGTGTGGTCTCAGGAATCTTCCCTCCTCAGATCTTGGGGGATGGGGCATGAGATCAAAACTATTTTCATAAGAGTAATAAGGCATTTTAATTTCTAAAGGAGTAAATACTGATAAGTATTCATTAAGAGGTCTTCAATGACATTTAAGAGTACAAAGGTGTCTTGAGACCAAAAAGATTGAGAATCACTGCCTTTTGCTTATAAAATGACAAGTTCAATCTCCATTACTTCTACTGGGCAAGAATTAGGGATATGGCTATATAAAAACCACTGTAGTTTAGGGCCAGATTGCATAGAGTCTAAAAAGTTTGGACTTTATCCTACATAAAATGGAAGGTCTTTGAAGCTATTTGAGCAGAGAAGTCACATGACAAAAGTGGTTCTACTTGGCTGATGCCTCCCCCAAAAAGTAGCCTATAAAAATCAGCTGAACTCTAGTCATTTGCTTCCATTTACATACGGAAACTAATCTTTGAAAGGTACCATTGGGTTCCCCAGTAGGGAGACTTATAAATGTGCAAAAAAAGGAATTCCTGCAAAAACCATCCAGTCAACTTTACTTAGTGATTCTGATTCACGTTAAGTCTATTTTATGGAACAGGAGTCCGTAAAACTTGCTATTTAAAAATACTTTCATAACTATATTCTAATATAAATTGCTTTCTTTATAATGTTATACATTGTAATTTATGCATTTCAAAATATTATTCTGGTCTATAAGCTTCACTAGCATTTCAAAGAGGTTAATTCCCTCTATAGGAAGAAAATGTTATAAAGCCATTTTGGTGCTTTGGAAAAATATGAAGAATCTTTATATCCCTACATCTTATATATAGATATTCCTATGATATATATGTGTCTTGTATGACTTGGCATATAGTTTTCCTTTCCTTTTGTTTTGTGTATTCCTAGAAATACACAATTCACATTATCCTCCTCAAAAGAATGGGATTATTCGTAAATACTTTTATCTCTCTGAGCCTCAGTTTCCTCAACTGTAAAAATGAGGGATCTGTACCTAATCATCTATAAAGCCCCTTCTAAAGTCTCACTTTCTCTTTCTCTGAGCCTATGATTATTTTGGACTGGAATAAGAATATAATTCTCTTTGATATTTTGAAAAATTTCTGAACTATGATGAATATGTAATAAAATACAGAATACTATATTAGAACCTCTTATTTTATCTAAAAGTTAGTTACTGACTCAAAATGTGACATTTGGAAACAAATATCCCTATGTCCATGGCTTAGTTCAACCCTCCAGGAAAAGTGAAATAATAATCTTCATTTCCCTGCTAGCAACAAACATTTCCTCATAAACCATTTTCAGCTCCTCAGGACTAGCACTATATTCTAACATTCCAGTGCATCACTGTAGATTCTTTGAAGCTATTTTAATGAACCATGTAAATTGATGTTGTTGGGTCTTTATGAGCACACTAACCTATGAGGGATAGAAATAGAGTCATTTAGAATTCCTACTGGAATCCTCAGGCTTTCAAATTAATTATCAGCGTTAAACTCCTTTCAAGCCAAGAGTAAAATGATGTCTACAGAAAGCAAGTTTGTCTTGAATCCATCTTAGTAAAGATGGATTCAAAATTATATTTTTAGCTCAGCTTCAATTATATTCATGGAAAGTAATGAGGTACATGATGGTCCCAAACATTTTGTTATATGCTTTGGTTGTCTCAGGGTGATTGCCCCTTGTTGCTCAAGCCATAAAGTAATATATGCACTATTGAACTATTCTGTTATTAATCAATGGTTATATCCTACTTTGGTTTTCTAGGACAGATATTGTGATTTTCAGTACTAACAACTCTAAATTTTTTGCTTCATTTGACCCAGTTCATAGAAAGTATATGGGACACTGTTAGGATAGCAAACTCTTACAAAAATTTTGAAACCTAGATTTAAAAAAAAATTTAGGTCTTAATTAATTTGTTTGTTTACTTTTAGTTTACAGGATTCAATTCCACAATTCCTTGAGTTGAAACATAGATTTTCTAAATAGAAAAAATTTTTGGTCAAAAATTTTCTTAATTTCACTGAGCAGTTGATAGGTCTAGGGCTTTACTCAGATAATAGCTCATTAATTAAAAGCAAAACCTTTTCTTTCTTTCTTTTTGGTTTTACTTAAATGGTTTATTTTAGTCAATAATAATGAATTTTTTATTTTTGATTTATGTAATAAAGCAAGTACTTCTATAACATAGTATAATAGAAAAGATTATTGCACATAAAAATGCAAACCTATTATGTACAACTTGCTATTCCTTGTAAATATACAATAAAGTTATCATGTAATTTTTTTCTTTTTTTCCTCTCCACCACTCACAATGAGAAATACCCTTTGAAATAAATTGATGGGAGTATAAGTGATATATATTTCAACAAATGACCCATAATTTCCATTTCACATTAGCATGAAGTAGGAATCATCATGCTTCAAAGGCAAGTACAAGGCTTAAGAGAAAATAATTTTATTGATATTTTGATTTTACAAAAACATTTCTAACTGTAACCTTCCCCTTCTACCCTTCCAAGAAAATCATTTCATTGCATAAATAATTTAAAAAGAGGAAGAATAAAAAGTACAGTGAAATTATATATATATAGTGATGTTATATGCAAAAATTCACAGACACAGTCCTCTACTGCTGTAAAGAAGTGTTGGGCAGACCTCTTCTCATATCTCTTCTTTGAGAACAAACTTGGACAATATAATTTTGCAGAATTCCGTTTTCATTTTTTGGCATTGTTGTTATTCTATCCATTTAAATCATTATAGTCATTGAACATATTATTTTCCTGTTTCTACTAATTTAATTTCACATCATTTCATATAACTCTTCTCATGCTTCTCTATAGTCATTGCAGTTATACTATCTAACAGCACAGTAACATTCATGTAGCATAGTATGTTCAGCCTTTAATCAATTGATAAGCGTCTATTTTGTTTCTGCAAAAACTCCTTCAATAAATGTCTTGCTTTATATGGAAGTTTTCTCTTTGTCAATGACCTCCTTGGGGTATATAACTACCAGTGGAATCTTTAGGATTAAAGGGTATGGACATTTTAGTTACCTTCTTAGCATAATTACAAATTTCTTTCCATAATGGTTGGACTAATTCACAGCTTCACTAATCATTCACCAGAGTACCAAAATGTATCAGCAGCAAAATATAATTTTTCTACAACTCCTCCAGCATCACTCATTCCCATCTTTTGTCACTTTTGCCAATTTTTTAGGTATAAGTTAGAACTTTTGGTATTTAATTTAAATTTGCATATCTCTAATTATTAGTGATATGGAACATTTTTCCTATGGTTGTTAATATTTTGTGCTTCTCCCATTGAGACATGTTCATTCATACCCTCTGACAAGTCAGAAGTTTTAGTTATTATCCTGCACTGTGACCTTGACCAAAGATGCCTGATCTAAGTCAAACAGATGAGGCAATTAACATTGCTTAGCCATCATCTTCTCTATCCCTTATGAGCCCATGAGAAGCTCATGATTCTTCAAGCTGTCTTCTCTCCCAAGAAGTTCCAAGATATTCTGGCCACTATAGGTAGATGAGGGAATTCAAATGCCTCAGAATCAGTGAAATCTCATTTTTATCCCTCTATTGCATCTTATGTCATGCCTGAACAGTGTCTTTATTTAATTGAAATGGATCCTTAAAAGGAGGGGGTTGGCTCAGACAATCTCTAAAATTCTTACCATTTCAAATATTCTCTGATTCTAAACAGTGATCTTTCTGTTACTGTTGCACCCCATTTATGTATACAGGAATTGTAAGCAATGGCAAGAATATGCATTGCTCGTTTGCAGCTAAAAGGAGATGAGAGGTTAATGTTAGACCTTTCTCTAGAGAGTGAAAAGAAAAAGAAACAGAGGGAAAACATTCTTTGGAGCTGCGTGGTGGGAGAAAAACAGGCCTCAATTAGAAAGTGGCCAGAAAGAGCTAAAAAGATATTTCAGCAGAATGCTACCATCTGTAACCCAGAAAGAGGTGGGCAAGGAGGACAGAAACGGAAGGAAGTAGGCTGTGAGAGTATTCTGTGGGAAAAAACAACAACAACACAAAACTAGACTGGGAGTTATCAGGACAAACAAAGAAAAACGCTATTCACCCAAGTTTGAGGGGAGTCAAGAGACTAAGGATTTAAATAAAGGTGAATCCTTCCTTTATGTTCTATGAATTTCTGTTTTTGCACTGTGAATATGTTATTTCTTAAAATACTGCTTTTTAAATTTAATAATCTGGTTTTATAGAACATTAATTTCAAGAGTTTATTATTATTTTCCCATGGAAATTATTTTATTTCCTTTAGATTTCTACCTCAAATAACTGCCAAGACACACTTAACCTAACCTTCATTCATTTCACGTATAAATAAGAGAGGAGGTTGGTAATTGGGACAGAGGAGGAAGGAATTAATCCTTTCCAGTTCATGCAGAAATGAATTTCAAATTATAGGTATGGGCAATCTGTAGAAATACTGGATTATTTCAATGAATATTTGGTCATGTAATATATATTACAAATAAGTGCTAAGACAAAGACATTGTTTGTTTAATGGAAAAGGTTTTTCCCCCTTGGGGAAAAGGTGGCAGAAATTTTAAGTGGCTTATCCAAGATCACAAATGTAATAGAACCAAAATCAGAATCAATTCCAGTGTTATTTGTACCATACCATTTAGTGTGTTCTAACAGTGTTATCTTTTATAATGTGTTAAGAGGTTAAGATATATCATGTATAAGCTATAATGAATGAAATTTCCTATGATATTCTTATTTAAAAAGCCAATGTCAACAGTAGGAAGGCTCCATCTTCAGGATGTACTAATTTCATATTGAGTCACAACTTTTTCTGAGAAGCTCCAAGTCCTTCACACACTCTACCAGTGAAAAAGAAATTCAATTTGCTCTTAAGCTTCCTTTCTGGAAGCAGGTTGTTCATGTCATAAATAAACATAGAAAATACTTTCTTCACAGCACGTTTCTAATCTTAGTGTTAGCTTTTTGTCTTTTAGAAATCTGACTTTCGGGGGGCGGAGCCAAGATGGCGGAGTAGAAACAGCTCGTCCAAGCCTCTCTGCCCCCAGATTCTCCACAAACTATGTAAAAAAGGACTCTGAAAATCTTCTGGAGCCCCAGCACCCACAGAACGACACAGAGAAGCTAACCTCCCGCTGAGGACAGCCCAGCACCCTGCAGGAAGGACCAGCGCAGTGGTCTGGGAGCCGGCAGAGCGCAGAGCGCAGGAGCCGAGCCGAGCCCAGGTCGACGTGAGCCGAGGTTTTAGCCCCAGGGCGGCAGGGCCAGCAGCCGGCTGGAGGAACCCCAGAACACCAGGAACTGTGGAGACGCCAGAATTATCAACATAGACTTGCCTAGGACAAAGTAAGAGGTTAGTGTCCTATGGACTTTGGGACCTGTATTTGGGGAATGCGTCAGCTCCCTCCCCTGGGGGCTAGAAGCCGCTGAGGAGACACGCCATTTTGTAGTTTTCAGAGGCATTTCCGGTTCCCAGCCTACAAATCGTGGGGAGATCCAGCGATCAGTCTTGGGGGGTAATCGCTCTTGCTTTAACCTCCCTGGATCTGGATTGTGATCTAGGGTGGAAGTTGTGGGTGGGTTTACAACTTGCCAGAAACGGAAGTTGCCCCCCACACGTTCGGGACGAAAATTCCTCTAGCTGGCCTTAAAGCCATAGTGTGGCAACAAGCCCAAAAGGCAAGCAATTAAGTGGCAACATGCCAAGGCAAAGGAAACACAAAAATGCAACCCTAGACTCCTATTTTGGGGGCATAGAGCGGGAAAAGGACTGTGAGGTCAGAAGTCCTGCTCCAAAAGCCCCAGGGGAAAACATGAGCGGGTTGCAGGCCATAGAGGACCTTAAGAGGGACTTTAAAAATCAAATAAGAGAAGTGGAGGAAAAAATTGGAAAGAGAAATGAGAAGGATGCAGGAAAAGTATGAAATGAGGGTCAACAGCCTGACTGAGGAAAACAACACCTTAAAAAATAGACTAACTCAAATGGCAAAGAAGGCCCAAAAGGGCAATGAGGAGAAGAATGCCTTAAAAAGTCGAATTTGCCAGATGGCAAAAGAATCTCAAAAGTTCACTGAGGAGATTCATTCCTTCAGAGTTAGACTGGAGCAAATGGAAGCTAGTGACTTTATGAGAAATCAAGATGCTGTTAAGCAGATCCAAACAAACGAAAGATTAGAAGGCAATGTGATATATCTCATGGGAAAAACCACTGACCTGGAGAATAGATCCAGGAGAGACAATTTAAAAATTATTGGACTACCTGAAAGCCATGATTAAGGAAAGAACCTAGAAATCACCCTTCAAGAAATTCTCAAGGAAAACTGCCCTGATGTTTTAGATCCAGAGGGCAAAATAGAGGTTGAAAGAATCCACTGATCACCTCCTGAAAAAGATCCCAAAAAGAAAACTCCCAGGAATATTATAGCCGGGTTCCAGAATCCCCAGATCAAGGAGAAAATACAAGCAGCCAGGAAGAAACAATTTCAATATTGTGGAAACACAATCAGAATAGCCCAGGACCTGGCAGCTTCTACACTGAGGGATCGAAGGGCATGGAATATGATATTCCAGAGGGCAAAAGAACTGGGAATGAACCCAAGGGTCACCTACCCAGCAAAACTGAGTATTTTGTTTCAGGGGAAAATATGGTCATTCAGTGGAATAGAGGACTTTCAAGCATTCTTGAGGAAAAAACCAGAGTTGAATAGAAAATTTGACATCCAGACGCAAGAAGTAAGAGATGCCTGAGAAGGTAATCAGGGAAAAGAAATCAAAAGGAACTTATCAAAGTTGAACTATTTACATTCCTATATGGAAAAGCAATATCTGTGACTGATGATATCTTTCTCACTATGAAAATAATGGAAGAAGGGGGTGTGGTCATACGAATACATATGTGAATGTGTGTGTATATGGTTACAGTTATATATGGATAGAGGGCATAGGTTGATTTTGTTGGGAAGGGAGAATACTCAAGGGATGAAATTATGAGGTGAGAGAGGAAAGTGGCAAGAGGAGATGGGGAGAGACATGGTAGGGTAAACTATCTCATGTAGGGAAGTGGGTGCAAAGGAGGGGGAGAATAAGGAAGGCTAAAAAGGCAAACCACATTCACATTGAATTTGGTTCAGGGAGAAAATGACATACATACTAAATGGGATATCTCAACCTGCAGCAGGATAGGGGAAGGGGGATGAGAGGAGGGATGATGGATGGGAGGGCATCCTTGGGGGGAGGGGAGGTTGGAAGTACCCACTATAGAAGAGGGACAGGATCATGTAGGGAATGGACCAGGTAGGGGTGGGATGAGTGGGAGGGAATTATAAGCAGCCTTGTACAATATATCTACTATGATAATGTTTTGCATAGCTAGACATGTACAACATATACTGAATTACTTATCTCCCAAGAAGGAATGGGTGACAAGGGAGGAAGGAAATGGATCTGAAATTCGAGGTCGTAACATTAAATGTTTCAAATATATATATAAATACTATTATTAATACTCTTTTGCCTATAATTGGGAGATAAGATGTGCAGGCATTGGGACACAAAGATTCATCTTCCTCTAATGGAAAAGTCGATGGGGGTATGGGAGAAGGTATGGGAGAGAGCAGATTGGAGGAAGCGATATCTTGTGGGACTGCTATTCTGGGAGGTTGGGTAGGGGAATAATGGGGGGAAAATGATTGTAACTCAAAATCTGGCGGAAATGAATGATGTAAAACAGAAGTTAATAAAGTATTTGTTTAATAAGAAATCTAACTTTCAAAAATGTCTATTTTATGCATTATTCCATTGATTAATCTCTAATGATGGCCTGAAGCTTTTTAATGGAAGCCATGCCACAGATTGACCAATAGAACTATTGATCTGCAACAATGCCAGTACAACAATTAGCTTCAGTGGTTTTTCAAAGAACGACAGAGGAAGGGAAAGGAAGTTATAAGTAAAGTCAGTTATGCTAAAAATGAACTAGAACCAAAAATCTTTATAAGTCACATGGAATATCTGCTGATATCACAAAGCTCAATAGCAATGTTTTCCCAAACCCAAATTCATGTATAATACTAAATTATCTCCTGTTTGTTCAAACAAGACTTAAGGTGAACATGATGAATCTCATGAAAATATTGCAAAGTTGGCAAAATGTGTTTTCATTCTCTGTCCCTTTCCCCATCAACAGTCTCTGGTCTCAACTTTCCCCTGATTTAAGGGCCCAGAATCCTCCTGTTCTACAACCCTATCCCATATATTGATTTCCCTTTAGTATATCTACTCTCACCTCTTTAGTCCATTCTTCTCCCAACCTATATGATATTGATATACCTAAAAGTCTCCTGATCTCTAGCATTCTCCCTTTATCAATTTGAAAACAAAAATCTATTAGCCATTTGCACTTTTTGTTTTGGTTTTTGGAGGGGGAAGGCAGGGTAATTGGGGTTAAGTGACTTGCCCACAGTCACAGGGCTAGTAAGTGTTAAGTGTCTGAGGCCCGATTTGAACTGAGGTCCTCCTGACTCCAGGGCTGGTGCTCTATTTACTGCACCACTTAGCCACCCCTGCACTTCTTAATTAACATTAGTATGACTGGGTTTTAATCAACGTGTTACTTTTCAGTTATTATTTAATCATATTTTATACCATTAAATCACTTTTTCTGAAGTCTTGTAATTCATCTCTCTATTTCTCATATAATTTCTTCCTCTGTTAATAATGTTTCTCGTAAAAAAAAAAAATTTCACTAGGACAGCGTCTTTTCACCAACAATAGCATTATTATATGTTACTTACATTTGGGAGAATGGGGAATTTCCTTTTCCAATATTACATGTTAGTTTCTTTGGTACTTCTTATTCTGTAATGGCAGTAAAATATTCTTTCCCAACAGTGAAGTGAAAACATCTATCACAGGTGGTTTCTTAAGGGAGAACTTCCTGATCTGGGAGCCAAGCCAAAATTTTATATTAAATCTACATTATTAAATAGGACTCCTGCCTTTTAATAGCCAGGCCTCCTATGAAGGAGGAGAATTTCAATCAGTTATTTCATTCACTATTATGTTAATGTTTTGATACTATTAAGAAAAAGCCTCGATTAACCAAGGACAAAAATTTATTTTTTATTCAAAATAAGAAATCCTCAGATCAATTTGATGATAAGAAAAATCTCTCTCTGTACTTATAAAGAGTTACTATGCTGTCAGGAATGCATTATTTCATGATTGTAACTCACCCTGGAAAAGAACTGTGAATCATGGGATGAACTAGAAATCTGGGAGACCTAGGTTCCTGAGACATACTGGTTTTGTGGCCCTGGGCAAGCAATTTAACTCTCAGTATTTCAGTCAAATGTCAAAGAATACAAATTACAGAGAAAATTATAATTTGCAGAGGCAGAAGGAATTAGAACTTCCTTGCACAAGAGAAATCACACAAAAAAAAAAAACAAAAAACAAAATGGCAAAAAAAATGAGAAAAGGGACAATATGGCAGAAAGCCAATAGGCCACTTCTTGATGTCTAGCCTAACCCAGATGGAAAGGCAAATTTGGAAACTAAAGTAAAACTCTTAATCTGTAGCTCTGCAGATAAAAAAGACGGTGGTCTGACCAAATGCATAGCTGGAAAACCCCACCTCTTTGAATTTTATACTGAAAGGGACACTATAGACAGTAAAGATAATATCAGTTGACAACATTTTAGTAATGAGATGGCTGAAGCTGGAGTTCCTGTCATTCTAGATTTAGGAAAGCATGTGATGAAGTGAAATGCATGCTAGATATGGGGTCAGAGAACCTGAGTTTAAATTCTAGCTCTACCATTCGTGACCTTGGACAAATCACTTAATAAGTCTCTAGGCCATGATTCAACATCTAATGTGATCCATGTGACAACCCTTAAAAATGAAGTATTTATTATGCCTCCATACCTTTTAAACATATAAGGAATCTGGAACTCGGAAAAGTTAAATGGCTTTCTGATAGCTAGTAAGGTTCAAAAGTAGAATTTGAACTCTGGTCTCTCCTAACTCCAAACCCAGTGTTGTTATTGTTTTCATTATATCCCACCACTAGAGTTGCCAAGATGACAAATGTTGGAGGATCTGTAGAAAAACAAGCATATTAATGCAGCAGGTGGTTCTGGGAAATCATATAGTCATTTTGGGAAGCAATTTGGAAATATGCTCCTAAAGACTACTGAACTATGCATATTCTTTGATCCAGAGATATCACTACAAGGATTATGCTCCAAAGAGATCAAAGAAAGAAGAAAATGACTGATATGTAGAAAAAATATTAATAGCAGCTCTTTTAGTATTAGCATGTAACTGGAAGCTATAAGGGTGCCCATCAGTTGGTGAATGGCTAAACAAATTGTAGTGTGTCAATGTAACAAAATACTGTTGTGATAAAAAGATACCATTGATCTGTTTACCAGCCCTTATCCTTCCAAGTCATTCTTTATGTTTAATCTTCCCTTTATTAAAACACCAATTATCTGCAATGTCCTTTCTTCTCTCCACTTGTCTTCCCACATCCATGGAAAGGCCAGATCATTAGAGAGACAAGTAAACCAGGATTAGGAGTGGAATGTTATAACAGCCAAACAAACCACAAGTTCAGGTTCAACAATGCTTATTATTATTCTCTCTTGGAGGATCCAGGTAACAGGGAAACTCAGGATAGAAAAAAGGGTTGCAGATATTTTGTAATTGGCCCCTCCCTATAGCATCCCCAATCTGTGATATGGGGATTGCCACTGGGATTGCCCAGCTCAGATATGCATTGGGCGCAGCACCCTTGCTTCCCAGAACTGTGCCCACACTTGAAAACAAGTCACTGAGTGAGGAGTGAGTCTCTTCATGAGATTTACTCAAGTTGAATGAGAAATCCTTCCTGGGTCTTCTGACTGCCTCCACCCTCTCCAGTTCCATAAGAAGAGAAATGAGTGCTATAAAATCTACTGAATAATAATTAGCTTGCATAGTTAATTATTGGTATCTTACCACATGAAAGACTCCATTTAAGAAGTGACTCAGGGATGTGAGAGAAGAAATATACTTGGAGGCTAGGCTTGCTGGTTTCTTGTACTGTCATTTTAGATTACTGTCATGGAGGTTTGACCTTAGCATTTGAAAAGCTAACAATAGGATACACATAGTAAGGGGACGACAAAGGGAAAGCAAAGGACATCAGACTGGCAGTCAAGAGACTTAGGATGTGGCCCAGATCTGTAACTGGTTATTTAAGACAATGAAGTCACCTGAACTCTCATGGCCTTCAATTTTCTTAGAGGTAAATTATGAAGATTGGACCAATACATCTAGCCCTTAGAGACATAGAGGGAAATAATGTAGGGACATAGTTTGAAGGAGCTCTTGGATCACAGAATAGAGATAACTACATTACAATCTAGAAACTCAGGGGGAAGGCGATATTCTAAAATATACAACTGTAAAAATTCTTATACTCATGTAGCAATGTTTTTTGAGAAAGCTAAAATATTTATAAAAACTGTCTTGCTGACCCTCAGATATTTTAAAACAAAAAAATATTACAGCCTGAGTTAGATTACAAACTTCTTAAAATGTTCTTTTTGCAGACAGTACAATTAAGGAACAGAAAGTTTTAGTGCAATTAGCTTTACAGAAAGTCAAATGCAAACACAGATGAATGAGGACCTAATTCTTCTTGATCAATATAACCATGACAACCATTTCCCAGGTATAACATTATAATGCCTGATTGTTATGTTTTTTTTTTTAATATTGCTTATGGCCTCCTCTTAACAAATGACCACATGTGAGCATCATTTAACTATTAAACTTATAAAGAGCTAGGAAGCAATACTGATTACATTCTACAGTGGAAATGTGAAATTGCAATTCATGGGCTCTGTTAGTCAACACAAAGAATGTGCTATCAAATACAGCATGGTGCTGTATCTAAAGAGGATTTGTCTATGGTATTCTGTTGATCTTCTGATCTTCTACAGACACTAGTTACTAAACATAACAGTCTATTTCAGGTGCTTAATATAACTTCCTCATCTTCTCAGGATACCAATAGAGTACTTGGGCTGTCCATATGACATACTTTACTATGTGAACAGGCCATTTTATTTTTCTACCATACATTTCTCTGATGATGCCTTTTACTCACATGAAATATTTGTAAAGTGTTTACAACAGTGTCTGTCACCGACAGTGCTTAGCAACAAGTAGTCACTTAAGAAATGCTCATTTCCTTCCCTTGCCCTCTTTACTCATTATTCTTTGAATTCCCTCACTGTTATTAGCTAAAACCTGCTCAAACTCACTGTCTTGTACTTCTCCTCCACAATATTCTACCCCAGTGCTTCATCATGGTATAGAGTCAACCCTGGATTCTTAAAACCTGTGGCAATTGGGCCTAAGATCTGGCAGGTTATATCATATTGAAAAGGTTTTGAGTCTGGTGCCAGAAACAGACTGATTCTAATTTCTAAAGACTAACCTAAGTACCGACTTATCACCAATAGTCTGGCCATCTTGTAAAGAAATATTTTGCCAACAGTAAGGTGGCCACTACTTAAAAAATTCTTTGGTCATGGCAAATAACACATGAAATAGTATCACAAAGCTTAAATACAGTAATTGTGATACTGATATCTTAGGATAAAGCAAGAAGAATAAAACAATTTGACCAGAGAGTTCTATCCCATAATGCTGTTAATCAGTAGCACTTAAATTTTGGTTACATAATTTAAGAGCTAAAGAAAATTTAAAGAATGAAAAGAAGAAATTATAACAAGGGAAAGGAATGAAAAATAAGATATAATGAAGCATAATAAAATTGAAATTCTTTAGTCCAGAGCAGCAAGAGATGTGAACAAAAATGAATAATTGTTTTATATATGTGAATCAGCACTGAAAGACAGAGGGGAACTATTTTGATGCCTATTAATTACAGAATAAAAAGAAATAAATTATGACTCCAGCAGATGTTACTAGATTTAAATAACTTTTTTTTATTCCTGGTGTTTAATGGAGAAGAAAAGAAACTGCCAATCAATTCTAAACTGGGTTTTCCCAAACCATCAAGATAATCCCAGCATTTATTAAATATCTATTAAATGCATGTTGTGCATCTTTAATGCCTTGTGTAAGAGAGGTATAGATTAGGTGAGAGCAAGCAGATCCAACCTATGGAAGGAAGAGAAAAGAAAGAGAAAGGGCCAGAAGAGAGTCTGAAGGGATCAGAGCCTGCTTGTCAGACAGTTATTATAGAATGATGTGCACCAGGTCCTAGAGAAAGTTCATTCATACATTCACTCAGCAATCATATTCTAATGGCAAAGCACTGTTAGACAACTGAAAGAAGCTATTAAAATTATGAAAAGATCCTAGACCCTGCCTTCATGGAGCATTTTACATTGCAATAGAGAATATGGTAATAATTTGCGTTAAGCAGTTAAATCATTTGATTACAATCACCTTGTATAAAAGGTAGTATAAACATTATTGACTTCATTTTACAAATGAGGAAACCGAGGCTCAAAAAAATTTGTCAATATCTGAAGGTCACACAGTTAGAACATGGCAGAGCTAAGAGGTGATCCCACAATATCACAATCATCTAATTCTTAAGCCAGTTCAATTCCAAATAGTATTTATTAAGTGTCTACCATTTGCAGGGTACTCAGAATAGAAAGATGGAAAATAAAACCAGATCTTCCTTTCAAGAGCCTAACAATTAACACATACAAATAAATAGGATACATGGTAAAATGTTAGAATATGATAAGTGGAAAAGGGAGATAGAGACAGAGTGCCAGTACTGGAATATCCAAAGACAAGAGACCCCTTTCATCTGGGGTGGGGAATCAGAGAAGTCTTTATAGAGGAGGTGACACCTGACCTGGTCTTTCAAGGAAGAGAATAACAACAGGGAGGATTTTAAGTGGAATACATTTCAGGGATAGAGGACAACTTGGACAAAGGCCAGGACTAGAGCAGGGACAGCTAGACATCTAGTTAGCTCTAGACCTTGAAAGGTATTTGAAATAAAACCAGAAAGGTAAGGTAGAACCAAATTGTGGAAATTAAGGATTTCTTTTATCCTATAGGTAGTAGGGAACCACTGAAGGCATTAGAGCAGGAGAGAGACATGTTAAGTTTTTGTATTAAGATTAGTTTGGGAGTTCAGTAAAAGATTAATTGGAAAGGAGAAATAAATTAATATAGTATTAAAATAATCTATACTTCCAGAAGGAATGAGGATCCAGAGTGAGAGTGAGAATGGAAAAGAGATAAAGAGGAGAACTATTATGGTAGCGAAATTGACAGGATTTGGCAATTGACCAGGCATGGGAAATGAAAGACAAGGAACACTCACAAATGATTGAGGAGGGGCAATACTATCAAGAAAAATAGGGATATTTAGAGGAGGGTCAGGTTTAGGAAAGATCCCTCTAAGTTCAGTTTTGGAAATTCTGAGGGTGAGCTGTTAGGGACATATCCAGGTCATCCAATAATCACTTACAAATATAGGAATAACCCGTAGGGCTGGATATATAGATTTGGGATTCATTTGCATAGAAGTCATACTCGAAGGTGGGGAACTGGGTGTAATCACATGGGAGAATTTCAGACAAAAAGGACATTGGGCAGAGTAAAGAGTAGGGGGGACACCCACAGTAAGGAGGTGGGGAGAGAAAAATGAGCTAGTAAGATAAGAAGGAGCAATCGCATAGGCAGGAGAAGGAAGATGTGACAGAAGTGCCATGTTTAATATATCCCCCTCCCATTATAACTGGTGAATTTAAGACATGTGCTGCTGCACTTCGAGACTCCCATTCACAGTTGCTTAGAGAAAATCCCCAGCAGGCCTAGCTAGTCCATTTTCTTGCCTGATTTCTCTAGGGAGTCAAGCTTTTATTTGTTCAAGGAGAGCCCAAATATGGCCCGTTTCACCTCCCTGCCTCTTCTAAGTTACTCTAGGGCCTAAGTCAAATTTACCTTCTGTGATAGCCTTAAAAGTTGGCATGGCATCTTCGTACCCTCAAATAATGCCCCAAATTCCTTTATAAGGGAACAAAGTCCTCCTTGGTCAATGATGCTTAAAACTTTTTAATAAGGGGACAAAGTCTTTCGTTCCATTACCTTTGCCTAAGTATCTTTCTTAAACTAAATTCCACTAAATATTTCACTTAAAATGAAGAAAGGCTAGGTAAGGTTAACACTGGCTAGGTTAACAAATTGACTGAAGTATATTCATATTAAAGCAAAATTCTCAATCAATTACCCCTTCTAGAGGACTAATTCCAGATTCTGTTTTGATGAGGGTGGGGAATCAGAGACAAATACATGTTTTTAATCACATTCCTTAATCCATAAATACATATGAAATAACCTCAGTAAGTAAGATACTTCCATTAGCTAAGAAATAACTACATCTTCCTGGCATATACTATTCCCTGTGATGGAAACAGTTAAGGGTACACCATGACATAATGAAGAGTGTTAAATTTGGAGGGAGAGTGCCTAGGTTAACATAATATTAACTATTATTTAAATAGTATCTACTATGTGCCATTTAACTTAACAATTTACAAGTATCTCATTCGATCCTCACAATCACCCTGGAAAATATTATCTCCATTTTACTGTTGAGAAAACTGAGACAAACAGAGGTTAAGTGACTTGCCCAAGGACATAAAGCCATTAAGTGCCTGAAGTCATATTTGAACTCAAGTCCTCTAGATTCCATGTGCAGCATTCTATCCATTTCACCACCTATTTAATACCTAGTGGAGTGCAACTAGTGTTAGGATCTTAGTCAATTCTCTCAATTTCTTTGGGCCTCTTTTTCTTACTTCTAAAATAATAATAGATAATATTTATATAGTGATTTAAGATTTCCAAAGTACCTTACCTATGCTATGTGAATTAATCCTTAGAACAACCCTGTAAGGTAGATGTCATTTACATTTTACAGATGAGGAAACTGAAGCTGAGAGGTATTAAGTAATTTGCTCAAGTCACACAACTAATAAGTACTTGGGACAAGATTTGACCTGTTTCCAAGTCCAATAATCTATATATGGTACCATTTAGGTGCTTAGCTGCAAAAAGAATAGGGTAGGGATAACAACCCCTCCACCTCTGAATCAGTCTATAATTCTGCTATCAAGATTCACAGTGAAAATTTAATATTTAACTCCATGAGTCTCAGAGATGAAGGTAGATGTCCCCTAGTTTTGTGAGCAGTACCCTGGACAATGACTTCAGAATGGGAGGGCCACAGGCTTCATAAACCTTTGACTCTACCTCTTTTCCATGAAAAGCAGTGGGTGAGAGTCCACGGTTTGATTTTCCATAACTGGTTCCCTAATGCAAATACTCTGCTCCCACACTCTGAGACAAACTATGGCGTAAAGTATTAAGACTTGGGTGGGGAGATAAGTCAACTGGAGTCTCCTCCTCTCTCACCCATTGTAGTACTGGAATTCCAAATGCTTTTATAGTAACAGCAAACTTGTTTCCCTTGGCTCATACCTGTCTAGGTGGTTCCAGTTGGAATGTCCATGACAAATACATCCCACAAATGAACATTTAAAATGTGCTCTATTTTTATAGTCACTTTATTTCTAGAACAGATAAAATTTCAGGTTCACTCCTTTCAAAACAGCAATTGCAATAAATAAACAAGCAAACGTCAAAGACTATGACTTGTGATTTTTTTAAATTTTTAACTAGAGAGGACAAATATTCTATATTATGTTAAGGGTAGATCAAAAGAGGAGAGATAATCCCCCAAGGTTAAAAATAAATATAACAGACATCAAGACTTAAACAAGAGTAATGATGAAAATTAAAAGGCTCATATTTAAGCAAGTAAGTGTTATAATCATAATTGTATTAGTTTCATCCACCAAGAATATAGGACTTGAAGCCAATGAAAAGAGTGGTGGGTGATGAGATGAAAATAGCTAAATGACAACCAAGTACTTTTACACAACTTCTCATTGCTTTCTAAAAACCCAGTCATTCTAACAGCTCCATGGACAGGATGCCAAATATCTAGATGAACACTGGAAAACCCAGTCCCTTATCCAAATGTTTCTGAACATCTGGTTGTTTGGGCATCACAGAGAAAAATATCTGTATGGACTGAATTTTTCTACTATCATCTGTTTCATATAGGCATAGACCTTTAATCCTCAGTAGTATGGAGTAATGGAATGAGCATTAGCGTTTGGAGTCAGAAGACCTAGATTCAAATACATGTTATGCCATTTATCGACTATAGGATTTGGGGCAAATCACTTAACTTCTCAGGGGATAATTTCATTGGTAAAATGGAAGAGTTAGACAAGATAACACCCAAGGTCTCTTACAGAAAGGGAAGAAAAAGCCTCACATCATATTAATACAGGAAAACATAACAAATTCCTGTGTTTCTCACATCGAAAATTTTGTTTTGTGTTCTACACATTAGATCATCATCTCTTTGTCCTGAGGTGGACAGGGTTCTTCTTCCTTTTTCTTCTGGAATCATGGTTGGTTATTATGTTTATCAGAATTCTTAAGGCTTTCAGAATTATTTTTTTTATAATATTGTTTTTAAATGGAGAAAAAAGTGGGAAGAATAATTAATGTTCGATTTTCTTCTTGAGTTTTGGAACCTAGAATATTAAAACATACCACTGAATATTTAGATAAAAATGACAAGTAATTTTCTTGGAAGGCATAGGCAGGCAAATGATTTTTCTGGAATTTTCTCCTATTAGTAAATAATGGTTTCCTTTCTTTTTTTTCTTTTTCTTTCTTTCTTTTTTTTTTAAAGCAATTAGGGTTAAGTAACTTGCTCAAGGTTACATGGCTAGTCATTATTTATGTGTGGGTGCTCATTTTGTGAGGCCAGATTTGATCCCGGGTCATCCCAACTTGGAGGCTGGCGCTCTAACTCACTGCGCCACCTAGCTTCCCCAATAATGGTTTTCTTAATCTTCAAGCTTTTCTGCCTATTCTATTTGAGATTATCTTGTTATCATAATATACACTTTCTTGATCTTCTGAAATAAGGCACAATACTTGTTAAGATGCCACCTCATTTTCTTACTATTAATTCACCTGCATATCTAGTAGGAATTTTTGTGGTGGTTGATTTCTGCCTTTTTCTTAAATATAGGAGGAAAGCATATAAGAAACAGGAACACCAACTTTTCACTCCTCTCCACCCACATTTTTGGCTGCGTCCTTCAGTTGTGTTGTAACATCTATGCTGAAAAACCTGCATGACATAGCTTTAGGGTTTTAAAAAAACCCAAACACTGAAACCACACTCTGATCCATTTTAGACCCTAATGATTATGATGTAGCTTTTACTTTCACGGAACCCATGATATTAGCCCCACCCTCACCAAAGGCTGAGGTTGAGTCTCTTGCAATCCCTTTTTAATATACAAAACCATTGTGATGGAAAGTCTACCATTATGCTCACAAATATAAAGAATGTAACATGATAACATAAAATCCTAGTAACGATGGCCTATAGCAAACCACAGAACCACTTATATGGTGGGTTCATCCAATCCCAGAATATGAAATGTTCTATCACAGTTCCTCTCTCTCTCTATGACATGGAAGCCTAATATCCTGTTATAATCCTAATATAAGCCTATAATAGGTACTCATTTTATTTCTTGTCAGCCAGTATATTATTAAGAGATCTCCTATATTTGTCATTTGGAAATCATTATTAACTCCCCAAATGTCATCTTCCAGGAGAGTAACATGTCATAGATTCAGAACTAGAAGGGGACCTGAGAGTCTATGTAGCCTACTCTTGCCTTTTATGAGGAAAATGAGATCCAGAGAGCAACTTGCTCAGTCAAACATAGATAGCAAATATCAACACTGATATTCAGATTCAAGTCTTCTAGCCCCAAATTCAGCACTCTTTTTGCAATACTGATTCCAAGGATGAGTAGGAACAATCAGTAGGAACATTTTTATAGAACTTTAAGAGATTTAATAGGCCCAAAATACTTTCTGTATCAAGGAATTTTAAATATAAAAATAACATTTTCCTGAAGAAGTTCTACTCCTTGCCTCCCTGTTATGAGAATGGGAATCTGAAGATCTTCTCTGCCCCTAGGCCCCTTGATAGGCTTAGGTGACTCTGAGAACCTTCCTTAATTTATAAAGATTCTCTGTCCCCTAATAGGCTGAATGTAGTCACATGGAGCCTGTGGCGGGAGGCTTGTTTTTTCAGGAATGCCCACACCTTGTTACTTTGTGATTGGGCAGTGGGTCAAGAGGGTTGTGATATTCTCTGATCCATGAGAAGGCTATATATACCTTGATGTGAGGTTTTGCTTTGGGCCTCACTTTGAGAAGAGTTGTATGATTTGATCAGATGAGACTCTGGGCAGTTGTTGAGCCCCCCTGGCTTTGAAAACCCAGATGTTGGTGCTTCCCTCTCTGGTAACTAACTAGGTATGGATGTAATGGTCAGACAGCTGGAAGCCTGTCTGCTGATCTGTTTCTCTCTCTGTATTTCTTGTCTGCTTGTAACCTCTGTTTGTATTCTCTGAAGTTTGGGGTGATGACCTTTTTTTCCTGAACTAGGTAAATGACATATGTTTGATTAAAGCAAAATTGCTAACCCATTTTGAGTTGCTTTCCTTTAGAAAAGCAGATCTAGGAACCTGGGTATGCTAGGGTGCTTGCTGCTACACTCCCTTCCTCACCTCATTAATATAGGCATAAATGATGAAGATTTAATATGTAGACTCTGATCCCTTTATGAAATATGAAAATATCTCTGGATCAAGAAAAAGACAGTGTGATTGGTTGAACAAACTGGAGGAGTTTCAGACTTTTATAGCTGGAAGATACTTGTGGAAGGAGAGCTCTAATCTGAGAACAGCAAGTGGGTGTGGGTAATGGATGTGGAGATTTTCTTTTCTTCCCCTTTCCCCATCATCAGCCTTGTCTTCAGAGATACTAAATTAGTAGGAGGTACTGAATGCTATAGGAATAGCAATCTCCAGAGAGAAACAGCCACACAAGGGAGGAAGCTGTTTAAAAAACTGGGATTTCTGGCAATTGGGAGTTTAGCTGATGGGAGGTGTAGACCCTGGGAACCCAACTGAGCAAACCACACACTACAAATACTATACCCAAGTGGAGCTATGTGAGGACTCTATGAAAAGAGAAATAACTTTCAGATCTTATTTCATCAGGAGTTATGAATTGCCTTTATCACATGTGTATTTTATAGTACATGTGTGGTCTAAGTTTGCACTCACTGTTCCCATGAAAATCCTTTGTATCTGTGGGAGAGTAAGCTCTTAGTTTATGGCAGAAATGGTTCATACTAGCAATTATTACTATGTCATCAGAGTAAATGTCTTCACTAAGAACTAATTGAGTCTACTAGCTGACTATTAACAAAAAGCACACCTCTGAGGGCTTATGAGTTAGAATGAAAAGAGTATAGAACTACCGAGCTTTCTCTAGGACCCAAGATAGCAACCATCTTCTACAGACTCAGTTTAGGGATTCAAATGAAAGCTGAGGGAGTATTCCAGAGAGGATACCTCAGCTATCAAAAGGAGCTAGCTAGCTATCCATTGATCTATCTATATCTATGTCAATAAATATCTAAAGAAATTGATATAGATATTGCTATATCTATGGATGTTGATATATCATACATAGTTTTGAGATACAGATATATAACTTGCATTTATAGAGATCTTTATAATTACAAAGCACTTTCACAAATATTATATGTCAGAAGTATAGTACAGTGAAAAGTATATTGGATTAGGGGTCAGAGAACTTACATACAAAGTCTAGCTTGGCTTCTTACTATCTATGTGACCTTGAGCAACTCATTTAGCTTCTCTGGGATGCAATTTCCTCATTTACAAAATAAAAGAGTTGAATTAGATGACCTCAAAGTTACCTTGCAGTTTTTAATTTATTTTCCTATTTGACCCTTATAATCAGGGATGTGAAGTCAGCTCAAAAGAGCTGATTGTTAAATTTTCTATATGAGTCTTTATTACAATTGTGTTAAAGGTTATTAAGAAAATATTCCACCAAGGAAATCAGCAAAGGCTACAAATCAGGGATTGATTTATTGTTTTATTTATTGTCTAAGCTTAAGAAAGTGATGGAGTGAAGTAAGAGTGCTGGCCCCAGAGTTGGGAGGACCCTAGATCGGGTCCAGCCTCAGATACTTAACACCCACACAAAAGAACTGGCCTGTAACCTTGGGCAAGTTACTTAACCCCAATTGCTTTAAAAAAAAAAAGAAAGTGATGGAGAAAATGTTAATAATGTAGATTAAATATAAACAGGTACTTTGCCTTTTTTGTTTTCAGAAATCTTGTGGTTAAATATGTGGGAAATGGGGTAGCTAGGTGGTGCAGTGAGTAAAGCACTGGCCCTGGAGTCAGAAGGATCTGAGTTCAGATTTGGCCTCAGACATTTAACATACACAAACAAAAACCTAGCCTTGTGTGACCTTGGGCAAGTTACTTTGCCCTCCAAAAAGCAAAAAAAAAAAGAGGGGGAGTGTATAGAGTGCTGGGCCTGGAGTTAGGAGGACTCATCTTTGTGAATTCAAATCTGTCCTCAAACACTTACTAGCTGTTTGTCCCTGTGCAAATCACTTAACCCTATTTGTCTCAGTTTCTACATCTGTAAAATGAGTTGGAGAAGGAAATGACAAACCATCACAGTATTTTTACCAAGAAAACCTCAAATTTCAATAACAACAAAAACCATTTACCAGCATATTCCTGCTTACAACAGCTCTACAGGGATTGTTATCACTATTTTAAAACAGAGGGTCTACTAATGTTGTGTAACTAGGGAAACATGACCCATAATGTCATGCTACCCTGTCCTTTGATAGATTTGATAACTTAGAATGTGTTATTTAAAAATTCCTCCTCTCATTAACAAGTTATTTTCTAAAGTTAGAATTAGAAATTCTAAGATAATATCATGGATGGTTACAGCCAACAAGAACTAATCTAGTTTATTAGTTATTTCCCTTTCATGCATAAAATTTATGTACGGGAACCACCCATACCCACAGAAATTAGCAAAGTACTCTCATGATGCAAAGCTTTTGGTAATACTGGTTTACCTTCATCCAACTGGTACACACCTACTCCAAACTATAGTCCATGTAAATGCCAAATTGATTTCTAAAGCAAAGGTCTCCCCAAGTTACTCCCTTGCTCAAGAAATTTCAGTGAATTCCTATTGACTCTAGAAAAATCTAAAATCCTCTGTTGTTTAAAACATTTGATTCTAGCCTATCTTTCCAGGCTAGAATCATATTATGCCACGATATCATACTCTACATTCTAGTTACAATGGCCTCATTGATATCCTGTCCTTTACTTACTTTACTGGAAAATTCCATCTCCAGTTTCTCTGCTTTTGTTCAAACTGTCCCCCATGCTTGGAATGCTCTCTTTTTTCACCCCTGTTACCTAGAATCCTTAACTTCCTTCAAGATTCAGCTCAAGAACCATATGTTTCAAGAGTGATGGCTTTAGGTGTTAGTGTCTTCTCCCCCAAAACTTGTCTTTATGATAGAATGTAATCTCCATGAGGGTGGGTACTATTTTGATGCTTATTTTTTAAAAATAAGAATATCATATATCATCAGTCTATGCCCTTAAAATGTATTAACATAGTCAAATCAAATTACAAAAAAATATTAAGAAAATATTCCAAATGCCAGACAAAAGCTCAATAATTTTGAACAATATTTACTAGATTTTCAAGACCAAAAAAATAACATGTTCCCTTAAAGTAATGTTTTTTGACTAATGCCATTTTTTCAAAATTACAAAATGGTGGCAGGATAATTTGTTACACCAACCCATCATGAGGTTTGTTAACTTTTGATTGTAAGTCAATTAAAAATTCTTTAACAGGTACAAGGCATTGTTCTAGGCCCTGGGAATACAAACACAAAAGAAGTCAATCTCTGCCTTCATGGAACTTATATTGTTAAGGGAAAGGGAGGATAGATGCATAATGCAGTATAGTTCAATGACAAAGGAAAAGAGAGAAATAGTAGTCACAATTGGGGGAATCGAGGAAGTCTTGGAGGAAGAGCTTCTGAGCTGATGATTCAAGAGAAGAAAATGTCAAGAGCAAATGAATGTATTCCAGGTGAGGGCTACTGCTTTTGTGAATAAATATTCTAACAATGCACAACATTGAGAGATGGAAGTATTAAATTTGAGGAATAGCTAACAGCTATTTGGCTGACTCAGAATTTGTCAAAGGGAGTAGTAAGAAAAGGACTGGAAAGATAGGTGGAAGCCAAGAGTCTTAAGTGTTAGGCTAAGGAGTCTCTTTTATCCTATATGGAGAGCCAAGGGATCATCATATGCCTTAGGGATACTAATTTTGGCAGTTTCATGAAAGGCAGATTGGAAAATAGAAAGAATGGAAGCAAGGAAGCCAATTAGGCTATTATGATAACCCAAGATTGAGGTGATGAGAGCTTGAAAGAGGGTAGTAATTGTGTAAGCATAGAAAAGGAGGCAGATAATATGTGTTCAGGCAGAAATACCTTTGCTTGTCAACTTACCAGATATGGGAGAGTGGGGGAACAAAAAGAATCAAGGTATTTCTGGGGTTGAGTGACTGAGATGGGGGTGGCTAGGTGGCACAATGAGTAAGAGCATCGGCCTGGAGTCCAGAGGACCCAGGATCAGTTCTGGCCTCAGTACTTAGTACCCACACATAAATAACTAGATGTGTAACCTTGAGCAAGTTACTTAACCACAATTGCCTTAAAAAAAAAAAAGAGTGACTGAGATGGTTGAATCTTCATCAGAAATGGGAAAATGCAAAGAAGGTACAGGTATAGTGGGGGAGAGAGAACTGTTACTTGAAATTTGGCTTGAAAGCTGCCACCCAGTCCAAGAAGACAGTGTAATATAGAGGAAAGAACTTTGGACTAAGAGGCTGAAGGGCTTGAGTTTTAGTCATGGTTCTCTCTGAAAAGAACCAGCTAGGTGACTTTAGGCAAAGTCACCAAACCTGTCTCACACATGTACAATTAAGTGGTCAGACTAGGTCAGGAGTCAGGGGTTCTTAACTTTTTGTATGTGTCTCGGACCTCTATGTAATCTGAAGAAACCTCTGGACCCTTTACCAGAATAATATATTGAAATGCATAGGATTACAAATGTTAATGATGGCAAAAATATAATTTTCACATGCAAAGACATGTACCCCCTGAAATTTATCCACTGGTCTGTGTACCCCAATATTATAGATGATCCATAATGTCCTTTCAGGATCTAATATTCTAAGAATCAGTGTACTGGTCTGTACCAAAGTGGCACCCTAGCTAACCTGTAAGATTATTGGATATAGTTGGCTGGCACCAAGCCCCTCAGATAAATCAACAATAAAAACTCCTTCACACTACAGTGGAAACTTTCACCTTGGTTTATAGATTAATCAGTTGTTCTTTCTCATATAGTGAGCAATATAATAAAAACTGAATGATTTCATACATTGTATAAACTCTTGAAGGGCAATGACTGTCACTTTTCATTCAATGAATTCAATCCTATCCAGCAAGACCTCTTTAAGCTCTTGTGTGAAGGTATCAATAAAAACCGACATTATATGGCACTTAAAATTGTTCAAGAGGCTTCACTGACATTTTTATTAGAGCATTGAAGCATCCCTGGGATATTGGTGATACTGGCATTTTTATTCTCACCTAATAGATTAAGCAACTGAGGCTCACAAAGGTTTGGAGATTTGCCCATGGTCAGTCACATAACTAGTGAGTGGAATTCTAACTCTTGTCTTCCTGACTCCAAAGCTGATATATCATCCACATCATGCTGCTTCTCTGCAAGAAACTGGTCACTGGTATTGCAAGATGAAAAACAGTACCTGTCCTCAAATAAATTATTTTCAACATGTAGGAAGAGAGATAACTGCACCCACAGTATCTGGCATCACATCCTATACACAGTAGGTATGCAAGTGAGATAAATGAAAAGATAATAGTTGCAGAGATTAACACGTCTGGCACATGGTAGGTGCTTAATAAATGCTAATTCCCTTCCCGAAGTAGGTGCTAAATAAATAACTGTTGGTGAATTAGAAACAGATTCACTAATTTTTCAGGGACATGGAAAGGGTTAAAGCCATAGACAGATCTTAATTCCTTGCCCTGAAGAGATAAACTAAGCAGGCAGGTCCCCTCACTGCTGTTTCTGGTTGCTAAACCATTTGGTAAATCATTTGTTCTTGTTAAAAATAATAAAAGTTAATTGCATCAGGACCAGATAACAGAACATTTGGCATTTGGTCATCCTTGCAGAACTAACTAAAAAACCAATGGAACCATGCATTTAGAGATTAAAAGCATTCATTCACCCCCTTACTACTCCTTTGGGATAAATATGATCATAATTCCTTAATACTAACAGATGTCCAACTCAAGGTACTACACTGCCCAGCCCATTTCACGCCCTTGAATGTAGAGATTATTTTGTTTTATCATAAAGAATAATCAACTGCTGAAATAAATAAAATCTCAAATTTAAAAATTTAAATTAATATTTAAAACAAAATTTAAAAATAAAACCATAAATAATGAATATAAATAATTACATATAAATATATTGTACATTTTCATTATATATTTAATATATTTTACTTTGTATATATTATTTACTTAAATAATATAAATATGTTCATATTTATATATAATTCTCTTATTTTGAGAAAAAAATTCACTTTTAGCTGCTTGAAGGCCTCTGGTGAGCAAGAAGGCCCCATCTCTCAAGGCAGGTCATTCTACTTTCAGACAATTCTAGTTGTTAGGAAAAAAAAATCAGGTCTAAATTTATCTTTTAGCAACTGCCACCCACTGTTCCTACTTTTGTTTTCTGGGCCTAATAAAGCAAACTAGGCTAATACTTCTCCCACATAAAGGCCTTTTAAATACTTTAAGACAGCTGTGACTTCTTTTTCAAAGTGTTCTCTTCTATGGACTGTTTCTAGTTTCTTCAACCAAATCTCCTCTGTGATGACCTTCCAGCCCTGTGCTTTCCTTGTGGCTCTCCTCTAGATGCTCCATCTTTTCAATGGCCTTTCCTAAAATGAGATGCATAAAACTGAGTGCAAAGCTGCTGATGTGTCTGACTAGGCATGTGCCTCTAAACTGTCACCTTCTTTGCCTTGCTTTTTATACCTCTCTGCTGCTGGTCACCTGGTTTTCAAGTAATAAAGGGAATGGGATGGCTGTCTGATGCCTGGAATGGGAAGGAAGAATGCAGCACGAAAGTTATCACCTTCTTTGGATTTCTGGAAATCCAAAGGGTCTTGAGAAAAATTGTTAGTTTTCTTTTGGGGTTTGAAAACCAACTAGTAACCCTCACTACTTCTTAGCCCCAAATATTTCTTTTATTTTGAATTTATGGAATAACACAAGTATTTCCATAAGCTAGTATAATAAAAAAGATGATTGCACATGACTCTACTTCTTCCCTTTTCTGCACTCCTTTCCCAAAGCAGGTAGCAAAAACAAAGAAAATGAGAAAAGAAAAAAAGGGATTAATTTTAGAAAGATGTCTTTTGTGGGGGAGGATTGTCTATCAATCTCAATAGTGGGGTTTTAACATGAGTTTTGGTGCTAAGATTACTTTCTAGGACTTCTTCTAGCCATGTTTACTTCAAGATTTTATTTTAATTTTTTTTAGCCCATACTTTGCTTTTGATTCTTATCTATTTTTAATCTTTAACTTTGTCTAATCCATTCAATATGACTGTGAACTCCTTGAAGGTAGGTACTTTGGTACTTTTCCTGGTTTTTCCTTTTTTTTTTTTAGGATACACAGGATTAAACCTAGTGCCTGGAACATAGTAGGTACTTAAGAAAAACTTTTTGTAGAATGACTGAGTTATAACATCAAGATTCTTCATTCTTTTCTAATATTGTCCTCAAGAAACATGTCTATTTGCCAGAGAAGGAAAGTTAGTAAGCTGGAGCTTAACTAAAGAAACCATTAGCTTGCTGGACAAAAGACTAAAGGGGAACCAGAATCTCTTTGTTCTGGATCCCTTCCCATTCATTCCCCCAATCCTCATCATTTAACATTTAACTCATTAACTAAAGTCTAGGCTTTAATTACTGTACAGTGTATACTTAGGTAATTTAAGAAATAGCCCAGCAGCCTTCAAAATTTATTTCTATAGTCCCTTAGAGGACAGAAACATTGATGTGGGGCTTATAAAATATCATAAGGAAAATTTTCACCCAAATATTTTCCTTGTATAAATACTCTATGGTATAAATCAATATAAGAATCAGAATCCAAGGCCTTCATAGAAATTTGATTAGCAGCTAATCAGACAGCTGTAATTAGCATTATATTGAAAAATTAGCATTAGATTAAAAAAACTGAAAATCAAAATGACAGGCAGGTTCCATGTAAGTTTTAAAGTGCATGAATATGTGTGTCTGTGTGCCTCTCTAATCAAATACACTTGGATTTTTCCCAACCTAAACCTGAGTCAAATAAGTTCAAACCTCCCACCCCCCCCAAAAAAAAAAAAAATTCAAGTTATTTGTGAAAACCTTTGGTCTTAGACTTTTTCATGGGCCTTACACTATAGTTAACACAAAATATCTAAGTGTTTATTCTGTTCCCTTGTGTACTTGACTGCCTTTCTACCATTAAAAGTCATCTGTTTTATCTCCTAAAACAAAATGAAATTGAAAAGCAATTCAGGCTACGACTATGTCTCAATTTATAGCCATGCCACAGCAGTGATGGAGTGTCTCCTGAAGTTCAGAGACAAAGCTAGCTGCAGATTTTGATTCAATACTGGCAGAATTACTGCTCTTGTTCCCTTACTGTAGCAACTACAAAAACTCCTTTACAATCCACTTTTTGTGTCTGCTCAATTTATGCCACAATTTCTTCCTCAATCTGATTTCTAGTAGGCATTGTCTGTAAGAAATTGCCCTAATTGGTCCCCTTCGATAATTTACATTTATTTTTAGCTTGACAACTGGTGGACTCTGCTTTGAAAAACAATGAAACAAATATTTTGGCCACCCCTATTACTGCTTTTCTTCTTATTACCTTTTCCAAAATAACCTATTTTCAAAAGGACTTATGCTTTACTATAAGAACCTCTCAGAATAGAATAAAAAATCATTTACAAATAACCTACAGATAACATAAACTTTCCAGGATATGTGAGATAATTTTTATCTCTAGTAATAAATTAACTATACAAATTCCTCCCTTGCCTGTGGACATATGTAAAGTAATAAAACATTCAAATGGCCATCTATAACACCAGTAAATAAAATATTTAGTTTGTCTAATATAATACTTACTGTTTGCCTTTTCAAAGTAATAATTGTGCCTCTATTTATTCCATAGAACACCAACTGTAATGTCCTGTGTCCTAGGGCTACATGATATTTGATATGAAGAATGGTAAACTTTAGCTTTAATATAGATGTATGGTAAATTTATTTTAAATCATTTACATAAATTTACTGTAATACTGCTGAACCCTGAAAGGCTAAAATGAGCCTCTCTCACCCTCTACAAAAGGATACCAAATGCTTTGTTGGGGGTGGGGTGATAATAAAAGGGGGAATGCTCTAGTTCTGTAGAAAACAGATGGGTAGCTTCAGTCTTTAGATGACTGAAGTCTTTACACATAGCAAACTTAGACCAATTAAGCAAAACAAAGTATTTCCTTTCAAATATGGATGAAAGACAGGGGGCAGGGAAGAACCTGCAGCCTCAGGGTCACATGGGGCCCTCTAGGACCTCAAGAATGGCCCTTTGACTGAATCCAAACTTCACAGAACTAATCCCTTTAAAAGAATTTGTTCTGTAAAATTTGGATTCAGTCATAATGCCCCAGCCAAGGACCTAGAAAGGCATATGTGATGTTAAGGCCACAGATTTCCAACCCCTGCCCTAAAATGTTTACCACAAAGGAAGCTATCAATAGGATAATTATAGATCTCTCCTGCCAAGTCTTATGGATTATAGCTTCGCAATATTTCTTGTATCCATGTTCTTTTCTCTACTCCCACTATCTCTACCCTATTTCAGGCCCTCATCCCTACTTGCCTGAACTTCTTAATTTGACTCTCTGCTTCTAGTCTCTCCCCCTCCAGTCCATCTTTGTTGTTGACGATAAACTTGTATTCCTAAAACACAGATCTAATCATGTTACTCTCCAACTCAAAATTCTTTAGTAGTTTCCTTGCTACCCCCATGATAAAATTTTAAAAGTCCTCATTCTGACATTTAAAGCTTCCATGATGTGGTTTCCATAGAGACAGACAGATCTATAGATAGATAGGTGGCTATCGATAGACATAGGTTATAGATATATGTGTGTATATATGTATATATATACACACACATTTACATATATATATTTAAAGTCAAATTATTTACTTTGCTCTCCATTTTAGTATGAATAATCAGCTAATTGTGTCTTGTTTAGGGACAGCTAGGTAAAGAAATGAATAGAGCACTGAGGTCAGGAAGACATGAGTTCAAATCTAGTTTCAGATACTTATTAGCCATGTGACCCCGGGAAAGTCACTTAACCTTTGTCTGTTTCCGCATCCTCACTTGTAAAATGGGGATAATGATAGCAACTAAGGCACAGGGTTGTTGTGAAGATAATATATGGTGATAATTGGAAAGTGCTTAGAAGAGTGTTGGCAAATAGTAAGCACTATTATCCCTATTAGCACCCAAAATGTCACCTTTCAGCACCATACCTTTGCACAGGTGGTTCTCTCATGTCTAGAATGCACTCCTTCCTCACCAAAATTTCATAAAAATCTACAATTCACTCAACTGTCATCTTTCCCCCAAAGCTTTTCCTGATTTGTCCAATTTTTTCTTTGCTGAACTCTAAATTTCTTTCTGTATACTTCCTATTCATTCATCATGTTGTAAACCTCCAATGAAATGTCTGTTACTTGAAGGAATGGACTTTTTTGCTTCTGCCTAGCACTATGCCTACGGTCAATGAAGCAAAAAAAACATCTGAATGTTTCCAAAATCATCCCCTTCTCAAACATTTTAAAGTACAAATTTGTCTTAAGGTCTCCATCAACTCTTTTTATTGCTTTCTCTCCCTTTCACCTCATCTCTGAGGGATCTAGTTATCCTCATGTTATCTCTTGGCAAACCAAAGCCTGCCCCTGTCCATGGAGCTAGCCTACCCAGGCCTAATTTGTAAAAATTATTCTTGTTTCCAGTAAGATTGGAAGATCCTTGTAAATAGGGATGTCCACAGACAAAATTACTTTTACACCACAGAATACCTAACTTAACAAGGAATTAAACTGGATGAAATGGCTTTGTTTCTGTGTCTGTCCAAATTCCTTTGGGTGTGGCTTTATCAGGATCCTGGACAAATACTCCATTATAGGTTTCTCTGTTTGAGATTCAAGGAGATTGAATCGATAAGTGTGAAAACCCAGGGGACAGCCAGGTGGTACAATTAATAGAACACTAGCCCTGGAATCAGGAGGACCTGAGTTCAAATCAGGCCTCAGGCACTTAACACTTACTAGCCATGTGACCTTGGGAAAGTCCCTTAACCTTAATTTCCCTGCTTTTTCCCCTCCAAATAAAAAAAATTAGTGTGAAATCCCCAGGACAACCTAACATTCAAGATAATAAGAATAACAGCTAGAATTTACGCAGCAGCCTTTTTAAGTTTTACAGAGCATTTTACATCTTTTACCTCATTTAATCCTCACAACAGCTCAGGGAGGTGGGTGCTATTTTATCCCCATTTACAGGTGAGGAAACTGATGCTGAGACAGGTCAAGTGATCTTTTCAGTTACTCTGTTAGCATGTGAGGCAGGAATCAAACTCAGGTCTTCCTGACTCCATAGCCAACTAAGGCAACGCTTAGGACAAAAGAGGTAACAGCTTGATTGTACTCTCCCTGATCAGATCACACCTGCAGTATTGAATTCGATTCTGGGCAGCACATTTCAGGAAAGACACTGATAGACTGGAGAGGATCCAAACAGTGAAGGACCATTCTCTTGCTTTTCTGACATTTCATAGAAAAATGTGAGCTATTTCACCTTCTTCTGTTAGCCTTCCCAGAGCCATCACCATTGGTCTTGATGTATGTGTTGCCTCTGGACTCCTATGACTCTGGAGGAGAGAACAAGACCAGTGACTTTGCACAATCCTGTCCCACTTAAATCCCATTCACTTGCAAGTCAAGACATCACCCTGTTGATGTCATTGGTCCTCTTTGAAACCAAAAGATGAATAACAATGTTAGCCTTCACTCTTTTTATGGCCAGCTGACCTTCTTTATCCAGTCATTGTGTAAGATTTTTTAAATGTTACTTATAACATGTAAGTCACTGTGAGTAATGTCCTGAACCCCATTTGCATTCATTAACCTACTGTCTGGGCAGATGACCTGAGGAGCCCAACACTACACATCTACAGACAGCCCATATGTTTGACCATTACAAGAGTTCTGTGGTCATCCATTGCCCAAAAGGTTGGGTCATTTGCAGGAATGAAAGCACATTCTAAATCTTAAAGTTCTACAGATGTAAGCCATCATCATTTGCTTTTCCAAGACAGTGGCTTGCAATGACTCCCAGTCATCACTAGGAGAATATTGATGCTAAAATTTTGTGACAGTAAGCAACAAAGAAAACTTCATTCAGTGAGATACTGTCCTATAAAATTTTGGATTCTGTTCATTATCTAGCCACAGGCACTATCTAAGATATGTATATATGATTATATATACATAAAAACTTGTACATACATATATGTATTTATCAACATATATGTATGTGTTTATATTTACATGCACAAACATATACATACTCACTGATGATCTAACTCAATGAGATACTGAATTAATTGGGAAAAAGTTTTCTTTTCAGCTTTTTCCTGGGCAGGATTAGGGAAGATGGAATAGTTGGATTTATGAGGTGCATCCCAGGGAGAGACATCACATATTTTCTAACTATTATTTAGAATAAGAGATACTCAACATTCACTAGATTGCACTCTTTGGGAAGCACCCCACAAATTTAACTTTCCCCTTTTCCCTATTCATCATCAGATTTTACTTTTCTATATCTCCTCAGGGTTTTGACAAGCTATCTGGCTGCTGCTGCTGCTAATTATAAACTAATCAATTATTCATTGATTGGTGATTTGGGCTTAAAACTTTATCCCTCATTTGTTTGCATTTTAATTTTGGATCTCAAAGTCTTAACTAAATCAGGGTTTCTTAACTTGCCATGATGAATAGGTTTTTAAGGGATTCATGAATATGAAAAATATAATGCCTTTATTTTCATAGATAATTTTATTTGGCTTCTTTTGTAACCTTATGTGTTGCATTTTATTCATTTAAAATTTTTATTCAGAGGGGTCCAGAAACTTCACCATACAAAATGTCTGAGGACTTATTCAAATGCATGAGAAATGATGGGAATTTCTGGGGAGGTAGATGTTGGGGTTTCTATTGTTCCTCATATCACACCCTATAGAAGATACTTTTTCTGTCTATTCATAAAGCTAGTTTTCCTTTCTATGCTAATTTTCAGCCCTTTAGAAGTCTCAAGTAGCTCCTTCAAAGCATAAAGCAGATATGAAATCCAGAACTCCACACTGTGACTAATAAGTCCCATATTATCCTGAAAGGGTTGCTTGTGGAATTTTTAAAGGTAAATATCAAAAGATGAAACATATATGTAACCTATACACTGTATACAAGTATACTCATTATGGAATGTATTTCCCCCAATAGCAACATATACACCCTACTTATAAAGACCTAAATATAGTAAAAATCCATTTACAATGGACTCAAAGCAAGACTTATAGACTGTGCAATTCACCATAATATGAAAATTATAATTCTGTGGCTTACCACATAGCTCAGGGAAAACAAAATAAGTAAGTTTCCAATAAGATGTCATAAAATCATTTTCATCTTGATGCTTTCTCAGACCAGGCTCTTTGAGTCACATGAGCCCTTGAGGAGATATAAATACTCCATGATGCATTTAACAGCACCCCCTGAAGAAAGAGGATAATATCCCCCACACTTTAAAAAGACCAATGCCCAATATGCATCCAGGAGCTATTTCTTTATCACATAAATATCAAATTGGTCCATCCTATCCTTTATTTTTTTTGTCCTGTCAGGGCTTATGGAATTTATCACGTAGTCAGCTCTTCCTGAGAGATAAAAGACTATTTTAAAAGTAGCTTACATATGATTTGTATAAAGTTAAAAGAAAAAAAAGGATCTCAGAAGTCATCTAATTTGAAACTTATTTTACTGATCAGAAAAATGAGGCACAGAGAGGTGAAGCTATTCAACTCATGCAGGCTGGGCACGGTTGAGAAGACAAAAGTGAAAAATGTTCTACCTTTAAGAAGCTTACAGTCCAACTTAGGAAAACAAGCAAATAAACAAATAAATACAAGATCCTTTGAAGAGGAAGAGAATCAGGAAGAGCTTCTCTTGCATTGAGTCTTGATGGACATAAAGGATTCTGGGGAGCCAATTTAGTTAGGATATAGTGTCCAAAGGGAAGTAATTAGCATCATAGGAGACCTAATTTAGGGCTATGGTTAGGGTTAGAGTGGGGTCTAGTGCCCTTTCCACTAAATCAAACTACCTCCCAGAGAAATGTAACATACACATTCTTCGCAGTCATAATTTCCCCTTGGTTTCACCCATTGCTGGTGCCACTTTATGCCATAGTGGCATTTGTACTTATTTTTTTAAAGCAATTGGGGTTAAATGACTTGCTCCAGGTTACACAGCTAGTTATTTATTTACGTGTGGGTGCTAATTTTCTGAGGCCGGAACTGATTCCGAGTCCTCGACTCTGGGGCCAGCTCTTAGGCATTTGTACTTATTGTCTCCTCTTCATATCTGTTCCATGAGTCTCCATACCTTAGTTAGACAAGTAGTGGTGGTGGGGGCAGGGATGGAGGCAAGGTTGAAAGCTTGATAGAATAAGAAATAAGAGAAACTAGAACACAGTTTTGTAAAAATGACATAGAATCATGAATTTACAGATGGAAGGGACCTCAGATGTTCAACCTCCTACATTTTCAAGATAAGGAAATGGTCCTAGAAGGGCTAAGTGGGCTAAGTGTCAGCAGATGACTCACAATGGCAATAGGAATTCAAAGAAATAGTTGAAAGAGGAAGGTGGGGAGAAGCCAAAGCTGCAGGTAGACTCTCCATATCATTCCCCTTTCTTCTCTCCTCTAACCACAGACACAGAGAAAGATAGGAAGCCATTATTTGTAAAATTACTAGATAAAGTAACGCAAAGTTCTTGTGAAGCTTTGAAATTTTACTAAAACTTAAAATGAACATAAAGGTAGACATGATCTGTAAATAGCATTTAAAGGCAAATTATGGATTTCATTTCTGCTAGACACATGCCATGGTTTTACTGTGCTACGCATGACACCATTTTGTGCTTGTCATTGGACCAGAAGTAGATTACGTATTTTATAATGTAATCATACTAAACATTGTTGGTCTGGACCTGTGATATCATTGTTGTAGAATATTCCTGGTGAAGAAACTCCCTCTATCAATTCAGATTGGCACCTGCTAGGAATCTTAATGTCATATTAATTTATCTGGTCACAGAGGCGTTAAGTAACTTTTACATAACCTTACTATAAGAAAGAGGTCTGGAACCCAGATTTTCTTGATTCCACAACGCTGCTAAACTCCTTCTCCTTATAAACTTAATTGTTTTTAAAGGTAATTTATAAAACTCATGAATACAATCAAAGTCATTCAAGTTTAAAGGGACACAAGGCCTTAATGTTACCAAAAAGGAAAGTATGCCTATCTGTTCCAAGATTTTCATGGTAGTGTTATATGTAATTTAGAAAACAATAACCTTGGAACTAAACTAAATGTCCAACAATAGCAGAATGGTTAAATAAATTGTGTTATACTTAATTCAATGATCTATGATGCAACTAAGATAAAAAGTATTAAGAATATAAAAAAACTCAAAGGATCTTTATGAAATAACAAAAAGTAAAAAACAGTGCAACTAGAAGAATGGAATATAATGGAACATAAAAAAACATGATCACATGAAACTGATTGAGAATAACCAAAGAATGCTAATGAGGACCTAAGGGAAATGCTATGGTACTTACTGAAAATAATTTAAATATATACTAGTTAATGAGAGCAGTGAGGTGGCACAGTGGACAGAGTGCTGAACCTGGGGTCAGGAAGACCTGACTTCGAATCTGATCTCAGACATGAATTAGCTGTGTGACCTTGGGCAAGTCACTGAACACTGTTGGCCTCAGTTTCCTTATCTGTAAAATGAGCTGGAGGCAGAAGTGGCAAACCACTCCAGTGTCTTTGTCAAGGAAACCCCTAATGGAGTCACAAAGAGTCAGACATGACTGAAAAAAATGACTAACCACGTCAAGGTTAGATCTGTATGTATCATAACAAAGCCACATGGGTTCTTCCAAAGCACAAATTACTCACAGCCATGTCTTACTCTTACTCTTCTTTGCGAATATACATCCAGAGGAAAGTACAAAATTTTATTTGCCTGGGGAAATCTTTGCCTCATTCTATCATTTCTACTAGCATCTCACCATTTCATTAGGCCTCCTGACTACGATTTGTGCTGTTTCGCAGATTTCACTAAAACACTGTGTCCCTGAGTCACAGGCCAAAATATCTTCTGCCAGTGTTCTGAGTAACACTCTCTGCAGAAGCTTTAATGCAGACCATATACCCCCCAGCTGCCACGATCACTCAGCCTTTGTCCACTACCACCACATTAGTTGACATGCAACTGGTTACAATTTTCTAACTCTCTCTGACTCTGAACTGCCCAAATCCATTACAGAGAGGAGCCCACAGTAATCCCAAATAAAGGTGTGGACGAGAGGGAACAAGCTGTTAACCATCTGGCGACCAGGTGCTTTCTAGCCAAGCTGCCCACAACACAGGGCTCTCCTCTGCACTTCCCGAATATCCAAAGGAGAAGATTTCCATATCACAGAATGGTCTCCTTGTTTTCACATGCCTCATTTTCAGAGCCAAGTCAGATAAAATATAGAACATGTCCAGATTAAGGGAGAACTGGGAAAAATGGCAAACATAGCTGTGACTCCTTTTCAGGAAAAGCTGTACACAACGATCTCTGCACATTTCTGATAGGGAGAACAACTGAGATAAGCCTCAGTACTTACTTCTCAATTTGACCTATGGCCTAGAATCAAAAGCATAAACTAAACAAGATGGAAAGAGTAACAATCTACTGTGAAGAACAGGGGCAGAGGTCATAATAATTTAAATGTACACCCCATACAATGGTGGCAGCATGACATTACCAATAGATGACTGGACTTAGATTCAGCAAGAACTCTGCCTTTGACACAGAGTAGTGATGTGATTTTTGGATAAATCACTTAATGTCTTAGTATCTCAATCGACTAAGTCTGTAAAGTACTGGAGAGTGGGGCATCTTCATAGGGGGCAGAGGGAAAGGATGAAATAGTTCAGTACCAGGAACCATACCAATGAAGTCACCAATTCATGCTCCCCTTCTCTTCCCTTCTTCTTCCCTCTTGGCCAAAAAAGAAGCCTTCTACATTCTGGAAAGACTTAATAGTATTTAAGGTGTAATGGGAAAAACTTTTGTTAGAGAATCCAGAGACCTGGGTTCTAGTTCTGAAAACAACTATGTGGACTGAGTTAAACTCCACCTCTCTAGGCCTATCTTCAGCCATAAAATAAAGGGAGAACTTTAGATGTTTCTTAGGTTACCCCTTCTACTTTGAGATGAATAATAGGGTGATTACTATGTCTTTATAACATGAAAAAAATATTCAAGTCTAAGAAACTATTAGAGACAATTGAAGATTATGTTTAAAAAAACAAAAAACCAAATACCTTTTCCATGTTTGGAATAGCAATCAAAGAGCAAAAGCTTTTTTTTTTTGATGAGGGTAGCAGATTTACTGAATTTTCTTTTCTTGAAACACAAATGCAGAAGTTACAGTTTATCTTGTAGGAAATGTTTCAGTGCTCTGGAAAATAAATGCTTGAAAAATAGACTGCTTCATATTTAAACAAAGAGATTCCAGATTAGAATGGATTAGAATGTGAGGGTTGGAAGGCATCTTCAACCTTGGATAATGTAACTTCTCATTTGACAAATTATGAAATGATAAATAATGTCACAGAGAAATGAAACGGCCTCCTGTATGCTTTACTCTCCATTATTTGTTTGAGAAGTTGATGAGGTAGAAAATCAGAGTAAGAGCTGGAGAGGAGGGCAAGATTAAATTCTCCCCTTTGTTCTAGGAACAGTTTGACTGATACTTCATTCGAGGCTCTTGCCTCTTACCCTTTCTTGCCCCTTTCATTTCATTTTAACCATGTTCAAATTAAGGCCTATATCTGAACTATTGGAGCTCCTTGCTAACAGGTGTATAAGACTCTTTTCCTTCCTATATATCTTGTACACCACTACTAAATAATAGTCCTAAAGCATCATGGTGGTCATGTCAGGTCCCCTGTGGAACAACCTTCTACAATTCCCTACTTGACTTACAGAATAAAGTTCAAATGGCTCACGTTGGCAATCAAGGCCCTTTAATAATTATTTATGAACATTCTCTTGATTTCCCAACTTGAACTCTATCTTTTGACCATACTCACCATCTCATGGACATTCCTTGCATCCTGTTCTCAGTCCTGGTGTGCATGTGTGTGCGTGTGCGTGCGTGTGTGTGTATGTGTGTGTGTGTGTGTTTAATTCAGCCACCTCTTGGCATTTTGAGTCTTTCTAAGCAATCTTCCTTCCCACTCACTTCTATGATCTTTGCTAAATTGGAGTAGTCCATATTCTTCACCCCTTCTCTAACATTTGCTGTAGGTAAGGCATTAGCAACCAATGCCTTGCATTTACTTACTAATTGCTTTTCCATGTCTTTATGAAGTGTTTCCCCAATGCTGTTATAAAACCACAGAATGACATAGGTGGGAGAGGGCTTAGAAATCATCTAGCTCTTCTCATTTCATAGATAAGGAAATTGAAGCCCTGAGAGTTTGAACCACTGCAGTGGCATGGTGCCACGGGAAACTTCAAATTCTAGTTCATAGGGTGGGAGTGTGCATTAAATTGATTTGTATTCTTGGAGGGACCAACACACCAACATATGTAGAAGAAATATGTAAATATTTAGTTGATTGACAGGAAAGCAGGATAGTTTTTGAGTTTTTCCAATGTCATTAATTCATTCATTCAACAAACACTCATTAAGTACCTATTATATGCAAGGTAATCAATCAGTGAGAAACTTCTAAGTGTCTGCTATGTGCCAACACTCCTGAGATGAAGATAAGGACAAAAATAAAATAATCCCTGCTTTAAAGGTGCTTACATTCTATTCAGGCAAGGCAAGCCAAGGCAAGGTGCGTGTGTGTGGTGGAGAGAAGGTGGGGGGCATACAACTGTGCCCCCAATATATACAAAATCATCTTAGAGGGAAGAAATAGGAAGTACATGTAGATCAGGGCTCTTGAACTGAGCCTAGAAGGACTCCAGGGATGATAAGGATCAGCAGTGAGAAGGAGGAACATTACACATAGATGGAAGACAACTAGTACAAAGAGAATAGGAGCAGGAGATGGGATGTAGTATACAAAAAAACAACCAGAAGGTCAGTTTGACTGGCATATTGAGTGTATAAAGTAATATGCAATATGCCTGGAAAGATATACTGAAGCCAGATTGTGAAAGGATTTGAATGCCAGAGAAAATTGCATTTTATTGGGAGGCAGTACGCAGTCACTGGGACTTGTTGAGCAGAAAAGTAAGACTCTCAGACCCATCCCATGGCTGAGGAATATCAACCTGGTTGTTGAGTGGGAGGTAGACCAAAGAGAATGGCAGAATCAAGAGGGAAGAGGTTATTGCCAGGAAGGTCGATTTCAAGATTGTTACAATGGTCTAGATGAAAGGTGATGGACAACAGAATTAGCAAGGTGAAGGGGTAAGGGGATAGATTGTAATAAAGTTATGGAGACAGAAGTGACACGATTTGCTAACTCATTGGGAGTTAGGGTGATGGAGACAGAAAGATCAAGGATGACACCAGGTTTGAGAACTAGGAGGCTACAAGGATGGTGGGGACCTCAACAGAAATATAGATTTGAGGAAGAAGGCATATAAAGAGTTCAACGCTATATATAATCCATTTGAAGTGGCTGTGGGACATCCAGTGGAAGAGTAGTACTCAGGAGGGAGAGACTAGAACTGGATATGTAGAACTTTGAGTCATTTCTGTAGTTTCATTTTAATTGTACATTACAAGATAACCAAGAGAGAAGATGCATAGGAAGAAAAGAGGGTCTAGATGGAACCATCATAGACAAACTCAGATTTAGCACCTGTAACACAGATGATGACCCGGTAAAGGAGATCAAGAAGGAACAAGAAGGATAGCAGAACCAAAAGAAAATGGTATCATCAAAACATATGGAGCAAAGAATATCCAGAAGGAGGCAGTCAGTGGTGTCAAATACCAAAAAGAAGACCATGAAGTTTGAGAGTCATTGGAGTTAGCAATTGAGGAATCATTGATAACCTTGGAGACAACTGTATCAGTGATGATACTGGGAAGAAAGAATCAAGGCATTGAGAAGTAAGTAAAAGGGGGAGAAGAGGCATTGGACCATTATATTGTTTGAAGACATGAAAATTCCTAGGGTGTCAAGAAATATGCTCATTTTACTATAAACTATCCAACTGTCTGCAAAGTTTACTAGAAATAAATTATATTATCTAATGATTTGAGTCATCCATGTCCTCCTTCCATTAAATATAGATATTTCAGAATTTGATTTAAATACCCAACACTACAGTCAAGAATAAGAACAAATAAGAACTATACCCAAATAGCATATGTTGATATTGAAAACTTCTACTACAAGCTAAAAGAATCGAGTTCATAAGCTCTGACAAATATGCTATGAGAAGAAATAAATCCATACCTAGCCAAGAAGTCATAGTAAAAACACAGATAATGCTCACCTATATCATATCAACAGAGTATAATGGAAGGGTAGAGAAAAACAAACAATGGATTTGGAGTCCTAGATTATAGGTTCTATTTTGGCACTGCTACATAGTCTCAGTCTGACTACACATCATTCAGCTTCTTCACATCTCAATTCTTCATCTATTAAAAAAAAAATGATGGGGATAGATTAGATACCGTAGATTGCTTCCAGATTTAGTCTACATTTTGAAAACCAATAGTTCTATCTGAAGGAAAAGCTGCATTTACCTCCTTTTATCAAAATGGTGAGAAGCAAACACAAAAACTTGGGGAAAATGTTAGCTTTCTGAGGAATGGACAAATTGCTATGCTTATTAATGATTCCAGAAAATGTTGTTTTTCTATATGACATATCTATTTCCATATATAAAGGATCAGACTAACGTAAGTTTGCAAAATGTTTTCTGTATTTCATCTCACTTTTATTCACAAAAATACTCATAAAGAAGATGCTATAAGCCTTTTTGTCTTTATTTTCCAAATTTGAAAACTGAGACTTAGTGAGTTGAACTGTCTTGCCAATGGTCATAAAGCAAGTACTTAAGATTGGATTCAAACCCAAGACTCAGGCTGCTTCATCATGCCTGGTCAGGCTTGCCATTTGTTTTTAAGACAACTCAAGAACCATCTAAAAATGAAATAAACTCACTGGAGAAATAGAATATTTTAGCAAGAACAATTATTTCTGGTCCACAAGCTATATTTTACATACTATCCTATTTGCTTGTGTTTATAGTATAAAGTTGTTTTGTGACCAGCATCTTACATGTGTTTACAACTGAAGCTGCTAAAAGAGAGAGAGAAAAGTTAAGAAATACATTCCAAAATGAAATAATGACATTTCTCTGAGATTAATTTGCACCTTCCAGAGTTTAGATGAAAATAGCTTGCAAATTTTTCATTTCAGTCTCTCTTAGACTCCCTAGGCTTGAGGATAATTGTAAATACCATAGGGTGAACTAAGTTTTGCCCCAGGACAGAAACATGAAGTGGGGATGCTTCCTTTCCATGGAGGCCATGTCCTTGTACCATGTCATCAACCAACACTGGGGTTTGATCACTCAATCACTACCATTCTCAATGTTCCATCCCTGTAATATTCTCTTAGGGCCAACCTCCCTACATCTCCAACAGGATAAGTGGTAAGGGAAACTGCTCCCATCATTATATCTATTATAGGTGTTTCCTCTTCATGCTGCTACCACTCCACCCAAAAAGCAAACAATAAAAAATCCTAAACCTGGTTTTGCCCCAAATGGGGGAGAGGGGGTTATCAATGAAGCTCTGGGCTTCAGTGTATGAATATTTAATAGACATACTCAGGGGTAAATCAATGGAAATCCCACTAACTTTAGACAATAAAAGTAAAGCTAGAAAATTTAAACTACTAATTTTTCTTGCTATGTCTATTCTACATAATCTTTTTTTGCTAGGTATTATTTGCTGATTCCCTTCAAAAAGTATTTTATCAATAAATAAGAATAGGGTTATCAAGGGTCACCAATCATGATGCTTAAAATGCAATCGTGGTTCTATCAGTGAATTCTGATTTTTAAAATGTTTCATCTCTAGTGTTTAATCAATTGTATTAATAAAGAACAGACCCTCCCTATAGGGACAGAGAAAATTTAATTAAATTTTTAAAATCTATGTGAGATACTCTTAAAGTTTCTATTCCTGTTTCATAATGAGTCATCACTCTCACTTGAATGTTATCAGGGTTTTTTTTTTTTCCATCTCTGTCTAGACCTATGGTTACATCAGTCTGTAGAACTCCAGAATGTAGGAACTTCCTCCACTGATACAGGGTGCAGCTCAGGAATTAATATGAAATTGAAAGTTTAAAAAAAAGTTTCTGAGACTAGTCCAAAGATTGTGAAATGTTAAATGATTAGCCCATATACACACTAACAGTATGGGTCATAAGTGGGATTTGCCTTAGCTCTTTTGTTTGGTTTTGTTTTTTGGAAGGGGGAAAGCAGGACAATTGTTGTTAAGTGACTTACCAAGGTCACATGGCTCCTAAGTGTTAAGTGTCCAAGGTCAGATTTGAACTCAGATCTTCCTGACTCCAGGTTCCGTGCTCTATTCACTGCACCACTAGCCACCCCACCTTAGCTCTTTTTGACTCTGAAACCAATGATACTCTATCAATAATGAAATGCTGTCATTTTATTAACAGGAATATTTAAACTAAATAACTTCAGGTTTAACCAGAGAGGAACAGCCCCCACAAAGGGAATGCTAAGTGAAGAACATGTCATGATTTACTAAATAACAGCATTTTATTTCTTGGCAGACAACAGATTTGGTGGTCATTTTTCCATCCCCCAAATTCTCACAAACCACATTAAAGGTAGAATCTAAGCTCCTTGAGGGCAGGAACTATTTCATTTTTTTTTCTTTGTGACCCCAGCAACTAGCACAGGTGGCTTAGGTTAATAATTGCTTGTTCTTTATTGAAAGTAGAACTGCAGTATTAAATTTTCTTTTACAAGATCTAGTCCACAGAGAACAGTTAATCAATTACATTGGAATTGTTTGCTCTAATTGTGTCTCAATACCAAAATCCTTCAGGAAAAGCTGATCTCTTTCTTGCCTCTCTCTTTCTAAAAAGGAAAATCTATCAGAAGTCATGTCCTCTCCACTTACAATTTAATTGGGGAGGTAGCAGTCACCAGATTTTCTTACTCTATTTCTGATGACGAAACACATTTATCTAGGGAATTTTCTCCCCCCGCCCTTCCTTCTCTTCTTCTCTCCCTCTCCCTCTCCTACCTCCTCCCCCCCCCCTCTCTCTCTCTCCCTCCCTCCCTCTCCCTCCCTCCCTCCCTCCCTCCCTCCCTCCCTCCCTCCCTCCCTCTCTCTCTCTCTCTCTCTCTCTCTCTCTCTCTCTCTCTCTCTCTCTCTCTCCCCTCCCCTCCCCTCCCCTCCCCGATGATGTTATAAGGCTGAGTAGAACTAATCTATGTGGTATTGCTTGCTCTGCCCATCTACTGAATTTTCTGGTCATTAATTGCTTCACCCTGGAAGTGGTGTGTATTACAGTATTACATAGGTCTTCAGTGAATTAATTGCATCTGCATCTCCCAGTGAAGGAACAAACCTTTTTTCTGTTTAGTTTCCTTCCTGAAGGATGCACACTGCACCTTTCAAATATTTGTCAAATAAAGGCAGTACAATGCCTAAGCAGCGTGGGTGCAGGTGAAGCAGCTCCCCGAAAATGGTAACTATGGCAACGACTAATTCCCATTTAATTTACTGTCTTTTAGCAGTAAAGGGGGGAAAAAGAAGAGGGAGTCAGAAGAATTGTAGGCATAGAAACAGAAAGACATAAGAGTAGGAAGGTAAGTGGAGGAAGGATATAAGCACAAAGACCTACAGCCTTCCCTGTTCATTTCCTTTTGGATAAAAATAAGAAAACTGAGAGATATACTAAAAATAAGAATAATCTTTTAAAAGAGGTTGGTGGTACTATAGAACACTAATTAGTTTTGCTATTATCATCTAAGAGGAATTCCTTGCAAACACTGCCCAATTTAAAAGTAACACCAATCAGTTCTGGGTACTGGCCTTGGACTTTAAAGTTAGGAGCTCTCTGTATGTGCCCACACCATCACTCTATGTATGTGCTCTCAAACCCCCAGTAAGAACCTTTTCCCATTGAAAGCCAAGACACAAAAAAGGCCTTGTTTTGGTTTTTTTGTTTTGTTTTGTTTCCTTGACCAAGACATAAATAGCCCTGCCCAGCTGCCTGGTGAATAGTCCTGGGTTTCTGAGGCCTTCCCTTCTTTAAAGGAATATGAAAGTCAGTTGACTCACAAAATTGGGCATACCTGAGCAGTCACCTTACTCCACCCTTGGCCCAAGCTGTAGGACTGGTGCCAAAATTAGCATGGAGGAGGAGTAAGAGTGAGGGTGTGTGCGTCCCATGATATAATTAGGACATGTGGCTTCTAGTCCTCATTCTGTCCCTAACTACCTGTGTGACCTTGGTGGAATCACTTAATCTCTATAGGTCTCAGTTTCCTGTCCTCTAAATTGAGAGGTATGCCAAAGATGATCTCCAAGTCGCTAACTTTAAAATCCTAGAATTCTCTGAAGTGTTGGACATGAAGCCTGATGTCAATTTCTTCTTATGGCCTTGAAATAATGGGTGGATATTGCAAACAAAACAAAACAAAAAACACTTGACCTAGAGTCAGAAGATCTGGTCTTGAATCCTAGTTCTGTAACCTTAGCACAAGTCACTTACCTGTTTTGAAACTCAATTTTCTTACCTGTAAAATGGGAGCAATGCTTGCATTACTTAGTTCATAGGGTTGTTGTGAGGAAAACACTTTATAAAATGGTACTATATAAACTTGAGATATCAGTATCATTATTATTAGTCTTTTCTAGATTATAAGCATGTCATTCTTAGAAATATAAATTATGAATATTTATATGTATATTTATATTGCTGGGTCCAGCTCTGTGATTTTTATCAGTGTGGCAAACTCCCTGGTATATGGGGCAGGGGAAAGGAGGGAAGATAAAGAGTTGATGTGCTGCAAACATACAATTAAAATAAAGGGTGGAAAAGGAAAAAAAATTATGTTCTATTAATTTTCCCATTGAATTGTTCTAGTACATGTGTATGAGAGTTCCAATCTGTTATTTTATTCATGGAAGGAACTTCCAGTACAGACACATCTCTCATCAATGTTGATTATTGTAATGTTTAAAAATTACCACACAAAATTAAGAGCTTACATGACTAGACCATGGTCATATGGCCAGGATGTTTCAGATGTCGATCTTGAGCCCACACCTTAGGATCATAGTATTAGAAGTGGAAAGAACTTCATGGATCACTATGTTGCACTCAACATTCTCATTTTAGAGATGAAGAAACTGAAGTCAAGGAAATTAAGTGACTTACTTAAGGTGAGGTTTATAGTAATCATCACAGGAAAGATCTGAACCCAAACTTCCTGACTCGATTCAATACTTCACCATTAGAATGGGTGGAAATATATTAGTGTACACACACACACACACACACACACCCTTACTTTTCATTCTTTCTGATTAGTATAATTCCTGACATATAGTAAGAGCCTTATAAATGTTTTTCAATTAACTGATTTTCCACTATACCATATTGATTCCCAAGCTGGATTTCTATGTATTATGCCATGCTGCTGGCCTCTCTCCAATGGAAAAAAAAAAGATAATATTAAAAGGAAAAAAAAACAAGATCTCATTTATAAGTCCACATATGCTCTTTGGGGTGAGACAAAGTAACATGAATATTACTTCATGGCAGATTGGATAGAGTTCTAGACTTGGAGTCAAGAAGACATGGGTGTGAATTTTACCAAAGACACTTAATAATTGTGTGACCAAAGTTGTCACTTAACATTCCTAAGACTCACTTCCCTTATTTGTAAAATGAAAATAATAATAACATACTATTAGAATCTATTACAGGATTGTTGTGTGGGACAAATGAAGTAATGTATAATAGATTATTTCATAATTGTCAACTTTGTTAACGTACTTTGCCAATCTCAAAGTGCTATACAAATGTTTGTTGTTATCTTTTCCTGAAGAACGTGGAGTGTTGGTAAAAAAAAAAAGTATACCAATATGTCTAATTTGTTTCTGAGCAAAAAGATTTGATACTACGATTCCAAAATTGGTTTTTCTTAATTAGTACTGACCTACTCAAAAAAATTAAATATGGGCAATTGCTGCCAGTGAAAGCTACAATGAATCCAAAGTATATCTATTAAAAAGTTGATTTTCAGCTCAGAAAAATTTTCTTTATCCAGAAAATGAAAGGCAACCCCTGATGAATGGCCTAATTCTACCAAGATAAAACAGAAGATAAAATAAAATTTTGAGTATTAGATAGTACATATTCATGAAGTCGCAGCAACACCAAAATCCTGCTATTTAAGTAGGTTTTAACATCATTGTTGACATAAAAGTAAGAGTGTTCACTGGTCTCCTCCAAACCAAGATTAAAAGGGCAAAAGCAAGCATTTTGTAGGATGATAGATTTATAGTTAAAGGATAATCTAACCCAACTCTCTCTTTTTATAGAAGAGGAAGGTGAGGACCAGAGATCTCAGTCTTGCACATAGTTCTTAGTGTGCCCACAATCTTATGGGTAGCATGTGGCAGAGATGCAATTTGAATTCAGGCATTCTGACACCAAAGTCAGTACTTTTTCCCACATCACCACAAAAATAAAATGGTTACAAGAATCCTTCCAATTATTCTTGCAGAAATACATGGAGAGTAATGAGCCAGATCATAGTACAATTAGATTAAGAACTGGTTGAATGTACAGAATGATAGAGAAGCCATTAATGGTTCCATGTCATCTTTGAAGAAAGTCCTTAAGGGAGTGTGTCACAAATGTGTCTGTGAATGTGCTAATAAATATTATTATAAATGACTAGCAGAAAGGCATAGATGACATGCTGATTGCCTATGACACAAAAAGTGTGATAGATATCTAATTCAATGAGTGACAGGATTTAAAAAGATCTAGACAGGGACTACTGGATTGGATCAAACAAAATGCAATTTTGGGAGTGACAAATATAAAGTTGTGTACTTGAGTTAAAAAATCAATTTCAGAAGCAGAATGAAAGATGTTTGGCTGACTAGATAGCAGTTGTTTTTTTAAATAATAGCTCCAAGTTTTAGTGAATTGTTAAAACTCAAAATATCAACAGCTGTGATATGGCAACCTAAAAGAAAATTTTTAAATGAATTGCATTAAGAATGACACAAATTGCAGAACTAAAGAGGTGAGACCATAACATACACTGATTAAAATCATTTGAGGTACTGTGTTCAGTTCTGGGTATTGCATTTTGTAAAGGACATTGATAAGCTGAGGAGCATCCAGAGGAAGGAAACCAGGATGGTGAAGAGCATTGAGTGTATGCCATGGAAGGATCAGTAGAAGGAACATGACATGATAGCTGCCTTCAAGTATTTTAAGAGCAAGCATGAAAAAGAGGAACTAGACTCATTATGTTTGACCACATAGGGGAGAACAAGGGATACTGAATGGAAGCTTCAAGGGGGCAAATTTAGGCTGAATTAAGGAAAGATCTTCCTCATAATTAGAACTATCTAAAAGAAAAATGGGCTGCTTTAGGAGGTAGTCAGTTTCTTCTCAAACAGAGGGCTGACCTAACCATTTGCCAGGTTTGTTATGATGAAATTCTCCAGATATGTATTATACTCGAAGGATAAGGTCCCATCCAACTTCGAAATTCTGTGTCTCCACAGTGTCACAAAAGGAATATATGCAAGGACAATTCTTTCTCATGAGTTGTTTATAACTAGATTTGATCATTACATGGATGGAATGCATAGTTTGTTGGAGTGCATAATTCTGAACTGGATTGCTGGGTTGTACAAAAGCCCAGAGATATGTCTTATTCTTTTAATCATGGGATATCTTGTATGGTTTCAACTGCTTTCATCCAATGACCCAAATAAAGCCTCTATAATCTTTTAAAATTGAGAAAGTACTTATAATATTTAGTTTATTTTTGATTGAGGGATTCAGTCTCAGGTTTGATTGTATTAATTGGGACCCCTACAATTTAAACAATAAACAAATGAAATTCATTATGCTCTTATGTGCAATATTGGGAGTACAAAGAAAGACAAAAATAGTCCCTAACCTCAAGGGGATTACAATCTAATATGAAAAAGAAAAATACAAGTAAGTAGATACAAATAAGATACATACAAAGTTGGGGCGGCTAGGTGGTGCAGTGAGTAAGAGTGCTGGCCTCGGAGTTGGGATGACCCGGGATTGAATCCAGCCTCAGAAAATGAGCACCCACGCATAAATAATGACTAGCTGTGTAACCTTGAGCAAGTTACTTAACCCCAATTGCTTAAAAAAAAAAAAAGATACATACAAAGTAGAGAGGCCATAACCTTAGAAGAGAAGGCAGGAAGGCTCCAGTTGCTGGGCAAGGGGGTGATGGCAGTGTGGGGAGGACCCTTCCATAAGGTCATATTTGAGGTAAGGGACTCTAAGAGGTGGTGGTGATGGTGGAATGGGGTGTGGTGGTGAAAGGTGTAGGGGATAGCCTGGGTAAAGGCATGGAGATCAGAGATGTTATGTTTAAGACGGCAGATTGTGTAGAGTGGAACATAAGAAGATTAGAATGTAAAACGGGGCCAGGTTGGGAAGAGCTTTAAATGCCAAACAAAGAACTTCAGATGATCCTGAGGGAACCAGTATACACTGGAGTTTGATGAGTAAAAAGCCTTAGCATTTGATGATAGATTAAAAAGAAGAAAACATGGTCCCTACTTTGTCTGGATCAATTACAGATTTTTCTCCTAAATTTTCAAATATCACAGATTAATAGACTTTTAGTTCAGCCCCTTCATTTTACTGACTAGGAAGCCAAGGTTCAGAGAGGTACAATGTTTTATCTTTTCTCATCTAGCTAATTAGTGGCAGATCTGGGATTAGCCTAAAATCTAATAATCTAATCTGGTACTCCTTCCTCTACAATATATACATACACACATGCATACATACATACATATATATGTGTGTGTTTGTATGTATATATTTATATATACATATATTATACATTCAATAAATGTGTGTTTATGTATACACATATGTAATATATGTAAAAAGTACTAGTATCATTTCAGAGAATAGAATTCTACCTTTCTGGAGTGGAAAAACCTGGAAAACTCCTGATTTAAATTATTTGTAATATAAATTTTTGGCCTAATCTAATTCACTTTTGTATTTCAATTTACCCTGAAGAACAATTTCTAATGAGCATTCTAAAAATTTCTACAAGGAAGCATTCAAGGCATCAGAATAGCAGAGGAGGGATGGGAACAAAATAATGTTAAGGTAGAAAAACAAAACAGATTCTTTCCTTCCCCACCCACTCAGAAAAATGTGCTCCTCCAAATGCATCATCTTCCTACCTTCATGTCCAATTACAAAGAACAGAACAATTTTCATATTCTCTTCCCCTCCTTTCTCTTGTCAAGGGCCATTTGAAAAGTTTTATTTCTTCCTTTGTTGTTTCTTAACTGCTTTGTGAGACTGAAATAATTTCACAAGAATGATTATCCTTGGAGAATTTCAAAAGGTACTTTGTTGTAGTGCCTTTTATTTATTTTGGAATGTGTGTAAGTATGCAGTCATTGATAACAATGTCCTTGCATTATTTTCCTCTTGTGAATATGATTGAGGACTTAAGAGACATCTTTTCTCCTTGGCAATGCAATTTTCTTTTTAAAAATCAGAAGATGTGCTATAAATGTACATATATATTTGCATATATACATGTATGCATATTTGCTCATACAGTTATAGCTAGGAGAGACCTTAGAGATCATCAAGTACACTCTCAGTAACTTTAGAGATGAGGAAACAGGTGTAGGAGGGGTTAAATGACTTGCCCAGGGTCATACAGCTAGTATCAATAATGAGGTCTGAACATAGTTTTTCCAATTCCAAGTTTAGCATGCTGACTACTACACCAGGTTGCCAAGTAGACACTTTTATACACATGCATGTATATGCATACATATTTAATATGTAGACATCTATCTGTTGTTATAATTTTTCAAAAAAATTATATTTTCTCAGGATTTTTGTGAGGGCAAAACCACATCTCTACATTCAAATTTAGCACATCAAATGGAAGACTAACATGATAACTTCACAAAGAATCATGTTTACAAGATGTAAACTATTATTACCAATTCAATAAACATTTATCAATCACTTGCTCCAGAAATTGACTCACCATCCTTGGTACTTCCCAATCCAAAACTCCCTCCACTGGTGATCACTCTCCTTTTAAAATGTAAGCTCCTTGTTGGCCAAGGATTGTCTGCCTTTTTGTGTTTGCATGCCCATTACACAGTGTCTGGTGAATGATAAGCACTTGATAAACCTTGTTTTCTTTCTTCTTTTATTCCTTCTGTAGCTTATATTATGATGTCTTTCCATGTGAGGAAGTTATCACTAAGTGCCCTCTGTGTATTATATGATTCCCCAAAATTTTCCATGAGTTTCATTGGTATATGTTGTTCATTTGCATCAGTCGTGTTCAAGTCTTAGTGACCCCCATTTGCCGTTTTCTTAGCAAAGATGCTGGATTGGTTTGACATTTCCTTTGCCAGCTCATTTTACAAATGAGGAAACTGAGGCCAATAGGGTTAAATGACTTGCCTAGGATCACACAGCTAGTAAGTGTTTGAGCTTGGATTTAAACTGAGATCTTCCTGACTTCAGGCCTGTTCTCTATCCACTGTATCACCTAGCAGCCCAGTGCCACATAGCTAGCTACCCATTGCTGTCTATGCAGCATCAAAAGAATGTTGGGTGGACACCTTATAGCAGATTCAGAGGAGAGCATGGGAAAAACAGGCAGGTATCTGTATTGCTGGTGAGATCACAGATCTATGGGGTCTGTGCTATGAGATAAAAAGATAATCAGTATCTCCCATCCACCAAGCTCTGTGCTAGGGAAGGGGCATAATGCTACACAGGATGAAATAATTTGTTTTCTCAAGGAGCTTATAGTATAAAGTAACCTTGCCCTTAAGCATCTTACTACCTAGTAAAGTTAGAGCCTACATCTATATATCAGCTTTGTTATTTACTAGCCTTGTGATCTTGTCAATTCATATCCCTGAACTTTGATTTTTCTCTTCTAATAAGAGTTGAGAGTAAAGCATCTTCCACTGTTCAAGCTTAAGGGACATCTAGGTGGCACAGTGGATAGAGTGCCAGGTCTGGAGTCAGGATGACCAGAGTTCAAATTCAGTCTCACAAGTCTACTAGCTGTGTGACCCTGGGTAAGTCACTTCACCTCTGCATATCTGTTTCTTCTTCTATAAAATGAGGATTATAATAGCACCTACCTTCCAGAGCTGTTGTGAGGGTCAAATTAGATAATAATTGTAAAGCACTTAGCATAGTAAGCACTACATAAATATTAGCTATTATTTTTGTTATCATTAATTATAATAAAATGTTGTGTGTGAGAAGGACACAAGGGGGGGGTGGGAACAAAGTCCAGGAAAGGGACCAAATCAGTCCTGGGGACTCAATAGATGAAAAGTGAAAAGAACCCACCATGAGGCATGGGATTCAACTCTGGTCAAGATATGTCTACCTATATGATTTGCTTCCTCAATGCAGAGTTCAAGCAAGCTCTTGATATATAATTTCATTGAAGGGCTGGGGACAGTGTCATTAAGCTTTTGCTATTATTCCACAGAACTCTTAATGCAATGCTATGCATATGGTGAGGACTTAATAAATATACAGAGTGAATAAATGGATAAAAAAAAATACTGTGCTACAGATAGCTCAACACTGTATGGATACAGTGATGCCATTGGTGAAAAAAGAGGGAAAAGTATTATGGGCAGAAGGTGCTAGACAAGTGACAAAAGGTCTAGAGAAGAATGAGTGTCATTTAAATACCAAGTAGAAAGGGAAGGTTTGAAGGGAGAATTCAGTGAAGAGATAAAAATAATGTCTATAAGCAAGAAAGACTATAAGGGTTGTAGTGTCTTTCTGTTTTTGTCTTCCTAGAACCAAGTGTAGTACCTACCACATAGTAATTGCCTAATAAAGATCTGTGGAAGCCATCAATCAGATTCTAGCTACCCCAATGGTATGAAAGCATAGATGGACTCAAAATAGAAAAGTTGTGATGTGACTTAAAGGAGGAGGTATGACTCAAAGACTTTATTAATATGCTTAGATCTTCTTACTCTATGTATTGTAAGAGCTCATGACAGGTCTTTCAGAATCATTATAAAGGTTCACATATTTCACTACTGATTTACCTAAATGTCTATTTCCAGTTTTTCAATATATCATTAAGACAAGAAATATTGATCTGTGGGTGGTACCATCAGTTACTACAACTGCTATTTTGAATTCTTTAATCTGATCTGATAATAATTAAAAGAATTGAGAAATAGATTACTTGAGCCATAAAGAAACATGGTAGAAGGTGATTTTGTGGAAAAGTCCCCAGAGTTGGAGTTATGGGATGTGGAAAAGATCACAGGATTTAGAACTATTAAGAACCTTAGGAGTGTGGCTAGGTGGTGCAGTGAATAGAGCACTGGCCCTGGAGTCAGGAGGACCTGAGTTAAAATCAGACCTCAGACACTTAACACAAAACTAGACGTGTGACCTTGGGCGAATCACTTTACTCCAACTGCCCCACCTTACCCCCTCCAGAAAGAAAAAAAAAAAGAACCTGAGATGGAATTTAATCCAGTTCCCATTTTAAATATGAAAAAAGTGGAGACACAAAGGGACTTGAAAAGTCATAGCTTATACATGATGAACAGAGCCAGATAAAACCCAGCTCTTCTCAATAAACCCAATTTTGATATCTAATAATTATATGATCATGGTTAAGTCATCTAACTTTTTCAAACTTGGATTTTCTCACCTGAAAAAGTCCTGTGAGCTCCATTACTATCCACTCAATGACAAAAGAAGGTTTGTGGACCCTTTGTGGTGGATTTCTTGGAGGCCATGATTATCAGCATAACAAGGAGTATCCAACAATAATAGATCTAGATCTGAACTGGATCTCAGCTGTCAAGTCCCATTCTCTTCATTTTATAAATGAAGAAACTGAAGTCCAGGAAAGATAACTGAGTCACTCAAGGTTGCTATCTACCTTACAGGTCTGTTATGAAGAAAATGCTTAAAATGCCATACAGTTGTGAATTATTATCAGCAAATACAAAAACTAAAAAATCACTGATACAGTTTCACTTCAAATATGGAAGAAATATGGACATAGCAATTTATACATTTGGTAAATGCAATCTCTTTTACATTAGTATTAACTGCCTGCTAGAGGTCAACAGTCAAACTGTATTTCTCAAGTTTTAGCAGCAACAGGGTGTGTCATAAATCTAGTCAAAGGTAACATTGCACATTTGGATCATAAGAATACACATCAAAAAGAAAAAATCTCCCAAAGCATCCTTCTTCCTTTTCTCTTCTGATAATCAGAAATTTTGAAAGCTGAATTAAACCAAACATGGTGAAAGAATGATGTTGTCCCTTCGGGCTTAAAGGGTCTGTGCCAAAATTACATTTCAGGCCACATGTTTCTGGCCAAGTTCAAGCTTCCTGAAAATATATAACATGAACACATACATACATAATTAATTTAACTTAGGAGAGCATTACTGGATGCTGTTGTCAGAAAAGGAGTTTTGATCCTGAGATCTGAGATTTCTATGCATATGCTGTTTAGTTACAACTAGGAGACAGTCTACAATCTTAGGGCTCCTGAAATACCTTCTGGAGTGACCTATGAAGTAAGCACTGTGCCAGTTTCATTGGGTAATGCTCTCTCAGCACATTCTTTTTCATTCTCCTCCCAAACCCTGTTTAAGGTGCTGTAAGCATGTCATTCATCAGGGAGGGAAGAGGGAGTTGCTGCAGAGAATGAGTAAATCCTGAATCTGAGACTCCTCCTAAGTCCATTGGCTCTGAAATCCCGTAGTCTAGACATAAAGGGAAGCCTAAACCAGCACAGGTGCAACCAAAAGGAACCAGATTGTTTGCTAGGAAAAGAACAGTAATAGGTGAAATAATAGAGGTTAGAGAAAATTAAATTGTTAGAATAAAGAAAACTCATTTCTCAAACAAGCCATTTGGATTGCAAAGGTCTAACAAAAGAGTCTCCATTTTTTAAGGGGAGGGACCTCCCACAAAACTGTTGGAAATACACAATAACCTTATGTCAAACTGCAAAATGGAGAACATTTAAATAAGCTACATAGTAAAAAATTTATACCAGTGGTCCTAAATATACAATGATATTCTGTTCAGCAAATGCTTATTTAAAAGAATGAACTTGTGAAGATAAGATAAAAATCACCAGAATAACATTCTTTGTTGAAAAAGAAGGCTTTTAGTATATGTAAATATACATTTGTGTACATATATATATACACACGTGTAATATAAATATTATATACAAACATATATGCTGATTGGGACACTAACTATTCATGAAACCATAAGGATTCTTTCCAAAATGCACACACCTACCCAACAAAAGCAGGGCTTCACCAACCTTCAGATAAAAGGCTATAATCTTCCTCTCAGTCATAAATGCTACAAAGGGACCTAGGAAGTCTTTTTTGTCAATCTAATTTCAAATAAAAAGATCATAATTACCCACAGCCTATTCATAGAGCAAAGGAGATTTGCCTTTACTTAAGGCTGGTACCTGCAGCCCATGCATGGGACATTTTGCATAATTTCTCTTACATAAAAAGGCTTTGTTCTCCACCGCCTCACTGCGGCTGAAAACCTCTATTTCAGTTTGCAGTCATTTCCTTGTCTGGCTGGTCTTTTTAAAATAAATATTTTAAAATACAAATTAATTGTCCTTATAGAACACCTCCTGTGCCCTACAAACACAAACGTCCCAACAATATCCTTTGTCTTGCATTATAGCTAACCCAATTTTATTTTATAACCCCTCAACATTCAAATAACAAAAATTCTTGGCCAAAAATGAACTGTTTCAAATGTTTTTGTCTCTTCCCCTTTGAAACTTAAAAAAAAAAAAAAAAGAAAAAACCCTAACCCTTTATATTTTCCTCTTTTAAGGGTTTTACACTGAGAGTACTCTGATGGGATGCACACAGCAGATGGTACATGGCAACCATCCCAAATAGGCTTGTTGCTGGTAAAAGCTTTTTATTTTCTGACAAAAGCCTTTTAGCCCTGTGATGCCAGTCGGGAGAAAATCGATTTCCCAGTTTGCAGGGGATGGTCTTTCCGAATCCTGCCCCTTGCCTCCTTACCCCCTCCTCCCAAACCCACATCCCCACTCCCACCCCCTCGAACACACTTTCTTGAAATTTCCATCCTTAAACAAAAGAGGAGGGTGGGGAAGGGAGGCAACACTGCAGTCCAGAAACAACCATCATTTAAAAAAAAAAAAAGATTTAAAGAAAGAAAAGAGCAGCTATATTGGTTGGTGCTTTCAACTTCCTTGCTGAAAGGTTATTTGGATTTTGAACTTCAAAAATTTCATGTTTGTTCCTTTTGCCGGCCTCCCCCCCCCCACCTCCTTTTTTCATTGGGGGAAAAAGAATTTTTCCTTTATTCTGGTACTAACAAATTGCATGGAAGATGCCTAAAAAGACAGGGCTGCTTTTTCACTTACCCGTCATCGTGAAGCTTGCAGTGAGTTAAATGCAGTTAGATAGGAAATTAAAAATAAATAACTAAAAATCCCCCTCCCCCCATTCCCCTAGCTCCTTTTTCATTTACCTCCTGTACCGCTGCCTACTCCCTCATACTCTACCGATCCCAGGTAATAACAGCTCTCGACAAGCTGATACTAAAGCATGACAAAGTGCAAGTCTGCAGTTCATGGACCCGAAGACAGGCAAATAGATGGACAAGAGGAGCGCCCACACGGCAGGGATCCTCGAAAGCTACTGATGGTTTCGGACACCGCCTGGCAGGTGGGGGCTTTGACAGCTGGCCAATTTCCACCCGCTTCCAAGGTGGCCTGGCAAGGGGCTGAGGTCCGTGGTAGGGGTGCTGGTGGGGGAGGCGTTTCTCGCTCCCATTTAGGGCGACCTCTTTTTGGCTCCTAGGTGAGGTGGGTTGGGGAAAGAGCCTCCTATCTCATAGGTGTATCTTACCTGGGCACGGATCCTGGGCGCTGCCGCCACTGCCACTGCCACTGCTGTGGACCGGGCAGCTCAGGTCCCGGGGAAGGAGATTAGAGGAAGAGGAACAGGAGGTATAGAGGGGGAGGAGGAAGCTAGGCGAAGCGAAGGGAGAGGAGGATGCTGCTGCTGCTGCTGCTGCTGCTGCTGCTGCTGCTGCGGCAGCCGCTGTGTGAATGTCCTATTACAGCCCAAGCACTCAAGTCTCAGTCTGGGATCAGTCTCGGGACGCCTCCTCTTCAGCTAGCCCTGCCCCAGAACCACGCCTTCCAGCTCTGCCCACCCTCCCCCCACCCCTCCTCCTCAAACACACCTCCCCCTCTTCCCAGCTTGAAGTCCCGCCCAGCTGGCTGAGCGCTCTGCAGATGCCGCTGCCGCCGCGGCCGCCACTGCTGCTGCTGCTACCACCGCAGTGCCTTGAGTGGGAGGGGCGGGGCGCTCGTCCAGTCGGTCCTGTTGCTGCCACCGCCTCCTCCTGCCTCCTCCCTTCTCCTGCAGCCAGCTCGCCGCCCGGTGGTGACAAGAATCTGGGAGCTCAGAGGAGGAACCGGTCCAAACCACACACGGCTCAGCTCCGGAGCAGGTTGCTGTATCTGCGCTGTCTTGTGTCCTAGAAGCCACATGTACAGGGTCCAGTTCCTATGGAGACAGGGCTAGAGCATGCTGCAGAGGAGCTTACAGGGCCGCCACTGTACCTGAGATTATCTTTACAGGTAGTCTCCAGGTTTGACTGCTTTTTAATCACTATAGGAGAAAAAAAGGATCCAGCAATGTGTCTAACAGACCCCAGCAAAGGAAGGCTGCCTGTAAAATTTGGTCTTTTGTCTCCCCTTCGATCCAGTGAACTATTATGTCAATGCACCCCCAAAGTGCATACAGCATTCTTGCTAGTTTGGGACTGAGCTCTTTTATCTGTCTACTTGGAGAGCCCTGGGCAGGTGGTTAGTAGACCTCCGTCCAGGTACCAGCACATGCTAGGAAGATCTGCATCTTGACCTTGGCTAGGCAAACCTCACAGCTTCCACGAGGAGCAGTTTTTCTCACCTGTATATGGTAACTGATCCCAGCCCTATCTACCTCATTCATCATTGTTAAGCTGTAATGAGATTTTTATCTATCTATCTATCTATCTATCTATCTATATCCATACATATATATATTTGAAAAGTATACACATATAAGGGCAATCCACCACAGAATGAGGATGAGGAAATAATTAAGTGTCCATGCTACAAAAAGAAAAATAAAAGAGCCAACTGCAATCCTTGATAATAAAAACTAGGTTGGAGAAAATAAAACTGTAAGCAAAGATATATTCCTAATCAGAGAAAAAAACAACCAAAAAGATATAAAAGTCAGATACTGCTTAGAATTTCTTGGAATCCTCTTGAAAAATGCTGACTCCCTTACCTTTTTACCTTTGTGACTTTGAACAAATCTCATCATATCTTGGAGCCGCAGTACCTCTCCTGTAAAATGAAGAGGTTGGTTCCACTAGACCACAGTGGTTTGGTTTGGTTTTGGTTTTCTGTTTGTTTTGTTTTGTTTCTGTGTATCCTGGACCCCTTGGGCAATCTGGTGAAGTCTTCTCAGAATGTTGTTTTAAAATTATTGAAGAAAATGCTGAATTTCAGTTAGAGGTGAGTAAAATAAAGATGAAAAACTATCCTCCATCTTGTTCATAGACCTCCATGTGAAATCTACTCATGAAACTCTTGGAGGATGGTGGACCCCAGATTAAGAACTCTTGTATTTTGGTATGTACTATGCCTATAGTCCCTTCTAGATTTAAATTATATGACCCTAAATCAGATATTGAGAGTCTTCATAAAATGGGGAATGGAAAGATCCATCTCAGAGGTGTGGCTTAAAGGATTTGAGCAGCTCTGGTACAAGAACTTCTATTTGTCATTTAAGATTAGTCTTTTTCTTCTTTCCAGTGTCCCCCAGGCCCCTTAAGTGGGACCTGGAGGAGACCAGGAAACCAGAGACATAGGGAAATGGTAGGAGCAGGAAAGAATAACCTCAAAAGGTATAACAAATAGAAAATTTGAATACCCATCAGACATGAACATGTGATGTGTCATGGCCTGAAAGTCATCTCCAGTGGTTTCTCATCCTTGGTTTGTATCAAAGAAATTTATAAAGTGCTTTGCAAATTTTAAAGCATTATATAAATGCTAATTGTTATTATAATCATACCTCTTTATTGACTGATTCTCATTGGTCAAACTAAAGAAATTAAATTTGTACTTAAGTAGCTTAGAATATCAACTTCTTAAGAGTAAAGATCATTGCATTCTTTGTTTTTGTATCCCCAGGGCCTACATAGGTCCTGAAACATAGATGATGTTTAATAAATGCTTGTTGATTAAGCATCACTTATCTGCTGGTGCTGCTTTATTCTTTGCTTATTTCAGGTAGGGTTTAGAGGAAGAAAAATTGCCCTTGATCTTTTTTAAGCAATTACACCTCCCTGTAGACATGTAAACTATATCTATCATTCCCCACTCTCTTCTTCCTAAGTTGCAATACTAACATAAGCTTTTTATACTCCAAATATGTTTCCTATTTTAAGGAAATATTGTATTGAGGCAGCTGGGTGGCACAGTGAATAGAGTGCTGAGCCTGGAGTCAGGAAGACCCGAGTTCAAATCCTCAGATACTTACTACCTGTGTGACCCTGGGCAAGTCACTTAATCTATTTGCCTCAGTTTCCTAATCTGTAAAATGAGCTGGAGAAGGGAATGGGAAACCATTCCAATATCTTTTCCAAGAAAACCCCAAAAGGGGTCATGAAAAGTCAGACATAACTGAAAAACAACTGAACAATAAAAAAAGAAACACTTTGCAAAGCTCCCAGTTTTCAAACTAGGACAAGACAGTTGAAGCCCTATCCCAGGAAAAGTTGGGAGAGTAATGACAGTACCTTGCTTGAGAATACTTTTTGTTTTTGGAGACCATCCTCAGCTCCAACCCACCCTGCCCAGTCCTATTTCTGGAAGTAGCAGTGGCACATTTCTTGTGCTTTGTAGTTGTACATTTGACAAGGAAGAACTCTGGGAGTATTCCAGTGTGTATTTCCTCCCCCAGGGCCTCATCCTAAATGAGCTTCCCCCTCCTCTAGTTCTGCATGGCTCTGGGTCCTTCTTCAAAATGAGGAGATTGACCTCTAGATGACCTCTAAGATTCTTTCTAACTTTCAATCTTAAAATCCTATTATTTGAGAGACATTTGAGGAGAAATTTGGGGAAGGCTTTTTTTCAACCTTCTGGACATATGAGGAATCCAGACCCAAACAGGAAACATAACTTCCAGGTGCTTTGGCAAAGAAAGTATCAGGCTTTGGTGTCACCTTGTCCCAATATATCTCCAGGGTAATTCTGATTTCCTGTACTTCAATACTATAACTCAGCTATACTCTCACCATGGACCCTCTCTCAACAGCTGAAGCTTCCTTACCCTAGTCATTCCTTAGCTAGTCATTTGCCTCTGAGACCTTTACATAATGGAACATCATTCCACTGGATAGGTGTCCTCCAGTTGGTGAGTTCCTCTCTGAGGTCTCCATTTTGGAGAAGGATCCAGACCAGTCAATCTTTATTCTCCTTCTGGCTGGTCTTCTGACTTTCTGGGCTTGGATACCCTGACAGTGTTGTTGTTCAGTCTTCATTCTGGAAGTGGACCAATGAAGTCAAAGTCATGACTGTGATGTCTTAACTTGCTTGTGAATTGGATTTAAGTGAGGCAAAGCTGTGCAAATTTGTTAGCTTCACTCTATCCTTCAGAGTCATTGAAGTCAATTGGAAAGACAAAAGTCAAGATGATTGGAGATGATTTGAATACCTTCAACACTCCCCTACCTAAGTACTGCTCCCTTTGGTGTGTGGTCTTTCCCATTAGAATATAAGCCTCTCGAGGGCAAGGATTAACTTTCTCTTTGCTTGTATTTTGGGGGGCAGCTCAGTGTCAAAATAGATAGAGTGCCAGGCCTGGAGTCAGGAAAACCTGAGTTCAAATCCAGCCTCAGATTCTTACCAGCTGTGGGTATCTGGAATAAGTCACTTAACCCTGTTTGCCTCAGTTTCCTTATCTGTAAAATGAACTGGAGAAAGAAATGGCAAACTACTCCAGTATCTTTGCCAAGAAAATGCCAGATTGGGTCACAAAGAATCCAATCCTCGACTGAAACAACTGAGCAACAACTAATAGGGAGTCTGTAAGCACTTAAAACATGCTTGTTGTTTTACCTGCCTGATGATGAGAGACCATTGGGGAGATGAGAAGGGCAGACTGGGAACCAACTAACTGACTGAGGTGACATTTCAATTCAAAATGTAGCACAAGGTAAAGACTCCAAAATGGGAGCTCTTTGTCTGGCACTGAATGAGAGTTACAACTTCTTTTTTTTTGTTTGTTTGTTTGTTTTTTGCTTTTTGGAGGACAATTGGGGTTAAGTAACTTGCCCAAGGTCACACAGCTAGGTTTTTGTTTGTGTGTGCATTAAGTGTCTGAGGCCAGATCCTAGCTCAGGTCCTTCTCACTCTGGGGGGCTGACACTCTACTCACTGTGCCACCTAGCCGCCCCCGAGAGTTACAACTTCTATGAATGAAAGTTGACACTCCCTTTTCAACATACAATCTTAGACAACGTTCAAATCTCCGTTACTGTAGACAAGTCTCAACTTCTGTCTGCTTTAGTTTCCTAAACTATAAAATGGGGATAATAAAACATCTCACCTACCTCCCAGTGTTGTCATGAGGCTTAAATGAAATAATATTTGTAAAGCACTTAGCAGGGATCCTGGTACATAGTAGGCACTTAATAAATGCTTATTTCCTACTCCTCTCCTTCAAGTGTTGCCTGAGGCAATGAGAGGTCAGGTGACTTGTCTTGAATCCTACCATCAGCTTGTCAGGGGTGGAACTTGATCCTAGGTCTTCTTAACTCCAAGACAAGTTCTCTGTCTCTCTGTCTCTCTGTGTCTCTCTTTGTTTCTCTCTGTCTCTGTCTCTGTCTCTGTCTCTGTCTCTCTTTGTCTCTGTCTCTGTCTCTCTCCTCTCTCTCTCTCCTATAATGTACTAGTGTTACTGATATAAAGACAAAAATGAAACCAACTGCAGTCTCAAGGAATATACATCATATTGGTGGAAAGCTACATGTTCATTTATAAGAAACTGCAAAATATATTCAAAGTTCATACAAAGGAAATTGCTAGGGGGATGCTTTAGCAGCTGGGGGGATGCTTTAGCAGCTGGGAGGATGGGAATTGGTTTCTTATAGGATCTGACATTTGAACTGATCATTGAAGGAAGCTTGGAATCCTAAGAGGTTGAAATGAGGGCAAATATCCCATGAATGGGGGAATGGGAATGGAGATGGGATAGGGAACAGTTGATTCCAGGACACAGAGATGGACATAGAACGTCATGTTGACATGAAATATCACATGAAACAACGTGAGTGGACAATAGAAGGGCTATGTGTAATAAATTAAGAAAAACATTCTAAAGTCACATTCTGAAGGAATCTAAATGCAAAACAGCAAAGTTTGTATTTTATCAAGAGGCAAGAAGGAATCATTGGAGCTTCTTTTTTTTTTTAAAAAAGCAATTGGGGTTAAGTAACTTGCTCAAGGTTACACGGCTAGTCATTATTTATGCGTGGGTGCTCATTTTCCGAGGCCGGATCTGATCTCGGGTCATCCCAACTCCGAGGCCGACACTCTTACTCACTGCGCCACCTAGCCGTCCCTTTAGGGCAATTGGGGTTAAGTAACTTGCCCAAGGTCACACGGCTAGGTTTTTGTTTGTGTGGATTAAGTGTTGGAGGCCGGCCCCGAACTCAGGTCCTTCTGATTCCAGGGCCGGCGCTCTATTCACTGCGCCACCTAGCCGCCCCATCATTGGAGCTTCTTGGGCAGAAAAGTGACAGTTAAATTTGTACTTGAGGAATTTCAATTTTGTAGCTGTGGGGAGGGCAGATTAGAGATAAGGGAGACTGGAAGCAGGGAAATCAATTAGGAGATTACTGTAATAGTGCCAGAAAGAGGACCTAAGTTACTATAAATGAAAAGGAGATTGATGTGAAATATGTGGTGAATGCAAAATTTATAATACTTGGCAACTGATGGGAGAAAAGAATGGTGAAACTCAAGAATCACTTGGAAAGTGAAAACCTGGGTCACTGGAAAGATGGCAACACCCTTACAGAAATAGTAAAGTTAGGGATAAGAGAGGGTTTGTGAGTAAATACATTGAGTTTTATATCATGTATCTTGAGTTTGAGATTCCTAGGGGACATCCAGTTGGGCATGTCAAATAGGCAGTTGGTGATGTGGAACTGGAGGACAGAACAGAGAATAAGGCTGTATGTATCAGTAGACTAAAGCATCCCCCTATGTATGTATCTAATCAACATAGAGATAATATTTAAATATACGAGAGCTGATGAAATCATCAACAGAGAGAAAAATCTACAACATATTGTACATTAATATGTCTAAAATGTGGATGCTTCGATGAGAGAAGGATTTGTTTGAGCAAGGTGAATGTATGACCTTTGTCCAAATCTCTAGAGATCACATTGAGTTTCAGAGAACCAGTCCATTTTGGCATTTGCCTGAAGCTTCTGCTTTGGCTCTCCTTTGCAATATGTCACTTGCTCACATGCTGTCTAGGTCATGCCTTTTTTACCAGCCTCCACCCCTTTCCTACCCACCCCATCAAGCTGCCTTTTATTTTAAGACCTGAATATCCAAAGGTATTTTGAATAAGATACATCTACCACAGTTTTGACCATAATTGAAAGCTTCTAGATTTGGGCATGTTTACAAAACTTGATAGCAAGATATGTGCTCAGATTTTCAAAGCTTGCAGTGCTTTCTTGCTCCTAAGGAAAGGATTAAGTTTATAGAACAAGGATGACAAATCTGGATATTAGGCTTAGATCTGTTAAAGCTGCATATCTTACATCCACAGTGCACTTATTTTATAAAATTCATGGCAGTAAACAGCATTAATTAGATATTGTCTCCATTCTAACATCCCATTTTCATTGGCTAGCCATGGTCCTGAAAAAGAGATGACTAAACTACTTAAACCATTCCCTATAAACAAGCTACTGAACTTGTGAATCACTTTGATTTAACTCTTCTCCAGCATTTCAGTACCATTTAGCAGACTGGAAAAAAGGTTATTTAATTAATCATCCATGCAATTACAAATTAGTAGCCTTTCCTATCCACAGAAATGGTGTTGTTTTGAGTTTGTGTAGTCTCCATTTTTCCCCCATTGGACATTTGAGTCATGACTTTCAGGTCTATTGGTGCTATGGACTAATAAACTTGGAAATGGTTATTATGATGACTGAGCATGTCTGAGTGCATTCAGGGTGAGAGCTAGTCCCTTTTGAATGGTATCTGGCATATTTTTGAGCTATGGATGCAACAAAGGCCAAAAGTTGCTACTCCATTCTTTGGAGCACCTAAAACCTTAGTTTTACCAGGATTGTCAGTAATATCAGGCACATGGGAAGTGGACAGAGGAAATTACTATTCTTGTTGGGAGAATAACCATTCATTATCCTATTTCCTCCCAGGGACATCTTCTCCACTCCTCTCCTGAGTCTCAAGACTTCTTTTCCCACTGTCATCCAGCAGTCTTCTCACCTGGGAAGATTGCTATGCTCCTCTGCCCATCCTACTCCAGCCCCTTGTTCTGATTGGCTAGTTCCTCCTGGAACTACCATGATACAGAAAATAATTCCCAGACCAGCCCTGTTAACTGCTTTATTCTTTTCTAGGCTTTACTCTGGATTATCTAGGCTTCTTTCCTCCCCTTCCCCACTCTTTTCAACTTTCTTTCATGCATCTTTTTTCTTCATTAGAATATAAGCTCATTGAGGCAAGGACTTCTTTCTTTTTGAATGTATTTGTATTGTTGGTACTTAGCATAATGCCTGTAAGATAGCGTTTTATAAATGTTTGTTGAATTAACTGCTAATAGGAAAGAGGAATCTGCAAATTTTTTATCCTTTTTGAGCAAATTGCTCAGATATGCTTGATTCTTATCATTGAAAGCTCCAGCTAATGTAAAGAGACTTTTATTTGTGGAAGCAGGCCAACTATTACCTCCAACTTACTCCCCTTTACCTCCAGGCTACTCCCAGTCTTATCTTTTATGTACTTAACGATTTTCTCTTCTAGATGCATCTTTTCTCACACTCTACTCTGTTTTAATTACAACAAATATAATTTATTCCAATGTAATCTCCCCTCTTATGAAGATAAAATTTCAAAGTCCAGTGGGTTTCTAATTCTAAAGAACAACATTGTTCACCTACTATATTCAGAGTATACCTCTTATACCTGGTGTTGGAAAAGTACAAGGTTTAGACAAGTTAGACATAACCTCTGACCATTGTTAGTGAATTTAAGAACATCTCTCCATTTTATAATTAGATTTACTTAATATATACACACATATTATATATACACACATATACACACATATTATATATACACACATATATCTATATATACACACACATACATATATCTCTATAGGTGTGTGTGTGTGTGTGTGTGTGTGTGTGTGTGTGCGTGTGTGTGTGTGTGTGCGCGCGCGCATTAATGCCAGTTTTAAGTGCTTTTGTAATGGTTGGAGACTGGCAGTTCTATAATGGTAAGAGCACCAAATTTGGAGTCAGGAAATGTGGGTTCAATCCCATTCCTTGCTCTACTACTTGCTACTTCTGTAACTTTAGGTACATTTGACCTCTTAATCTCAGTTTCTTCTTCAGCATTTGATCAGATTAAATAACTTCTAAGGCTCCTAATTTTATTTAATTGCTCATCTTACATTTTTTTAAATGAGCTGGATGCATTTTATTGACATCAGGTAGACAAAAGTTTAAATTAAAACAAAAAACAAATAATGCCTAGTCACTTTCCATTAGCTAAGGAGAGAGGAAGGAAGATGAAGTCAGCCTGTATTTAAATCTTCCTTTTCCCCCTTCCCATCCATCCAGAAACTCCAGTTTCTCTTTTTCCCTCTGTTCTACTTCCACTTATCCTGAGTTATGGTTTTCACCTTTAACTCGCATTCTGAATTATTGGAATTACAGCTTGTCTTTTGATAAAGTCAATGATGGGAGAAAAGATGGGAGAAAATTCAGTTGCCTGAGCTCTCCCAAGTTTTCCCTCAGAAAGCCTGTAAATGAATTCTGTTGTGACAGAACCAACAAAAAAGATGAAGTAAAATGATTTTCCAGCTTAAGAATAATTTAGAAAGAATTCAGGAAAGGTTTGTCTCACTTGGGTAAAAGGGGAGCACAGCCCAGTGCAGACAGTGTCTGGGCAGCCAACAGGAGGCTCTTAGCCACAGCACAGATCAGCAACAGAGCTCCCTCAGTCCTGATTCAGCAGACTAGTGGTATAGCAGGTCAGCTCTGAGGCCTCCAGCCCCAGCATAGAAGGCAAAAACCAGGCAATAACAGGAGCAACTATGCCATGCCACCCCAGAATAATGGACAAGTCCCAAGCATCTGAAGCCCTGGCAAAAAAGCCAGTGAGCAGGCCCCAGGTCCCTAACACAAGAAACTTGGAACAATGTCTCCTGTAGCCTAGGAGCAGAGCTCAACTTTTTAAAATGAGCAAAAAAACAAAAAGAGCCCTCACTATAGAAAGCTACTATGGCAAAAGGGAAGATCAAAACACAAACCCATAAGAGGACAACAATATCAAAATGCCTCAAAGGGGAATATGAATTGGTCTCAAGCCCAAAAAGTCCTCTTGGAAGTGCTCAAAAAGGATTTTAAAGATCAAGAGAGGTAGAAGAAAAACTGGGGAAAGAAACTAGAAATTATGCAGGATAATTATTAAAAAAAAAGTGTAAGCAGCTTAGAAAAGAGAGCACAAAAATTGTCTGAAGAAAACAACTCCTTAAAAAATACAATTGGTCAAAGAGAGAAAAACCCACTGAAGAAAACAACTCCTTTAAAAATAGAGCTGGCCAAATGGAAAAGGAGGTACAAAAGTTAACTGAAGAAAATAATTCCTTAAAAATCAAAATTGGGCAAGTGAAAGCTAATAAATCTATGGGACATAAAGAATCAGTCAAAATCAAAAGAATGAAAAAATAGAAGAAAATTTAAAACACCTCATTGGCAAAACAACTGACTTGGAAAAACAGATCTAGGATGTATAATTTAAAAATTATTGGACTACCTGAGATCCATGATCAAAAAGAACCTGGACAGCATCTTTTAAGAAATTATCAAGGAAAATTGCCCTGATAGCCCAGAACCAGAGGGGAAAATAGTGGTTGAAAGAATCTACCAATCACCTCCTGAAAGAGATTCCAGAATGAAAACTCCAAGTAATATTATAGCCACATTCCAGAATTATCAGATAAAGTAGAAAATACTGAAAACAACCAGAAAGAAACTTTTTTTTTTGCTTTTTGGAGGGGGGAAGGCAGGGTAATTGGGGTTAAGTGACTTGCCCAAAGTCCCATGGCTATTCAGTGTTAAGTGTCTAAGGTCAGATTTGAACTCAGGTCCTCCTGACTCCGGGGCCAATGCACTATTCACTGTGCCACCTTGCTGCCCCAGAAAGAAACATTTTAAATATCAAGCAGCCATCTTCAGGATTACATAGGATTTAGAGGCATATACATTAAAGGACTGGATGTCTTGGGATGTGATATTCCAGAAGTCAAAGGAACTTGGATTACAACCAAGAATCAACTACCTAGCAAAACTGAGCATTATATTTCAGGGGAAAAGATGGATATTAAATGAAATAGGGAACTTTCAAACTCTCCTGATAAAAAGACCAAAGCTAAACAGAGAATTTGATCTTTGAATACAAGACTCAAGAGAAGCATAAAAAGGTGAACAGGAAAGAAAAGAAGATTTTGTTTAATATGATTAAACTGTTTACATACTTCAGGAAGATGATACTTGTAACTCTTCAGAGCTGTATCTCTATTAGCTCAGTTAGAAGGGTTATAAACAGAGTGTGTGGGTATAAATTGACTTTAATGTGAAAATAAGTGTAAAAAGTAAAAAAATAAGTGGGAAAAAAACTATTGTACTGAGAGAATAGGAAGGAGAGTCAGAATAGGGTAAATTACATAACATGAAGATGTACATGGGAAATAAGGGAGGGGGGTGAACATTGTTTGAACATTACTTTCATTGAATCTGACTCAAAGAGGGAATAACATAAACACTCAAATGAATATGGAAATTTATCTTACCCTATAGGGAAGTAGGAGGGGAAAGGGAAAGAAAATGGAAGGGGAGCTTATAAAAGGGAGACCAGAAATAGGAGGGGAAAGGAGAAACAAAGGGGGAAGCTGAAAGAATGGAAGGCATATTGAGGAAGGTGGTGGTCTGAAGCAAAACACTTGTGAGGAGGGAAAGGGTAAAAAGAGTGAAAAATATAAATGGGGGAAATATGATGGAGGGAAATACACAATTAGTAATCATAACTCTGAATATGCATGGAATGAGCTCACCCATAAAATGGAAGCAAATAATAGAGTGGATCAAAACCAAGGTCCTACAATATATTGTTTACAAAAAACAATCTGAAGCAGACACACACACACACACACACACACACACACACACACACACACACACACACAGTATAGGTAAAAGGCTGGAGCAGAATACATTATGCTTAAGCTGAAGCAAAAAAAGCAGGGGTAGCAACCCTGATCTCAGACAAGGCAAAAGCAAAAAACAGATCTAATTAAAAGCGGAAACTATATCTTGCTATGAGGTACCACAGACAGTGAAGTAATATCTATATTGAGATATTGTACCAGTTTGTACATGTCTTTCCAGGTTTCTCTGAAATCTGCCTGCTCTTCATTTCCCATTACACAATAGCATTTCACCACATTCACATACCACAACCTGTTTGGCCACTCCTCATTTGATGGGCATCCCCTCAATTTCCAATATTTTGTTGCCACAGTAAAGTCTACTACAAATATTTTTTCCACATGTGTTAAGGCAATGGGAATTTAAGATCTTCTCTGCCCCTACGCCCATTGATAGGCTTAAGTGACTCTGAGAACCTCCACAGATTTGAAAATATACTCTGCTTCCTAATAGACTGAATGTGGTCACCTGGAACCTATGGCAGGAAGTTTGGTTTTCAGGAACACCCATGCCTTGATGCTTTGTGATTGGGCAGTGGGACAAGAGGGTTGTGACATTCTCTGAGCCAAGAGAAGGCTATATATACCCTGATATGAGTTTTTGTTTTTGGGGCTCACTTTGAGAAGAGTTGTATGATTTGACAAGTTGAGACTCTGGGCAGCTGTTGAGCCCCGGGCTTTGAAAACCCAGATGTTGGTGCTTCCCTCTCTGGTAACTATGACTAGGTATGGATGCAATGATCGGACAGTTGGAAGCCTGTCTGTTGATTTGTTTCTCTGTCTGTAGTTTTTGTCTGTGTGTAGCCTCTGTAGTCTCTGAAGTTTGGGGTGCTGATCTTTTCCCTCTAAAAAGGTAAATGACATATGTTTGATTAAAGCAAGATTGTTAACCCATTTTAAGTGGCTTTCCTTTAAAAATGCATATCTAAGAACCTATGTCAACAGCCACCCTGGGTTTCTAGGGTGCTTGCTGCTACAACATGTAGGTCCTTTCCCCTTTTTGATGATCTCTTTGGGATACAGACCTAGTAGTGGTATTGATGGGTTAAAGGGCATGTACAGTTTGAAAACCCTTTGGGCATAGTTCCAAATTGCTCTCCAGAATTGCTGGATCACAACTCTACCGACAATGCATCAGTATCCCAGTTTTCCCACATCCTTTCCAACATCTATCATTTTCCTTTTTTGTAATATTAGCCAATCTGATAGGTGTGTGGTGGTACTTCAGAGTTGCTTTAATTTGCATTTCTCTAATCAAAAATTATTTAGAGTACTTCTACAAATGCCTACACATATCTTTGATTTTATCATTCAAAAACTGTCTATTCATATCCTTTGACCATTTATCAAATGGAGGATGATTTATATTCTTATAAGTTTGACTTGGCTCTATATACTTGAGAAATAAGGCCTTTATCAGAGCCTATTGCTGTAAAGATTGTTTCCTATCTTTCTGCTTTCCTTCTAATCTTAGTTGCATTAGTTTTATTTGTAGAAAACTCTTTAAATATAATAAAATCAAAATTATCTATTTTGTATTTTATAATGCTCTCTATTTCTTGTTTGACCATGAAACCTTTCCCTCCCCAAAGATCTGACAGGAAAACTATTCCTTGCTCATCTAATTTGCTTATGGTATGATAGCATATGTATAAACTATATCAAACTGTCCATCATTTTTAAAAGAGGGGAGAAGAGATGGGAGAGGAGGAAGGGAGGAAGGGAGAAAAAATTTCAACTCAAAATCTTATAAAAATGAATGCTAAAAATTTTCTTGATATGTAACTAGGGAAAAATAAAATACTATGAAAACATAAAAAAAATTGAGAAAGACGAGTGTTTGTTTCTGGCTAAGAAATAGAATGGCAGATCAGTGGAACAGGTTAGGTACACAAGACACAGGAGTAAATGACTACAGAAATCTACTATTTGATAAACCCCCCAAACTGTAGCTTCTAGTATAAGAACTGACTATTTGACAAAAACTGATGGGAAAACTAGAAAATAGTATGGTAGAAACTAGGCACAGATTAATATCTCATACCCTATACCAACATAAGGTCAAAATGGGTAAGTGATTTAGACAATAAAGGGTGATACCATAAGCAAATTAGGAGAACAAAGAATAGTTTACCTTTCAGACTTATGGAGGAGGGAATAATTTATTATTCCAAACAAGAGACAGAGAAATGTAAAATGGGTAATTTTGATTACATTAAATTAAAAATCTTTGTACAAACAAAATCAATGCAACTAAGATTAGAAAGCAGAAAGCTGGGGAACAATTTTTATGTTAGTGGTTCTAATACAGGCTTCATTTCTAGAATATATAAACAACTGAGTCAAATTCTATAAGAATACAAGTCATTCCCCAATTGATGAATAGTTAAAGGATATGAACAGACAGTTTTTAAAGGAAGAAATCAAAACTATCTATAATCATATAAAAATGCTCTAAAATCACTATTGATTAGAGAAATGCAAATTAAAACAACTCAGCTACCACTTCACATCTATCAGATTGAGTAATATGAGAGAAAAAGAAAATAATAAATGTTGGAGAAAATGTGGGGAAATTGCAACACTAAAGTATTGTTGATAAAGTTGTGAATTGATCAAACCATTCTGAAGAGCAATTTGGAACTATGTCCAAAAGGCAACCAAACTGTGCATACCCTCTGATCCATCAACACCACTACTATGTCTGTATCCCAAAGAGATCATCAAAAATGGAAAAGGATTCACAAGTATAAAAATATTTTTAGTAGCTCTTTTTGTAGTTGAAAAGCATTAGAAACTGGGGGGATGTCCATTAATTGGAGAGTGGCTGAACATGCTGTGGTATATATGAATGTGGTGGAATGCTATTGTGTAATGGGAAATGATGTTCAGGTAGATTTCAGAAAAAAAAAACTTACATGAACTGATACTGAATGAAGTGAGTAGAATCAGGAGAACATTGTACACAGCAACATTATGTACTGATCAACTATGATAGACTTAGCTCTTCTCAGAAATACCTGATCCAAGAAAATTCCAAAAGACTCATGATGGAAAATGCTATCCACATCCAGAGAAAGAACTTTGGAGTCTGAAGCAGACCAAAGCACACTATTTTCACTTGTTTTTGTCTTTCTCATGGTTTTCCCGTTTTGTTCTGATTCTTATTTCACAGCATTACTAATGTAGAAATATTGTGCAACATGATCATACATGTATAACCTATATCAGATTGCTTACTGTCTTGGGGAGGAGGGAGGGAAGGAAAAGAGGGAGAAAAATTCAGCACTCAAAATCTTACAACAATGAATCTTGAAACTATATTTACATGTAATTGGAAAAATACTGTTAAGTGCAAAATTTTAAAAAAAATAAAGAAGTATTGAAAAAATTACAAAGAGTGGCTGCTCCTTTGGACAAACTTATGATATGTTAATCATCATGAATCTTGCAAGGCGTCACTAGAGCACTGAGCTGGGTCTGTAACAACTATCCGATCTCCTTTAGATAAGGGATGTTTCAGCTTGAAAGGAATGGAGATCCTTAAAACAAATGGTATTTTTTTCAATCACTTTGGAAATCACACTGAGCTCTGTCTTTGAACTATTCCTCTCTGTCTCTCTCTGTCTCTGTCTCTGTCTCTGTCTCTCGCTCTCTGTCTCTCTCTCTGTCTGTCTCTCTCTCCCTCTTTCTTTATCTGTTCTCTTTCATAGTAGTGTAGGACACAGAAGCAGTATGATGTAGTGGGATTTGAAATGGATTTTGGAATTCAGTAACCCTAGTTTCAAATCCTGACTGTAATCCACAATCACCTATTCACTAGATGATTGATCTTGAGCAAATCATTTAATATCTCAGGGTTTCAATATGCTTTTCTCTAAAATGAGGACTGGGCAATCTCTAAAGTCCTTTCTAGCTTTAAATCGTAAGATTACATTATTCTCATGAAAAACATCATTTGTAATGAATTACTCGAAGCACATTTTCCTTCCAAGTGGCACTGCTAAAAATTAGTTTATTTGAGTAGAACAAATCAGTGTTTGTAGAGCTGAATAGTCCTATTGATCTTACCACTAATTATTCTTTAATTCAGGACAAATAATATTTGGTGATGAATTGGGGTGAGAATCTCAAAATTATTTGAAAGTAACCTTTAAGAATGAAAATAATAATGATAATGATAATTATAATGGTAACATAACAACAATATGTAGCAGCAAGCACCCCAACATCCCCAGAGTGGCTGCCAACACAGGTTCTTAGATCTGCTTTTGTAAAGCAAAGCAACTCAAAATGCTTTAACAAGCTTACTTTAATCAAACAAACGTATATTACCTAGTTCAGGGGGAAAAGGTCAGCACCCCGAACTTCAGAGTATACAGACAGATCAAACAGACAGGCTTCCAAACTGTCCAATCATTATATCAATATCAAATCACAGTTACCAGAGAGGGAAGCATCAACATCTGGGTTTTCAAAGCTGGGGGGCTCTTAACGGCTGCCCAGAGTCTCAGCTGGCTAAATCACACAACACTTCTCAAAGTGAGCCCCAAAGCTAAGCCTCTCATCAGGGTTTATATGGCCTTCTCCTGGCTCAGAGAATGTTAACAATCTTCTTGACCCACTGCCCAATTACAAAGTATCAAGGTGTGGGCTTTCCTGAAAAACAAGCCTCCCCCACAGGCTCCAGGTGCACTTAAGCTAGGGGCAGGGAAGATCTTTAAATGTGCCTTTCCATTACACAATAATAATAATAATAATATGTATTATTTTTTATGGTTTGCAAAGCACTTTACAAATTCGATTTCATTTTGTAGTCACAACAACTCTGTGAAGCAAGAGCCATTATCCCCACTTGACAGTAGAAGAAACCGAGGCAGACAGAGGCTAAAAGTCTTGCCCAAGGTTACAAAATTAGTAAATTTTTGAGGTCAGATTTGAGTTCAGCTGGTTCTGTGGGCCCGACATTAAAAAGACTCATCCTGAGTTCAAATCTAGCCTCAGATACTTACTAGCTATGTGACACTGGGCAAATCATTTAACTCTATTCACCTCTGTTTCCTCATCTATAAAATGAGCTGGAAAAGAAAATGGCAAATTATTCCACTATCTTTGCTAGAAAACCCCCAAATAGGCCATGAAGTGTCTGACACAACTGAGAAACTACTGAACAACTTCCTGATTCCAGGCCCTGGGCTTAATCCATCCAAGATGACTTCAATATAAAAAGATATAAAAGGATAATTCAGGATGAGTGTGAAAGGGAGGAAATGAACTAATACTCTAGGGATAAAATTATTACTTCATTAGCAATCAATATATCACCAATGATATAAAGGAATAATTCTTCCTAGGTGAAGAGAAGCAAGCAGTGGTTTGAGGAAGTTATAAGGAAAGAGGTGGATGGCATATTTTCTCCTTGCCTTTGTTGCTGTGAAATAGTCATGATAGAACATTGCAAGATGGGGGTGGAACTGAATCTTGTCATCAAACATTGTCTGCTGTGGGCAAAAGACCCTTTCCCCCAAGATGGCGCCGAAGGCGAAGAAGGAAGCCATTGTCCCCCCCAAGACAGAAGCCAAGTCCAAAGCTTTAAAGGCCAAGAATGTGGTGCTGAAGGGTGTCCACAGCCACAAAAAGAAGAAGATCTGAACATCCCCCACCTTCTGGAGACCCAAGACCCTGAGGCTTTGAAGGCAGCCCAAATATGTTCGGAAGAGCGCCCCTTGGCAGAAGGAGCTCAATCACTATGCCATCATTAAGTTTCCTTTGACCACTGAGTCTGCTATGAAGAAGATTGAGGACAACAACACCCTAGTCTTCATTGTGGATGTCAAGGCCAACAAGCATTAGATCAAACAGGCTGTAAGGAAGCTGTATGACATCGATGTGGCCAAGGTCAACACACTGATCCAGCCTGATGGAGAGAAGAAGGCCTATGTCCGTCTTGCTCCAGACTACAATGCTTTAGATGTTGCCAACAAAATTGGAATTATCTAACTTCTTGTGTCCAGCTGTGTCCCATTCTACCTACAATAAAAAGTTTTCCAGGAAAAAAAAGAAAAGAAAAAAGAAATTGTCTGCTGTGGCAGCATCATAAAGCAATCCAACAGAGGTAAAATGGGGAGCATGGGATCTTGTATCCTGAGCCTGACTTCTTGGATCAACTGTTGTGTGTATTGTGTGTAGAGGGAAGGGTAAAGAACATTAATATCTTTTCTCTAAACATTTTTGGCACTAATGCCCCCAGTGTGGTTGTAGGGGCAGAGTCCAAGGCTCTGATCAGAGGATATGGAGATGATGGTACTAATGATGATGATAGTTATAATGTGGAGACATCTAGGAAGCAAAAGAGAAAAAGAGAGGATTGCTGAATTGAGTCAGCAATTTAAAAGACTAGGAAATAAACAAATGACCAATTTTTATAAAAGAAGTAATATTTAAAGTTAAAAGAGAGTAATTGGAATATAAATATACAATAGGACTGTAAAATTAAAACTGAGCCATTTTTTGGAAATAATAACAAAATCAATAAACTATTATCTAGGCTAAGAAAGTAAAAGAGACAAAAAATAATTTTAAAGAACATCATGAATTTACAGCCAACAGTGGGAAAATAAAGAGAATGACCTGAAATTGCTATAGAAAATTTTATGGCAAAAATATTGAGTATCCAAAGGTAACAGATAAATTGTCTATGAAATATAAGCTACTCAAAAGAATAAATGAGAAGAAATCTTAACCCTATATCAGCTAATAAGCAATACATTAATGAACCATATAACCCTCTTTTTGTCTCCCCTTCACATCAGTCTGGGACAAAGCGATTTACAAATTAATTTAAAGAATAATTAATTGCTATATTACAAAATTATTCTTAAAAATATACTGAAGGTACTAGTAATCTATTCTTCATCCTCATCATGATATCCAATCAATCTAATCTATCAATCTCTCAGTACTTCCCTGGGTTATCATACCTACTCCTGCCCCTTCCCAATTCTGATCCTTTCATTAACCTGTTCACTGTATTCTAATTTTGAACCATTTGTTTTCTTATCCTATTGTCACACATGCCTCACCAAACTTTAACCCTGTATAGGATTTTGAGTGTATTGCCCTTTAGTTTCTTGACTTTTTGTTCCTCTGAATAAATTTTGTTACTATTATTTTTCCTTTTTATAAAGTAATCTTGCTTTATATGACTTTGGGTAAGTAAATTAATTGAGATGTTATTGTTATTTTTATTTTATTGGGTTTGTCTACATATGAACAATTAATATTTCTCCAGTTATCTAGTTCTGTCTTTATTTCTGTGAAATGCTTGCTATTTATATTTATATAGTTCATGTGTGTATTTTGATAGGTAAACTCTCACTTATTGCATATATTCAATATTTATTTTAAAGATAATTTGTCTTTCAATCTCTGCTGGGTGTTGTTGGCAATATAAAGATATTCTAATGACGTGGATTTATTTCATATCCTGCAAATTTGGTGAAGTAATTGTTTCAATTAATGTTTTTGTTGTATCTCTAGGGCCTTTTAAGCAAATTATCACATTACCTGCAAAAAGCAGTAATTTTATTTCTTTTTATCTGTGTTTATTTCTTTTTCTTGTCTTATTGTAATAACTAGCATTTCTTGCATTATAGCAAATAATAATTATGATAATGGAAATCTTCACTTTACCCTAGATCTTTTGGGGATGGTCTCTACTATATAGCTATTATACATAGTACTGGCTCTTTTTATAAAAATAAGAATTATAACATTAAGGAAAGGTACAGTTATTCCTATTTTTTTCTAGAGTTTTTATAGGCGAATCAGTTATATCTTGTCAAAACCATTTTCTTCATTTATTGATAAACTTGTTTTATTTTTCTTGTTATTAATGTGGTCTATTATGTTGGTAATTTTCTTGATGTTGAATAGATATTTCATTTCTGGCATAAATTCAATTAATCATAGGATATTATGTTTGTGACTTGTTACTGTAATATCCTTGTAAATATTTTACTTAACTTTTTTCTTTCTTTCTTTCTTTTCTTTTTTTTTTTTTTTTGTTCATTAGGGATATTAGTCTGTAGTTTTCTTTGATTTGACTCTCCTTGGTTTAGGTGTCAAACTGTTCTTTGAATGATTGATAGAATTTACTTTTAAATATATTTGGTCCTGTGGGTTTTTCCTTGGAAGTTGATTTATGGCTTGTTCAAATTCTTTTTCTGAGATTGGATTATTTGAGCTCTCTATTTCTTTTCCTGTTAACCTGGGAATTTTTTACTTTTATAAAAATTCATCAATTTCACATAGGCTATCAGTTTTGTTGGCATCTAATTGGGCAAAATGTTTCCTTATAATTTCCCTTATTTCTTCTTCATTTGAAATGAATTTTACTTTTTTTCATTTTTAATAATTGTAATTTGGTTTTCTTTTTAAAAATCAAATTAGCTAATATTTCTATTAAAAAAACTACCTACCCTTTCTTGTATTTATTAACTCAAAGCTTCCCTGTTTTTCTTCAGTCTTAAATAAGTCTCGTCTTCTACAAGAAAGTTTTCTTGGTCCTTCTTAAAGTTTGTGCTTTTCCTTTGAGATTATTCTCAATTGATTCTTTATATATTGTATTTATTCAATCATTTGCAAAAATTATGAGATCCTGCAGAGCAGGAACTGTTTTTGCCTTTCTTTGTATCCATAGTACTTACCACAGTGCCTGCTTAGTAGGTATTTAATAAATGTCTATTAATTTAACTTAAATTAATTCAGTGACTATGAATATAACATTCTGTCCTAGTAGTTCCATTCCTCTCTGTCAGGAAGTAGAGGTGTGTTCCATTATCTTCTATCTCAAACCTCTAAGGATTTTCAGATACTTTCATATATTTTCAGCATATTTAAGTGATCTTTTTTACTAATGTGTTTATTGATTGATTTACATTATTGTCCTTATGTTTTCTCTTCTCTGAAGATGCTTATTTCTCTCTGCAACAGTTCATATAAACCTTCTTATGTTTCTCTGAAGTCCTTTCATTAATTTCTTTCTTTACCTGCATATGCCATAGTAGGCATTCCCCAATGGATGGACACCAGCTTTGTATCCAGATCTTTGCTACTACAAAGAAGGCTGCTATTAATATTTTTATATATTTTTGGCCTTTATTTCTGCCTTTGACTTGTTTGGGGGGGGAATATGTCCAATAATAAAATTATTGGGTCAAAGGATAGGATAGTTTATTAATTTTCATCTAATTTCAAAGATTGTACATTGTGCTTAGATTGATTTCCATTCCTTAGACCAAAATAAATTTAGATTTAGTGATATTCAAAGTCTGAATTAAAGATGTCCTTTAAGAATTCAAAAGGATGCAGAAAAACTTGTATTAAATGATACAGAATGATAAAACTAGAGCCAAAGGGAGGCTGTTTATAGGGATAGGACTTAACCCATGATTTCATTGGTATAGGGAACCTCCTATGTGAACACACTCTCTTTATTAATGCAGAATGGGAGACTGACTAAAGGGTGACAGAGTTGTCAGATGACCCACATTCAGTCTCCCAGTGTTAGTACAGGGGTCCCCTGGGATCTCTTTCTGACCTCATCTTCAGTTCCCTTATGGTCCCTAGGCCCTGGGTTGCTCCCCATCACTACTGCCATTGTCACAACTAGGTATTGCCACCACCACTTGTTCAGTATTCCTGGACAGCATAGATATCTCTTTTTTGTCTTCTTTAGCAGCCCTGAACTAGAAAAGCAACTCACAGTGACTTTTAATTCACTTTCCTGCCTAGAGTTTTGTTTGATGTATTTTTTAAATTGTTTGGAGGTGATGTGTTGGGAGATCTTGAGAAAATGTTGCTTTCATTCTGCCCTCTTGACTTTGTACACTATTCCCTTACCACCCAACTAACAGTCCTAAAGCATTGCCTCGACCACTTAGAAACCACTTGAAGTGAGCAGTAGGGCCTGGCCAATTAATATATCCTTTCTGATTGATGCTGTGACACTACTCCTTGGTATATTCTAGTTATAAATGTTCTTCTTGTACTCTAAGATTGAAATATTGTTTTATGAAATATGTCTCTTTAACAAGTCAGTCTGGGCATATCTAAAATTCAGTTTGTTCTACCTTTCATCTATTTCTGATCTTGGTCATATTTTTCCTGCAAAGTGATAAAAACAGAGCATATTTAGAATAAAATATAGCAGTAAGGGAGAGAAAAATTGCTTTTAAAAGCTATGCTACTAACCTGGTGATAATCCATGTTAACCCAGGAATTAAAATGTTATGCATAAAGGAGATGATAATGGTTAAGTCTTCAGATTTAAAGATGTAAGAACCCACATAAATTGAGATAATTTTAAAGAATGATGGTTTCCTCTGATGATCAGCTCCCCTGGAATGTTTTCCTGGTGGGAAGTTATAGAACTGTAATCAGCCAGGTGCCAAACTTAAATTATTGCATTTCGCAATTCTTTCTTATAAGCAGAGCAATGAAAAGGGAGAAAATAAATGTACTACAAAACCAGACTAGGAAAAGGAGCGGCTATGCTAATATGTTAATCTGATAAAAACCAATTGCTGCCATTTATCTTGGCTGAAATTTAATTTGGTTCAAGCTTCCCGTGTAAAGAAATGAAATGAAGATGGTATCTGTTGCTCAAGGCATAAAATGAAGTGCTGAAAAAAGCCTGTCATTACTGCCGTGAGATGTGTCAATTTACAGGGAACATCTTTTGCTGTGAAGATCTTAAAGAGAGAAAGATGGAAAACCTCATGGAATGTTGTAGTTACTAATAAAAAGGATAATAAAAATCATACAATTATTTCAAAAGATGCTGAAAAATCTCTAAGCATGGGGAATACATTTGAAATAAAGGGGTTCTAAGAGACCTCTTGATGTCATCTGTTCCTGAGGCCGAGCTTTTGCTCCTACTGCACAAAATCAGGGAAAAAATAAAAGTCTCAGTTTTTGTAATCATAGCATCATAGGAGTTAGAGATAGATGGAACCTTAAAGGTCATTTCTATTAATTTTAAAATCAGGAGCTTTAGAGAACTTAACCTGTTTAAGATCATACAAGTAGTTAATAGTAGAACTAGGACCGCACCTTATTCTTCTGACTCCAAATTCAGCTATAGAGAAAATTCCATCGTCTCCATTAGTAACAGATTCCTGTAGCTCATAATCATTTAGTTAGTTTTCACACACACACACACACACACACACACACACACACACACAGAAACAACTCAAATTGTCTAATAGCAATTCTCTAATAAATTCTCGTTTCCCAGATTCATTATCACAATCAAAAATACTTTTTGAATTTTTTAAAAATGCATTTCCTTTTATTTTTTTGAAATATGATTCTATATATCTTATTTTAAATGGTATTCATTAAAAGGTTCTCATTTTGTTGGTGTAGTGAAGTTAATAATCTGTCTTTCTGCTATGCCCGTAAGCTGTCAATTGGAATGGGGAAGGGGCACCGCATAAAATAGGGATCTCGGTAAGTTTCAAGGATGTAGGACTCTAGAAGGCAAAATATCACATTAGTCTAGATTCAAGAATCAATTAGTAGCATTGTTAAAATTTTTTATTTGTCATTTAGGGAGAAACTGGTTACCTAAAGAAGGCCACTGACTACAATAATAAGCCATTAGGATCTCAGTGAAAATGAACAGAAGATTGATGGCAACAGAGACTTGCAGTCTTTTGGATGAAGCTAAAATGTTCTTTTCAAAGCAGATTAAGGTAAAGCAGAATAAACTTAATTAATGATTAATAATAAATGAAGTCTAACAGGAAAGGTATACAAAGGTAATGTTAGTTGTTTTTTTAAAAATAGCTCTAAATGTATTATATCACAAATTATAAAAATTATTTAATTATTAATATTAATGATTAGTTGTTTAAATAGTTATATGTAGACAAAAATATAATTTACTGGAATGTTTTCTGAGTTATACATGCCTGAAATAGACTTAGTCAGTTGGTTCATGTAGCCATAGCCAGGAGATAACAGTCACTAGGTGATGGCTTTCCAAATGTGGACAATATACTGATGAAGAAATAAGCAGATTCTGTGAGTCTGGCCATGCTTAGCCCAAACTATGAAGCACTGACAAACATAAAATATCTCAGAATAAATCATTGTCTTTGGTTAACAGAAACATTGTTTTAGGTATTTGATTTTCCCTTGTATAACATGCAGTACTACTCTTATACTGGTGAATGCAAGGGAAGCTGTTAGGTTGTTTTTCTTTACTTCACCGACAAAGTCATTCTAAATATTGTATTCTCATCTTCTGGTGATCATGCATTTATTGTTTTCAATTGTCCTTCCCTGTACTGCATCTGCCTTTTAAACAAATGACTCCTCAACCTTGGCATTCTAAAGTCTATTGCTATTTTTTCTCCATAGTTCTTTTTGGCCGGGCACTCGTAAGCCATCTGCTTTTGTGTGTCCCTTGTTTCCCTATGTGATGCTTTTTAATGGGATTGTGCTTAAACCCCTCTTGAATACATTTTACCTCTTACAAAGAGTTCTCCAAGCTAGGTCATCCACAGACTATCCCTGTGTCTCCTTGGCAACCACATGATCTTAACATTTCTTAGTCTCTTTTTTACTCCCACTCTTCATATTTCCCATTATCTACCTTCTCATTAAAGATTCTCATATTCCTTTTCTTTATGCTTATACTCACAATTTTAATTATCCATATTATTTTGAACACCCTTTTTTTTGGAGGGGGGAGGGAAGGCAATTGGGGTTAAGTGATTTGCCCAAGGTCACACAGCTACTAAGTGTCAAGTGTCTGAGGCTAGATTTGAATTCAGGTCCTCCTGACTCCAGGGCTGGTCCTCTATTCACTGTGCCACCTAGATGCCCCAAACACCTTTCTATACAATTCTTTTCATGGTCTTCATTACTTTGTTTTTAGAGATGGGACAGGCTAAGGTTCAATCAAAGATGCACAGATTCCCTTTTACAGCTGGGTCACGATGACTTCTTTAGACTCAGGGGGGGCAGCACATGTTGAACACTGACAGTGATATTGTTAAAGTTGCACAGGATGGGCAAGCATAGTTTGGTTGCAATCTTCATCATTGGAATGAATTTCCAAATTGATAATATCACAGCTCCATTTAAAGATTTGAAATTAGGTTGCTGTTGTTGTTGTTCAGTCATTTTTCAGATATGCCCAACTCTTTGTTTATCTGTTTAGAGTTTTCTTGGCAAAAATATTGGAGTGGTTTGGAATGTTCTTCTCCAAGTCATTTTACAAATGAGGAAACTGAGGTAAAGAGGTTTAAGTGACTTGCCCAAGTTCATATAGTTAGTAAGTATCTGAGGTCAGATTTGAACTTAGGAAGATCCTGACTTCAGGCCTTGTGCTTTATACACTATTTACACTGTGCTACCTAACTGCCTCTAGGCATGAGTTGTAATAAAAAAAAAACCCTAATTAGCTGGTGACCAATCTTCTGGTGATGAGCTTCTTTGAAATAAGATAGCCAGGTTTTTGATAAAAGACATTCAGTCTATCACCATACCCACTCTTGAAGCCTGTCTACTTTGGTAAGACCTGCCCTAGCTTGCACTCTTCTGAAATAGTCTTGAAGGACCCACAGTCATGTCTGTGCCAGCATGAGAAGAGCTATAAACATAGGAACACTTATGCATGCACAGACATACAGACACAAGCATCCCACATATACTTTTGGCCCCAGAGACAAACCTGAAATTCAGGTGTGATTTTATAATCTGATCATTAGTTTCATTTACATTTGGTATATTACAAGGCTATGAGAGTTAATGTGGTATCACTGCTTGGGACCAATATAGTTTACTGGCCATTGCTCACCTATATAAAACTTGGAGCATCATGTAGAATAAAGCAAATGACACTTCTTCCTTACCTTTTTGGGATGGTTTTTATGATTATTAAAATATTAAAATTTTGAATTAACTGTGTTTTTACAACAAAGGATAAATGTGGAAAGGATTTCATTAGAGAGATATATGATTAGAAAAAAAAATAAGCCAGCTACATAATAATATTGGATAATAATTGATGGATAGATCATGAGCTCTATTTGTTAGTCAATGAATGTCAAGAAAGCTAGATAGAGGAAGGCCTTTAAAATATTAGCTGGACCTCTTATGGAGATTATATAGAAGAAGAATGAGAGTAGTCTATGATAGGCAGACATGGCTGTGTTTTAATTTGCATCATAGGAGAAAATATCCATACCAAAATTATTCCGGATTCACAAAAGTATTAAACTATGTGTATACATATGTATATATAGTATTATATAAAAGCATTAAACTATATATATATATGTATATAGTTTATATAGTACATACACACATATAAAATCACTGTGGGTCTCAAAAATTGAGGCTTTCTCTAAAAATTTAAAAGATTTTGGCACACTTTACCTAAAATAAGGCTGTCTTAATCTTCTAATTTCATTTCATTTACTGCCAAGTCACTCATTGTTGGGATGCTGTTGGCATTCAGTCAAAAAAATTGTCTATGCACAATTTTCTTGCAAAATTAACAAATTCTGGTGTTCAGGAAGCTGACAGCATTCTAAATAAATATCTATATAATATTCTATCAAGAGGTTTTCTTCTATAATGCTTTTTAAATAATTCTTCCCAATCTTTAGTGTATGCTGTTGTTTATAATAGTCCTAAATATTTTTCCTACTTATTCTCCCCCATACACAGTATCCTCTTGAAATACATAATTCCTCGTATGTATTTGTATTCCTTATTTTCATCTCTGTTACCTTGTATGTATACTCTTGAAAGAACTTTGCAAATTCAGTAAAGGGCTGGAAACAGAGGTGGTAAAGTTAAGATTTCCAAGGTTGAATATACTGATTTCATTCAGCTATATAGCACAATGATTAGAGCATTGCACCTGGACTCAGGAAATATTGAGTTAAAATCCAGCCTCAGCCACTTAACTAGCTGTGACACCCTGGGTAAGTCACTTAATCTCTGCCTCAGTTTCCTTATCTGTAAACCAGGGGATAATAATAGCACCTATAACTGTTGTGGTGAGGATAAAATGATTTCGTTATAAAGTACTTTGCAAACCTTATATGCTATAAAGATTCTACTGATAGTTTTAAAAATTAATTTTCTTTTTGTTACATTTTAAATTCTGAACTGTCTCCCTCCCTCCCCCCTCACCCTGAACCAGAGAAGGCCTTCATTTCACACACACACACACACACACACACACACACAACACCACACACACACAATATGTGTATACATATACATATACACATATACATATATATATATATATAATATGTATATATGTAAAACCATACTAAGCATACTTCTATTTATGAGTTCTTTCTCTGGAATGGATAACATATTCCTTTGTAGTTAAATTGAGTTTTTATAATATTCAAAATAACTTAGTTGTTCACAATTATTACTATTACTCTATACAATGTTCTCTTGGTTCTGCTCTTCATGGTTTCATGGAAGACCTTTCATGGTTTTTTTTAAAACATCTCATTTCTTATAGCACGATAGTATTCCATCACAATCATATACCATAACTTGTTTATCCATTCCCTAATTGATGAGCATCCCCTCAATTTCCAGTTTTTTGCCTCTACAACGAGAATTGCTATAAATATTTTAGAACATATAGGTTCTTTTCCTTTTTCTCTGATCACTATTGATATTATTATTAGTTCATGTGCCTCATACCTTCTTTATTTCTCAACAAATCCCTGGCATTTCAACTAACATCTTTGTAAGTTTTTTCTAACACTCACTTGCTTCCTGTACTTTGAAAAAAAAGATGTTTCCATCTTCTAAATTCCTCTTCTATAAAGCATAGCCTTCCTGCCTTGTTACTTTCCTAGCTTGATTGCTTTTTAATAGTCTCAAAGTTCAGAATGATTTGAAGATCTGGACTCTATTGATGTGATCAATGTCACCTCTATGGGGCTTGTACTTAAAGGTTTTGATTTCCCATTTATGCCTCATCTTCTAAAAGTGACAAATAAAGGAGGTAGTATCCTTTAAGACAACCTTCACACAGCCAATAGTAACAAAGTTTGACCAATTTCCAGAGCAAGTGTTCTTTGTACTCTTATAGAGGAAAGGGAAAGCTAGATTCCATTCTGTAAGTTTTCTACTTCATCTCTTCTGAGACCATAAATCTTTATCATTCTCATTTACTCCTTTCCCTTTTTGTCAACTAATCAAACACCTCTCTGGATGCACACCAAGTACACTCTTGACTTAAGTGTTGAACAATAAAGTCAGACTCGTACTGCTAAATAGATCCCTTGGCACATTAGTTCCAAAATCAATTTTTTTTCTTTTTGCCTCTAAAAGCATCCTTTAAGTTAGATGATTTTAAAATCTTCAAGCCCAGAAAATTGTAAGGAATATACATTTTCATCAAATTTTGCTGACATTTGTATCAATCATGTAGATAATGAATCCAATATAAATTTCCATACATAGACTAAAAAAGCCTGCATAGTAATTTATGGTTACAAACTACTTTCATGTATACTATCTTGCCTGATTCTCAACAAGTCTTTAATCTAGGTCATAATTGTTTACATTTTATTTAGTGCTTTACAATTTATAAATCCCGTTGCTCATGAACCCTGTGAAATAGGTCAGGAGTGGGGAACAGATAGCCTAAGGCCACAGGTGGCCTTCTAAATCCTTAAGTGTGGCCTTTTGACTGAATCCAAATGGCCACACTTAAGGATTTAGAAGGGCACTTGGGGCCTTAAGGATGCAGATTCATTTTGGTTACAGTCAAAAGACTGCACTTAAGGATTTAGAAGGCCACATGTAGCTTTAAGGCCACAGGTCTTCCACCCCTGAAATACAAGTAGTCCAAGTATTATAAACTCATTTTATAAGGGAGAGACCTAAAATTCAGAGAGTTTTTAGGTTGTAGGGCTCAGAAGAAAACCCAGGTCTTCTGACTCCTAAGCCCTCATTTGATTTGTTTTGTGTAAGACCACAATACGCCATAGTGGCAGTGCTCTGCCTCCTCACTGGAGCTTTTGGCTTCAGCCACTCAAACCATTTCAGTAATGCTCTCCTACTACTTTACCTGCCATTTCTCCAGTTACTTTAGCTTGTCTGTTTATTTAAATGACTCATCACTAAACACTGACAGCAGACAAGTTTATTATAGGGAAGAACAATAAGCAAGTCCTACCTGCAGTTAAAAAAAAAAACCAGAAACAATTCTTTCTAATTTTCTCTAGGCATTAAGCTATTCTTTTCTTCATAGTCATCTCTAGCACTCAGATGTTGTCTCTCATCCACTTGTGTCCCTTTGTTTTAAGTATCATTTGCTGCAATTATCTTTTCTCTGTAGATGTGGAAGCAATGAATTGTTATTCAAAAGATAAAGATATCCTGGAAAGAAGACAGTTTGTGTTAGAGCAGAAAGAGCTCAAAATGTGGAACCGAGGGCCTGGGAAATGGAGAGAATTAGATCACATGGCCTCTGATGTCCATTCTGGAATTAGAAGAGTATACTAGGCCTTTTCCCACTAGAATGATTCAATAGTCATAGAAAAAAAAATTTTCTTCATGTAGTACTTTTCACAGTCATTTATAAACCATAACACATTGGCTATTCATAGCACTAGCATGAAATAGGTACTCTAAGTTCTCACCTTCATTTTCCAGATGAGAGAACTAAGGCCTTGAAAGGCTGAGTAACTTGGCCAAGATGACTCAGGGAGTTAAGGGTAGAGTTTGGATTTGAACCTTGATATTCTGACAGCTAGATGATACAGTGGTTAGAGTGCTAGCCCTGAAATAAGGAGAATCTGAGTTTACATCCAGTCTCAGACACTTCCTAGCTGGGTGACCCTGGGCAAGTCACCTAACCCTGTTTGTCTCAGTTTCCTCATCTGTAAAGTGAGCTGGAGAAGGAAATAGCAAACCAATCCAGTATCTTTGTCAAGGAAATCCCAAATGGAGTCACAAAGAGCCAAACATGATTAATTTGCATAAACAACAATGACAAAATTTTAATCTACTTTTAAAGCTCTTTCCACTTCACTACACCAAATTTTAGTGGACCACAGGATCTCAGAAGAGTGAGAAGAGACCTGTGAAGTCACATAGTCCAACTCATGTCAGAAAAAAGGCCCTGTCTATAACAAACCTGAAAGCTAGTGATCGAGACCTAGCTTGAAGACCATTGCTTGGAGGCACCTTCTATCTTCTAAGGAAGTTCATTCTACTTTGGGATAGCTGTAATCATTAGCAAGATTTGCCTGACATCAAACCTACATTTGTCTTGTTGCTACTTCCTAGTTCTGCCTTTAGACCAAGCAGAACAAATCTAGTCCCTTTTCTGCATGACAACTTGTCCAACATGGAAAACCCTTAAGGGTTTTTGGCAAGGGGAAGTACTGGAAGGTACCTTACATTGGAGGTCTGGAATCCTAGTGCTTCCATTGACTGCATGTTCCATCTCCCACTCTTATACTCAGAGGTTTTTCTCCAAAAGTGAAGCCTCAACTCTCAAAGCCCTTTCATTCCTTCAAGGCTTAGTTCAGTTGTCTCCTCTGTGCCTTGATCCCCAAGTCATTCATACTCTTTCTGTCCACAAATTACATTGCATTATATTGATTCATTCACATGCTACATACATCCCTTCTTTCTCTCTTCCCCCACAAAAGAATGCAAGATCTTTCCTTTGTTTTTTATTGTCTTAATGTTCCCAGCCCCTTGCATATAAGTGCATGAATTTCCTCTATGACATCTCCAAAAGGTGATCCCTTTGTCTCTGCTTGAAAACTTCTGGTAAATGACTGAAAAACAAAACAAAGGAAAAACAACACTGAAAGACACCAGAAAGCTGATGAGTATGGTGACTAATCTTGATTTCAGAGTATTCTCAGTGACTCAGGCCTCCTTCCTAGGTCATATAGTAGATAGAATGTTAGACTTGGAGTCAGGAAGATATGAGTTCTAATCCTACCAAGATACTTGCCAACTGTGTGACCTTGGATGAATCACTTAACCTCTCTGTTTCAGTTTCCTCATCTGTAAAGTGGGGATAATAATAACACCTACTTTGCAGGGTTATTTTGAAGATCAAATGTGATATGTACCCATGTACCTAGGTATAAATTACATATGTAAAGTGCTTTGCAAACCTTAAGACACTACATAAATGCTAGTGATGATTACAGAGAGGTGGTAGACTGAAGGAGGTCTATCCTTTCAGACATCACCATTGTGTTGGTTTATTCCACTTATCTATTTTCCAATGTTCCAAGGGAAGGCTTTCTTTGTGAGTGTGTGTTCTGTCTGTTAAGAAGTCCCTAATATTGAAACAAAATCCTCTTCCTAATGACCTCCAATCTCTGGTAGTACCCTCTGAAGTAATGCAAAATAAAACTTTTACATATTCCAAATCAAGGTCCTTTAAATATCTGAGAGCTCCTCTAAATCCTCTCTTCTCCAGGTTAAATTTCCCAAGTTCGTTACTCACATGACAAGGTTTTATGTCCCCTTGCCATCCAGTCATTCTATTTATATCATGCATCTTGTCTATGTCCTGCTTAAAATATGATGTACAAGGCAGAACATAGTGCTTCAGACCCAGTCAGACTAAGACAGAAAAGACTAGGAATATTCCCTTTCTTGTTTTGAACACTATCCAACTATTTGTGAAACCTAAGATGGCATTGCCAACTACATCATACTGCTGACTCATATCAAGGGAGCAGTCAACCAAAACTCCCAAGCTACTCTCTGGTAACAAAGCCAGCTCCCTTCTCTTTCCCCTGTTTGTTCAGTTTATTTTTTTTTTACCCCAAATGTAGGTCTTTATAATTATCCCTTTAGATTTGATCTTCTCAGTATTAGCCCATCACTTCGCTCAATTGAGATCTTTCTGGATCTTGATTCTGTCATGGATGATAGATTTACCATTGGAAGGAACTTTATAAGTCATCAATTCCAACTTCTTCATTTTGCAAATGAGGAAAGTGAGGCCCTGAAAAGGCCTAAGCAATTTTCTCAAGGTCAGACAGGAATTGACAGAGGAAGGTTCCCTGACTTCAAATCTAGCTTTCTTTCCATTCTAACACAGGAGATGTTTCATGATCCCTTTGGGGATTTTCTTGGCAAAGATCCTGAAGTGGTTTGTCATTTCCTTTTCAAGCCCATTTTACAGATAAGGAAATTGAGGCAAATAGGGTGAAGTGACATTCTCAGGTTCACACACTTAGTAAGTATCTGTGGTCTGATTTGAACTCATGAGTCTTCTTCATTCCAAGCCCAGTGTTCTATCCACTGTGCTACCTAGCTGCTCTATCACAATATAGTGAATGAATAAACTCTCCCTCCCAGGTTCAAGTCATCCACAAGGTTAAGTATGGCATCTATTCCCATATAGGCAGCATGGAGTGATGGAGAGAGAGACAGATAGAGAGATGGCCTTGAAGTTTGGTTTCTGATACTAAGGAAAATGACCAGTTCATTCACTATCCTTATGTCATCTATATATTCATTGATTAATGTTGGGAGGGAAAAATAACAGGACCAAGTAGAGCCCTACCACTAGAGATCCTCCTTCAGGTTGACATGTATCCATTAATCAATACTTTTGGTCCAGATATTCAGTTAGTTATGAATTCACATAATTGCACTCTTATATTTTATACATTTCATTATCCTGTCCAGAAGGATGTTATAAGACTTTTTCAAGTAGTTTCCTAAAATATAGCTTTGTCATGTCTTCAGCATTCCTTTGATCTAAAAATAAATTAAACCTGTTTAAAAAAAAAAGGACATCATGTTAGGCAGCCGGGTGGTGTAATGGTTAGGGTCAGACCTTAGAGTCAGGAAGACCTGAGTTCACATATAGCCTTGGACAATTATGAACTATGTGAACACAAGAAAATCATTTACTCTTGTTTTATCTCAATTTCCTCACTTATAAAATGGAGGCAAAGCCTTGTCTTCCAGGGTTGTTGTGAAAATCAAATGAGGTATTTGAAAAGTACTTTTAAAACCTTGAAGTACTATATACATATTATAATTATTTTATGCTGGTATTATTTTGCTTAATGAATCCACAATAGATTCTAGTAATTAAGTATTTCTTTCTAAATGTTCACAAAATGACTTATTCATAATAAATTCTTCAATTTCGCTGGGATCAGATTTCATACTCAGAAATCTATAATTTTCAGAATTTCTCACCTTCCTGAGAATTGACATTTGCTAATCTCAAGTCCATCATTGCTTCTTTTTTTCCTAAAAATCACTGAGCAATTCTGCAATCACATAATATAACATAATCATATAAGATCAAAGAATGTCAGACCTAAGGGAGAATTCAGAGATTATTTAGACAGTTTATCAGATACAAAGCTGAGGCCCAAATGAGCTTAGTACTATGTTCAATATAGTTAAGAGCAGGGCCTAGATTAGCTCACATCTGTCCAATAAAAGTCCTGTGTGCTTTTTATCACACTATACTGCCCATTTCCACAACTGTTTTGAGAATTTTGGGATTGTAATTCTCATGGGCTAGGAGATTTTACTTAATTTAGTGCTTCTAGATGATCTTTTACTATCTTTTATATTCATTTTCAATTTCCTTTTATTTGTATACATTCTATGTTCTACCTATTCATTGTCTACCCTTTCCTAACACTGGACAAATGTATGGGGCTTAAGTATTTGAGGTACTAGGGAATATGGACACCTAGTGATAGTACCTGAAGAAAACTTTGTGCTGTGGGTTGTCCTTTGTTCTTGAAAAGGACCATGACAGGAAGGTGATACTATGACTTGCAAGAGAATTACATTTAAGTGAGAGATGACTGTGTAAAGTCACCAGTCTCACTTTCTCTTCCAGAACCATCTGGGTCCAGTGGCCAGATATAGATCAGGACAACTAGACATAGCCCAGAATACAGTGGGAGATGACCCTTTTAAGCTAAGGTCTTTCTGAGTTTTCACTTTGACCGAGGCAATGCTTATTCAGTGGTTAAGGCTAGGTAAGATATGAGTCAAGGAATGGCCTCTTTTACCTAATAAAAAAATGTATTCTGGGAGGGGAAGACCCTCAAGGATTCTGGCCAAAACAGCCACAATTACTATTTCCATTCACTCTGAGTCATCAGGGCCCAAACAGTAACCATTAAAAGGTAGTTGAGTAGGGACCTATTGTTGGACAATCAAGAAGAGAACTTTTAAGAAAATTCAGAGTAGGATAATAATGCTAATAGCTAGCATTTATATAACACTTTAAGGTTGACAAAGAACTTTGTAAATACCATCTCATTTGATCCTCAGAATAGGCCTAGAAGGTAGGCACATTTTTTTCTCTATTATACAGATGGGGAAACTGAGGCACAAAAAGATTCAGTAGTTTTCCCAGGATCACAGGCTAGCATCTGAGGCTGGATTTGAATTCAGTCAGTCTTCCTGACTCCATGTGCAGCATTCTACCCACTATGCTGCCAAGTTGGATTGGAATGATGAGGAAAATTAAAATATCATAAAAGAATAGTCAAGACATATATTTCTTCTTTGGTCTAGAAAGATAAAGATTAAAAAGATATGCACGGGGGCGGCTAGGTGGTGCAGTGAATAGAGCACCGGCCCTGGAGTCAAAAGGACCTGAGTTCTGAGCCGGCTTCAGACACTTAATCCACACAAACAAAAAAACCTAGCCGTGTAACCTTGGGCAAGTTACTTAACCCCAATTGCCCTAAAGGGGCGGCTAGGTGGCTCAGTGAGTAAGAGCGCCAGCCTCGGAGTTGGGATGACCCAAGATCAAATCCGGCCTCAGAAAATGAGCACCCACACATAAATAATGACTAGCTGTGTAACCTTGAGCAAGTTACTTAACCCCAATTGCTTTAAAAAAAAAGATATGCACATATATGTGTGTATATGTACATGTGTGTATATAATGTATGATGAAGTTGAACATGTGATTTTTTTCTAGTCTTAGGTTGTTGTTATTTGTCCTTCATTCTTGAATAGGACCATGACATCAGGCAGTTGATGCCATGACTTGCAAATTAATTAGATTTAAGTGAGAGAGAGCTGTGCAAAGTCACCAGTCTCACTTTCTCCTTCAGGGTCATCTGGTTCCAGTGGCCAGATATAGATCAAGACAACTGGCCCAGGATGCAATTGGAGATGTTGGCCCTTTTAAGCTAAAGTCTCTCTGAGTCTTCTCTTTGACTGAGGCAATGCCCATTCAGTGATTAAGGTTAGGTAAGACATGAGCCAGGAAATGGCTTCTTCTACCTAATTAAAAAAATCAATCTGGGAATGGAAGACCCTCAGGATTTCTGGCCAAAACAGAAACAATTACTATTTCATTTAGTTTTTGCCATCAGAACCCAAACAATGACCATTAAGGGACATGTGAGCTGGGACCTATTGTTGGACAATCTATGAGAGTCAGAGTGAATTGGGTTTCAGTCATGGTCTTTAATTTATAAACCCCAAGATACCTTGCTAGGTTTCAGCCCTCAAAATTTACATATCTTTGGACAGAGCAACCATAGGTAAGGGTATAATATCCTATGTGGACAGAGGAAGAGGAAGGGAAGGAGAAAAGGGAAGGAGATAGAGAAGGAGGAGAAAAGGAAGGAAGAAAGGAAGGAAACAAGGAAAGAAGGAAGGAAGGAAGGAAGGAAGGAAGGAAGGAAGGAAGGAAGGAAGGAAGAAAGAAAGAAAGAAAGAAAGGAAAGAAGGAAGGAAGGAAGGAAGGAAGAAAGGAAAGAAGGAAGGAAGGAAGGAAGGAAGGAAGGAAGGAAGGAAGGAAGGAAGGAAGGAAGGAAGAAAGGAAGGAAGGAAGAAAGGAAGGAAGGAAGGAAGGAAGGAATGAGAAAGGAGCTATATTTTCCAACTATAATTGGTCACTTGGGTCCCCAGTGGAGCAGCTTGGACAGGTTGTTCTTTGTCCTTTATTTTCATAGAAGACCATTATCTCAAGAAGGTAATGCCATGATTTACAAATGAATTGGATTTAAGTGAGGGAGGGTTGTGCAAAGTCACCAGTGTCTCTCTCTTCTCTAGAGTCACCTGTGTTTAATGGTCAGACATAGATCAGGATGGCTAGAGATGGTCTCACTCAACTTTTAGGACAATAGGGCTGAATATATACATACATAGGAATAATAAAGGAGATGGAGAAGGAGGAGAAAAGAAAGGAAGGAGATTAGATTTCAAAGAAGAAAAAAGAAAAGGAAAGAAAAGAAAGGAAAGGGAAGGAAGGGAAAAGAAAAGAAAAGAAGAGAAAAGAAAAGAAAAGGAAGAAGAAAAGAAGACTTGGGGCAGCTAGGTGGTACAGTGAATAGAGCTCTGGCCCTGGAGTCAGGAGGACCTGAGTTCAAATCCAGACTCAGATACTTAACACAAAAACTAGCTGTGTGACCTTGGGCAAGTCACTTAACCCCAACTGCCTTTCAAAAAGCAAAAGAAGAAGAAGAAGAAGAAGAAGAAGAAGAAGAAGAAGAAGAAGAAGAAGAAGAAGAAGAAGAAGAAGAAGAAGAAGAAGGAGAAGAATGAGGAGGAGGAGGAGGAGGAAGAGGAGGAGGAGGAGGGGGAGGAGGAGGAGGAGGGGGAGGAGGAGGAGAAGAAGAAGGAGAAGAAGAAGAGGAAGAAGAAGAAGAAGAAGAAGAAGAAGAAGAAGAAGAAGAAGAAGAAGAAGAAGAAGAAGAAGAAGAAGAAGAAGAAGAAGAAGAAGACAGCATTAAGAAGAGAATCTTTAGGGTCATTCATAATTAAGAAGTCAAGGAGGACAAGCAAATTTCAAACAATGTGAAAGGGAGCCCCGAACAACTTCTGGAGCCACAGCACCCACAGAACAGCACAGAGAAGCTAACCTTCTGCTGAGGACAGCCCAGCAGCCCTGCAGGGAGCGGCCAGCGCAGCGCTCTGAGAGCAGGCAGCACAGCGTGCTGGAAACCGACAGTGCAGCCTGCAGAGCTTAGCCCAGGTCTGAGGTTTTAGCCCCAGGGCGGCCGGGCCTTCAGCCGGCTGGTGGAACCCCAGAACACCAGCAATTGTGGCAATTCCAGAATTATCAGCACAGATATGCCTAGGACAAAGTGAGAGGTTAGTGCCCTATAGACTTTGGGACCAGTATTTGGGGAACACATGGCTTCCTCCCCTGGGGGCAAAAAGCTGCTGAAGAAACAGCTGCACAGAAGCCATTTTGCAGTGTCAGTAGTGGCTCTAGCTCCTGGTCTGCGAACTGTAGGAAGATCCAGCAATCAGTCTGGGGGTTAATCACTTTTGCTTTAAATTGCCTGGATCTGGACTGTGGTCTGGGGGGGAAGTTTGGGGTGGGTATCCAACTTGCCAGAATGGGTGGAGGCTTTACAGAGGCCACCCAACTGGCAGAAGTTGTGAAGACCCCACGTTTGGGCAGAAGCTCCCCTGTCTGGTGGCAGAGTCCTACTGTGGCAACAAGCCCAAAAATCAAGTAATTAAGTGGCAATATGCCTAGGCAAATGAAACAAAATAAGCAGAAAAGTTCAACATTGGACTCCTATTTTAGGGGCAAAGAGGCTCAAAGCATGGAGGAGGACTGTGAGGTCGGAACTCCTGCACCAAAAGCCCCAAATGAAAATACAAGCTGGCTACAGGCCATAGAGGACCTTAAGAAGCAGATAAGAGAAGTGGGGGGAAAATTGGAAAGAGAAATGAGAAAGATGCAAGAAAAGTATGAAATGACAGTCAACAGCCTGACTGAGGAAAATAACACCTTAAAATAGACTAACTCAAATGGCAAAAGAGGCTCAGAAAGGCAATGAGGAGAAGAATGCCTTAAAAGTCGAATTTGCCAGATGGAAAAAGAATCTCAAAAGCTCACTGAGGAGATTCATTCCTTCAGAGTTAGACTGGAGCAAATGGAAGCTAGTGACTTTATGAGAAATCAAGATACTATTAAACAGATTCAAATAAATGAAAGAATAGAAGGCAATGTGAAATATCTCATGGAAAAAACCACTGACCTGGAAAATAGATCCAGGAGAGACAATTTAAAAATTATTGGACTACCTGAAAGCCATGATCAAGAAAGAACCTAGAAATCACCCTTCAAGAAATTCTCAAGGAAAACTGCCCTGATGTTTTAGATCCAGAGGGCAAAATAGAGGTTGAAAGAATCCACAGATCACCTCCTGAAAAAGATCCCAAAAAGAAAACTCCCAGGAATATTATAGCCAGGTTCCAGAATCCCCAGATCAAGGAGAAAATACTCCAAGCAGCCAGGAAGAAACAATTTCAATATTGGGGAAACACAATCAGAATAGCCCAGGACCTGGCAGCTTCTACACTGAGGGATAGAAGGGCATGGAATATGATATTCCAGAGGGCAAAAGAGCTGGGAATGAACTCAAGGGTCACCTACCCAGCAAAACTGAGTATCTTGTTTCAGGGGAAAATATGGTCATTCAGTGGAATAGAGGACTCTCAAGCATTCTTGATGAAAAAACCAGAGTTGAATAGAAAATTTGACATTCAGACACAAGAAGCAAGAGATGCTTGAGAAGGTAATCAAGGAAAAGAAATCAAAAGGAACTTATCAAAGTTGGACTATTTACAGTCCTACATGGAAAACAATAACTGTGTTTGATGAAACCTTTCTCATTATGAAAATAATTGAAGAAGGGTACATGGCATATGTTCACAGGTATACATGGATAGAGGGCACAGGTTGAATTTGATGGGAAAGGATGATTATTTTTTTTTGGAGGGCAATTGGGGTTGGGTGACTTGCCCAGGTTCACGTGGCTGGGTTTTTGTTTGTGTTGGGTGTCTGGGGCCGGATCCTAACTCGGGTCCTTCTGGCTCCGGGGCTGGCTCTCTGCTCGCTGCGCCACCTAGCTGCCCCAAGGAAGGGATGATTCTTAAGGGGTGAAGTCAAGAGGTGAGAGAGGAAAGTGGCAAGAGGAGATGGAGAGAGACAGGGTAGGGCAAACTATCTCATGTAGAAGAGGCAAGGGGAAATAGTTGCAGGGGAGGGGAAGAACAGGAAGGCAAAAAGTCAAAAGCATATTCTCATTGAAGTTGGCTCAAGGAGAGAATCACATTCATACTAAATGGAATATCTTACCCTCACTCACTCTCCTGAGTAGGGGAAAGGGGGATGAGAGGGGGGATGATGGAGGGGAGGGCATTCTGGGGAGAGGGGCGGTTAGAAGTACCCACTATCAAAGAGGGACAGGATCAAAGTAGGGAATGGACCAGGTGGGAGGTGAGACAGGTGGGAGGGAAATATAAGCAGTCTTTTACAATATATCTACTATGGTAGGTTTTGCATAGATATACATATACAACACATACTGAATTGCTTATCTTCTCAGAGGGAGTGGGTGACAGGGGAGAAAGGGAATGGATCTGAAAATAGAAGTTTTAAAATTAAATGTTTCATAAGATATCCAGGCATTGGGGCTCAGAGATTCACCTTGCCCTAATGGCAAAGTCGAAGGGGGTATGGGAGAAGATATGGGAGAGAGCAGATTGGATGAGGGGATATCTGGTGGGACTGCTATTCTGGGGTGGTGGGTAGGGAAAAATTGGGGGAAAAATGTAACTCATAATCTGGTGGAAATGAATGATGTAAACCAGAAGTTAATAAAGCACTTGTTTAATTTAAAAAAAAAATAAATAAATAAAAAAGAAGTCAAGGAGGAATAAAAGTAAAGGAGACAGATAAGTTTATTAGAAAAAGAAGGAGAGAGATCAGTTTCTAGGGGTGTACTAGAGTCAGTTCAAACTAACTTGCAAAGAGCTGATTTTTTAATTTCCTGTGTGAGTATTTATATCTTAGAATTTGTAAATGCTACTAATTAGGGCTTGATTTATTGTTTTATTTATTGATTTGTTGATTATCTAGACTTAAGAAAGTGGTGGAGAAAATGTTAATAATGCAGATAAAACTTAAAAGTGTGTCACAATTTTTTTTCAGAGAACTGGTTGTTAAACATTTACCAACATATTTCTGGCAATGCCCCTCCTGAGCCCCCAAGGAAAACATATTATCAAGAAGAAAAATGCTGCAGAAAGCTCAGAGACAATAAAGACAGAATAAAAGGGTCTACTTCTGGGGCAGCTAGGTGGCACAGTGAGTAAGAGTGCTGGCTTTGGAGTCGGGATGACCCAGGATCGGTCCTAGCCTCAGAAAATGAGCACCCACACATAAATAATGACTGGTCATGTAACCTTGAGCAAGTTACTTAACCCCAATTGCTTTTAAATTAAAAAAATTAAAGAAGGGTCTACTTCTAATAATTCAAGGTCATTGGTGATCTTGTTTTTTTAGAAGACTGAGTGGTGAGAGAGTAATAAAGAAGTAGTGAATATAGTCAATTATTTCAACATTTTTAGCAGTGAAAGTGTAAGAGCTTGAAGGGAGCCTCTGGGTTGGGGATAAAGATGAGAAAAACGAAATAATTAATAGATTAAGGCCCCAAAAGGCATAAGATCCAGAGTACAAAGTGTAACCTAGATAAGGTAAAGAGGTCCTTCTCCTATATCCAAGGCAAAGAGGAGAGGAAGGGTAAACACAAAAGAAATTTTCAAATGTGGAGAAAGAAATGTGAGAGATCTCACAATGGATGCCACATCCTCAGCTGAGAGGTAGCCAGAGAAGGAGAAGTAGATTTGGTTGCTTGAAAAGGTATGGAAGTCCCCTATGGGAAGTACAATAGAAAATCCACTGGAAATAAACAGAAAGATTTGCTATGGGGGTGGTGAGGTGGCACAGTGAATAGAGCACCAGCCCTGGATTCAGGAGTTCCTGAGTTCAAATCCGGCCTAAGACACTTAACACAAAAACCAGCTGTGTGACCTTGGGCAAGTCACTTAACCCCACTTGCCTTCCAAATTTCTTATGAAGCAATGAAAGCCCAGTTGAGGTTTGATAGCATTAATTTATAGTGCACTACTTATAAATTTCTGTTTGCATGAATTCATAGTCAATGATCTATTAATGTTTGCTTGAAATGAAAAGGACTAGAAAGAAGGGCTTAAAATTGAAAGTTTGGAGTATTATTTTATCAACAACATAAAAAAATCATCTGATAAACACATCACAATGCAATGACATTTAAAAAGTAAATAAATTAATATTGGTGATTTGAATTGCACACATCATACCTGACTAATTCAAGCTGGAAATAGGAAAATGGACTACAAAATGAAAGCTAAACCCTCATTTCTGACGTCATTGGAACCATCATTCTAATCCATTTTGTTGCACAGGTCTACTTGAAATAATGAATGCTTTTAAATGATCAGGTAAGCAAAAATCATCACTTAAAAATTATGGCTCCTGTACCATTAGATGCACTTTTCTCATCTATTTTGACAAGTGTAATTTAATTTTAATTATTTATGGTTCTTTGCTACATGCTAACAAATGCTGCAGCAAATCAGTCAAGAGGCAATGGAGTTTTCATCTATTCTGTCTTTTCTGAGTAAAAGGGTCAGACTATTAACTGGGATTGGGGGAGAGGTGGGGAATTTAGGATTAGGAAAGGTACATAATAAAATTATTAGAGTAATTTGCCAAAGTATGAATTACTTACTTTCTGTTTTTAAGAGAAGCAAAATGCCCCAAATGCTGTCACTTTAAACAGATAAGTATTATGATTTTTATTCTGGCCAGATTCTAGCCTGGTCTTAAACAGGCAAAAATAGGAGGCATCCTATACAATGGGGAGGAAGCATGATGTGACATAAAGAACATTACTTTACTCAGTTAAGAAACTTATGTAGGCGTTAAGTCTGAGCTCCAGCAGTCCCTAATTGTGGACAATTCACTTAAAGTGTTTTAGTCTTTGTTGACTTATTGAATTGGAGATAATAAATTGTTACCACTCTAAGGTTCTAAGGCAGGGGTTTTTAACATTGGATCTGTAGAACCCTATAGGGTCTATGGGTAGATTTCATGAGGTCCATGAACTTGGAGGAGAAGAAAATTACATCTTTAATTTCACTAACCTTTAGTTTCATTTCTAATCCTATATATTTAATTTATACATTTACACATATTTTGGAAAGTTCATACCCTTCATCAAACTTCCAAACAGGCATTTTAATGGAATGCTGATTGGAGGTGAGAGGGGAGTGTTACTTGGAGCATGAAGATCTGAGTATCATGAGTGAAATGTGAAAATACCTAGGGGTGCCAGAGAGCACTGTGAAGGCACTGGATGTCTTATAGGCACTGAGAAGGATACATTGTAGCCCATGGGATCCCCCTCACCAAGGTACTCTAGACCAGATCCATCCTAGTGGCAAGACCCCAAAAGGTCAGTTTCTCTCTATGGTTCATTAATACTTCAATCTGGATTCCACCAGGAAAATCTCTAAAACAAAGTTTGGGTAAAACTCTTGTCTATGGTCTTCCCACATATAAGTAATGGGGTACCCTCTACAAAGGTGTTCAATATCCAGTATAGGAATCAGGCATGGAACAAAACTTTTTATTTCATTCGTCATAGCAATTGCTTGAGACACAAAGGGCTCAAAGATATGTATGAGCAAATACAGTGTGTCCCCAAAATTTTAGTGCAGTTTTCACTATTTTTTTAAAAAGCAATTGGGGTTAAGTAACTTGCCCAAGGTTACAGGACCATTTTTTTTTTTGGTGTGGGCGTTAAGTGTCTGAGGCCGGAACCAATCCTGGGTCCTCCCAACTCTGGGGCCAGCGCTCTTACTCACTGCGCCACCTAGCTGCCCCAAGTTTTAACTTTAGTTTTTAGCTTTAATAAAAGCTTTTAATCTATTAATGTTTAAAATCGCACTAAGATACTCCATGATAAATGAAAAAAAAAACAATTAGTCCCATAACACTAATACTCCCCCAAAAGGGAAAAACCCTTTATGAGATTTTTGAAAATATTTCACATTTACCTTGGACCCGCAGTATCTGAAAAACTCACAACAGTGATCATGGAGGGTTGGTAAGATCCAGATCTCCTGTCTAGCCATGTCTTCTTCTTTAGGATCCTCTTGGTGGTCTACTTCTCCAAAAGCATTATGTTGCAGCTGTTTCCTTTTGGATGGTTTATTCCTGATTCAGGATTACCCATCAGGCACCCCTGAGGCATCCATTTTTCAGGCTCTCTAGTCACTTACCTGCACTAAAGAAAAGGAAATAGAAAACCAGGAGGCAACCAAAACTGGGAGAAAAACTCTATTTGCAGATTTTTCTGGGAAAATAAATTTATCTCACAGTCATGTATTTCTCTTATGTCTGTCCCTTTAAGGGGGAAGTAAAGGTAGATGGGAAAAGGAATCTATCCTCTGATCTTACTGAGAACCCATGAAAAGGAGTTTATAAAAAAAATTTTGAAGGTCCACAAGGGTACACAGTGATCATATCTCTGTAATAGGTAAAGGTACACATTTGGCTCTGTGTGAAGAGTTGCCTTCTAACAAAGGTTTATACCTCATATTCATATCAATATGATTTGGGGACTTAAGAGATTGATGAGTGGTTCTGTTCAAATCCCTGATTAGAGAAGCACCAAAAACAGTATAAAGAGTAATTAAGCAAATTTTACTTAGGTGTGTCTGGGGTTGATATTGGAGTTGGTATTGGATAACATCAAACCAGATACTTGGAAGGAAAATTCATCAAACATCTAATGATTTGAGTCTAACACTCAAATTTTTAATAGGGTATCTGTCTTTCCTGACTGTTTACTGTAGTACAATTGAAAGAGCATTTGGTTTAGGAATCTGTATCTCTGTATCTCTGTATCTGTATGTATGTACAGGGCTGAATTTGAATCCAGCTTGGTTACATTATTTAATTTCTCTGGACTTTAGTTTTCTCATATGTAAAATGAGGGTGTTAGATTATGTGATATCTAACATTCTTTCCAGCTCTACATCTATAATGCTATGATCTTCATCTTGAAAATGTCAGGATTCAGCCTTTGTTAAAACTTCTTAGTGCTTATTAGCCATTAAATTTTAGAAATTCTTCTAACATCTCCCTGACCTCTTTCTATTACAGTTTGCCTGATTCTGTCCTGATAGAACACTGGAAATGAAAAACACAAAGTCAAGACTATTCAATTAAAGTCAATAAATATTTATTCAGTGCCTATTATAGATTAGATGTTAGAGATATGAAAACAAACAAAAGAACAATAACAAAACAGTTCCTGCTCTCAAGGAATTTACATCCTACTTAGGGATACATTCTATACACAGATGAGTAAATGCAAAATAATTTTAAGAAGGAGAAAGAGATAATAACAGAGGTAGTCAGGCAAGGCTTTGAACTAGAAATAGATCATGAGGGGAGTCCTGAAATGGACGAAACTGGTTTGAAAGAAATGAGGAAACTTGGAAGGGAAGGGGAGAGTTTACAAGGCAAAGAAAGAATTCTGTTTTGGGTGATTTGAGTTTGAAATGCCTAGGAGGTTCAAGGGGAAGTTTCCCAAAGGTAACTGTAATAGATAAGCAAGATTGGAACTCAGAAAAGAGACTAGATGCTAATTGAACCCATAGAAACTAATGAGATCACTAAGAGCATAGGTACATATGTTTGTGTGTATGTGTATGTATGTATATATACACACACATGGAAAATACAAATTTAGTAGAAAGAGAAATTAGGGAGATGCCTATCAAATGCATTTAAGCAAGCAGCTCTTCTGTAGCATTTAAAATTTAATTAATTATATGCTTGCCATATTTTAATATTTACTAAGTGTTTTTCCTTAATATATACCTGGTATCACAGGTTTCCACAGTATGAATGATCCAGATTCACCCTGAGGAATGTTTCACTCTCCTCCATACCCAGAAAATTTGGGGTTACTATCTCATAGCAGGCTTTAGTTCATAAAACTAGGTGGGAAGTATCTAAAGATTGAAGAAAATAAAATGGAACTTTTTCATAAAAACAAAGAAAATCCATCCACTCCAATGGTGGGGAGTTTAAAGAACTGTGTAGAAACTGCCCTCCTTTTCAGCCTGTGTGGGGTATGGGGACCCCAAAAATCCCTTACCCAAAAAATTTAAAGTCAGAGTTATCTTGAGGAACAGGGAGTTTATTCAGTTCTTGAGAGAAGAGGGGGTCCCTTCCACCAGTATAAACCAGCACAATGAAGTACATTACAAAAGACAGAACAAGAATTTATACCTTAACTCAGTCAAGCCCCACTCCCCTGCCCCATCCCTTCTCCCATTGGCTGGGAGGCAGGCTCTCAGTCTTGGTGTGAAATCTAACCCAATGGTGGATAACAAAGAAGCCCACCAATATCTCCTATTGGCTGGTAGGGGGGACAGGAGCCAAGGTATTGTTCATGTCCTTGGTAGCTGCTAAAGCAAGGGAAAGAAAAAGGTCACAAGCAAGAGTGGAGGTTGAAAGACCCTTGAAGGGAGCCTGATGCTGATGTGGCAGTAGTAAAGGGTGTGGGGGGGTAGGGTGAAACCAAAATTCCAGCTTGCTCCCATAAAACTTAAGGGCTGAGAAGTTTTCATCTTTCTCATTCAAGCCTTATTTTTTTACTCTCCCTTATCTGTTATTCTTCCATTATAATACAGATTTTTGAGGGTAAGGACTTTCTCACTTGGCTTGTATGTGTTTGAATCCCCAGTGTTGAGTATAGTTTCTGTCTCTACATTCACTATACATTTCTCTATAAATCCATTTGTAATCCATTTATCTATCTACATATCTATCCATCTGCCATCTATTAATCTTTCTCACTATCTTTCTGTGATCTATCATCTGGCTATCATCTACCCATCATCATCATCATCATCATCATCATCATCATCATCATCATCATCATCATCATCATCATCATCATCTAACCTCCCTATCTATGCTCAGTCACTTCTGTTTGTTAACAGTCCAGCTTTTTGCTGCTATCTGGAGATCTTCCTAGGAATGGCTCCCACTGCAGTTGTGGGTGGCTGCCAGCAGAATATGTCAGGCATTATTCTTAGGAAAAGCCAAAATTCCCTGCTGAAGCAAATATCGATCTGTCACAGGGTACATATTCTTTGCTACCAGAAAAGCTTCGAGCATTTTCCATATCTGGCAAGAGACATAGATCTCCAGGTCTTGAATCTCTAGATATACAGAAAAAAAAACAGAAAATTGCTTTTCACTTTTGTCACTGCCAAGCTCTGGTCTCACAAAAGCTTAGTGAGGAGGAGGACCTTTTTTGGAAGAGGGTCCCTCTTTAGAATTTGGGTTCAGATCTGATGACCATCTGATAAAGCATCCTAGTTTTTCCTCGATTACCTTAGACATTTCCTACCTGAGTGTCCTACTTTGGGGTTTCTCTGACTTCTGCACCATGCCCCAGGAAGTTCATTATTGGTATGATCTCACCATCTTGTAAAATCTCATTAGCTTTGGTACTCCACCTCATGACTACCCTCTGCCTCTCAGATTGGAGGGTGGGGACATGAATTCCAAACCTCCATTTATGAGCTCAGCTCATACATCATCTCATTCCCCAGTTGGCTACACTACTTTGGGACTTCTCTGGCTGACTTGTATTCCCAGTGCTTAGCACCTATAGTGGATATATAATAGGCACTTAAGAAATGTTTATTGATTAAACAAGAGGTTCTATGGTTTCATAGATAGAACACAATTCTAGGAGTCATTAAGAACTAGGTTCAAATTTTACAAATAAAACATATTAGCTGTGTGAATCTGGGCAAGCCACAACCTCTCAGGGCTCCAGGCAAGTTTATAAGACTACAAATTGTAAAACAGATGCCAATTTGAGGTAGTACTGGGAATTTCCTCTATGGAAGATAACTATATTAGTGAAATCAAAGGTCAAGTCTAAAAAAAATCCTCTTAATTACTGAAGAATCTCCTTTAGGCAACTAAGTAGGATTACTCAAATCACTCTGGGGTAAGGTGGGGTGAGAAATGGAAGCTACCAGAGTTTTTTCAAAGGTCAGTTCCAGTGCCACCCTTTACAAATCATCTCCAGATTCTCCCAGTTTTTTGTCTCTGCTCTCTCACACCATTTTATATTTGTTTTGTACACAGTTTTTATTTACTTATCTGATAATGTTATTTCCCTCTAGAAGAATGTAAAGTCCTTAAGGGTAGAGATGCTTTCAACTCAACAATTCAAAAAGAAGCATTTATTAAGTGCCCACTATGTGCTGAGCACTCTGGTGTAGATACATAGAAAGTAAAAAATGATCCCTTGTTGAAGGAAGGCATATGCAAATAATTTATATTATATATCTGTATGTGTATATCTATATGTATATGTCTGTCTATCTTTTTCTTTCCTTTTTTTTTTTTTCTTTTTGGAGCGGCGAAGATAGAGCAATTGGGGTTAAGTGACTTGCGGCTAGTTTTTGTGTTAAGTGTCTGAGGCCAGATTTGATCTCAGGTCCTCCTGACTCCTAGCTGCCCCTATGTCTATCTTTCAATATCTATGTCTGATGGGGCACTAATGGTAGAACCCTAAAAGGCCCTGGACTTTCCCTGGCATTTGGCTGGGGGACCTAGCCCTCTCCAATTAATAATCTTTTCAGCTGTCCTTTCATTGTGACCCTCATTGTCTTCACTTGGTCCCACACTATACCACTGCTTCCTAATCCAATTTGGACTCCTTCTCTTTTGCCACTGAGTCTGTTACCTCCCAGTAACCCCAAAATATTGGCAACACTATAAAAAAGGTTAGTTTCCTCTACTGAATTGCTCAGACTCCTCCTGGCCTGCTACAAGCTTCAGAAATAGCACTGCTTCTTAAAAGTCTTGCACACTTCTATTGGTGAAACAATAAACCTCTTCTCTGACTGAAAGAAGGCTTGCGTCCAGCAGGACTCGTGTCTTTTGCCCCTGAATTTCAGGGTTCCAAAACCCCTAGACCAGAACATATCTATACATGTATGTATATACACACATATATAACAGGCATGAGAGAGAGACAGAGAAAAAGAGACACAGAGAGAGAGACAGAGAGACAGAGACAGAGAGAAAGAGACACACACAGAGAGACAGAGACAGAGACAGAGAGAGAGATGATGAAGAGTGGGCTTTGGGAGCCCCCTCTAGCTCTCCTTGAGTCCTTGAGGTATAGGCTCTTGAACTCTGATTAAATAGTCTCTTTGGATGAGGCATTTGCATGAGGCAATAAGCTTTACATTGTGGCTGAGCCCAAGCCTCTGTTACTAGACTTCCCACCCTCTGTTACTAGACTTCCCACCCTTGACCCTATCAAAGTGTCTATCCACCCCTGAACTGGCCTAGCCAACATTGTTTGTGGTCTCCAGGTGGCCCTCAGTGACTTCCTACCCTTAATCACTCATTGACCTCATTAATTCCTCCTGAAGACCCTCCCCAATCTCCTCCCCTAGACCACCCCTAGATTCCACAACCTTCTATATATTAGACCCCACCCTGTCTTCATGTTTGTGAGAGTGCCATAGAATGACCCAGCACAGGCTTACTCTGTGTCTAATACAAGTGAACTTTTAATAAATTTTACTTTTTTTTGGCTGAGAGAAAACTTGAGTCAAATTTAATTGGCAAGACCGGGCATGTTGGTGTTTTGGGGTCTCCAGAGCAACCCTAACCCTCTTTATGGGAAAACCTCTTCTTCTGAGAGAGAGAATACACACTAGTGTCAGAACCAAACCTGAAACTCAGACCTTCTAACTCCAAAACTAATGCCATTCATGAAATATCATTTTGCTTTGCTAGATTTTCTTCCTCCAGAATTCAAAATCAGTAGTTCCAGCCCTGACAACTTATTAGCTGTGTGACTGTGGGCAAGTGAGTTCATTTCACTGAGCTTTAGTCATCACATTTTAAAAATATGGGTAGTTATACTATTTGCGTCCTATGCATAGTTGTGAGGAAAGCAGTTTGCAACCTTTTAAGTGCTGGACATATCTAAACTTTTATCATAGGAATATTGGTTCCCCTGAAGAGAGCATCATAAAAATGATAAGGTATAGACTTAGGGGTGCTCAAGACCCCAAAATACCAACACCTCGGGTCCTGCCAAATGAATTTGACTCAAGCCTTTTCTCAAAGTTAAACAAAATTAAAGATTCACCATTATGGGTAGACTCTTAAGGAATCTAAGTATTTGTGATGCTTATATTGGACAAACAGCCAGAACAATCTGATACAGAATGAATCTGCCCTAGATTGAATCTCAGCACTTTCATGGAGGCAAGATGGATCTTAAAAAGAAAAAGACTATGGGAGGAATCTAGGGGTGGTCTAGAGGAGGGGTTTGGGGAGGGTCTTGAGGAGAGGATCTTGAGGAACTGAGGTCAGACTCCAGGAATGGGATTAAGAGTTGGAAATAGCTGAAGACTACCTGGAGATGACAGACAATGGAAAGCTAGGCTAGTTTAAGGGTAACAGATTTGGGTATAGATATTTTGAAAGGATCTAGTGTGGGAAGTAAGCTGGACAATGGAGGGCTAGAATAGTTTAAGAGTAACAGAGATTTGGGTCTAGCAATAATGTAGGCTTATAGCCTCAGGCAAATGCCTGAGTGGAAAGATTCAAGGGGATTCCCAGAGCCTAAATACCATCACAACCAGTCAAACTACCAAAAAAAATTATTTTATAGAGCTAGAAAAAGTAATCACAAAATTTACTTGGAAGAACAAAAAGTCAAGAATATCAACAGAATTAATGAAAAGAAATGCAAGGGAAGATGGCCTTGCTGTACCAGATCTTAAACTGATTAAATTGCAAAGGAGCAATCATCAAATCTACTTGGTGGCTAACAAATAGAGTAGTGGATGAAGAGGTTACCCATAAAGAGGGTTAGGGTTGCTCTGGAGACCCCAAAATACCAACATTCCAGGTCCTATCAAATGAATTCGACTCAAGTCTTCTCTCAGCCAAAGAAAAGTAAAATTTATTAAAAGTTTGCTTGCATTAGACACAGAGTTAAGTCTATGTTAGGTCATTCTATGGCACTCTCAGTATTCTATGGAGATCTCACTATTCTATGACACTCTCCCAAACATGGAGACAAGATGTCGTCTTATATACAGAAGGCTATGGGAAGAATCCAGGGGTGGCCTAGAGGAGGAGTTTGGGGAGGGTCTTCAGGAGGAGTTAATGAGGTCAATGTGTGATTAAGGGGGAAGTTGCTGGAGGCCACTTGGAGAATACAGACAATGGTGGGCTAGGCCAGTTTAAGGGTGAATTGATATTTTGATAGGCTCAAGGGAAGTCTAATAATAGAGGGTGGGAAGTCTAGTAACAGAGGAATGCCAAACAGAGGTTTGGGTCCACAATGCCTCATGCAAATGCCTCATAAAATGAGACAATTTAATCAGAGTTCAAGGGGGCTTTCCAGAGCCTGTACCTTAAAGATTCAAGGAGAGCTAGAGGGGGCTCCATACCTCATCAATGGATCAACAGAATAGTTTAGGCACACAAGACACAGTTGTGTGTTGTTCCTTCATTTTTGAAGAAAACTGTGGCATCAGGGAAATGATGATTTGACTTGCAGTTGACTTTGATTTCAGTGAGGAAGGACTGTGCAAGGTCACCAGCCTCACTTTCTTCTCCAGAGCCATTAGGACTCAGTGACAGGATATTCATCAGGATGACAGGAGATGACTCAGGGAAACCTTGGCTCTTTGAGGCTAAGGCCTTTTCAGTTACTCACTTAGAGTGAGGTAATGTCCATTCAGTGAATAGGTCTCTTTAAGAAGTGAGTCAGGGCCCTTCAATTAGAAAAAAAGAGAAAAAAATAATTAAGCTGAGAAGGGAAGACACCCAGGGTTGCTATTCCAAAGAGAAATAGTTACTGTTGACATTCACTCTAAGCCTGGAGGGCTCAAAATACAGCCATTAAGTGGAGCTTGGGCAGAGACCTATTGGGGTCCAATCTTTCCTTCCTTCCTTCTCTCTCTCTCTCTCTCTCTCTCTCTCTCTCATTTCTTTCTTCAAGACACAGTAGTCAATGACTATAGTAATCTACTGTTTGATAAATCTAAAGATTCCAGCTTCAATATAACAAAAACTGTTGGGAAATCTGGAAAACACTGTGGCAGAAACTAGACATAGACCACCATCTTACACCCTACACCAAGATAAAGTCAAAATGGGTACATGATTTGAACATAAAGGCTGATACTATAAGCAAACTAAGAAAACAAGGAATAGTTTACCTGTCAGATCTATAAAGAAGGAAAGTATTTGTGACCAAACAAGAGAATGGCAACATTATGAAATGAAAAATGGATGATTTTGACTGTAATAAATTGAAAAGTTTTTGCACAGAGCCAATGTAGCAAAGACTAGAAAGGAATAGAAAGCTGGGGAATAATTTTCATAGCCTGTATCTCTGATGAAGGCCTTATTCCTTAAATATACAGAAGTCAGTGAAATTTACAAGAATACAAGTCATTCCCCAATTGATAAATGGTCAAGGGAAATGAACAGGCAATTTTGAGATGAAGAAATTAAAATTAACTCTAGTCATATGAAAAAAAGCTCTAAAGCATTATTGATTAGAGAAATTCAAATCAACTCTGAGGTACTACATCACACCTATCAGGTTGGCCAAAATGACAGAAGAGGAAAATGATAAATGTTTGAAAAGATGTGCAAAAATTGGAACTCAAATGCATTGTTGGTGGAGTTGTGAACTGATCCAATCATTCTGGAGAGCAATTTGGAACTATGCCCATAGGGCTATAAAACTGTACCCTTTGACTCAACTACTTCTAGGGCTGCATCCCAAAGAGATCATAAAAAATGGGGAAAGAACCCATATGTACAAAAATATTTCTAACACCTCTTTTTGTGGTGACCAAGAATTGGAAACTGAGGGTTTGTGGGGTAGAGGGTCCCCCAAAATCCCCTACCCCAAAAATTAAAAGTCAGAGTGTCTTGAGGAAAGAACAGGAAGTTTTATTCAGTTCTCCTGACAAGAGGGCATCCCTTCTACCAGTATGAACCAGTGGAATGAGGTGTATTACAGAAAACAGAGCAAGAATTTATACCCTAACACAGTTAAGGCCCCTCCCACCACTGTCTCTTCTCCCATTGGCTGGGAGTCAGGTTTACAATCTGGGTGCAAAAAGGGACAAAGAACAAGGAAATATGGGATAGCCAATCCAAGTGTACCTATCCTTATTTGGCAAATGCCAAAGTAAAAGAGGGGGAAGGGCTCAAAGAGTTCCTAAAATTCCTGAAGGGCTTAAGACTGATTGACAGATTCCTAAAGGGCTTAATGCTGACTGACAGCAAGGGAAGGGGGAAGGGTCCTAGGTTGTGTAATTTCTTAGGAAACCCAGGACTCAGGTCTGTACAGTCTTACAAAAATCTGTCTCTGGTTTCAAGATAGTCTCTCTCCCTTTTCCTCATTCTGAGGAGTCTTCACAGAGGGTGCAGAGAGAATGTACCCCACTCAAGAAGATGCTCATCAGGTGGGGAATGACTGAACAAGTTGTGGCATATGCATGTAATGGAATTCTATTGTGCTATAAGAAATGATGAGCAGGCTTACTTCAGAAGAGCTTGGAAAGACTTGTATGAACTAACACTGAGTCAAGTGAGCAGAAGTAGGAGAACATTGAACACAGCAACAGCCACTTTGTGTTATGACTAACTTTCATAGACTTGGTTCTTCCAAGCAATACAGGGATCTAAGACAACTCCAAAAGACTCATGATGGAAAATGCCATCCACATCTAGAGAAAGACTTATCAAGTCTAAATGCAGATTGAAACATGCTATTTGTTCTCTTTTATTATTGTTGTTTTATTTTGTTTCTTCTTTCTCGTAGTTCCTCCCATTGGCCCTAATTCTTCTTTACAACATGAATAATGTGAAAATATTTTAATATGAATATATACGTAGCACCTATATCAGATTGCACATCATCTTGGGGAAGTGGGACGAGAGGCAGAGGGAGAAAATTTAAAACTCAAAAGCTTATGGAAGTGAATGTTGAAAACAAAAGAAAAGAAATTAATTAAAAAATGAACTATGGTTGATGAGCCAATGAATGAATGAATAACAATAATTATTGTTGCTGGGGTTTTTTTAGTCATGTTTGATTCTTTGTGACCACATTTGAGGTTTTATTTAGCAAAAACACTAGAGTGGTTTGTCATTTTCTTCTTCAGTTTATTTTACAAATAAGGAAACTGAGACAAACAGAGTTAAGTGACTTGCCCAGGGTAAGACAGCTAGTATCTGAGACCAGAATTCAACTCAGCTCTTTCTGACTCTAGGCCTGGCACTTTTTCTACTGTGCCACCTAGCTGCCCAATAATAATGATAGCTAATGTTTATATACTGTTTACTCTGCCAGGCACTGTGCTAAGTGCTTTACAATTATTATTTCATTTGATTGACTTAAGTGACTCAGAGAACCTTCCTTGATTTGAAAATATACTCTGCCCCCAATAGGCTGAATGTGGTCACATGGAGCCTGTGGTAGGAGGCTTGGTTTTCAGGAATGACCACACCTTGATGCTGTGTGATTGGGCAGTGGGTCAAGAGGGTGGTTACATTCTCTGAGCCAGGAGAAGACTATATAATCCCTGATTTGAGGCTGTTTCGGGGCTCACTTTGAGAAGTGTTGTGTGATTTGACCAGATGAGACTCTGGAAGCTGTTGTTGAGACACCCCGGCTTTGAAAACCCAGATGTTGATGCTACCTTCTCTGGTAACTGTGATTTTGGTATTGAAAATGGTTGGACAGTTTGGAAGCCTGTCTGTTTAATCTGTCTGTATACTCTGAAGTTCGGCGTGCTGACCTTTTCCCCCTGAAATAGGTAATATATGTTTGTTTGATTAAAGTAAGCTTGTTAACCCATTTTGAGTTGCTTTCCTTTTGAAAAGCAGATCTAAGAACCTGTGTTGGCAGTCACCCTGGGGATATTGGGGTGCTTGCTGCTACAATATCTGAGGCCAAATTTGAATTAAGGTATTGCCTTCAGGCTCAGCACTTTTAAACTTCTATTTTGGGGATAGTAATAGGTTTTGGGAGTTGGGGACAGAAAAATTTAAGAAAGTCTGTGAGATAGCTAACTGATATAATCTAACTGGGTTTGGATAGAACTATTATTTTCTACAAGTGGAAAGATTAAAGCTAAGTATTTTTGCCAGGTTCTAAATATTCAACAACCAATATGTACAGAAATTCAAGGGGAAAGAATTTTCTCCAGCATTTACTATGCATCAAGTTTCTTTATGAATTTATTAGAATAATTATAATATGGTTTTTGGTGATGGTTGCTTCAGTACTTCAAAGTAATTTAGAAAGCAATAGACTGGATGCTATGGAGTAAGTGAGAAATAGCCTGCTCATCTTTTGGAGCTAAATTAACTTTTTGTCATTTTTATTCACTATTTTTGTAAAGCAGCTCTCTGCAACCCAAATGGAATTATTAAATGGAGAAAAGGGGATAACATTTGACAAGGAGCAACAGAACAGAGATATTAATTAATTGAACCCTATTTCTTAGGGATGATTAGATGATTCACTGATGTCTTCTATGATTTTTACATATTGAAAAATTGAGTAAGAAATAATTAATATCAATAAGCTATCCAGGATATGTTCAGCTGAGACATATTAGATTTTTGCCTCATTCCCTTATTTTAACTCTAGGTGAGTCTTTCTGTTTAACATATGTGTCTTATAAACAACATATTGTTGGATTTTGCTTTCTAATCCATTCTGTAAGTCTCTTCTATTTTATGAGTGAGTTCATTCCATTCCCATTCACAGTTACAACAGTTAATTGCATATTTCCTTCTATTCTGTTCTCTTATAATTCTCTTCTCTACACTTCTTGCTTATTTTTTTTTATCATAGATTACTTCCCCTACTTTTTTTTTAAACAAATACTTTATTAACTTCTGTTTTACATCATTCATTTCCGCCAGATTTTGAGTTACAATCATTTTCCCCCCATTATTCCCCTACCCAACCTCCCAGAATAGCAGCCCCACAAGATATCGCTTCCTCCAATCTGCTCTCTCCCATACCTTCTCCCATACCCCCATCGACTTTTCCATTAGAGGAAGATGAATCTTTGTGTCCCAATGCCTGCACATCTTATCTCCCAATTATAGGCAAAAGAGTATTAATAATAGTATTTATATATATATATTTGAAACATTTAATGTTACGACCTTGAATTTCAGATCCATTTCCTTCCTCCCTTGTCACCCATTCCTTCTTGGAATATAAGTAATTCAGTATATGTTGTACATGTCTAGCTATGCAAAACATTATCATAGTAGATATATTATACAAGGCTGCTTATAATTCCCTCCCACTCATCCCACCCCCCACCTGGTCCATTCCCTACATGATCCTGTCCCTCTTCTATAGTGGGTACTTCCAACCTCCCCTCACCCCAAGGATGCCCTCCCATCCATCATCCCTCCTCTCATCCCCCTTCCCCTATCCTGCTGCAGGTTGAGATATCCCATTTAGTATGTATGTCATTTTCTCCCTGAACCAAATTCAATGTGAATGTGGTTTTGCCTTTTTAGCCTTCCTTATTCTCCCCCTCCTTTACACCCACTTCCCCTACATGAGAGAGTTTACCCTACCATGTCTCTCCCTGTCTCCTCTTGCCACTTTCCTCTCTCACCTCATAATTTCATCCCTTGAGTACTCTCCCTTCCCAACAAAATCAACCTATGCCCTCTATCCATATATAACTGTAACCATATACACACACATTCACATATGTATTCATATGACCACACCCCCTTCTTCCATTATTTTCATAATGAGAAAGATATCATCAGTCACAGATATTGCTTTTCCATATAGGAATGTAAATAGTTCAACTTTGATAAGTTCCTTTTGATTTCTTTTCCCTGATTACCTTCTCAGGCATCTCTTGCTTCTTGTGTCTGGATGTCAAATTTTCTATTCAACTCTGGTTTTTTCCTCAAGAATGCTTGAAAGTCCTCTATTCCACTGAATGACCATATTTTCCCCTGAAACAAAATACTCAGTTTTGCTGGGTAGGTGACCCTTGGGTTCATTCCCAGTTCTTTTGCCCTCTGGAATATCATATTCCATGCCCTTCGATCCCTCAGTGTAGAAGCTGCCAGGTCCTGGGCTATTCTGATTGTGTTTCCACAATATTGAAATTGTTTCTTCCTGGCGCTTGTAGTATTTTCTCCTTGATCTGGGGATTCTGGAACCTGGCTATAATATTTCTGGGAGTTTTCTTTTTGGGATCTTTTTCAGGAGGTGATCTGTGGATTCTTTCAACCTCTATTTTGCCCTCTGGATCTAAAACATCAGGGCAGTTTTCCTTGAGAATTTCTTGAAGGGTGATTTCTAGGTTCTTTCCTTGATCATGGCTTTCAGGTAGTCCAATAATTTTTAAATTGTCTCTCCTGGATCTATTCTCCAGGTCAGTGGTTTTTCCCATGAGATATTTCACATTGCCTTCTAATCTTTCATTTGTTTGGATCTGCTTAACAGCATCTTGATTTCTCATAAAGTCATTAGCTTCCATTTGCTCCAGTCTAACTCTGAAGGAATGAATCTCCTCAGTGAACTTTTGAGATTCTTTTTCCATCTGGCAAATTCGACTTTTTAAGGCATTCTTCTCCTCATTGCCCTTTTGGGCCTCCTTTGCCATTTGAGTTAGTCTATTTTTTAAGGTGTTGTTTTCCTCAGTCAGGCTGTTGACCCTCATTTCATACTTTTCCTGCATCCTTCTCATTTCTCTTTCTAATTTTTCCTCCACTTCTCTTATTTGATTTTTAAAGTCCTTCTTAAGGTCCTCTATGGCCTGCAACCCACTCATGTTTTCCCCTGGGGCTTTTGGAGCAGGACTTCTGACCTCACAGTCCTTTTCCCGCTCTATGCCCCCAAAATAGGAGTCTAGGGTTGCATTTTTCTGTTTCCTTTGCCTTGGCATGTTGCCACTTAATTGCTTGACTTTTGGGCTTGTTGCCACACTATGGCTTTAAGGCCAGATAGAGGAATTTTCGTCCCGAACGTGTGGGGGGCAACTTCCGTTTCTGGCAAGCTGTAAACCCACCCACAACTTCCACCCTAGATCACAATCCAGATCCAGGGAGGTTAAAGCAAGAGCGATTACCCCCCAAGACTGATCGCTGGATCTCCCCACGATTTGTAGGCTGGGAGCCGGAAATGCCTCTGAAAACTACAAAATGGCGTGTCTCCTCAGCGGCTTCTAGCCCCCAGGGGAGGGAGCTGACGCATTCCCCAGATACAGGTCCCAAAGTCCATAGGACACTAACCTCTTACTTTGTCCTAGGCAAGTCTATGTTGATAATTCTGGAGTCTCCACAGTTCCTGGTGTTCTGGGGTTCCTCCAGCCGGCTGCTGGCCCTGCCGCCCTGGGGCTAAAACCTCGGCTCACGTGGACCTGGGCTCGGCTCGGTTCCTGCGCTCTGCGCACTGCCGGCTCCCAGACCACTGCGCTGGTCCTTCCTGCAGGGTGCTGGGCTGTCCTCAGCGGGAGGTTAGCTTCTCTGTGTCGTTCTGTGGGTGCTGGGGCTCCAGAAGTTTTTCAGAGTCCTTTTTTACATAGTTTGTGGAGAATCTGGGGGCAGAGAGGCTTGGACGAGCTGTTTCTACTCCGCCATCTTGGCTCCGCCCTACTTCCCCTACTTTTAACCTCCTCTTCACTATCTCCTTTCCAAACTTAGAAATTTTTCTGTTTATAACTAATCCTTCCCTTAATCTATCGTACATCTTTTACTATCCTTTACCTTCTTACAGTTCTTTTAGGTATCCCTGTTGAACGCATTACTACATCAAATGATATGTGTGTTTGTGTGTTTTACCCTCTTTCAACTAATTTAGGTAAAAGTGGGATTTAAGTGACATACTTTCTCCAATCCCTTCTTCAATTTTCTGATTGTGTTTCCACAATATTGAAATTGTTTCTTCCTCGCTGCTTGTAGTATTTTCTCCTTGATCTGGGGATTCTGGAACCTGGATATAATATTCCTGGGAGTTTTCTTTTGGGGATCTTTTTCAGGAGGAGATCGGTGGATTCTTTCAACCTCTATTTTGCCCTCTGGATCTAAAACATCAGGGCAGTTTTCCTTGAGAATTTCTTGAAGGGTGATTTCTAGGTTCTTTCCTTGATCATGGCTTTCAGGTAGTCCAATAATTTTTAAATTGTCTCTCCTGGATCTATTCTCCAGGTCAGTGGTTTTTCCCATGAGATATTTCACATTGCCTTCTAATCTTTCATTTGTTTGGATCTGCTTAACAGCATCTTGATTTCTCATAAAGTCATTAGCTTCCATTTGCTCCAGTCTAACTCTGAAGGAATGAATCTTCTCAGTGAACTTTTGAGATTCTTTTTCCATCTGGCAAATTCGACTTTTTAAGGCATTCTTCTCCTCATTGCCCTTTTGGTCCTCCTTTGCCATTTGAGTTAGTCTATTTTTTAAGGTGTTGTTTTCCTCAGTCAGGCTGTTGACCCTCATTTCATACTTTTCCTGCATCCTTTTCATTTCTCTTTCCAATTTTTCCTCCATTTCTCTTATTTGATTTTTAAAGTCCTTCTTAAGGTCCTCTATGGCCTGCAACCCACTCGTGTTTTCCCCTGGGGCTTTTGGAGCAGGACTTCTGACCTCACAGTCCTTTTCCCACTCTATGCCCCCAAAAATAGGAGTCTAGGGTTGCATTTTTCTGTTTCCTTTGCCTTGGCATGTTGCCACTTAATTACTTGACTTTTGGGCTTGTTGCCATACTATGGCTTTAAGGCCAGATAGAGGAATTTTTGTCCCGAATGTGTGGGGGCGCAACTTCTGTTTCTGGCAAGCTGTAAACCCACCCAAGACTTCCACCCTAGATCACAATCCAGATCCAGGGAGGTTAAAGCAAGAGCGATTACCCCCCAAGACTGATCGCTGGATCTCCCTACAGTTCGCAGGCCAGGAGCTGGAGCTGCCTCTGAAAACTACAAAATGGAGTGTCTCCTCAGTGGCTTCTAGCTCCCAGGGGAGGGAGCCGACGCTTTCCCTAAATACTGGTCCCAAAGTCCATAGGACACTAACCTCTTACTTTGTCCTAGGCATGTCTATGTTGATAATTCTGGAGTCGCCCCAGCTGCTGGTGTTCTGGGGTCTCTCCAGCCGGCTGCTGGCCCTGCCGCCCTGGGGCTAAAACCTCGGCTCACAGGGACCTGGGCTTGGCTTGGCTCCCTGCGCTCTGCGCGCTGCACGCTGCCAGGTCCCAGAGTGCTGCGCTGGTCCTTCCTGCAGGGCTGCTGGGCTGTCCTTAGCGGGAGGTTAGCTTCTCTGTGTCATTCTGTGGGTGCTGGGGCTCCAGAAGTTGTTCAGAGTCCCCTTTTACATAGTTTGGGGGGAATCTGGGGGCAGAGTGGCTTGGATGAGCTGTTTCTACTCCGCCATCTTGGCTCCGCCCCCCCTCCTCAATTTTCTTTCCTTCTACTTGCCCACCCTGATTATATGAGATGAGTTCTTCCATGCTTCTTCATATTTATCCCCTAGTGTAACTATCTCCTCTCCTTCTTCTTTCTTTTTTCATCATCATCAAAACATAAACTATTTAACGGTTTTCTGTCTCCATTTGACTATCTCCATGACATTATGACTTTATTACCCTTATGATTTTAGGATTCAGAAAAGACCATTTTCTCACCACTCCTTGACATTAGAATATAAACAGTTTATACTTATATAGTTCCATTTGCTTGTTTCCATCTGCATTTAACTTTTTGTTTTTCTTTTTATTTCATTATTTGTATTTCAATGTTCCCTTTTAGATCTGATTTTTTCCTAAGGAATGTTTAAGGCCTATTTCATTGAGGGTTCATTTTTTCCTTATAGGACTATATTTAGGATGAGGAAGGGATAAATGAATTCTAGCTGACACAATCTGAAAAATTATAAAAGTTATCATTTTCTGATTACCTCAAAGACTAGTCTTGTCATTCTTTCCTTGTTGCCAATAGAAATACAATTAAAAAAATCTTTCTTTGGATTTTTATGGAAAGGAATTTCTTTTGGTTTCCTATTGATTTACTTTCTAGTACCTAAACCTTATTCCTCACCCATCACTTTATATAATTATATGTTCAGTGTTGGGAGGCACTTTAGAAGTCATCAAGTTCAACCCTATTTTTTTTTATAGATGAGGAAACTGAGGCTCAAAAAAGGTTAAATGATCAAACAGCAGTACATGGCAAAAATGGGGATCATCTGATTCAAAACTTATTGTTTAAAGGACTTTATGTTGGCTGATGATTTCTATGAAATGTATATATTTGTTATTTATAGGACAGGTTTATACAAATAGAGACATCAAAGCTAGAATGAATCTTCTCATTTACTCTAAGCTATAGTCTACTGTCAGAGAGAGGGGAAATAAAGTGAAAAATTATCACATAGAACCTTATTTTTCTCAGGAGATGTCAGAGAATCAGTGAGTCTAATGACAAGCATGGATATCTTGGTTATATCAGGATATGGTATGAAGTAACTAGTGACTCCCTGATGTAAGCTGATATTTATGAAATCAAGAGAGCCTTTGGAAAACTTACACAAGCTATGTTGCCATGGAAACAGGGGTGTCCGCATTTGAGTCTGTGAGTAAATGGTCTGTTCTCTTTGTATACATCCTAAAACATGGTCTACATGGATTTAAGAAACTCCAGCTGTGTATATTCTAGTAAAAGGAAAAACCAATGATGATTGAACATGTTTAAGGATTCCCATCTTTTACATGTTACCCTGCAATTAAAAAAAAGCAATACAAAACACCAACCCTCTAAGACAATTTAGATTACAAAAAAAAAAAAACTAGGGTTGTCAAACTGAAATATTCTTATTGAAAGCTCCTCTAGAATGTAGAACAAACAAAGATACCAATGTAGCAAACTGTCAGCAAGATACTTCTTTTTTTTTAAAAGTTGAATTTTTCTTGACATCTCTTGATTTGACACCACCTTAATTTTCTAATAAATTGCTTTCCATTCTCTGCCTAGAGAGCCATACCTATAACAAAGCATAAGAAAGAAACAGGGGAAAAGGCAGTCCAGAAAATCTAAGCAACAGTTCTACTGAGTCTAAGAGTATACATGATGGTTCATAGTCATAATGCCTCACTCCTTTGCAAAGAAGGAGGTCCTAGGTAGCTACCACCTGACTACCTTTCTGGTCATAATTAATTTTCTTTCATATCTTCACCTACTGTAAGGTAGGCAGATGATGAGGCTGTTTTCCAGAAGAGAGATATGGGCTAAGGCCAACTTCATTGAATGGATATAAAAACAAGCCTAGGGTATATTTATTATGTAGCACTGGTCCCACAAAACTTTAGAAGCCTTTATTTTCCCACATTTAGATTGGGCTGTTTTGTAGGCAGTAATAATTATGAAACAGTGGTACAATCCCCCATCTAGTAGACATGCCCCAATTTGCAAATATCCCTCCTTAAATGTCCCAGACAGGACACAGCATACCAGATAGAATCTGACCAAGATTATAGGACAAAGTAGAGGGAACTATTACTTTCCTACTTATGGACACTTTACGTTGTGAATGTCACTTCTGATCATGTCCAGAGAGGATAATCATGATAGTGAGAGGTCTGGAGATCATGGTACATGAGGTTCAGTTGAAGAAATGAGTTGATTAGTTTGAAGAAGAAAAGACTCAAGGAATATGTAATGATTGTCTTCAAATATATGAAGAGCTGTTGTATGGATTGTTTTTGCTCTTCATACTCAACTTCTCATTCTCTTGCCCCTTCCCTGTCCCTAAGTGCCAAGCAAAGTCGTCTACTTTTGCAACTTTCTTTTCTACATACCCTTTCTTTCCTCCACTACTGCCATCACCCTGGTACAGACCTTCAGCACTTCACACATGGACTATTGAAATAGCTTTTTGGTTCATTCCCCACCTAATATACTAAAATCATTTTATTCATATTTTTGGAACACAGGCAGTTTCCCCTTTCTCAATGAAAATTCTCTGTAACAGAGTAGAACATTTAAGCAAAATTCATCAGTTAGGAGGCTGAGTCTAACAGAATGTAACATTATTCATAGATATATATTACTCTCCCTCTGTCCCAAAAAGGAGGCAAATTCCATTATCTGTGATTTTTAGCTCTTAGATCAATTATAACTATTATTCAAAATTTGCCTTCCATTTTGCATTCTTTTCATTTACTCATCATTGTCTTCTCCTTGTCCTGTTTACTTCATTCTAATCCAGTTTATGTAAAATCATGAAATCTTAGATTTTCAAGGTATCTCAGTGACAAGGTAATTAAACCATATGAAAAAGACTCCTACTAGAGTATACAAAGTAAATGATTATCTAGCTTCTGCTTGAAGACCTTCAGTGATAGGCAACCTATGTCCCAAGGCAGCTCATTCCATTTTTTAGCAGCTTTAATTAACTAAGATATTTTTCTTGACTTAAAGACTAAATTTAGCAATTTTCTACTTCTACCCAATTCTCCTATTTCTATCCCTTTGTTGCCAAACAAAACCAGTCTAAACCCTCATAATCAAATCAAACCTTATCAATGTCTTTCTTAGATTGTGGCACCCAAGACTGAACACAGTGCTCCGGATATGACCTGACCAGGATAGGGTAAAGAGAGACTATCAGTTCCTTATTTTTGGAGTTATGCCTCTCTGAATTTAGCCCAAGATCACATTGGCTCTGTTGACTGATGCATCACACTGCTGACTCATTTTCAGCTTGCACTCTATGTAACACCCCCAGATCTTTTGCTGTCTAACCAAGCTTCTCCCATTCTGTATTTGTAAAGCCATTTTTTTTTTAACCAAAGCATAATACATTTCTCCCTATTGAATTCTATTACCGGATTCAGCCCAAGGCTTTAGCTTATTAAGATCTTTTAAAATAATTATTTTTGAATCCTATCATTCAGTGTTAGGAATCTGTCCCAACTTTGTGCCATCTCTAAATTTGATGAGTATATAATCTATGTTCTTATCCAAATGATTGATAAAAATGTTAAATGGCTTAAAATCATATACAAATGGTCTTAGGTTTTTATGAATTCCTCATGTTTAGCATTTCTTACAGAACAAGGATATTCAGTTGCATCCATATTCTACAATTTTATTAGCCATTCTGAACCATTTTGTTTATAGGGTTTTTGTTTTTGATATCAAATAAACTTTTTCTGTGTATAGGATCTTTTTTTCTTTTCCTGCCACTGACCTCACTAAGTCATTGTTGAGGAATGTGGTCAGTAGATCAAAGTGCCCAAACAGTTTAATGACTTTTATCTGGAGCCTGTTTTCTGGAATAGTTGGAACAGCTTACAGATATACCACAGAGTATTAGTGTGTCTGTCTTCTCACAGTCTCTCCATATTGATTATTTCTACTTTTATTGTTTTTGCCAACCTGACAGTTATGAGATAAAACATCATAATTGTCCAGATGTGTATTTTTCTATTATTGATTTGAATGAGTCTTTTATATGGTTGTCAATGGTTTCGAGTTCTTTTGAAGTTATTTGTTAGCATCCTTTAACTACCTATTAGGGAATAACGTGTATTTATGTCTTATGTATTTATATCAGTTCCCTCAGATAGTCTATTTACCATATTTTTATAAGATACTTGACACAAACTTTTTCCACTTAGCATATTATTTTATTCTCATTGTATTGATTTTATTTTGGTAAAAACAGTTTTATCTATCTAAAATGGTCTATTTTGTCTTTTATGTTCACCTCTATTGCTGGTTTGGGTGAAATTTTTCTTCCTAGCTATACAATTTAAAATTTAAAAGCATTCTGACTTTTCATATTTATGTTAATTTATAGTTTGGAGCTTATCGTAGCAGGTGGTGTAAGATTCTGGTCTAAACCTAATTACTACCAAGTTGCTTCCCAGTTTCCCTAGTAACTGTTTTCAAACTGTTTTCCTAATTTGTGTTCTTGGGTTTGTCAAACGCTGAACTACTGTAATTGAGTGTTTCTGGTCCTTCCTTATCTAGTCTGATTCATGGATCTATATTTCTATTTTTAACCAGTACCAAGGAGTTTTGAAATTACTACTTTATAATCCAATTTGAAGTCTGGTTTGCTACCAGAGGTTGTGCCTGCCACGTCGAGGTCACAGGTGGCCCTCTAGGTCTTTACCTGTGGCCACACTTGAGGACCTAGAGGGCCATCTGTGACCTTGATGTGGCAAGTTCACCACCCCTGTGCTAGGCCCTCTTTATTTCTCAGAGAATTACAGATGTAGAGCTAGAAGGGAGCTTTGTGGACATCAAGTTTAAACTCTATTCTATAGATTAAATACCTGAAGGGTCTCATGGTCTAATGGTGGAGACAACATTCAAATTATTATATGCAAACAAGATATGGACAGACCAGATGGAGGTAATATTAAATGGAATGCATTAGCATTAAAGGTTAAAAGAAAAGGCTTCTATACAAAGTTGGGATCTTAGGTAGGACCTGAAGGATTTTAGGGAATCTAGGAGATGGAGCTGATGAGGAAAAGAACTCGAGGCACGGGGGACAAGCAGTGAAAATGTTCAGTGACAGAATGTAGAATATCTTGTTTGAGGAGCAAGAAGGAGGCAGACTATGTAGAGGGAAGTAGGGCATAAAAATACTGGAAAGGTGAGGGATTAGGTTATGAAAAACTAAAGTAAGACAGGATTTTATATTTGATTTTAGAGGTTATAGTGAGCCAGTGGAGCCAATGGAGATTAAAGTATTGCTAAGCTGTAGGAACATCTATTTGATAACTGACTAAGGATGAATTGGTATGGGGTGACATAAAGCAGGGAAGTAAATCAGAAGGCTATTTTAATAGTCCATGCATGAAGTGATGAAGGTCTGTACCAGGATGGTGGTAGTGGCAGAGGAAATAAAAGATTTGTAGAAAGGAGTGTTGCAAATCTCCTTTTTTGACTTGGCAAGAGATTAGGTACAGGGGAGGGGTGAGAGACTGAGAAGTTGAGGAAGATGAGCAAAACAATTCATATAACAGCTCTTCAAATATCTGAAGACAGTTATTACATATTCCTCGAATATTTTCTTCTTCAAACTAATCAACTGAACTTCATGTGTCATGACCTCTAGACCTTTCACTGTCATAATTATCCTCTCTGGACATACCCCAATTTGCAAATATGCCTCCTTAAATGTCCCAGAGAGGACATAGCATGCCAGATATAATCTGACCAAGATTATAGGACAAAATAGAGCGGAATATCACTTTCTTAACCATGGACACTTTATAGCTATGAATGCCACTTAAGATCATGTTAGATTTCTTAATTCTTTTCTTTAAAAGTTAATTATGCTATCATTAATTTCTTCTTCCCAATTCCTTGCCCAAAATGAACCATAAAAAGAAAAGGAAAATTCATAGACCAATAAATAGTACAAAACTAATACTAATACATTGACCATGTCTTAAAATATGCCATGTTAGCTATTTTGGTTATTATCACACTATTGAGTCAGATTGAGCTGTTAATCCATGTTTTCTTATGTAATGCTCTCTAAAAATGTTTTCCCTATTCTGCATGTTGTTGGTATTCTGTGTTTATTTAAACCCAAGTCCATGGTCTTTTATTTATCCCTATTTAATTTCATTGTGTTAGTCCTAACTCATATATATAGTCCCAACTATAGCCTCACTGTTCCAGATTTTCTAATCTTTTTAGCTACAAATTCTAGCCTCCAACATATTAACTACCCCAGTAATGTCCCATATAAAACTTAATAAACATGTCACTTATGACTTTATTTGTCCTTGATTATAATGTCAAATAGAACAGGAACTTAGAGTATTCTTTTAGGGGGCTCTTATATATTAATCAATAATCTTTGGAACCAACTATTTCCAAACCCACCTTAATGTATTATCAATAAGCTCACCATTCACTATGTTTCCATTAAGAACAAAGATGCAGAATGTCTTCATGAAATCCATACACACAAATACACACACACTACACATATATACAACATACATGTATATTTACACATATATTATATGCATATAGTATACACATACCTATATACATATGCATATACATATATGTATATGTACATACATACATATATATGACTATGTTATTCTTCTGATTTATTAATCTAGCAAACCTGTGAGAAAAAAGGTAATGAGGTCAATTTGGCATGAATTGTTCTTAATACTTGTTAGCCCTTGGTGATCACTTAGCAGGTTCTTTCATAAACAAACAACAGATAAAGAGTGGGGACAATAGGCTATGGTTAGGATAGGCAAAGGTGAAGGTTAATAAAGCCAGAGTAAGATGAAGTGAGGGGTAACAAGTAGGAATACTTTCAGAGGAGTAAGTTGATCCAAAGGGTCTGGTTTTCAAATGTGATCTTTTAACCAAGCTGCTTAGGTTTTCCCCAGGCTCTCTAATTTTAAAAGTGTCTTCTTCATCACCAGGGCCATGTTTCTAATGAAGTCATGGTTTCATGTTCTTCAATTTAATGACCCTCCAAGTTTGCTTTAGGAGGTAGTTCTTAGGACTGCCTAAGACTTCCCTAAGGTCTGGATACTTGTAAGACATCTCTAGCCCCTATCTAGTTTTTCCTCAATGTTTAGCACAGTGCCTGGCATATAGTGAGCTCATAAATGCTTTTTGTCTGATTTGATTGACTTTCTGAGTGAGTGGGCCATTATCACAAGGCCTTGAGGTATTAGATGCTGTGAGCCTAATAGTTACTCCTGTGACTATTTATATGACAGACTACTTAATGTTAAAATCATACCCAATCAACCAGCAAATCTCTATTATGTAGCTACTATTTGCCAGGTTCTGTGCTAGGTGTCTGATGCAAGTACAGGAATGAAACAAACCCTATTCAAACAGAGCACATATTCCAACCCAAAGGAAGAATCTCAAACATTTGAATTCCAATCTTTGTGGCAGCATTAGTGAGGAATTTTGGAGTCTGAGCCCTGTTCAGAAACCTTGAACTGACTTATGAGGGCAGGCCCAGACTACAAATTGTGTCACTCTTCCAAGAAAGTATGTGGCACGTTTGTGGGTATCTACATTCTATTAACAGCCTCCTAAAATTCTCAGGGACTGGGAGGGACCAAAATTGATTTGCTTTAACCTTAACTCCTCTCTTTGTCTTCTCTTTAATTGGAGTACTAAGAGTAGTGAGATGTATGAAACAAGGAAAGGGAAAATGGAGGAAGGAAAAACGGCTTCTTCCTCAAACTGGAGCATTAGCACCTGCAAATTCAAGAGTCACCTGTAGTTAATTTCCCTGTCACTAAGTTATATTCAAATGAAGAAAGAAAAATTGGAGGAAAAAAAGGAGTCCATAATGAACACTCTCCCTCAACAGGATAATGATAATAGCTGACATTTATATGGTACTTTAAGGTGTGCTAAGTGCTCACATACATTATCTTCTTTGGCCCACGCAATGATAGTTATTTAGATCTTATACCAAAGGGATTTTGATTGGGTGAGGGAATTGCTTTTGTAAATACTCCAGGAGCTAGCACAATACCTATGTATCCCAAGATAGCCTAGAACACTTAGCTTATTTAGAAAGGGTACAATTCTGCTTTGGGGGAAATGAAAACAGTGAACATAGTAGTTGAAGGTTACTTTTGAAGTTAAGTTGTTATTTGTCCTTTATTCTTGAAGAGGACCATGACATCAAGAAGATGATGCCATGACTTGCAAGTAAATTAGATTTAAGTGAGGGAGGGCTGTGCAAAGTCACCAGCCTCACTTTCTCCTCCAGAACCATCTGAGTCCAGGGGCAAGATATAGATCAGGACGACTGGAGATGGTCCCTGAACTTAAGTAGACATTAGCAAAGATTTTAACCCATCTTTAAGCTTATTCACTTTTGTGGGTTGGTACTGCCTTATTAATTACTTGTACAGATTAAAGATGTATGAATATTGTTTTGTTCAAGTAGGAAAGTATATTTCACTTGCCTACAAAATAGAATAATATAGAAATGGTGATTATTTTTAAAGGAGAACATTATTAATTTTTTTTCCATTATGGGACCACATCTATACATATAGAAATGGTTTGAATATAATTGGTCTAACTAGTTCAATTCAATCAACAGATTTAATAAGTCTAAGATATGGATATAATCCCCCACACAGGGAAGAAGAAATCATTTTCCCAAGCCATAAGGTCTCTCTTCAACACTGGTCAAGTGTAGCAGCAAGCACCCTAGAGTACCCAGGATGGCTGCTAGCCCAGGTTCTTAGATATGCTTTTCTAAAGGAAAGCAACTCAAAAATGGGTTAATAATCTTACTTTAATCAATTAAACATATATCATTTACCTAGTTCAGGGGAAAAAGTCAGCACCCTGAACTTCAGAGAATACAAACAGAAGTTATAACAGAAAATAACACAATTTAGCAGACAGGGCTTTCAGCTGTCTGACCATTACATCCATACCTAGTTAGTTACCAGAGAGGGAAGCACCAACATCTGGATTTTCAAAGCCAGGGGGCTCAACAGCTGCCCAGAGTCCCATCTAGCCAAATCACACAACTCTTCCCAAAGTGAGCCCCAAAGCAAAACCTCACATCAGGGTATATATAGCCTTCTCCTGGGTCAGAGAATGTCACAACCCTCTTGACCCACTGCCCAATCACAAAGTAACAAGGTGTGGGCATTCTTGAAAAACAAGCCACCCACCACAGACTCCATGTGACCTATTAGGGGGCAGAGTATTTGAATTGAAATTTAAAATTCAAACCAGAATCACTTAAGCCTATCAAGGGGCTAAGGGGCAGGGAAGATCTTCAGATTCCCATTATCATTACATCAACCAAACCTGTACAGCTGATAACAGGAAGGCTGGTGAGAAAGTATTGGTATCTTTGTGCTAACTTGAGGGAAAAAGCAGTTTAGAAATATTTATATATGAAGGACTATACATACATACATACATACATACATACATATATACGTATATATATATATATATATATATATATAGAGAGAGAGAGAGAGAGAGAGAGAGAGAGAGAGAGAGAGAGAGAGTAGAGTTGGGGGGATGGGGTGGGAACCATCAGCAGTCTACTGGAGTTGCAACTAAAAGCAAGTCAAACTAAGGTCAGGATCTTGCAAAGTACAGACAAGAAATAGGAGACACATGCTGCCAAACAAAGCTGGAGAAAATCACAAAACTATGCTGACTGGGCCCACTACAAATTTATTTCCCATAACCTGAAACTGGGCCCTCACTGCTGCAAAGCAATCTTTTTTATAGCTCCCTAATTAACTCACTGGGGTAGTTAGGTGGCAAAATGGATAGAGCACTGGGCTTGGAATCAGGAAGACTCATCATCATGAATTCAAATACAGTCTCACACACTTAGCTAGATACTGTTACACTAAACAGGTCACTTAACCCCAGTAGCCTCAGGTCCTCATCTATAAAATTAGCTAAAGAAGGAAATAGCAAACCATTTTAGTATCTTTGCCACAAAAACCCTAAATGGCATAATGAAGAGTCAAATACAACTGAATAGTAGCAGCAATTAACTTACTATCCCACTTACCACAGAGGCTCTTTCAAGCCTTTTCAGTTCTCTGCAAACCTCCCATGGCTCACCCTTTCAGCCAAGAATTTTGTCTCATATTTTATTGATAAAAACTGAGACTCTTTGAACCAAGATAGCAGAGTAGAAGCACAAACTTGGTGTGGGCTCCCCTCCAATCACTTCAATACATGTAAAAAAATGACTGTAAACAAAATTTAGAGCTACAGAACCCACAAAGAGATAAAGAGAAACAAAGCTCCCACCGAAAGAAGTCTAGCAGACCAACAGGAAGGATCTATTGCACCAGGCAGGGAGCTGAGCACAGCCCCACATGAACCAACTGGTTCCCCACCCCAGGCTGGCCCAGACCAGTGGCAGACCTGGAACAGACTTCAGGAGAGAGAATCACTAGCAGCTATGGTGGTTTCCAGAATTATTAACCCATAAATGCCAAAAAAAAAGTAAAAGGTCAGAGTGGAACATTGTGGGAACAGTGGGACCAAGAGAGCATTACAGTCACTGCCACCAGGGCAAGAAGTGGCAAAGGTGCAATGGCTGTGCAGCTGCTATTGCCTGGCTGGCTCAGGAGCTCCTGGCTTGCAGACTGCAGGGGGACCAAGTGACCATTCATAGGGTAATTGCTCTTGTTTTAACCTTCTTGGATCTGGATCTTGGTCTTGGGTGATGGTTCTGGGTTGTGTAACCAGTGAGCCAGAGCTTATGGTGTCCGTAGAGAGGTCACCCAACTAATAGCTCCAGCAACTGAAAACCCCCCAGCAATTTGGGATGAAACTCTCTCCATTCTGGAAGCAGAGTTCTACCATGGCAAAGAGCTCAAAAGTCAAGTAATTGGCTAGATGAGCAAGCCCAGGAAATGCAATCAAACCATAGACTCCTTTTTGGGGGACAAAAAGGATCAAGGCACGGAGTGGGAGGAAGACAGCAAAATCAGTAATCCTGCATCAAAAGCTTCCAAGAAAAATATAAATTAGTTACAGGCCATGGAGGAGCTCATGAAAGATTTTTGAAAATCAAGTAATATAAGTGGAGGAAAAATTGGGAAGAGAAATGAGAATGATGCAAGAAAATAATGAAAAGCAAGTCAACAGCCTACTAAAGGAGACCCAAAAATACACTGAAGAAAATAACACTTTAAAAAATAGACTAACTCAACTGACAAAAGAGGCTCAAAAAGCCAGTGAGGAGAAGAAGGCCTTAAAAACCCTAATTTGCCAGAGAGAAAAGGAATTTCAAACACTCACTGAAGAGAATAACTCCTTCAAAATAAGATTGGAACAATTGGAAGCGAATGACTTTATGAGAAATCAAGGTACTATAAAACAGATCCAAACAAATGAAAAAAAAAAGAAGGCAATGTGAAATATCTCATTGGAAAAACCACTGACCTGGAAAATAGATAAAGGAGAGATAATTTTAAAATTATTGGATTACCTGACCTGAAAGCCATGATCAGAAAAAGAGCCTAGACTCCATCTTTCGAGAAATTATCAAGTAAAATTGTCCTGATATTCTAGAACCAGAGGGCAAAATAGAAATGGAAAGAATTAACTGATTACCTCTTGAAAAAGATCCCCAGGGGTGGCTAGGTGGCAAAGTGAGTAAGATAGTAGGCCTCAGAGTTGGGATGACCCGAGATTGAAACCAGCCTCAGAAAATGAGCACCCACACATAAATAATGACTAGCCGTGTAACCTTGAGCAAGTTACTTAACCCCAATTGCTTCTAAAAAAAAAAGAAAGAAAAAGATCCCCAAAAGAAAACTCATAGGAATATTATAGCCAAATGCCAGAGTTCCCAGGTCAAGGATAAAATACAGCAAGCAGTAAGGAAGAAACAATTTGAATACTGTGGAAACACAATGAGGATAACACAAGACCTAGCAGCTTCTACATTAAGGAATCAAAGGGCTTGGAATATGATATTCTGGAAGTCAAAGGAGTTAGGACTAAAACCAAAAACCACCTACCCAGCAAAAGTGGGTATAATGCTACAGGGTAAAATATGGTAATTCAATGAAATGGAGGATTTTCAAGCATTCTTGATGAGAAAACCAGAGCTGAACAGAAAATTTGACTTTCAAATACAAGAAGCAAGAGAAGCATGAGAAGGTAAATAAGAAAATGAAATCATAAGGAACTTATTAAAGTTGAACTACATGGAAAAAAAACAATAATTGTAACTCATAAGACTTTTCTCAGTATGAGGATAGTTGAAGGGAATATATATATATATATATATGTTTATTTATATATATATATGTATATATGTATGTATGTATACATACACATATATGCATGTATAGGAGGGTGTATGTGTATATAAATACATATTTGAGTGCAGGTATATGTATGCTCATGTACACATAGACAGAGGGCACAGGATGAGTTGAATATGAAACAATAGTATCTAAAAAAAATTAAGAAGTGAGAGAGGAATTTATTGAGAGAAGGAGAAAGGGAGAGATAGATTAAGGTAAATTATCTCATATAAAAGAGGCAAGAGAAAACTGTTACAATGGAGGGGAAGAGCAGGAAGGTGAAAGGGAATGGGACAATTATATTCTCATTGAATTTGGCTTAAGGAAGGAATAACATACACACTCAATTGGGTATCTTACCCTACAGGAAAATAAGGAGTAGGAGATAAGAGGGGGATGATAGAAGGGAAGGCAGATTGGGGGAGAGGGTAGTTAGAAGCGGACATTTTAAAAAAGGGATAGGGTCAAAGGAGAAAATAGAATAAGCAGGGGTAGGATAGAATGGAGGGAAATATGGTTAGTCTTTCACAATATAACTACTATAGAAATGATTTGGGTAACTACACTTGTACAACCTATATTGAATTGCTTATCTTCCCAGTGGGGATGGGTGAGGAGGGAAGAAGGGAAAAAATCTGGAACTCAAAGTTTTAAAAACAAATGTGTTTTTTTTTTAATTTGGTTTTTACATGCAACTGGGAAATAAGCTATACAGGCACTGGCATATAGAAATCCATCTTGCCCTACTAGAAAGTTAGGGGGTTGATGGGGGAGGATATAAGAACAGATTGGGGGAAGGGATGTCCAGTAGGCTTGCTATTTTGGGGTAGGGGGAAAGGGAAAGACAGGGAGAAAAAATTGTAACTCAAAACCTTGTGGAAATGAATCTTGAAAACTAAAAATAAATAAATATTTTAATGTCTGCATAACAAATAAAAATTATGAGACTGATACCAAGCTTAAAAAAGTAAAGGGTAGTATAACATACAATTTTATGTTAACATTCTAGATAGTTCTTTTTTTAAGTATTTATCTTAAAAAGCATTTTTTAAAATCCCTGCTTATATATAGGTAAAAGGAAAAATGTAATGCCTGTTTTGATGTATGTTTAATTAAAAATGCCTAGTTCTAAATAAATAACAAAATATAACATGATAAGGACCTGAGTTTAAATCCAGGCTCAGACACTTAATGCTTACTAGCTGTGTGACCTTGGGTAAGTCACTTAATTGCCCTGCCTTCCCCCCATTCCAAAAAGAAAAAAATGAGGGGACTAGACTCAATGACCTCTAAAGTCCCTTTCAGTTCAAATCTGTAATGGTATATCCACATAGGTGATGATACTTTTTGGTTCAAGAGAAAATATTACACAGGACTTAGTGAACGATGTTAAGTTACAGACAGTAGGCAGCACTGTAATCCCAGGATGTGGCTTGTGGAGAGTGTGGTTAACCATAGCTCTCTTGAGATCCAATATAAGAAATTCACAAAGGAGCACAGGCTAGAACAAAGTCAATAAGTACACTAGCAGAAGCAAACAAAAAAGAACTTTGGCCCTTTGAAGATCTTGGCCTTTTGGCCTTCGTTGGAGGGCATCCTAGACTTTGGAAAATCCTGGAGTCTCTCCTGCCTCCTCTCTCTAGTCATTCTAAGGAACTTACAACTTTTTGGGTACAGTGCAGTTAAAGTTCCTTGAGGATATTATTCTGTTCAGACTCTCTGCCCTACCACATAGCTCCAGGCATGCAGTGGGTACTTTAGAAATGCTTGTAGAATTGACTTCCTAAAGTTTTCTTTTGGCAGAGAAATACAACAGTGCTGGAATGCAGTAGATTAATGTTTTAAGTGTATTGAAAATCCATTTATCCTGACTCCATAGAATATTATAGCAACATTCTTGACAATGAATTCATGCCACTTGGATTCAGACAAAATATAATGATATAAAATATCATTACTTTGTTGTGTCCATAGACTTACATCTTTCCCAGATTCCTCTCATGAGACCTATTCTCTTACTGCTTTTTTATGTCTTCTTGATAGGACACATACACACATCCCAGATTCTTTATTTTTTGCAAGGAGGTTGTTGATTGCTTCAGTCCAATTCTATGTTTTCTTTAATATCATTTAGCTGTCCCAGTTTCTCCTTAATCCTTTCCACCAGCTACAGTTCAAACCTCATTAAGTGCCTGGTACCCTGACCATCACCCTCTTCCATTGCACCTGGCTCCAAAGTCTCAAGGCTGGTCTTTGAAAAATAATTATGGTTAACATCTGTGCAGAGTGATTTACATTTCCAGGATTTCTGAAATATTAATTTATCCACATGCCTGAGAGACAAGCAATGGTGATTCTTGTAGTTTTACAGAAGAGGAAACTGAGACTCAGCTGGGCTAAGCGATTCATTTAAACAGCAGTTACTATCAGAAAGTGACAGAACTGGGACCAGCCAACCAAGTTTTCTACTTTTGGTGGTACACTGAAAACCCTAGGCAGTCTGTCTCAGCAAATATATACTACCCCTGTGTATATATATATATATATATATATATATATATATACACACCTCTGTGCATAGTGGTTGGCTGAGAGGCATCATCTCATCCTGGCTCCCAAAGTGCAAAAGTGAAGCAAAGTAAGTACAAAAGTACAACAAAGACAAGGTTACCAAAGATTTTACTCTTTGCAAAATCATGCCATCAGGGAATTGGGCTGAATGAACTGCCTCCCCACTGACAGTCTTGAGCTCCAAAGAATCTAAGATTTCCCTTGTTGCATGGTGCAGTGGAAAGGCATAATTGCATTCAGAGTAAGGGGGATCTGTTTCTAAATCGCTTTACTACTCATAAAGCCTTGAGCAACTAATTTTATCCCTCTATGCCTCAGTTTCCTCTCATATAAATGAGGGGTTAGACTAGATGACTGGCAAGGTTCTTTCCAGCTCAGGATCCTACAACTGACTCTGTTACATGAGCAAGATTAGTTGAAGAAAACCATTATTGTAATCAAAATAACTCCCTTTTTCTAAATTTCAACATAGTAATAGGTCATCTGATAGCTGCCTATTCTCTAGCCTTTCCTGTTGAACCCTAGTTGGGTTTCATTTAGGAGTAGAAATATTGACCATGATTCTTTTCCATGGCAGCAGAGACCTAAACCTTAATGAATGAAGTTACCAAAGCCCATAATTCAATCAGTTTAAAATAGAACACTATTTTTCTTTTCACTTGTAAGTGGCCATGACTCATTGGCCTTAATTTATACTTATGGAATAATTTCCCACTCTAATATATTAAACTTAAGTTGGGCAGTTTCCAATGACATTATTAGCAGTCAGATGGTCAGTTAAGATTGTTGAATGCCCATTGTGAACATAGCAATACTGGGTAGTTGTAGTTTGAGAATGAGGTGCTGATACAGTTTGGATAATTTCCTAGAGACCCCTTTAAGTTGTCCAAATTATCCTGGAAATTTTGTGGAACTTAGAAGCATTCAATTAAATTAATTTTATTTTATTTCAACTGAGAAAGACAAGCCAGGACAGTGAATAGAAAGTTGGTCTTGGAGGCAGGAAGTTCTGGATTCGAGTCCTCTCTATGACACCTCTTGGTGTGTGACCGTGGGCAAGCAAGCCACTTACCCTTTTAGTCTGTAGGCAACTTTCTAATACCATGTTACAGAAAAGATGCCAGCCTGCATTGGTGGAGGGAGTTTCCTCCCCCAGTAGTTCTTTATACCAATGAAATCACAGGCCCAGGCCCTATCAGTTCAATGAACAACTGAGAACCTGTTGTCTTTAAGACAATGAAGATACAAAGCAAAAAGGTGAGACATTCCCATCTATAGAAAGAATACTTGCTTTGGAATCAGAAGATCTGGGTTCAGATTCCATTTTTAATCCTAATTACCTATGTGACTTTGGACAAGTCATTCCATCTCCCTGTGCCTCACTTTTCTTTTCTGTAAGGGGATGGAATTGGACAGATGGCTTCTGGGGTCTCTTCTAGCTTTATCTCCATGAATCTTAAGAGGTCTAAATGATTTTGACTCTTTGTTTAAAGGACAAAGGTAAGAACAAACATTAACGCTTTCTACATTTGACCTGGTTAGTAAGAAGATCTATTTGAAAAGAGGGAAAAGTATTAGCTGAGTCAAAAAGTCCATCTCTAATAAACAAAGGTCCAATACTATGTAGTTTCTTCTACAAAGCCACATGTTAAATTATCTCATCAGATTTTATAGAAAGAAACACATTTTCAAAAATTTGAGGGAGATGTACTTGTAACATGGGAGAGGAGGAAGATATTTTAAACATTCCCTGCAAATTATGAGCCCCAAGAGTCCAGGTTCTCTATTCTAGCTATATTTCAGGAACTCTGCCTCACTGTCACACTCTGTCATGTTTTCTCTCTCCCCTATAAAACAGAAGTGAAACTTTTGGGTAGGTATAGTCTGCAGAAGGAACCTATACTATCTCTAAAAATCATAGGAAGAAAGTTAGGAGCCAGGTTAAGATTTTCTGGCCAGGTTTTTTCATTTAAAATACCACAAGGCTCTGTAGGCCTAAGATTAAATCATCCCAACAAAGGAAGATGCCCATGAAATTTCTCAGTCTCTAATTCAGTCCACTTGGGAATGCAGTGGACTGGTTTGTATGGTATAGAGTAAATATTTAGTAAATATGTTAAATTTAATTGAACTGGCATATACACACATTCATGAAATTGTGTTGTTATTGTTGTTCAGTCATTTCAGTTGTAACCTGACTCTTTGTGACCCCATTTGGGGTTTTCTTGGCAAAGTTACTAGAATGGTTTTCCATTTCTTTCTCCAGCTCCTTTTACAGATAAGGAAACTGAAGCAAATAGGTTTAAGTGACTTGCCCAGGGTCACATAACTAGTTAGTGTTTGAGGTTGGATGTGAATTTTAATCTTCTTGACTCCAAGTCCTGTGTTCTATCTGTATGCCTTGCCATTAATTCAATACAAACCTACATTCTTGGCCATCCATCTGGAATGGGTATGTCACAATGGGCAAACACTGTCCCTCCACTCATAGGAATGTAGTGTCAGCATGGGACACATTAAGGCATCAGCAAGAGAAAAAAATTCAGTCTACAATTATATTTAAGACAACAGGCAATGGACTAAAGTCTTTCTCCAATGGTCCACCATGGCATGGAGGTCTACCTGTGTTATCTCATTTGATCTTCAAAATAACCCTTTGAAGAAAGTGAAAGTATTTCTACTATTTTACAGATGAGGAAACTAAGGCTGAGAGAGGTCAAATGACTTATCGAAGGTCTTACCTAGCAAGTGTCTCAGCAGAATCCAAACTCAACTCTTTCTGCCTCCAAATCCAGCACTCTAGCTTCCTCAAACTATCATAGGTCCTACACTAAGCTGAAAAGGTTTACAGTATGGGGCAGCCAATAGACAATGGATCATTGTTCAAGGGCACCCCACATTCTTCGACAGATGACTGACTGCCAGGTGATGAATTGTTTTGGCCACAGGCACTTATGAAGAGTGCATATTAAGGGATGTCAAGGTAAGTATCTTCATCAGGAAAAGGAATCTATAAGACAATGGAATTACAGATCTTTTCACAAATTTAAGTAAGGAATTACTATGGAATTGGCAAGTTGCTTTTCAATTTAGATTAGAAAACTAAGTCTACTTGAAAATACCCTAGTCCATACATTTGCTTATTTTCTTGAATTAAAAAAAAAAATTTCCTCTGTAGCTCTTCTTCTCTCACCATGAAGTCAAGACAAACTTCAACAGGGAATTCTCAACTTATTTTAGAGACAACTTATTTAACTCAACTATCTCTTCATTACCTTCTCTGAAAAAAAAAAAAGAATCTGTGATTATTACAATTATACACTTCACAGGAATGTTGTGCAGGTTCATTAATAGATTCAAAGAGCAGTGTGATGAAGTAGAAAATAGGAATAGGATTCAGAAGAAAGAAACAGGAATCTGGAGACTCATGTTCTATTCCTGGCCTCCTCACTTACTAGCTCTATATATGACCTTGCACAAATCACTCAGTCTTGTTGATCTCTACAGTTTGGATGCACTAGCCCATCATTATTTCGCAAGGTCATTGTGAGGACAAGTAAATTTGACCATGTATTCAATGAAGTTAATGCCAATTATTAAGATGATTTTCCTTTCATTTTCCAAATTTCCAACTTTAATTCATTGCTTCTGTTATTTACCTTCTGGACCCAAATAGAATAGATATACTTTCCCAATACAACAGACCTCCAAATATTTGAAGATTCAATCATGTTCTTTCTCTTCCAAGTCTTTCTTCAAGCTAACCCTCCCCCATTAATGATTGCTATGGGACAGAGATAGCACAAGAACTTTGTTTTGTGATGGTTCAGATAATTCTCAGCTTTGAGTTTTCTCTGGTAATGTTGGACTGAGCAATGTATAAAAGAGATAGTGGACATTAAGATCATAGAGGTTTAAGTGGGAAAAGTAGCCTAAAAGCAGGAGATTGGACAAAAAATAGGGGTCATGATGGCAGCCTAGAAGAGAAACTATGAAAATGAAGTTAGGGATGTTTTCTTTTTCATGAGATAAAGGTTGTGAATTAGGGGGAGAATCAAAGGTGCTCAGTGATCCCAAAGATTCTTTCCAAGTTGAAATCTATGATCATATAATATTGCTATATTAAGATTTTAGAGGGGGAGCAGATTCTTGTGAATAACAGTTTCAGCTGGTAAATGGCAAATGGGAATATCAGAAAGTCAGTAGATTCTGATCAAAACAATTATAAGTCAGATATGTTTGTAAGTGCTCTAATATGAATATGAAAGTTGTAGAAGATAAAATGGAAGACTGAATGGAAGAAGGAACATGGATCCGGTATAAAAGTCATCTAAGAAGGTAAAGGTGGTTCTAGGTGGTAATTTTTTCTTTAGGTCTGAAATGGACTGTATGACCTCAGAAGTCCCATTCGATTCTGAAATTTTTCAGTTTTTGTTGTTTTTTAATGAGAGTATATATGGAAATGTTTCAAAACCTCTAAGGTAGACTCCTGGCCAAGATGGCTACCTGAAAAGAGGCAACCAAATCATCTTCCATATAGCTACTTTAGCCAACATGTAATAATTATACGAGATTGAATAATGATAAAATATCTAATGAGAAACCATAATAAGTGAATTCTTCCAATTCAGAAATTTCCAAAAAGTCAGCCAGAAGCCCATAGATAATAATAGAAAGGCTTCATCAGAAAATCCAGAAACCTCCTACCACTATCAGAAATTGGCCAGAGACACTGAGAGTGTTTACATATGGAAACAAAGAGATCATTCACATGAGAATGTTCCAGAGTGGTTGGAAAACCACAATAAGTACCTCAGAAGCAACCTTCAGGAACAGCAACTGCTCAACATGTGGTAGTGCTTAGATTTGGACAGCCTAAACCCACGGTATCCAAGACCCCTAAATATTCTGAGACATTATACAGGGCTCTGAATATCTAGAACTCTTAACCTCAAAGATCCCAGGGAGTCTAATTCCAGAAGGTGGAACTCAACAGAGGAATGCAAGTGATATGAGCCAAGGCTAAGCAGGGCCAACTATCTTACCTGAAAGTGCAGCAGGTGGCAGAGACTAGACTTGGCACCAAGCCCCAATTTAGTAACTAAGCGAACCAAGACTAAAGAGATGAGTCAATACACACACACACACACACACACACACACACACACACACACACACACACAAGATACAGACTACTATAAAGAATTATAATAAAACCAGAGATAACTCAAACTCTAACCTAGAAGGAGAGAGTAACCATCACAACTGAAAGAAGAGACTCAAAGGAACAAATAGAATTTCCGTAAAGTCTATATAAATACCTAGATGAAGGGGCAGCTAGTTGGTTAGGTGAATAGAGCACCAGGCCTGGAGTCTGGAGGACCTGAGTTCAAATCTGGCATTAGGCCCTTGACATATTTACTAGGGCAAGTGACCTAGGGCAAGTCACTTAACACCAATTGCCTTGCCTTTCCCCCTCCAAAATAAAATACCCAATCATATGTTACTTTGACAGGTATGAGTAGGAGATGTATTCATAACCAAATAAGGGAAAGAGGAAGTTACAGAATATCAAAGAGATTACTTTCATCACATGGTTACTTCTATTAACTTTGTTGTAGACAACTTGTATATTGTTTTCTTGACTTTACTTACTCTATTCTGCATTAGGTCATATAAACATTCCATGCTACTTTGTATTCATTTTATTTGTCAGAAAGTTAATGAAGAGTAACCTCGCTGAGCTCCTCAGTCACTAAGGCTCAAAGGGTGAATCTGAGAGGAATCCGGAGTGACGGAGCTCACTGGAAGACGAAGTGTGGCAGAGTCCAGCCCATGAGGTTTCCCAGTGTGTCCGGACTGGTCAAGTGCAGAGCGTGTAGGGTCTGCACAGCCCAGACCTAAGAGCAGACAAGCAGACTACACCAGAGAGAGCAAAAGCCCCAGCCTGCAGACTTACCGAGGACGAATCACAGTCATCTCTCAGACGAGTAGGATCATTGGAGCCAGGTAGGAGAGTTGGGCCCTCAGTGGAAAGAGCAGCTTCTCTGGCTGCATTCGGCCCCCAGCCTGGAAGTTTAGAAACTGCTGCCTGCCTGCCTGTATAATACAGGGGCTGGAATGGCAAAGTAAACTCTAGCTGCTCTGATCCTCCCATCCCTCCTTCATGAAGCAGAAAACCCAAAGATAAGTCTCCCACCCAGATTGAAATCCCAAGTTAATGGAAATAGCCCCAGGCTTGAGAGTCTCCAAGAAGGGGTGTAATGAGACAGCCAGGAGTCTGAAGAGAAGAGGGTGGGGTCCCAACAAGCCCTACCTCTCCTTACCAACAAAAGCCTACTTATAGCCCAGGGGTATAGAGGCAGAAATCTGAAGTGATCAGACTCACCCATACCTACTCATCTACATCCCTCATTGACTTCCCTGACTTAGCCATAAACTAGCCACCCAGAGGTATTCAAAGTCAAGGATCAGGCCCTAAACTCATAGCCTGAGAAACTAAGAAACAGAAAGACACAATGGGAAAAAAAAGAAGCTGAGAAGGAGAAGGGGAAGGCAAGAAAGTCTATTTGAGCATACTATGCAGGGCAAGAACAACAAAATACACAGGACAATATAGACTCTCTACCCACACCTGAGACCACAGAAGGAAACATGATCTGGTCTCAAGCACAAATAGCATTCCTGGAGGAGCTTAAGAAAAATTTTAAAGACCAAATCAGGGAGGCAGTGACCAACTTGGAAAAACATCTCAATGAAGTAATTGGAGAAAATACCTCCCTAAAAAAGGAACTTCAAAAGATAACTGAAGACCGCAATTCGATAAAAATTAGAAACAATCAAATTGAAGCTCAGAACTCTATGATGCAGCAAGAGTCAATCAAACAGAACAAGACGAACGAAAAATTGCAAGAAAATGTAAAATATCTCACTGGAAAAATAACTGACCTAGAGAACAGATCCAGGAGAGACAACCTAAGAATTATTGGTCTACCAGAAAACCATGATGAAAAAAGCAGCCTAGACAACATCCTCCAAGAGATTGTCAAAGAAAACTGTCCTGAGGTCCTTGAATCAGAAGATAAAATAGCTATCACCAGAATTCACCGGACTCCTCCTGAGAGAGATCCCAAACTGAAAACTCCAAGAAATATAGTAGCCAAATTCCAGAATTACAAGATTAAAGAAAAAATTCTACAACCAGCCAAAAAGAAACAACTCAAATGTCCCGGAACTACAGTTAGGATCACACAGGACCTAGCAGCTTCTATATTAAAAGAGCGGAGGGACTGGAATTTGATATTTCTTAGGGAAAGAGAGCTAGGACTACAACCAAGGATTAACTACCTGGCAAAACTGAGCATAATCTTCTAGGCAAGGAGATGGTTGTTTAATGAAATAAGGGACTTCCAGATGTTCCTGATGAAAAAGCCAGAGCTCAATGGAAAATTTGATCTCCAATTACAAGACTCAAGAAAGACATAAAAAGGTAAACAAGAGAAACACAGACTCATGCATGCATAAGTGCACACACCCACACCCACAAACACACGCTCATTACTTGGGATGCAACAAGAGCAAAATGTTCACATCCCTATAGGTGGAGCTGATAACTGTCAATATTCAAAATCTCTATGATTATCATGACCTTCAAAAGGGTTATACTTAGATAGAGGGTGTGGGTATGAATGCACTAACCTGATGTCTAAAAAACAAAAAACAAAAAACTATTAAGGGGATCAAAGAGACTGTAATGGGAAAAAGGAAAGGATGAGATAGGAAAAGGTAAAATATGCCATCTGAAGAGGCATTAAAACACACTATAGAAGAGGGGAAAGAAAGAGGGAGAGGAACATCATTTAAACACTATTTTCACTGGTTCTGGTTCAAAGAGGGATCAACTTAAATCAGTGAAGTTTAAGATTTTAATGTGAATAGACACATAAATTCATTAAATAGAGGAAAAGGAGGGAGGGAGAGGAGCAATGTTTGAAATTCACTCTCATTGGTTTGGAATCAAACGGGGAGTAATTCACTCTGATAAGTATAAAAACTTATTGCATCCTATAGAAAGCAGAAGGGTAAGGGGGGTGAAAAAGAGGAGACTAAAGGGGGGATTAGAAGGAAGGGAAATAGTAGTAAGGGGAGAGGGTAGGTTAAGAAGAGGGATCACTGGGTGGGAACACTGAGGGAGGGGTGGTCAAAAGGGAAAACTTCAAGGAGGGGAAGGGAGAAGGAAGAAACAAAAACATAAACAGGGGAGGGAATAGGATGGAGGGGAACAGACAGTCATTATTACTTTGAATGTGAATGGGATGAACTCTCCCATAAAACAGAGGCGGATAGCAGAATGGGTTAAAAACCATAATCCCACAATATGCTGTCTACAAGAAACACATTTGAAGCAAAGAGATACCCACAGGGTAAAAGTAAAAGGTTGGAGTAAAATTTATTATGCCTCAGCTAACGTATAAAAAGCAGGGGTAGCAATCCCTATCTCAGATAAAGCAAAAGCAAAAATAGATCTAATTAAAAGAGATAAGGAAGGAAACTATATCCTACTAAAAGGCACCATCGAGAATGAAGAAATATCACTACTTAATATATATGCACCAAGTGGTATAGCATCTAAATTCCTAGAGGAGAAGTTAAAGGAATTAGAGGAAGAAATAGATAGCAAAACTATACTAGTGGGGACCTAAATCTCCCCCTCTCTGAACTCAATAAATCTAACCTCAAAATAAACAAGAAAGAAGTTAAGGAGGTGAATGGAATCTTAGAGAGACTAGATATGATGGATCTCTGGAGAAAACTGAATGGGGATAAAAAGGAATTTACTTTCTTTTCAGTAGTGCATGGTAAATACTCAAAAATAGACCATGTACTAGGGCATAAAAACCTCACAATCCAGTGCAGAAAGGCAGAAATATTAAGCACATCATTCTCAGATCATGATGCAATAAAAATTATATGCAATAAAGGGCCATGGAAAGATAGACTAAAAACTAATTGGAAATTAAACAATTTAATCCTAAAAAATTGGTGGGTCAAACAAGAAATTATAGAAACAATCAACAATTTCATTCAAGAGAATGATAATAATGAAACAACATACCAAAATTTGTGGGATGCACTAAAGGCAGTTCTCAGGGGAAGTTTTATATCCCTGAGTGCATACTTAATTAAAGCAGAGAGAAGGGAGGAAAATGAATTGGACATGCAATTGAAAAAGCTAGAAAAAGAACAAATTGAAAACCCCCAATTTAGTACTAAATTGGAAATATTGAAAACCAAAGGTGAGATTAATAAAATTGAAATTAAGAAAACCATTGAGTTAATAAATAAAACTAAGAGCTGGTTTTATGAAAAAAAAATCAACAAAATTGATAGACCCTTAGTCAATATGATAAAAAAAAGAAAGAAGAAAGCTAAATTAAGAGTATCAAAAATAAAAAGGGCAAATCTACCTCCAATGAAGAGGAAATCAAAAAAATAACGAGGAATTATTTTTCCCAATTGTATGCACATAAATATGACAATCTTAGTGAAATGGATGAATATTTATAAAATCACAAGTTTCCCAGATTAACTGAAGAGGAAGTGAATTACCTAGATAACCCCATCTCAGAAAAAGAAATCAAACAAGCCATCAATGAACTCCCCAGGAAAAAATCTCCAGGACCAGATGGCTTTACTAGTGAATTCTATCAAACATTTAAACAATTGATTCCAATACTCTACAAACTATTTGGGAAAATTAGTGAAGGAGTCCTACCAAACTCTTTCTATGACACAAATATGGTACTGATTCCTAAATCAGGAAGAGTTAAAACAGAGAAAGAAAATTATAGACCAATTTCCCTCATGAATTTAGATGCAAAAATTCTAAATAAAATATTAGCCAAAAGACTCCAACAACTTATCACAAAAATAATACACTCTGATCAGGTAGGATTCATTCCAGGAATGCAAGGATGGTTTAATATTAGGAAAACCATCAGTATAATTGAGCACATCAACAATAAAACTAGCAGAAACCACATGATCATCTCAATAGATGCAGAAAAGGCTTTTGACAAAGTACAACACCCATTCCTATTAAAAACACTAGAAAGTATAGGAATAAATGGAGCTTTCCTTAAAATAGTTGATAGCATCTATTTAAAACCATCAGCAAATATTATATGCAATGGGGATAAACTAGAAGCCTTTCCAATAAGATCAGGAGTGAAACGAGGGTGTCCACTATCACCCCTCTTATTCAATCTGGTACTAGAAACACTAGCAGTAGCAATTAGAGAAGAAAAAGAAATCAAAGGAATCAAATTAGGTAAAGAAGTGACCAAGCTATCACTCTTCGCAGATGATATGATGATATACTTAGAAAATCCTAGAGAATCAAGTAAAAAACTACTAGAGACAATAAATAAATTTGGCAAAGTTGCAGGATATAAAATAAACCCACATAAATCCTCAGCATTCCTGTACATCTCTAATGAAACTCAACAGCAAGAGATAGAAAGAGAAATCCCATTTAAAGTCACTGTAGACATTATAAAATATTTGGGAATCTACTTGCCAAAACAAACCCAGAATCTATATGATCACAACTACAAAACACTTCTCACACAAATAAAAGCAGATCTAAATAGTTGGAAAAATTTCTATTGCTCTTGGCTGGGTTGAGCTAATATAATAAAAATGACAATTTTACCCAAACTAAACTATATATTTAGTGCCATACCAATCAATTTACCAAAAAACTACTTTCTAGATTTAAACAAAATAATAACAAAATTTATTTGGAAAAACAAACGGTGTAGAATATCAAAGGAATTAATGAAAAGAAACGCTAGGGAAGGTGGACTAGCTATGCCAGATCTTAATCTGTATTATACAGCAGCAGTCATCAAAACTGCTTAGTACTGGCAGAGGTGTAGAGTAGTGGATCAATGGAATAGATTAGGTGCAGGAGACCCAGAAGTTAATGAATATAGCAATCTAGTGTTTGATAAACCCAAAGACCCCAGTTTTTGGGATAAGAATTCACTATTTGACAAAAACTGCTGGGAAAACTGGAATACAGTATGGCAGAAACTGGGCATAGACCATTATCTAACACCATATACCAAAATCAAGTCCAAATGGGTGCATGATCTAGGTGTAAAGGATGATACTGTAAGCAATTTGGGAAAGCAAGGAATAGTTTACCTGACAGATCTGTGTAGAGGGGAAGACTTTAGGACCAAACAAGAATTAGAGAGCATTATAAAATGCAAAATGGATAATTTTGATTACATTAAATTGAAAAGCTTCTGTACAAACAAAGCCAATGCAACCAAGATCAAGAGGGAGGTGGGAAATTGGGAAAGAATTTTTACAACTTGTGTCTCTGATAAAGGACTCATTTCTAAAATTTATAGAGAATTGAGCCAAATCTATATGAATACAAGTCAATCCCCAATTGATAAATGGTCAAAGGTTATGAACAGGAAGTTTTCAGAGAAAGAAATTAAAGATATCTATAAGCATATGAAGAAATGCTCTAAATCACTATTAATTAGAGAAATGCAAATCAAAACAACTCTGAGATACCACATCCCTCCAGTCAGATTGGCTAAGATAACAAAACAAGAAAGTGACAAATGCTGGAGAGGATGTGAACAAATTGGAACACTAATACATTGCTGGTGGAGTTGTGAACTTATCCAACCATTCTGGAGAGCAATCTGGAATTATGCCCAAAGGATTATAAATAATTTCATACCCTTTGACCCAGCAATACCACTTCTAGGGTTATATCACAAAGAGATCATAGAAGTGGGAGGAAGACCCTTATGTACAAAAATATTTTTAGCAGCCCTTTTTGTAGTTGCAAAGAATTGGAAACTAAAGGGGTGCCCATCAATTGGGGAATGGCTAAACAAGATGTGGTATATGAATGTAATGGAATATTATTGTGCTATAAGAAACGAGGAGGTGACGGATTTCATAATTACCTGGAGAGACTTATACAAACTGATGCTGAGCGAGAAGAGTAGAATCAGAAGAAATTTGCATACAATCACAGACATACCATATCTGTGATGACCAACTATGACAGACTGGACTCTTTTCAGCAATGCAGTGATATAAGTTAATCCTGAAAGACTCAAGAAAGTGAGAAATGTGCCATCCAGAGATATAACTAGAAAGAACTGAGCCTGAATCCTGATGGAAGCAAACTAAATGATCTTGTTCTTTTCATTGTTTGGTTTTATTTCTTCCTTACCATCTTTCATCCCACCTAGTACAATACGCCTTTGTAATTGGAATAATGTCTAATATGAATGCATTTGCAGATCCTATACTGGACTATATGCTGTCGTGTGGGGAGGGGGGAGGGACGTAAAGGAAATTTGAAAATCAAGGAACTATGAAATTGAATCTTGTTAACGGAACCTAAACTAATAAATTAATTTTAAAAAAAGAAAGTTAATGCAACTAGGATAAGAAGGAAAACATTTGAATGTAAACTAAAAGTTTTATATCAAATATGACTGATAAGGATTTGGTATCCAAGACAATCCTAGACAATGAACAGATATCTAAGAGACCAAAAACCATTCCCCAACATATAAGTAAGTGGCCAGAGGACATAAACAGTTCTCAAAAGAATAATTACAAATTATTAACAACCATATGGGAAAATATTTCAAATCATGAATAAGATAAATGCAAATTTAAAAATCAACAAATGTGATAGAGGATGAGAGTGGTCAATATTGTAGGAGTTATGGGAAGACTGTGCTAGTGAGTTGTTGGTGGAGTTGTGGATGAGTGTAATAATTTGGGAAAGCAATTTCTAACTATGCAAATAAAGTGATTAAAATGCCTATACCTTTGGGCCCACCAATTCTTTTAGGAGGCTTATATCCCAAGGAAGTCATTGATGAGAAGAAAGTCACTACCAAAATATTTATAGCAGTTCTTTTTATGAAAATAAAGAATTTGGGGGGAAAATAGATGTTCATCAAAAAGAAGTTGTGTTATATAAGTGCAATGTGATATTACTGTGCTGTAAGAAATGAAAAATAAGATGAATACAAAGAAGCATGGAAAGTTTATATGACCTGATGCAGAATAGAGTAAGCAAAGTCAAGAAAACAATATACAAGCTGTCTATAACAAGGTTAATAGAAGTAACCACATTTTTAAAAAATGAATGTTTAAATACTCTAAAGAATAAGCACGGATGAAGAGATATAAGACCTCATCCCAGCACTTTACCGATGTGAGAGGTCCATGAGTTCTCTACATTGCACATATTTTCAGACTTTTTCAATGTATTTATCAGTTATGCTGATTGTTTCCTCCCTTTCTCCCCCTTTTATGTCTTTAAAAAATATTAAGTTTTTTGGAATAGGTTTTCTGGCAAGTGAAAGGAAAGGAATATTGGAAAGAATTTATGGTAATATAAAAAGACATCAATAAAAGATTATTTTTTAAAAAAAGAAATTGAATAAAATCTCTGGATGAAAGTCTCAGAAGGCATATAAATAGGTAAGAGAAAATGTTTAGTCTTAAGTAACAGACTCCCTACAAAATAGAATAGGCCAAAAAAAAATCAATAACTCTATGAGGCAGAAAGATATATTAGAAAAAACAAAAGATTTTTTTAAAAATAGAAGAAAATGTAAGGTATTTGCTAGAAAAAAACACTTAGCTGGAAAATAGGTTAAGGATTATGTAAGAAGCAATGAATGCCTTGAAGTCCACAATAAAAGAAATGGCCCATGCAATGTATTTTTTAAAATAATAAATGAGGGACAGCTAGGTGGCACAATGAATAGAGCACTGGCCCTGGAGTCAGGAGGACCTGATTTCAAATCCAGCCTCAGACACTTAACATTTACTAGCCATGTGACCTTGGGCAAATCTCTTAACCCTAACTGCCCTGCCTTCCCCCCTCCAAAAAGCAAAGAAAATTAATAATAAAAAATGAAAAGTACCCTTATCTTCTGGACTAGAGGATAAAGTGAAATTAGAATAATCTACAAATAACCTGAAAGAAATACAAAATGAAAAGTCCCAGAAGTGTCATAGCCCAAATCCAGAGTTTCCACAACAACATTTCAAAATGCTTTAAGCATTGAGACAGAACAAATTTAAGAATGCAGGGGGAAAAAAGTCAGAATCACTCAAAACACAGAAGCTTAGAAGCTTTATTATTATAGACAATAAATGGCAAAGGCATTTGGGATTCAATATTACAAAAGGAAAAAGATATCAACTTACTAGTAAGAATAAATTTACCTTGCAAAGTTGAGTACAATCCTACAAGGAAAAATATAGATCTTTAATGGAATAGAAGCTTTTAAAGTATTTTTTATGAAATGATTAAAGCTCAGTAGGAACTTTGAATTATAAACACAGGATTGCAGAGAAATCTGGAAAGGTAAAATTATTTGAATATTTGGAAGATGTATGATGATGTGTTACTAACATTCTTGGGGGAAAATAACATGTCCCTTTAGAACCTTCACATTTTCAAAAGATACTGAGGGAGTCAAATAAGAAAAGGGAAGTAATGGAGGTAGATTGTTGCTGTTTTGAGGGTTTTAACAGGGAAATAGAAGGGAAAGTAAAAGGAGGAATACACTAGCATAGAAAAGAAAAAAGACAGTAGAACTTGATATATCTCATAAATGGAATGTGTGAGAAGAGTAAAAAAATATAAGGAATGGGGAAGGAAAGGAGGCATCTGATACATTTTACTCTTTCCACTTGAAATGAACAGAGAATGATTAAACATACATATAGAGAGACAACATACATACACAGGGTTTGGCATGAAAATACATAAAAACAAGAAATAAGGAGGGATGGAAGAGGGAAGTAGAGTGTTAAGGGGGAAGATAATACCAGGAAGGGACAGCCAACAAGAGGGAAAAACAAAAACAAAAACAAAAAATTTCTTTATGTTAGAAAGGGGATTAAAAAAGGAAACAAAAGAAGAGACTTGGAAATTAAGGAGATAGCAATCAATTAGGAAATGGTTGAGAAAATTGTCGTATATGAAAGTAACAGGATATTATTAACACTGCATGATATGATTTCAGAGAAGCCTGGGAATTAGAAGTTGATATAGATTGAAGTGACCAGCATGAGAATAACATTTTCTAGAATGACAGGAATATTAAAATGAAAGCAACTCTAAAAGACTTAAAAACTCTAATACATAGAATGACCAGCCACATCCCCAGAAAATCTGTCATAATAAAACATGTTACTAGCCTCCTGTCAGACAGGTAATAGAATCAAGGTGCCTAAGGAGACATACATATTTGGACAAGGCCACAGTGTGGATTTGTTTGATTTGCTTAATCTTATTTGTTATGAGTGTTCTTTTCTTTTTGTTTTGAACTGGGGGTGATGGTGGTAGAAGGGATTAGGGGTAGCAATGATGATGCCAGAAAAAAAAAGCTAGATAGATCATGAACCATTTAAAAAAATCGAATGGGGACTATAGCAGGGCATTCAGAAGAAAGTACAGACAAGTAGGATAGTATTGAAAATAATGCATTAAATTTATTATATTCTTTAAAAAATCCATATAAATAAAAATTCACCTCTTGGTGTTCTACTTTATTTGGAAATCTTTTTTTTTTTTGGATGGGAGTTTTTAAAATCACATTGAAGTCAGAATAAAAAATACTAAAAGAAAGAAAAAGGAACTAGAATTCACGATGCACAAGATATTATTAGGATGCTGGGAATACTTAAAAAATTTTGAAATTTTTTTTGAGGTGGGGGAGGGTTGGTCCAAATCTATGATTCTATTGATGTTGATTCCTGGCAGGAAAACTTGTTCCTCTGGTGCAGAGTAACAAATTCTTTGTAATTTGGAGTTTTAGAGAATTTCCTGGGGATATTGAATGGTAAAGTGACTTGATCATGGTTATGCAACCAGCATATTTCACAGGCAGAACTTTAAAACAAGATGACCTGATTCTAAGCCCCACCCCTTTCTCCACTACATCTAGCTTCCTCTCACAGATATTAATTGCTAGGTTTTAAAGACTAATCCTGAGGTTATTTAAATAACAACAATAAAGTTTTATTGCCTACTGCTCCCTAAGAGTCACAAGGGATTTTAGTTTGATTCTTAGCTTCCATGAGATGATTATGTTTCTAGAAATCTCCCACTGTTACTTGGAAATTGAGTTTATGGATCTAGTTGGGCATTCTGCAGATTTATCTTCTATTTTGTGTATAATGTCCTATTTCTGATTAGTGCACAGTAAGACCAAATCAATATCAGATCCATTCTGACAGTTTTCAACATGCAGAGTAGCTAATAACCCATAGACTTCCTGCCCACACTTCGCATCAGGGATTATTTGGCTCTGACAAGATATAAAAGCCGAAGAATGAAGGGCAAATTGGTAGGCAGAGTTTCAAAAACATTAAATGAATTCATGTGCATGTGGTGGGGGCAAGAGGGATCAGACCATCCAACAGCTACAGGGATCCTTTGATCTCTGAATCACCATATGTTGCTTTTTTTTCTCCCCTAATTTCTACCTTGGATAATATATTTCAGTTTAGCAAGACTTCATTAAATAACTACAGTATTCAAACACTGTGCTAGGTGCCTTGAATAAAAATTTCTAAATCAAAATAGTGCCTCTCTCAAGGCACTTATTTTGGGCAGGTAGGCAGTAGGAAAGATTGAGGAATGGGACTAGATTTAGGAAGATCTGAGTTCAAATCCTACCTCAGACATCAGCTATGTGATGCTGGGCAAAACACTTCATCTCTGCATTAATTTCCTCAACTGTAAAGTGGGAATAATAACAATAATGCCACTTTCCAAGGTTGTTGTGAGGATCAAATGAAATCATTTGTAAAGTGGTTGGTCCATTGTTCAGTTGTTTATGACTTTTTGTGACCCCCTTTGGGGTTTTCTTAGCAAAGATACTTGAGTGGTTTGCCTTTTCCTTCTCTAGGTCGTTTTACAAATGAGGAAACTGAGGCCAGCAGGGTTAAGTGATCTTCTATGAGGCTGGATTTGAACTCAGGTTTTCTTGACTCCAGGCCCAGTACTCTATGCACTGAACCATCTAGCTGGCCCTGGTACACAGTAAGCAACTATATGAATACTTGCTCCCTTCCTTGCCTTTTCTTTACTGTTGTAGATGACCTTGAGGCCTGCTTATTGTGATTGTTAAGTGAAATTACTAGTGAACAAACCTAACAATACCAACTGCTCTAGATGCTAGACCTTAGTGAGATGCTTGAAAGAATGAGAAAGTAAATGAGATACTTATGGTTACACAGCCAAAACATATCAAAGGTGGGAGAGGCAAGGAATGGGACTTGAACCAGTGCCTTCCAGATTCAGAAACATAAGTATCTAATATGTTGGCATATCTTTCTTTTCATGCATTTTTTCTATAAGAATTATATCATCCTATGAGAAAACTGTCATAAAGGATGGAAAACTAAGAAGATCTGAGATCAAATCCTGTCCCTGTCACATACTGAATGATGGGAAAAAGTCACTTAGCTTTTCTGTGCCCCCATCACTCCCTAAGATGCTAAACACTTTCTGATTTGCCTTGTTAAAGATAGTTTCTTCACTGGGATTTCCCAAAACCAATGAAATCACAGGTTTACAGCTTTTCCCAAAAAGGAATGGACATAAAATGACTAATGCTGTGAAACAAGTAACAAAGCCTCCAAAACCCTGTAATTTTAATTGTTATCTGTCAGCTCCATCTCTCAAGACAACCTGTCACTTGTTTTTTATTCAAAATTCATATCACCACCATCATGGATACAATTCCTTTTGCTATTGGCTTGGACCATTTAAATAAAGAAACAATTATTCTTCCTAATGTCTCAGTAGAGGAAAGTGCTATCCTCTTTTTTGATACTGAAGCTTGAAGTCAATATGAGGCTTGCACAACCTTTTAACAAAAGTTAAAGACAGCTGTAATTATAATTTAAGTTTCTGGCTCTGAAATCATTGCTCTTTTTGCTAAATCATCCTGTCCAGAGTAGAAAGAAGGATGGATGTGACTCTCTACTCCTTTTGTTTTCCTAGAGTTAAGGTGAATATTTACCTTCCTTATGCTAAAATATTTGGAAGACTGTAAATCATTTCCTTGCTTTGTCTTTATAGCATCTCAGGATAAGTAATGTTGAAACAGGAAAAATCATAGTAGTGATTATTGACAGTGCTGGTTTTAGTAGCATTCTAGGAGGTCCATAAAATAATAATAACTGACATTTACATAGCACTTTAGGGTTTGCAAGGCATTTCATATACATTAAGTCTTCTGAGCCTCACAGCAGTTCTGTGGGGAGTGATAAGTCCATTCTTCAGCCTATTCTGTCTTAAGGACAAAATAGACTAACTCAGCCTTCCTATAACTGGAATCTAGTTTGGCTCTGTGCCGCTGGGGGAATCCATCCTGGGATGGCAGGATATGGATGGCTATTTGGAATGAGTGGTTGTAGCTGTAAGCCTAAAGGAAAAAGTAAATATTATGCCACAGAAATGAAATGATAGCAAGGATTAGAAAAAATCAAAATTAAATCCTCTCTGATTTTTCTCTAAGAGAGGATGATAAATCCCTTAAAGTAATTATTTCTCTTTTTCTGATCATGATTAAAAAACAAACTAACTCAACTGTGTTTGTGATGCTCTCCAAGTGCATTGTATGGCAAAGCACCTTGGAGAGGTCTAGTGAGTTTCCACTTAGTACTTATTCTTGGGAACTCTTTTCTATAATCTCATCATTTCCATTGCCCAAAATCAGAAAGTCAATTTGTTCTAGAGCAAAATAAATGAAAGCAAATAAAAAATGAGCATTATGAAGGACTGTTTCAAATGTAACTGAATAGAAATCATGTGCCATGGAATAAAGGATACAAATTAAACCTATTAGGATGTAATTATATAGATAAGTAGGACTTATACCAGAGGATATCATATTAAAGTGGGTAAGTGAACACTGCAGTACGGTATAATGGATAGAACACTAAATTTGGAGTCAGAAAGTTTTGAGTTCAAGTTCTACTTTAGGCAGTTACTTGGTATCAATTTCTCTAAGTCTTTGTTTACCCATATGTAAAATGAGAATAATGAAATATGCGATACCTACCTCACAGGGTTGTTGTAGGCATAAATCAGATAACAAATGAAAAGTACTTTGCAGATTTTAAAGTGATATGTGAATTTCACTTACTGTTCTTTAAAGATATTAAAATATTTATAATGGCAATTATAGGAGGATGGGGGAATTTACATTACTATTATATTTTTAATTTTGGAGGCAACTGGGTTAAGTGACTTGCGCAGGGTCACACAGTTAGTAAATATCTGAGATCAAATTTGAACTCAGGTTCTCTCTCTCAGTTTTCTATTCACTATGTCACCTACCTGTTCCAGCAATTACATTAAAAAAATAGTTAATAAGTAATTTAAGATGTAATTTTAATTAAATTTTTAAATTTAAGTAATGATACTTATAAATTCATATAAATAAGTATATTAGATACATATACATTAAATATATAAATAAATATATTAAAATACATATAAATATACATAAATATATATGTATTATAATATATAAAATACATAGGAACAACTCTACATATAAATACATTTAATTTAAGTAATTTTTCAAGATGGTGCTACTATTTCTCTGATAAAGATATTTATTTTTATAGAAGAGATTTAATCTGTACAATTTTTGGAAATATATATGATAAGGAAAATAGACTATGTAGAAATAAACCAAAAAAATAGTTTAATTCCTTTTCATTTTATGAGTTCAGATCAATATCCATTGGTATAACTCTGACAACTAACACATAGTATGATTTTATATTAGGTTTAAGATTTTTAAATTAGTTTTTAGGAGATTGAAGATGGAAAAAAAAATAGGGTCAGAATTCACTGTCTCCATGGAGAAAAAGATATTGTGCTTATATTTTCACTGACATGTCACAGTAACCAAAAGCTTCTGTTTCTATGGAAGTGGGAACATTCATTTAAATGGCACTGCAAGAAATTAATTGCAGTTTTTCATTATGGTAGAAATGATAGAATGTCTCTGCTGTAAATTTACATATCAATGCTACAATCCAGCCTTCCCTCATTTCAGACTCAAATGCCACACATTATGATGTAGCCAGTTCTGAGCTCTGTGTGAATAGGAAGCTGACACTTAGGAGAAGTGATGGGGTGGGGTGAGGGGAAGAGACTTTGTTAGGACCTAGACCTGAAACCCCAAAGTTCCACATATGTACAGAGACAAAAATTCCCAGGCATCCCAAGTCTACTCTCAAGGTAGGGAGTGTGGCAAAAATGAAACTGAGAAAGAAAAGCTTATCTAATGTTCCAGAAGGATTCAGACTTCTACCCTAGCAAGTCATGCCAGCCTTCATCTCACTGACCCCAAATAACTTTTGTGAGAACCATTCATGGTTGGATATAGTCACATCACAGGAGAGGCTAATTATCCTCTAGAAAGTCCAACACACATGACAACAAGGCATAGCACAACAGCACACAATGCGATAGCACACAACACTAGGACTCTTTTAGCCAATGGAAAGGATGGGGATAAGGAGGCAGCAAGTGACAGGTAGAGTTGGAGAAGATATTTGGGGAAAATATGTCATTTTTGTCTTCCTTCAACTTTGAATATGGTAAAAATGTCTATGTTATGGAAGCCTGGGGCTAGGCAAAAGCCGAGGGCTAGAGGGGCATTTTAAGATTGATAGAAGCCTGGGTGGTAGAGGTGTTCTCTCACAGCAAACCTAAATTTGTTTTTTGGTCATTCCTACTTTTCCTAAATCTGTGCTTTGTAGCCAAGACAAGTTTAATTCTTTTTCAATGTGACAGCCCTTTATGTACTTAAGGACACTTCAATATTTTCTTCTCCATTCTAAATATGCCCAGGTCCTTCATCTGATCCCCATATGACATAAACTCAGGGCACTTCATCATTCTGGCTTCCTTTGTCTAGATGGTCTCTCGCTTATCAATGATCTTCCTAACCAAATAGCACATAAAATGGACTGCAGTTCTTTAATGTTAAAGTTCTTTATTCTTCATAATACTCAAGAATACGCAATGAATACTAACAGTAAAAACATTTCATATTAAGTCTCTATAATATAATGTAAATATCCATTCTGGCCTTGGTAAAATACTATACCATACTATTGAAACAGAATACAATCAACTGAGGGTCCATTATACCAAAATTTAATATAAATGAACTTCCTTTTGATTGGATTTCATATGCAGATAAAAATAATCAGTTAATTATTATTTTTAAATTTATTTTATTTTCAATTTATGAAATAAGACAAGCATTTCTATAATATAAAATAATTTTTTGTATTTATTTTTAGTTTTTAACATTCATTTCCACAAGATTTTGAGTTACAAATTTTCTCTCCATCTCTTGCCTGCTCCCCATCCCAAGATGGCAATCATACTCAATACCCCTTGCCCCAATCTGCCCTCTCTTATATCCCCCAACCAAAGCCCCGCCTTACTTTCTTGTAGGACAAGATGATTTTTTTAATTTGACTTTTGGAGGGGGAAAAGTCGGGCAATTGGGGTTGACTTGCCTAAAGTCACAACGGCTAGTTTTGTGTTAAGTGTCTGAGGCTGTATTTGAACTCAGGTCCTCCTGACTCCAGGGCCGGTTCTCTATTACACTGTGCCACCTAGCTGCCACAAGATGAATTTCTATACCCCATTTCCTGTATATCTTATGTAAAATAATTTTAAAAAAAGATGATTGCACATGAAATTGCAAATCTATTATGTGTAACTTGTTATGCCTTTTAAATATATAATAAAGTTATCTTATATATTTTTTCCCTTTTTTGCCCCCTTCTCCTGCCTGCTCTAGAGATGGCTACCATTAGACACAAATATGTGTGTATATACACATATATGTATATACATACATAAAATCATTCTATACATGCTTCCATTTATCAATACTCTAGTTAATTACGGTCAAATAAGTGATGAATATATTATGGAAAGAGGGCTAGACCTGGAGCCAGGAAGAGCTTTATCCTTATTACCATTATTATTATTATTTTTACTACATGACTTTTTAAAAAATTTTTTTTGCTTTTTTGGAGGGCAATTGGGGTTAAGTGACTTGCCCAAGGTCACACGGCTAGTTTTTTTTTTTTGTTTGTTTGTTTGTGTGTGCGTTAAGTGTCTGAGGCCGGATCTGAACCCAGGTCCTTCTGACTCCAGGGCTGACGCTCTACTCACTGTGCCACCTAGCCGCCCAGAATCCTGTATTCTTAATAGCATTTAGATAGTACTTCAAGGTTTTTTCAAATGTTTTACATGTGTTAACTTAATCAATCCTCACAATAACCCTGGGAGGTCAGTGCTATTATTATCCACAGTTTACAAATGAAGAAAAGAGGGAGGCAGAGGTTAAGCAGCTTGCTCAAGATCATAGAGCTAGTAAGTGTTTGAAGCACTATTTGAACTCAGGTCTTCCTCACTCCAAGTCCCAGGGTCTCTCCACTGCACTACCAAATTGCCTATTATGTACTAGGCACTGTGCTAAGCACTGAGGGTGCAAAGAAAGACAAAATAAAATCCATTATCTCAAGGAATTCACAATCTAATGGGAGAGTCAATATGCAAACAATTATGTACAAATGAGATATATACAGAATGACTTGGGGATAATAAATAGAAGAAATGCACTAGCATTAAGGGGATTGGGAAAAGGTTCTTATTGGAAAGCAGCATTTTAGTTGGGAATTGAAGGAATCCAAGGATGCCAAGAGGGAGAGATGAGGAGGAAGATCTTTCCAGTCACAGGGAAAAGCTGGTGAAAATGCATGCAGTTGAGAAGTTTAAGATCTTGTCCAACAGCAAAGAGGCCAGTGTTGTTAGATCATAGAGCACAGGGAGAGGAATAATGTGTAATAAAACTGGAAAAGTAAAAAGAACCCAGATTGTGAAAGATTTAAATGTCACATAGGATTTTATATTCCAGCCTAGAGGTAGTAGAAGACAATGGAATTTATTGAATGGGGAAGGGAGGCAGGGTATGAGATGGCTAGACATAGTCCAGGAAAGTCATTCTAACAGCTGAATGGGCCATTAATTTGAATGGGGAAATACTTGAGGTAGGTAGGCTAACAAGCATGTCATTGCAGTAGTACAGGCATGAGAAACTGAATCAAGGTAATAGCTATATGACTGGAAAAAGAGAGACATACATGAAAGAAATTGTGAAAGTTGAAATAGCAAGATTTGCCATCAGATTGGATGTGTTTTGACCACTGAATGACATAATAACTAAGGAGACAGCTCACAGATTAGTCAATAAGGAATGCCTCCATCATAAGTTCTATTTTAGGACATGGCTCTGGGGAATTCAGCTAGATAACAGGTCTGAGATTCTTTCAAATCTCTCTAGTGAGCTAGACAGAAACAAGACTAGAGTCTATTGCTTTGGGGCCCCAATTTACAGTCCTCAGATGGAGTAATTAATTGCCGATTATAGTAAACTGGAAATAAGGCAATTTGTTCAGTTGCTAGGGCTGGTCAGATACTATTAAATTTCAGTTTTACTTAATAAAACTATTTCTTGGGCACCTAGGTGGTACAGTGGATAGAGTACCAGTCAGTGTCAGAAAGACCTGAGTTCAAACTGGACCTCAGACACTAGACTCTTCCTAGCTGTGTGACCCTGGGCAAGTCACTTAGCCCTAATTGCCTTGCCAAAAAAATCTAATAAAATTATTTCTTATTTGACAGACACAGAAAATGACATATATATATATATATATATATATATATACATATATATATATATATATATATGAATTTAAAAAGGAAAGGTTTTGTGCTATAATCTAGCTCAGAGGTTCTTAATCTTTTTTTTTTTCTTGGCATCACAAAGCCTTCTGGCAATCTGGTGAAGTCCATGTACCACTGCACAAAATCTTTCTTATATAAATTTATAATTGAATGAAATGGTAACTTTCAGCTAGAGATTAGCGAAAATAAATCTTATTTTTGCTGGTCCAAGTTCATGGACCCCCTGAAATCTTGCCCTGAACTCCTAGGTGGTCTGTGAACCCTTGTCTAAAACCTCCTGATAAAATCTAAGCTTTTCATTTATTTTCAGATAAAACTGAGGTTAGAGAATTTGTGACTGGGTCAGTTTCTCTGGGCAATAAGAAATAATATTATAATTCAAACCTGAGAATTCTATAAGTCAAAGACTGTATTGTGTCATGGAAAGAACATTGGGTCTGACATGAGAGAGAGGACCTTTAATACTACTTTTACAACCTGGAGCAAAAGAACTAAACTTCCTGGGCATCAGTTTCCTCATCTATAGAATGAGGGTAGTCAAATAAGAAGGCCTTTGAGGAACTCTTAATCTGAATTCCACAGAGCCTCTCCCCACAAGGGATTTGTGGATGGAAAGATATTTGTGAACTTGAATAGGAAAAATGCCTATTTTTACTTTCATTAATGTCTAACTGAAATTTTGCATTACCTTCAATTATTTAAAAACATTATACTGAGAAAGCTTTTATGTAGGCTTTACCAGACTGACAAAGGAGTCCGTGATAGACACAAAATTAAGTACTCCTCTTCCAGATCAAATATTTCATGAATCTTATTGACTATAATTCTTTCCATCATACTCTGCTGACATTGCCCTGATTTTCTGAATTATACATATTCAAAAAGCTACCAACAATTTTCTGAATGTAGACAAACAGGCATTTTTAATAAGACATGATTTGCCTAAGGGCTAGATATACAATAACAATTTATGTTCCCTATATGACTATTTTTATTATGCATTCTGATATGCTAGCCTTGGCTACAGCACACACTATCAGATTTGATGAATATGTCTATTTTGCCCTTGCCTTCCTATGAAAACAGAATGATGTATTTTACATTGGTTGGATTTGCTGCAGAGATTAGTTGCCATGTACCAATGAATCTGGACATGGAGTCTGCATTGTAGCACATACATGGTTTATTCGGCAGGAAGCCCCACCTCCCAGAAAATTCTGCAGTCTTGTTACCACATGCCTCCAGCTTTTTGCTTGTTGTTTTAAAATGTATCTTTGATCACTGAAGTGCCTTAAGAAAAACTGAAATCAGAAAATTAATTGGCTGTCTTAGGCTTCCAGACCAAGCTGCATTGCAGTAGTAGTTACCGAGGAAATTCACTTATAATACTTCAGTGTGATGAGACCAAAAAACAAAAAGTCAAAAAATAAAACATTCAAAACCGTTTGGTGGATATTTAGGCAGTAATCTCTGCCAATATAATAGGATGAATATAATAGAAATCAAGATGTAATTTACTTTCATAAAGTATAGGTAGAAAGTTAAAGTAGCATAATCTGTACTGAATAAAAACATGATTCTGAATCTCTGCAGTTTCATCAAATTTAGGGTTGTGAAGTGGATTTTTTATTCATTAGCACAAGGATTGCCAAGTCTTCCTAAGTTAAGAAAACCTGATATATGGAAACCTGAGCTTAGAGATTTGTCAAAAGACAAATTTTGGCATCATAGGATTGAGAGCTGATGGGAACTTTAGTCATCACTTAAACCAACCCCCTGATTTTATTTTATTTTATTATAAAATGCTTTATTAGCTTCTAGTTTATATCATTCATTTCCATAAGATTTTGAGTTACAAATTTTCTCCTTCTTTTTCCCCTACCCACCCCTCCCGAAATAGCCATCCCACTGGATATCCCGTCCTCTAATGTGCTTTCTCCCATATCTTCTCCCATACCCCCTCCAACTTTCCAGTAGGGCACAGTGTATCTCTATGCCCCAATGCCTGTATGTCTTATTTCCCATTTACATGTAAAATAATATTGATAATAATAATACACACACACACACACACACACACACACACACACACACACACACACATATATATATATATATATATATATATATATATATATATATATATATATATATATATATATATATATAAAACATTAGATTTTAAAACCTTGAATTCCAGATTCATTCCCTTCCTCCCTTGTCACCCACCCTTGCTGGGAAGATAAGCAATTCAATATAGGTTGTACATGTGTTGCTATGCAAAACATTTCCATAGTAGATATATTGTAAAAGACTGATTATATTTTCCTCCCTCCTATCCCACCATCCACTTGTTCTATTCTCCACTTTGATCCTGTCCCTTTTCAAAAGTGGGTGCTTCCAACTTCCCTCTCCACCAGCCTGCCCTCCTTTCCATCTTCACCCCTTTCACAACCTTCCCCCCCTACTTTCCTGTAGGATGAGATACCCTATTTAGTGTGTATGTCATTCCCTCCCTAAGCCAAATTCAATGAGAATAAGTTTGACTCATTCCCTTTTAACTTCCTGTTCTTCCCCTCCATTTTCCCTTACCTTTTCTATATGAGATAATTTACCCCAATCTGTCTCTCCCTATCTCCTCTCATTATATTCCTCTCTCACCTCTTAATTCCTCTCTCACCTCCTAATTTCACCTTAACTTCACCTTTTAAGTATCATCCCTTCCCGTTAAATTGGTTCTGTGCCCTCTATGTATACCTGTACACACACACACACACACACACATATATATATATATATATATATATATATATATATATATATATACACACATTCACATATGTAGTGAATATGTAGCATATACTCTCCTATAAAGACATAGATATGTATGTGTGTATACATTTCTATTCCCTTCAATTATTCTCATACTGAGAAAAGTTTCATAAGTTACATTTATCATTTTTCCATGTAGGAATGTAAATAGTTCAACTCTGATAAGTTTCTTATGATTTCTTTTACCTGTTCGAATTCTCTTGGTTCTTATATCTGAATGTCAATTTTTCTATTCAATTCTGGATTTTTCATCCAGAATGCTTAAAAGTCCTCTACTCCACTGAATGACCATATTTTCCCCTGAAACATGGTACTCAATTTTGCTGGGTAGGTGATCCTTGGTTTTAATCCCAGCTCCTTTGACCTCCAAAATATCATATTCCAAGTACTTCAATCCCTCAGTGTAGAAGCTGCCAGATCCTGTATTATCCTGATTGTGTTTCCACAATATGCAAATTGTTTCTTCCTGGCTGCTTGTAATATTCTCTCCTTGTTCTGGGAATTTTGGAACCTGGCTATAATATTCCTAGGAATTTTCTTTTTGGGATCTTTTTCAGGAGGTGATCAGTGGATTCTTTCAACCTTTATTTTGCCCTCTGGTTCTAAAACATCAGGACAATTTAACTTGAGAATTTCTTGAAGGATGACTTCTAGGTTCTTTCTTTGATCATGACTTTCAGGTAGTCCAATAATTTTTAAATTATCTCTCCTGGATCTATTGTCCAGGTCAGTGGTTTTCCCAATGAGATATTTCACATTGTCTTCTATTTTTTCATTTGTTTGGATCTGTTTAATAGTATCTTGATTTCTCATATAGTAGGGAGGTTAGCTTTTCTGTGTCAATTTGTGGGTTCTGTAACTCCAGAGTTTGTTCAGAGTCACCTTTTACATGAATTGGAGGTGATGGGACCTGGAGCCCAGCAGAGGTCCTGTTTCTACTCCTCAATCTTGACTCTGCCCTCCCACAACCCTGATTTTAAAGATGAAGACATTGAGGCCAAGTGAAGTTGTGTCTTGCTCCAAGGCCACACAAATTAAAAATAGAAGAATTATCATTTGAAGTCAGGTCCTTTAATTCTGCATTCTGTGCTCCTTGCATAATAGTAAATCACTATTATGAAGTAATAGTGGTTTACAGAGAGAAAAACAAAACAAAATGCACTATAGCATTCCTTTAATTTATACATTGGAATAGTTCATACCATGTGTACATGCGCTTAAGATATTAATTGATTTACAAAATCTTAGGGTAATATTTCATCATGGTTTGGAGAGAACCTTATGCTATAACAATGGAGCTCATGTTCTAGCAGGTGGAAAAATTTCGGTTCTGGTTCTTGCATTAGCTTATGTCTGTTGAAGATCAGACTGACTGAGTACAGAGACCCTAGCTGATGGTGAGTTCTCTGGGCCAGGAAATTAATGGAACAAAAAAAGTACAAAATGGACCTAAGTTGGGTATCTCTCTTTTTTTCTTTCAACATTGATGGCAGGGAAAGAGGGGTAGAGGTTGCTAAAAATTACATAGCTTTTTGACCATCTACACACATTAATTTAGGTGTTGTTTTTCAAAATGTATAATCCTGGTTCATGGTGATCTTGACATTTTTGCTTTAAGTGAGAAAAGAAAGTAGAAGAGAGTCTTAAGAAAATGGAAGGATGTGGCACAGTTTGTCCTTGGAAAGGCAAATAAAGGACTTGCTTGAACTGCTCTTATAATATACACAAAATAAACAGGAGGAATGGTTTCATGAGATTTTTGTTCAGCTAGAATTATAGTATTCATTATAAGTATTTATAAAAGGACCACCGTGAAAATTATTGAAATGTTTGTGCCAACCTCAGTTGTAAGAAATGAAGAAGCGAAGACATTCTTTGAAAAATCTAAGACCTCCCAAAATAAATCAATAAATATGTTGATACTCAATGACTTTTGAGGAAAGATGGGAATAGGACAATATGGAGAAAAATATCTTAGAAAATATCATTTAGGCATAAGGTTTTAAAGAGGTTTGTGAGGTATGGACTCTACAGAAACCACATATATCAGAACTAATTTTTTGGAGAAAAGATTCTCAAGGTGCTAGATATGATAAGGTACTAAATAACACAAAAAGAAATTAATTATTTCTTATGAGATAGAAAAAACCCATTACCAGTATAATCATTACCTGCATCAGCTGGGTAGCCAGACCATCGACTTTCTAGAGAAAAAGAAATGTAATACAACAGGAAAAAATATGAAGTGCAATAAAAGCATTTCCAACCTCATTATTTAATCACATATTTGATGTGGAAAGATGGGAAATAAGAGGAGGAAATGTTATTAACACTGATTACATAAAGTTTCTATAGAATTTCAATAGACATAAATAAATGGCTAAATGAAGAAAACCAAAAGATCCTACAAATCACCTTCCTCAGTGACAGCCAACTTACATGCCAGGAGGAGAGATGTGGAAGGTCTGGACATAGGAACTCATCTGTCAAACCTGCTGAAGCAGAAACGTGGATGATTATAAACAGCATGGCCTCATAAAACAGAAAGAAGTAGTAGAAGGAAAAGACAACATGATGAGAGACTCAACTAACCAAAGTCACTCTGTAGGCATTTATGTATCAATCAATCAATGAATATTTATTAAGTATAAAAGATACAAATATAAAGCACAGAAGAATCTCTACTTTGAAGGGGCTCACATCCTCTTGGGAGAGACATATATATATATATATATATACACACATATTTATGTAGGGGTATATATGTGGTGTGTGTGTGTGTGTGTGTGTGTGTGTGTGTGTGTGTGTGTGTGTGTGCGTGAGAGAGAGAGAGAGAGAGAGAGAGAGAGAGAGAGAGAGAGAGAGAGAGAGAGAATTCAGAATAAATACAACATTTTAGATACAAGGTTGTTAGGAAAAGAAATAGCAGTTAGGGGTGTAAGGAAAGGTCTCTTAAAGAAAGTGATGCTTGAGTTGTGTTTTTTTGTTGTTGTTGTTTGTTTGTTTTGTTTTGTTTTTTGCTTTTTGGAGGGCAATTGGGGTTAAGTAACTTGCCCAAGGTCACATGGCTAGGTTTTTGTTTGTGTGTGCGTTAAGTGTCTGAGGCCAGATCCGAACTCAGGTCCTTCTGACTCTAGGGCCAACGCTCTACTCACTGCACCACATAGCTGCCCCTTGAGTTGTGTTTTAAAGGAACAACCCTCTGAGACAGGTGCTTTTATTATCCCCATTTTACAGATGAGGAAACTGAAGGAATTGTGGCTTGCCTAGTGTTATACAGTTAGGGTTTGAAGCAAGATATAAATTCAATTCTTCTTCACACCTAGTGTAGCACTCTATCTATTATATCCCATTGATACTTCGATAACAGTGAGCATTTACATAGCACTTTAAGGTTTACAAATGTTACACATACATTATCTAATTTGATTCTCACAAGAAGCCTCTGAGGCAAATGCGATTATTGCTAGCATTTAGTAATAAACTAAAAGGGATTAAATGACTTACCAAGATCATACAGATCGTAAGGGTTTAAAGTAGGATTCAAACTTAGATCATCTTGACTCAAAATTTAACACTGCTCACTATGCCACCTAGCTACTGGATGGACACTACCAATAGATGATGAGTAAGAGCATATTTTTTGTCTTTTTGGAGGGGTAAGGCAAGTCAATTTGGGTAAAGGTCACACAGCTAGTATGTGTGTCAAGTGTCTGGTACTGGATTTGAACTCAGGCCCTCCTGACTTTAGGGTTGGTGCTCTATTCACTGTGCCACCTAGCTGCCCCATGATGAGTAAGAACATTAATTGAAAAGAAAAAGAGCAAGTTGGATTGCCTTTGGGAAACTTAAAAAAAACACCTGTTACAAGTTTCTCCCTGAAACAGGTTCATAATTTTTAATACTTTTTAATTATTATGATGTTTTTGTATTGCTGCTAATTATAGAACACTATAATTTTAGGGAAACAAAATTGAGGGTCACTCAAAAAGTTGAGGTAGGCGGAGGCTGTTCCATATTGCAAATGAGGAATCATGAAGAATTAAGTTGTGAAGAACTTAGAAGACTGAAAAAAAAAAAGATAGGTTCATTATATGGGGAAAGTGAGAGAATACTCATAGATAGCCAGAAAGCTCCATTGGTATCCTTGCGATATCAAGAGAAAGGGCAGAAGAACCTCCAAATTTTGTGTGGGCCCTGTGTGGTGAATTATTAGTATATGTACTTGGCAGTCTTATTTAAATCTATTTATATGTTACTTTTGTGTTGTTGATGATTCACTAAAATTCAATTTATATGTCACTGTTCAAGAGTATTTCACAGTGATACCTGTTTGCATATGGTACCACAGTTTAAAAGAGAGTTAGTGACCTATGATACATTTAGCAGCTATGGCACATAGAGATTGGTGTTTGATGTCCTGAAAGTTAAAGAATATTGATAAAAGTGAATTTTTGTAAAAGTATCAGCCAGCTAATCATAGGAAATATTGTCAAAAGTGCAAAGAGGACAGAATTGAGACCTGGGGTTTTATTTCCATTTCTATAACTAACTGATAAGTGACTGTGGATGAGTCATAGGGCTTCATTTTTTCTTCTTTTAAAAGAAAACAATCACCTAGATGACCTGTAAAGTACTTTCCAGCTTTTTTTTTTGTTTTTTTATTTTATATATATATATTTCATTTCTCATAACTTTTTTATTTTTTTTATGTTATGGTTTGTTTAAAATTTAAACAAATGCTTTATTAACTCCTGTTTTACATCATTCATTTCTGCCAGATTTTGAGTTACATTTTTTTCCCCCATTTTTCCCCTACCCAACCTCCCGGAATAGCAGTCCCACAAGATATCGCTTCCTCCATCCTGCTCTCTCCCATACCTTCTCCTTTATCCCCTTCGACTGTTCCATTAGAGTAAGGTGAATCTCTGTGCCCCAATGCCTGTACATCTTATCTCCCAATTACATGCAAAAGAGTATTAATAATAGTATTTATATATATTTGAAACATTTAATTTTAAGACCTCAAATTTCAGATCCATTCCCTTCCTCCCTTGTCACTCATTCCCTCTGGGAAGATAAGTAATTCAGTATGTGTTGTACATGTATAGCTATGCAAAATATTACCATAGTAGATATATTGTACAAGGCTGCTTATAATTCCCTCCCACTCATCCCACCCCCCACCTGGTCCATTCCCTACTTGATCCTGTACCCCTTCTATAGTGGGTACTTCCAACCTGCCCTCCCCCCAAGAATACCCTCCCATCCATCGTTCTTCCTCTCATCCCCCTTCCCCCTATTCTGCTACAGATTGAGATATCCCATTTAGTATGTATGTAATTCTCTTCCTGAACCAAATTCAATGGGAATGTGGTTTTGCCTTTTTGCCTTCCTATTCTTCCCCTCCTCTGTAGCCACTCCCCCTTGCTTCTTCTACATGAGATAGTTTACCCTACCCTGTCTCTCCCCATCTCCTCTTGCCACTTTCCTCTCTCACCTCATAATTTCATCCCTTAGGTATCTTCCCTTCCCAACAAATTCAAACTATGCCCTCTATCCATGTATAACTGTAAACATATATACACAAATTCACATATGTATTCATGTGACCATATACCCTTCTTCCGTTATTTTCATACTGAGAAAAGTTTCATCAGTCACGGTTATTGTTTTTCCATGTAGGAATGTAAATAGGTTAACTTTGATAAGTTCCTTTTGATTTCTTTTCCCTGATTACCTTCTCAGGCATCTCTTGCTTCCTGTGTCTGGATGTCAAATTTTCTATTCAACTCTGTTTTTTTCCTCAAGAATGCTTGAAAGTCCTCTATGCCACTGAATGACCGTATTTTCCCCTGAAACAAAATACTCAGTTTTTCTGGGTAGGTGACCCTTGGGTTCATTCCCAGCTCTTTTGCCCTCTGGAATATCATATTCCATGCCCTTTGATCCCTCAGTGTAGAAGCTGCCAGGTCCTGGGCTATTCTGATTGTGTTTCCACAATATCGAAATTGTTTTTTTTTCTGGCTGCTTGTAGTATTTTCTCCTTGATCTGGGGATTCTGGAACCTGGCTATAATATTCCTGGGAGTTTTCTTTTGGGGATCTTTTTCAGGAGGTGATTGGTGAATTCTTTCAACCCCTATTTCCCCCTCTGGGTCTAACACATCAGGGCAATTTTCCTTGAGAATTTCTTGAAGGGTGATTTCTAGGTTCTTTCTTTGATCGTGGCTTTCAAGTAGTCCAATAATTTTTAAACTATATCTCCTGGATCTATTTTCCAGGTCAGTGGTTTTTCCCATGAGATATTTCACATTGCCTTCTATTCTTTGAGTTGTTTGGATCTGCTTAACAGCATCTTGATTTCTCATAAAGTCATTAGCTTCCATTTGCTCCAGTCTAACTCTGAAGCAATGAATCTCCTCAGTGAGCTTTTGAGATTCTTTTTCCATCTGGCAAATTCGGCTTTTTAAGGCATTCTTCTCCTCATTGCCCTTTTGGGCCTCCTTTGCCATTTGAGTTAGTCTATTTTTTAAGGTGTTGTTTTCCTCAGTCAGTCTGTTGACCCTCATTTCATACTTTTCCTGCATCCTTCTCATTTCTCTTTCCAATTTTTCCTCCACTTCTCTTATTTGATTTTTAAAGTCCTTCTTAAGGTCCTCTATGGCCTGTAACCTGCTCGTATTTTCCTTTGGGGCTTTTGGAACAGGATTTCTGACCTCACAGTCCTCCTCCTGTTCCATGCTTCGATTCTCTTTGCCCCCAAAATAGGAGTCTAATATTTCATTTTTCTGTTTATTTTGTTTCCTTTGCCATGGCATGTTGCCACTTAATTACTTGAATTTTGGGCTTTTTGCCACAGTAGAACTCTGCCACCAGACAGGGGACCTTCGTCCTGAACGTGTGGGGGGACAACTTCCGTTTCTGGCAAGCTGGAAACCTGCCCCACGACCTCCCCCCCAGACCACAATCCAGATCCAGGGAGGTTAAAGCAAGAGCAATTACCCCCCAAGACTGATTGCTGTATCTCCCTACAGTTCGCAGGCCAGGAGCTGGAGCCACCACTGAAAACTGCAAAATGGCGTGTCTCCTCAGCGGCTTCTAGCCCCCGGGGAAGAAGCTGACCCGTGTTCCCCAAATACTGGCCCCAAAGTCCATAGGGCACTAACCTCTCACTTTGTCCTAGGCATGTCTGTGTTGACCATTCTGGAATCACCACAGATGCTGCTGTTCTGGGGTCTCTCCAGCGGGCTGCTGGCTCAGCTGCCCTGGGGCTAAAACTACTGCTCAGGCAGACCTGGGATCAGCTCTCTGTGCACTGCGCACTGCACTGCCAGCTCCCAGAGTGCTGCGCTGGTCCTTCCTGCAGGGCTGCTGGGCTGTCCTCAGAGGGAGGTTAACTTCTCTGTGTCATTCTTTGGGTGCTGAGGCTCCAGAAGTTGTTCAGAGTCCCCTTTTACATAGTTTGGAGGTGATCTGGGGGGAGAGAGCCTTGGACGTGCTAGTTTTACTCTGCCATCTTGGCTCCGCCTCTCCCCTTTCCAGCTTTAAGGAGGGCAGATAGGTAGTGCAGTGGATAGAACACTGGACTTAGAATCAGAAAGACTTCATGAGTTCAAATCCAGCCTCAGACACTTAAAACCTGCAATCCTAAGCAAGTCACTCGACCTTATTTCCTTCAGTTCCTCATCTATAAAATGAACTGGATTAAGTAAATGGCAAACTAATCCAGTATCTTTGCCAATAAAAGCCCAAAATGGAGTTACAAAAAGTCAGAAATGAGTACAAGCAGCTTTAAGTTTTTATGATTTGAAATTGTTTGCTGAGCCCCCTCTTCCCTAATAACGGCCACTTTTCTCCTTGTTACTTTTCTTCCCATGTTCTGTGACCCATTTGCTTTAAAGTGCTAGCTACTAAGGTGTTAGCTAATTCATAAGAAATTTTGCCAACCAGTAGTATGTACAATTTTGTAGGTAATTGTTGAATCCCTCAAAGACAATGGGCAGATAAAGGGAAAGCCTTTCCCCCAAGCCACCTGTCCTTTCCTCTGCTATGGCACTCTGGCTTGCAAAGACTCCATAACTATGTAACTTCCCCTTCTTTCTTCTTCAACTTTCTCTTTCTCTTCCTTCTCTCCCCATATTTCATGGATAAAACTTAGCATTACTCTTCCAAAAGGGACCAGTTCTAGCTTTAAGGTATTAAAAAAATGCCAAACCTTGTCTATCATTGTTTCTGAGCAGTGTTACCCAAAGGATAAAAATGCCTTTGCTTATTCATAACGTACATTTTACCTTAAAGGTGATGAGCTGTAATTTATCTTTGAGTTATTATAAAAGTTGCTTTTCAATTTTCAATGCTTCTTTGCATTTCTGTGATTTGGTACTCATCATGACTTAGCAGAGAGTCATATGCACTCTCAAATGGCAGATGTTTTTGGATTTAAAGTGGAGGCATCATGAAACAGCATTTGGATCCTGAGTCATGCTTCCACTGTAGCACTGCCAAGATGTGTTAAGCCTGCAGATACACCATGGCACCAATGGAGGAAATTAACTTTTAATCTGAAGAGGACCCTGGGGCATGAATTAAATAACATTTGCTACCTTTCTGAAGCTCATTTCCTAGGAAACAAATGTAACATATATACACTGCAGCTGCTGCCTTGGATAGTTTGGGCTTTTCCGTCCTGCTGTAATAATCAGTAGATACTATCATGCTATCACTACTTCCATGCTTAGGATGTATACTTGTTTTATAGCACTTCTGCTTGGTGGCATAGCATCTCTAACAAGACAGAACCCAATTAAACTACCTTATTTCATAGATAAGGAAATATGTTATTTTGTGAGTGAGATGAAATCACTTGTCCAAGGTTACAAAGGCAGTAAGTAGTAGAGCCAGGATTCTGACACTAATCCTCTACTAACAAACAAGTATTGCCATACCATACTATGGGGAAAAAACAACAAAAAAACCTTGTAGTATAATTTATGGGCTGGAGTTGCTTTGTGGAAGTTTATTATACATGCACGCACACCTAAGTAATACATACTTACTATGCTCAAGGCAAGGCTAATTGCATATAGGACTTTAATGCAATTCTGCTGCTATAGTAATTAATATGGGTGATGATTCAATTCAATATTTTTTAAATTGTGTATATTGTGTGTGCTGGCCAATAGCCTCTGGTATACAACATCAAAACTGAATAGTTTATACCTCCACAAGGCACTTGAGTTATCTTGGGGGCTATAACTTGTGCACAAAAAAGTAAATAAGAAACATATATTAAGTTATACAGTAATTTCCAGAGGGAAAGAGTGTTCAATACCTGGGACTAGGAGAAGAACCCTTTGGTGGATCAGAAAAGAACTCATTTAGAAAGTAGTAACTGAACTGTGCTTTAATGGGAACTAGGGATTCAAAAGGTAGAGAGGAAGAAGGAATATATTCCAGATGGTGGAAATCACTTGTGAACAAGAAACACACACACACACACACACACACACACACACACACACACACACACACACACACACATACCAGGAGATGTAATGTATTTGTGGGAAATAGTGAGTAGGTTAGTTTGACTGGAATAGAGAATATGTAAATGGGAATAATATTAAATAAGAAAGGTGGGTGACAACAAGATTATAGAAGGACTAACCTGCTAGAATGAGGATTTTGAATTTAATTTTAGGGATAATATAGAGCCATTGGAGATTTTTAGTGAGGGATGTGACATACTTAGATCTGTGAGTTAAGAATATCACTTGGACAGTTCTATAGAGATAGATTCAAGAAAAGAGAGATTAGACAATGGCAGGTCAATTAGGAGACTCTTGCAATTGTCCAGATGAGAAGTGATAAGGACGGGCAGAAGCCCTGTGAGTAAACAGAAATAAATTGACTTTAAAGATATGGATAAAAAATTTATAATTTCACTGGGTGAAATGTATCAGAAGATAGCAGAAAACAAAACTTTCAAAGTATTTAGAAAGAAAATCATAGCTATTTTTCTAATTAATTGTCCTTTTTTCTTGGAAGCATCAGGGATTGACTGTGATTTTCCTCTAGTGATGTATTTTCATTGTGATCTTTCCTATATGCTTTGAGTGCTGATAAATACAGTGAGATCCTGAGTAATAATTCATTTTTCATTACCAGGTTATCCATTACCAGGTTATTACCAATGTGCTAAAATCACACATTGTTTGGTCTATTCTCCATCACATAAACTAGAAGAGAAAATGGAAGGGGTTTCTAAATAAAAAGAATAGTCTGGGAACAGTAATGTGTATGTGTGTATAAGAAGTCTTTGAACCTATTCAGAGACAATAGTGATCTAGGACTGTGTAGAAGACTGATGTCAAATTCAAAAAGAAACAATGGCCGCTAAATCATACATAAAGGTCTCCATGGGGTGACATATTGATTTAGAAAGCCACACACTAATGTTATGTTTTATTGTATTTTTATTAGTCTGCTTCCATTCACATTTGGATGTGTTCCATACCTCTGGTGTAGTCATGCAGGCCTCTGATATAGACCTTCTGCAACTGATGACCTCACATCTTTATTTTAATAGCAAGGCATGGGACTTACCTCATTGGTACCCCCAAATGGGATTTCATTGCTGCCACTTCTCTCAGAAACTGTCCATTTAAACACAAGATTTGATCTTTAAGTCAAAGGTCCCTTTTGGATGACTCCTTTTACTTTGCCCTGCTTCCTGAAAACAATGAAAAACATAGATTTCATGTGTTAGTTTCAGATTAACAACTCCCCCCACCCCAAGATTTTGCTACAGGAAAACAAAATGTGAGTTCATACTAACAAATCAAAGGAGGAAAATTTCCAAATTTATATATGTCTAATGAGTTAAACCTGACCTTACCTGCACATTGAAAGGGAACTGAGTCTTAATTCTTCCTCTTTTGCTTTGCTTACAAACCTCTCTGATTTTATCTGGAATTAGCTAATCCAATCCTGTAGGGGCAGGAAGTAAGATCAAGCTTTCTAGCTAATGGATTTAGTAAGCAAAACTTGTCACTGACAATAACTAGGAGCTGTCTATAGTTCTGAACTAGATCAAAACAGCTGTAGCACCACCACTGTTTAGCTGCTGAGAATTTTACATACCTTTTGAATTTTATGCTGTATCTGTAGTGGTCATCAGTTATGAAGCCAATTTAGCAGATCTGAAGCCCCTTTCATGTGGGGCTTGCACAGCTATAGCTCTGAAATTCAGCAGGGCGACAAGTCTTTGTAGGTTAAACTTGTGAGTAGTAGTAGTTGCCCCATTGGGGACCTAATTGGCTGGTTCTGGTTAGGCAACACTGCTCCCTCTCTCCCTCCCTTCCTCTTTCCTCCCTCCCTACTTCCCTATTTTCTTTCCTTCCTTCCTTCCTTCCCTCCTCCCTCCCTCCCTCCCTCCCTTCCTTCCTTCCTTCCTTCCTTCCTTCCTTCCTTCCTTCCTTCCTTCCTTCCTCCCTTCCTTCCTTCCTTTCCTTCCTTCTTTCTCTCCCTCCCTCCTTTCCCTCTGTCAACACTGGGAATCATACCCTTAACTGCTGGTGCTCTGCCCAAAGGAATATACATTTTGATTGCTGAAACCTTTTAGGGAAACTGCAGACTTCTTAAGGTCTATGAACTGATTTCTTTTTTGAAGGACCATGCCTTAAACCCAAATCTCTCTGGTTCTCATTGGTTGGTCAACAATAGATCCCAGCCCAAGCCTCATCTGGTCATTGTTGGGTGGCTCAGAGTAAAGGTAAATATAATAGTTTCTGTTTTGGCCAGAAACCCTTAGGGTCTTCCCTCCCCAGACTGATTGTTTTTGTTGTTGTTGTTTTGACTAGGTAAAAGATGTCATTCTTGGGGCAGCTAGGTGGTGCAGTGAGTAGAGCCCTGGAGTCAGAAGGACCTGAGTTCGGATCCGGCCTCAGACACTTAACGCACACACAAACAAAAACCTAGCCCTGTGACCTTGGGCAAGTTACTTAACCCCAATTGCCCACCAAAAGGCAAAAAAAAAAAAAAAAAAGATGTCATTCTTTGCCTCATTTTTTGTTACCTAGCCTTCATCACTGAATGGACATTGCTCAGACAAACTAAGTAAGAGGACCGTGCCATTCAGAAGGCGATGTCATGACTTGCAAGTCATGACATCACCTTCTGAATGGCACGGTCCTCTTAGAGAATGAAGGACAAAATAATAACAATAACAACAACTTGGCAGTGACGTTTCCTCAGTTTATTTAGGGAGTATATAGGTTATGGAATAGTGACTTTGTGCATTCACAGTTTGAAAGTCATGGTAGAATCTCTTGTTGGATGTGCTTTCCCAAGAAATTTTATCTTGGGCATGTTTGAGTATCCTTTCCTTCTTAGTCCTGTGTGTGTCATGTGTGCTCATTACTATACTGACTTTTTTAAAATTTAATTTGTAAAGCAATTGGGGTTAAGTAACTTGCTCAAGATTACATGGCCAGTCATTATTTATGTGCGGGTGCTCATTTTCTGCAGCCAGATTCAATCTCGGGTCATCCCGATGCCAGGGCCGGCGCTCTTACTGTGCCACCTAGCTGCCCTTTATCCTGACTTCTAATCTTACTCAACTACCTTGTTAGCTGAGTCTTAAGGAATATGAGATTTTATCCAAGATATTCACTTGTTTGTACGTATCCATGTAACTGAAATAGTCTTAAGGTGCGTCTTGACCTGAGCAAACATAAATAGGGTTTGAAACCTGTGGTCACAATTAACCTCTAGGTAAGCTTCTTCTAGTTTGCTGTATGAGACTTACTTAGAGGATAGTATCCCTGTTCACTACTAAAAAGAGCCATCCAGGATAGAAGTAGAGCATGTATGTCTCTGCTTCTCTTGACTATGTTTCCTTAACCGTTAATTCTGGTTGTAGGATTGTAGGACCTACAATGCACAACTCTTTTCTATGATGCTCTCACATGATACCTTTTCTTGGGCTTCTGGCTTCCAAAAGTCATAGCCATAACTTATGCTAAAATAGCAATTTAAGGCTTATAAAATATTTTCCTTGTAGTATCCATATAAACTAAATATCCATTTTTTTACGAAGAAATGGAAATTCAAAGAAATTAAGTGATTGGCCCAGTCACCCAGCTAGCCAGCATCAAAGTAAACAATAGAAATGCTGTCAACTGACTCTAGGTCCAATGCTTTTTTTTTTTTCTAATACACCATTATTTCTCTCTGGAACTTACCCTTGCCACTTTATATCTTAGAATCTGGCCATGGAACTATGGAAAGTCTATCCTTGTCTTTTGTATCCCTTCAAAGGAAGACCCTTTTCTATCTGATCTCTTAGGATATTCCCACCTCAGCTGCCACCCTGGAGTGATAGCCACAAGAATACCTTAGTTACCTTTTTGATCTTTCTGGAGATCTCAATGTTTTGGTCCTTTACTTATTATTTGGAATCTCTCCTTCTATAGTGAAAGTTCTTTAAATCAGACTTCACTAATTCCGAATTTGACAGGATTCACCTATATATTAAATTGAAATTTACATTTTTGGCATGAATCTTTCTTTAAAATTTTCATATCAGTAGTATAAACAAGATTTCAACAATGGGTAATTTTAAAATATTTAATAGAATGAGGGACCTGAGGCAGCTAGGAAATATTTGAAGCTGGGTTTGAACTCAGATCTTTCTTACTTTAGACCCAATGCTTAATCAACTGTACCATCTAGCTGCCAATACATATTAGATTGGTATATAACTTACCAGTTTGATGGCCCTGGCAACTCAATAAAATTAGCAGTTATAGAGAAAATATTAACTTCTCTTCACTCAGGAGTTCTCTATATCAGTGAAAAATTACTGATCTACTCAAGTTTCATTTTGGGGATAGAATAGTATATGGAGCGGCAGATGTGGAGTCAGTAGAACTTATGTTCAAAGCTAACCTCTGACACTTATCAGACGAGCATTTCAAGTCATGAAATTTCTTTAAGCCTCAGTCTTCTCATCTATAAAATGGGGATAATAATACTAGCAGCATTTATATCACAAGGTTATTGTGAGACTCAAAAAAAATAATGTATGGAAAACATTGAGCAGATTTTTTTTCTTTTCCCAAATTTTTCAAACATTCATTTAGCAGATTTTAATGGTAAAAAATGGCAGTTGCTATTAAAACAGATTGCTTAAGAGCGTCTATTAAAGAACACTTTGTATTAATGAACTATATCAGCTTAGTTTGTTACCATATGTGCTTGAAAAATAACACTGTGGTTTTTGAAATTATTATGTAATTTATATTTTTTGCCAGTTCCGATGAACTTTGCCCTCAGCCTGAAGCAGTAAAGTGTTGCTATGTGCAGAATGTTCCTTTTATTATTCCAAGTGCAATTTCATGACTGTTGAAATGGGAATTAAAGCTCATTCTTCTACCTATCAAGAAATATGGTCCCTTTTCAAAACTTAATAAAAATAACAATTTTCATGGAACTGCTTTAGATCTCTTTGTGGTAAATTGTGCATAAGGAAATTTTAGGACCCTGGAAACAACTCAGTAAAAAAGAGATTAGATCTATATCCATTTTTGACAGAAAAGAGAGATTAGGAGCAGCAGTATTTATTAAGTCCCTACTATGTTGCAGGTAGAGGAAGCTGTAGTTCATTGAATTAGGTAATTTAGCCCCAAAGGGTGTGGATCCCTTATTTAATCTGCTCTTGTTATATTAATGAGGTAGTTGTTTTCATTCTGATATCTGGACCACTGGTGACCTCTACAGTTCAAATTAATCCTTTACAACCTCTTTCCCATAAGAAGGGACCCAAATGAATAGTGGAATGCCAAAATGACTATTATGCAGGACAGACTCTCAAAGAGGGAAAATGTTAAAATTAGCATTTCTAATGACACCATTAAATTAACATTTGGAAGTTGATTAATGTTTCATGATGCAATCTCAGTTCTGTCCCTAACCATCAGAGTGACCTTGGGCAGGTTTCTTAACCTTTCAGTTTTCTCATTGGCAAAATCAGAGTGCTGTACTACAAAGGTCCCTTACAGCTCTGGAATTCAATGATTCTTTATTCTAACAGATGCCAGGGAACCAGGTGTGCTCAATAAAGAATATGGCATGTAAAAACCATGAGGTAATTCTCCCAATAGATTTAACATGTTTTAATGGTCTAGCTAGCTCAATAGTTCCCAAAGTATGGACAGCAGAGTCTTGGGACAGTGATTTTTTTTTTTACAAAGTGGTTCTAAACCTATATTGGAATATGTAAATAATAAGCAAATGTACCTTTTGTAGAATTAAATGATTCTACGGGGGCCTCTAGGTGAAGCAGTGAATAGAGCACCAGCCCTGGAGTCAAGAGAACCTGAGTTCAAATCCAGCGTCAGACACTTAACACTTACTAACTGTGTGACCTTGGGCTAGTCACTTAACCCTAATTGCCTTGCCTTGCCCCCTCCAAAAATAAAAAAAAAATGTAATTGAAGACTGTTTAACAAAAATTTTTAAAAAATAAAAAATGTATCTACAGTAGAAAAAACATTGCCTTGGGAGTCAAAAGATCTGGGCTCAAATCTTACCTCTGTTACTTTATGCAAATCATTGAAATTTCCTGGGACTTCAGTTTCTTCATCTGTAAAATGAAGGGTTCGCACAATATGGCTTCTGAGATCCCTTCAAGCTCCACATCTATGAGCTAACCATCTTGCACATGCATGAAGTGCTATTTTTTCAAATGAATGTAAAAGATACTGTGATTAATAAAATAAAAGTCATTCAATAATTTTTTTGAAACCTTAGTAGCTTTATCCAGGCCGCTAGGTGGTAGAGTGAATAGAATGCTAGACCTGCAGTCAGGAATACTCATCTTCCTGAGTTTCTATCTGGCCTCAGACTTTTACTACCTGTCTGATCCTGGAAAAGTCACTTAATCCCATTTGCCTCATCTGTAAAATGAACTAGGGAAAGAAATAGTAAACAACTCCATCATGAGAGTCAAGAATACCCCAAAGAGGGTCACAAAGTGTCAGAAATAACTGAAAACAACTAACCAACAAAAGAGTAGTTTTTTTGGTTGTTTTTGTTTTGTTTTGTCTTGTTTCGCTTTTTGGAGGGCAATTGGGGTTAAGTGACTTGCCCAAAGTCACATGGCTATTAAGTGTGTCTAGTGTCTGAGACTGGATTTGAACTCAGGTCCTCCTGACTCTAAGGCCAGTGCTCTATTCACTATGCCACCTAGCCACCCCTAAAAGAGCAGTTTTATTACTATGGCTTTTCTCAATCAATGGATACTGAGTACAATAAATATCTGGGAAATATTTTGAAGTTCAAAAGAGGCCTTCATATTCAAGGGAGAGAATGTGGGTAAGAAGGGCTAGCTAATATATCTTGGTTCACTTTTACATGGGACTAGGAGGGAATATTCTCAAAAGAAATCCAATCCTCTGCTCTGCAGTAAACTAAACTCCATGAGGGTTTCCCAGTCTCTGAAACATAATGAGGAAGGGGACAGTATGCATTATTGATCACCACTCTCTCCTATACAATTTCCCTCAGCTTAGTAACAGGGTTAGAGAACCTGCAGCCTGGAAGCCACAGGTGGACCTCTAGGTCCTCAAGTGTGGCCCTTTGGCTGAATCCAAACCTTTCTGTGAAGTTTGGGTTCAATCATAGGACCAGACTTTAGGATCAAGAGGGCCACATGTGGCCTCCAGGATGCAGATTCCCCACCTCTGATTAGTATTTGCTATCCAAGCAAATTTTATTAGGCTACATTGGGGCTCATTGGTCCACATCTCCAATTCTGGATACTTCTTTGAGGTCCTGGGGAGGTTCAAGTCTTTTTTGCTTCTTTATCACATTTCTTAATACCTGTTTAGGATGATTAAAATAAGTTCCTTTCATAAGGCAGAAGTGATAGGCACATGTGAGTAACTGTGCCTAGAATCTCACTTGGACCATGTTTTATCTATTTCTATATATGATTAATAAAGCATCAACAATATTCAAGGATTCTACAGAGAAAACGGACATGGACCCTAGTAATTTTTGATTCCAGGAAGAGCTGTAACAGGCAATTTTAATGACTAGGATATCAACTTGGTGCTTTGAGCAAGCAGAACTAAATGCTCCTTAAAATCACCACTGCAATTAGGGATAGAAAAATGCTATAAGAAGTAATAAAGATACATTCATTTGAGTAGGAAAGGAGACTACAGAATACTGTCATGGGGTGGGGAGACAGAGACCTTGGGACAGAAGCTCCTAGGAGGGAAAAGCACAAGACACCATGAGGCAGCTACTGGGAAATATGATATCTGGAGTAGGGAGAAGGAAGAATGTCATGTTAGAGCTCCTTGTTTAACTAATTACTATTGCTAACTAGGAGCTAAGCTCGATTGCTTCTATTGATGAAGAAGTGAAAGTGCTGGCAACATGTAAATTATATAAATTTTAAAATTGCTCCCTCTTTACAAAAAATGTCATTTGAAATGTTCCCTGGGAGAATGCCCAAACTGCCTTGACCTAGGAACGACTTTTTCCAGGCAACATAGCCCAATGTTGTCTATATAAAGACTATTTCCCCCTCCACTGTGAGTTTTAGATTTGGTCTTGCTTTCTAACTTATTATTATTTTCTCAAATTTAAAGTAGACATCTTAAGCAAAGTACACAATGAAACAGTGATCTGTGGAATGTCAGTACTCCTAATACTATATAACCGAGATATTTTCTCTCTGAGAAAGGACTGGAGATTTTCAGGCTCATTGCATGCAGAATTGCCATATGTAGTCAAACCTCATTTTTCATAGATGAAGAAACTAAGAGAAATGATATGATATCCGATGTGACATGACTCTAAGTGGCCACCTGAGATCCAAACTTAGGTTCTCTGACCCCCAAATTCAGTGTTCTCACTATCTTGTGCTGATCCCTCTTTTGGCATTATGTGTGTTGAATCTCTTGCCATCACTATGCTTAGGTTTGAATCTCCCCATACACTCTAACACAAGGCTTTTACTGTAAGTGGATCATCAGTTGTGCTATTGTGGATGAATGAAGATTAAATTCCAGGCACTATGAGCATAGAAAGATGCTAAGAGATTGCAAACATATCCATCCTTTTTTTTATCTTTCTCTCCCCCCCTGCCCCCACCCAGTCACTTTCTATCTTTTAGGAAGCAATTTGAGATAAGAAAGAGAAGGAACAATTGACATAGTTTCCTATTTGCTAGCATTCTGGCATTCATTAAGTAAGAATGACACTCATTGACTTTAAGAAAGCTTTCATCAAGTTCTCTAGGTGGCCAAAGGAGATGCCCATGTGATATAAAAAACACCAACTTGAAAATACTTTGGAAAACTGATGTTTTGTTTCATACAGAAAGTCTTCAGAATTATTATTAATTCAGAATTTTTACTATTCACAGTGGGGCATCTAGGCAGCAAAGTAGATAGAATTGGGAGGGGGGGGGTCAAATCTGACCTCAGACATTTACTAGCTGTGTGACACTGGGCAAGCCACTTAACCCTGTTTGCCTCAGTTTCCTCATCTGTAAAAAGAACTGGAGAAGGAAATAGTAAACTGCTCCAGCATCTTTGCCAAGAAATTCCCAAATGGGGTCATGAAGAGTTGGTCATGACTGAAAAATGACTCAATGACAATAAATACTCAAAGTATGAAGGTATACTTTGGAGGTTTTAAAATTAGGCTTCAAGTCTCAGTTTTGCTCTAGGATCCTTCTTCCTCACACATCCTCCCCTCTAGCAGTGGTTCTAGGATGCAGGGCCTCCCATGTACAAGTAGAAGAAAGGAAGAAGCAGTTTATAGGGCACCTAATGGGAGTACAAATCAAAGATCTAACATTAAATAGTAGTATGAGCAAGAGATCTTCATTTCTCAGAACCTCGGTTTTCTTACCTGTAAAATGGGAATAATGATACTCATACCACCTACCTCATAGGGTTATAATAAGTTAGAAACTTTGTAAAATATGACATTCTATAGAAATGTGTGCCATAGTGATGATGATGAGGATTGGGGGGATGATGATGATGATGATGCTGATTCAGGGGAACGAAGTTTTCATCTACACTCTGCTACACACTACCCGTTTTATCCTGGATGCTCCACTCTTTACCTTAGTTTACTTATCTGTAAAATAAGGGGAGGGGCTGTTAGACTATATTACTGTTCAGATTCCTTCTAGCTATGAAACCTATAATTTCACGAGAAGCAAATAAGGGATCTTGATTAAAATTAAGGCATCTGTACTCCAGATTTAGGTTCTTTGCTATGACCTTTCTTTTTGTAGAAGTTATTCAGTTTTATACTCCTTTCTACATGAATCCTCCCCACCCAATGACCCACTCTACTTCTTCCCCTCCCTCCACCCTTAGGAAAGTGAACTCTCACTTCCACAAGGGCAGTGTGAAGCATTATTCTCTCACTCCTCACTCAAACATTACTATTTTATGGTAGTTTCTTGTTGAAATTATATTAGAATACATAAGCACAGAACTATTTAACATTATTAAGAATTTATGCATCATGACCTCCCTTTGTCTCAGTTGACTCAAATAAAAATGGAGTTTTGGACTGGATTATCTCTAAGACCCCTTCCAGCTCTAAAACACATAGTCCTATTTCCCAAGAGACCTAGTGGAGGTCAAATCAAGACTAAATCAGGAGGAACACTTCATTATAGAAATAACATTAAAGACACACCCCCAAACCTGTCCCTGATTCTTTATTCCTCTAATTCTAATAGGTTCCACCAGGTGGCAATGATTCCTTAGAATAGTGGAGTCAAATACTACTTAATATACCTAAAAGAAATAGATATATAAGAATCTGATAATCATCTCAGGCACATGTTCTTATTGCTAAAAGTAGCTCTCCCTTCCACTTTTATCCTGTTCAGATCCATTTTACCATTTTTGTATGGAAACAATATAGACACCCATAGTTTTCTCATAAATAGTGATTTTTTTCAAGTGTCCAAATGCAACAAGAAACTGCATTGCAGGAGATGTTTGGTCAACCAGTAATGTATTGCTCTTGGTAAGTAGAACATATGCTAACAGGCAACTATAAAAATAATTGTAACTTATGTCATAATATCTGAGGCAGAGGGAGAAAAATGATATGAAGAACTCAATACATTCAAATTAAATCAATAGCTATTCTGATAGTCAAAGAATTCCATGCAAAAACATTAAAAGATATGGTTTAAGATTTTTAAAAAAGGAGAGAAAATGCCTAGATTATAAAGAAATAACATGATTATATACTATAACTACTTTCATAAAAGGTGATTGGCATAGGGAAAAACCACAATTTAAATAAGTTAAAAAATAAAATTGATTATATTTTAATAAGGGGAATGATTTAATATTGTATAAGTTCTGCACAGTTAGATCATAGAGTTCCTAGAGCAGATCTACCCATTAATATGTAACTTAGGGAAAATAATAAGAATGAGAAAAAATATGACTTTCAAATAAACTCATTTTATGTGACCTTTTTAAGTGACTATTAATGCCAAAAAAGTGGGAAGTAGGTAAAGGAACCTCGTCACTTCTTGGAACAATAATCTAAAATATGTGAATAAGTTGCTATAAGGAGAGCAAAAATGCCTATATATCACCACAGCCAGTAAGCTGAGAGCCATAAAGGTCAAGGTAACACTAGTTTCAAATATATAAATCTTAGGGATTTAGACAGAGGAAGATATGAACAGTACACATACCACCTTGTGAAACAATTAGAGGTCTATTTAATAAGAACTTTAGGTAAGGTAAAAAGCAGAAATTAATCTTAGGTCAGCATATTACACCATGTGCCACAATAGATTCAAGATGAATACATGACCCCAATATTATATACTATACTATAAAAAATTAGGAAGGAAGCTGAAGTTGATAATATTTTTGATAGCGCTGGATGAAGTTATGAATTCTTAATTCAATATGAGATAGATACAATTTAACAAGATACAACAATTTTTTAAAGTTGAAATTGAAAAGCTTTTGCACAAACAAAACTGAAATGGCTAGGATAAGAAGAGGAGCTGTCAATTGGGGAAATGTCTTTGTATCAAATCATCTCTAATAAGAATTTGATATCCTAGACATATAAATAACTAATATAAGTATATAGGTTCAACTGTAATTCCATAAAAGAGAAGTGGTCAAAGGGAATAAACAAATAGTTCTCAAAAGAATTGTAATCTGTTAATAATCATAAGAAATAATACTCCCAAAACTAATAATAACATAAATGTAAATCAAAACAACCCTGAGGTTTCATCTCACACACAGCAAATAGGCAAAGAATAAAGGATTGAAATAGCCAATGTTGAAAGGGGCTGTGGAAATATAGGCACTTTAGTGCATTGTTGATAGAGCTCTGAACTGGCATGACCATTCTGGGAAGCAATTTGGAATAGTGCAGATAATATTACTAAAATGCCTATACCTTTTGTCCCAGAAATTCCACTGCAAGTCATATATGACAAGATAGACAATGAAAAAAGGAAAGACTCCTATGCCAACCAAAATATGTATAACCTTTTTTGTGGAAACAATGTTGATACCCATTGGCTGAGAAATGGTTAGACAAATTGTAATATATGAATGCAGTGGAATATTAGTATTCTGTAAGAAATTATAATAGAGGGGCAGCTACATGGCACAGTGAATAGAACACTAGCTGTGGAGTCAGGAGGACCTGAGTTCAAATCCAGCCTCGACACAACACTTACTAGCCGTGTGACCTTTAGGCAAGTCACTTAACCCTAATTGCCCTGCCTACCCCCTTTAAAAAAAAAAGAAATTATAATATAATGATCACAGGATATAGAGTGACTAATATGAAATAATTCCTAATTGAGAAAACAGGAAAAATACACATGACTACAATTTAAATGGAAAGAACAAGGACAAAATAATAGCAATGGAATATTGAAAAATTATAAAGAAAATGCTTGGTTCCAAAGAAGAGATATGACAATTGTGGGTCTTTTTGTCTAAGCCACATACTTTTTAAAGGGTGGGAAAACCTTTCATCATTGTTGGAATCTTATTTTTCCTTCTACTTCCCTAGCTCTCACATTCATCATTGAAGCTCTCACAAGGTTGGGCCAATGGGATCATAGAGTTAGATTTAGAAGATACCTCAACCACTTCAATTCACACATAAGAAACTGATGCCCAGAGAGGTTAGTTGATACACCCAGAATCACACACCTAATAAGTATCTGGAAAAGAAGATTCAGGCCTTCCTGATACAAGTTTTGCTTTGACTAGGAAACCTGATCTGAGAAAGCAGTGCCAAGCTAGCTAAAAAACCTACAAAAACTAATAATCATCAGGTATACATAGCTGCTGTTAATAAAGGGACTATTTCCTCCCCCCCACCTTTTATCAGTGTCAGACATATTTTTTAACATTTTTGTACAGAATGTAGAATATAAACCATTTTGGGGTGTATAAACCCATATAAATCCTCACACTAGATAAGGCAGAGGAGAAATGAGAATAACAGGCTACTGTGAATACTGTCTTCTCTAATTCTAAGAAAGCTCAAGTGGTTTCACAAACTAAAAAGTGTAATATCATCTAAGGTTGGTCATTTAGGTTTGACCTATTGGAGAAAGCCTATGAATTATACTAAAATGGTAATTTTTCTCTTCTTTTAGAAATATGTATTTATTTTCTTGCATATTTTCTAGTTACATGTCATTTTTGATATATAAAAACAATTCTGAGTTCCAAATTCTCTCCCAATCTCCTACCCCTTCCTCACCACTTGAGAAGGGAAACAATGTGATATTTATACATGTGAAGTCATTCAAAATAGTTTCATATTAGCCACACTTCAAAAGAAAATGCACATGCAAACAAGAAAAATAAAAGAAATAAAAAGAAAGCATGCTTCAATCTGGACTCAGAGTTTATCATTTCATTCTCTTAAGGTAGCATTTTTCTTCATGGTTCCTTTGGAATTGTCTTGTATCATTATCTTGATTAGAGTAGCTAAGTCTTTGGTAGCTGGTCATCATTAAACTAATGTTCCTCTGGTTCTGCTCCCTTCACTTTGCATCAGTTCATATAAGTTTTCCCAGGTTTTTCTGAAACCACCCTGCGTGGCATTTCTTACAGCATGATAGTATTCCATCACAATTATGTACTACTACATGTTCAACCATTCTTCAGTTGATGGGCATCCGTTTGATTTCCAATTCTTTGCCACCACAAAAGATCAATTTTTGTACAAATAGTTCTTTTTTCTTTTTTCTTCTATCTTTTTGGGATACAGACCTAATAGAAATATGAATGGGTCGAAGGATATGCAAAGTTTTATATTATTTTGGTGTAGTTCCAAATAGTTGGACTATTTCACAATTAGTGAATGGTTGGACTAGTTCACAATTTCACCAACAGTGTATCAGTGTCCTATTTTTCCTATGTCCCTTGCAGCATCTGTCATTTTCTTTTTCTTTCATGTTAGTCAATCTGATAGGTATGAGGTGGTACCTTAGGAGTATTTTAATTTGTATTTCTCCAATAAATAGTAATTCAGAACATTTTTATGTGACTACTGTTAGCTTAGATTTTTTCTTCTGAAAACGACCTGTTTATATACTTTGACAATTTATCAGTTGGAGAATGGCTTATATTTTTATAAACTTGGCTCAGTTCTCTATATATTTCAGAAATGAGGCCTTTATCAGAGAAATTTGTTTTAATGTTTTCCATTTCCTATTTTTCTCCTAGTTTTGACTACATTAGTTTTGTTTATAAAAAAATAATTTCATTGGGGGCGGCTAAGTAGTGCAGTGAGTAGAGTGTCGGCCCTGGAGTCAGAAGGACCTGAGTTCGGATCAAGCCTCAGACACTTAATGCACACACAAACAAAAACCTAGCCGTGTGACCTTGGGCAAGTTACTTAAACCCAATTGCCCTCCAAAAAAACACACACACACACAAAAATAATTTCGTGAAATCAAAATTATCCAATTTACCTCTCACAATCCTTTCTGTCTTTTTTTGATAAATTATTTATTTTTAGTTTTCAACATTCATTTCCATGAGATTTTGAGTTACAATTTTGTCTCTCCACCTTTCCCCTACCCCCACCCCAAAATAGCAAGCCTGCTGAATACCCCTTGCCCCAATCTATTCTCTCTTACACCCTCTCCCATTCCCACCCCCCAACTTTCTAGTAGGGTAAGATGGATTTCTATACCTCAGTGCCTGTATATCTTATTTCCCAGGTGCCTGGAAAAACAAAACAATTTTTTAAAATATTTGTTTTTAAAACTTTAAGCTCCAGATTTTTTTCCTTCTTGCCTCCTCACCCACCCCCACTGGGGACATAAGCAATTCAATATAAGTTGTACATGTGTAGTTACCCAAATCACTTCCATAGTTGTTATATTGTGAAAGACTTACTATATTTCCCTCCATCCTATCCCACTCCCCAATTATTCTATTTTCTCCTTTGACACTATCCCTTTTCAAAAATGCTTGCTTCTAACTACCCTCTTCTCCAATCTGCCCTCCCTTCTATCATCCCCCCTCTTATCCCCTACCCCCTTCTTTTCCTGTAGGGTAAGATACCCAATTGAGAGTATATATTATTCCTTCCTTAAGCCAACTTCAATGAGAATAAGGTTGTCACATTCCCTTTCACCTTCCTGCTCTTCCCCTCCATTGTAACAGTTTTCTCTTGCCTCTTTTATATGAGATAATTTACCCTAATCTATCTCTCCCTTTCTCCTCCCAATAAATTCCTCTCTCACCTCTTAATTTATTTTTTAGATATCATCCCTTCATATTCAACTCCTCCTGTGCCCTCTGTCTATGTATACATGAACATACATATGCCCATACTCACATATATATATATACATATATATATTTATATATACATGCACCCTCCTATGTGTGTGTGTATGTATATATATATATATATATATATATATATGTGTGTGTGTGTGTGTGTGTGTGTGTGTGTGTATACACACACACACACACAATACACACACATATATTCCCTTCAACTATCTTCATACTGAGAAAAGTCTTATGAGTTACAATTATCGTTATTTCCATGTAGGAATGTAAACAGCTCAACTTTAATGAGTTGCTTATGATTTCTTTTTCCTATTTACCTTCTCATGCTTCTTGTATTTGAAAGTCAAATTTTCTGTTCAGCTCTCTTTTTTTTCATCAAGAATGCTTGAAAATCCTCTATTTCATTTAATGACCATATTTTCCCCTGTAGCATTATATTCAGTTTTGCTAGGTAGGTGATTTTTGGTTTTAGTCCTAGCTCCTTTGACCTCCAGAATATCATATTCCAAGCCCTTCAATCCCTTAATGTAGAAGCTGCTAGGTCTTGTGTTATTCTGATTGTGTTTCTACAATACTTTTTTTTTTTGTTTTGTTTTTGGAGGGCAATTGGGGTTAAGTAACTCGCCCAAGGCCACATGGCTAGGTTTTTATTTGTGTGTGCGTTAAGTGTCTGAGGTCAGATCCGAATTCAGGTCCTTCTGACTCCAGGGCTGATGCTCTACTCACTGCGCCACCTAGCCTCCCCTGTTTCTACAATACTAAAATTGCTTCTTCCTGACTGCTTGCAGTATTTTCTCCTTGACCTGGGAACTCTGTAATTTGGCTATCATATTAGTAGGAGTTTTCTTTTTGGGGATTTATCTTTTTTTTATTTTTGGAGGGCAATTGGGGTTAAGTGACTTGCCCAAGGTCACATGGCTAATTTTTTTTGTGTCTGAGGCAGATTTGAACTCAGGTACTCCTGACTCCAGGGCCAGTGCTCTATTCACTGTGTGACCTAGCATCCCCTGGGGATCTCATTCAAGAGGTGATCAATGAATTCTTTCATTGTCTATTTTGCCCTCTGGTTCTAAAATATCAGAGAAATTTTGCTTGATAATTTCTTGAAAGATGGTGGTTAGGTTATTTTTTTGATCATGGCTTTCAGGTAGTCCAATAATTTTTAATTCATCTCTCCTGGAACTATTTTCCAGGTCAGTGTTTTTTTCCAATGAGATATTTCACATTGCTTTCTATTTTTCATTTGTTTGGGTCTGTTTTATAGTATCCTGATTTCTCATAAAGTCATTAGCTTCCAATTACTCCAATCATTTTGAGTTTTGAAGGAGTTATTCTCTTCAGTAAGTTTTTGAGATTCCTTTTCCATCTGGTGAATTCAGCTTTTTAAGGCATTCTCCTCCTCACTGGCTTTTTGGGCCTCTTTTTGCCATTTGAGTTAGTCTATTTTTAAGGTGTTATTTTCTTCAGTGTATTTTTGGCTCTCCTTTAGAGGGCTGTTGACTCACTGTTCCTGATTTTCTTGCATCATTCTCATTTCCCTTCCCAATTTTTCCTCCACTTCTCTTACTTAATTTTCAAAATTCTTCTTGAGCTCCTCCATAGCCTCTAACCAATTCATATTTTTCTTGGATGCTTTTGATGCAGGAAGTCTGACTTCACTGTCTTCCTCCCACTTTATGCCCTGATCCCTTCTGTCCCCCATAAAGGATTGTATGGTCTGTTTGTGCTTCTTCTGTTTGCTTATATTGCCATCCAATTACTTGACTTTTGGGCTCTTTGAGAGTTGAAGAGAACTCTGCTTCCAGAATAGAGAGAATTTTGTCCCATATTGCTGGGGTTTACATAGCTGCCAAAGCTATTTGGAGGGCACCCTTTCTACAGCCCCCACAAGCTCTGGCACCTGGCCACATACCCCAGGACCACCACCTAAGACTGTGATCCAGATCCAAGCAGGTTAAAGCAAGAGCAATTACCCTCTCAATGGTCACTTGGTCCCCTTACAATCTGCAGGCCAGGAGCTCCTGAGGCAGCCATGCAGTAGCTGCACAGTTATGGCACCTCCGCTGCTTCTCCCCTCAGGGGCAGGGGCCAGACCTTGCTCTTCCATCCTCCCCTGTTCCAAGAGAGTTCCACACTGACCTTTCATTTTGTCTTTGGTGTTTATGTTTTGAGAAGTCTGGAAACCACCATAGCTGCTGGTGATTCACTCTCCTGAAGTCGGCTTTGGCTGCTGCTGTTTGGCGCTACCCTGGGGCAAGAACTGCATGGCTCATACAGGGCTGCACTCAGCTCCCAGAGTGCTGCAATAGACCTTTCCTGAAAGCCTGCCAGGCTGTCTTCAGTGGGAGATTTGTTTCTCTCTGTCCCTTTGTGGGTTCTGTAGCTTTAAATTTTATTTAGAGTCATTTTTTACAGGTATTGGAAGTGGTTGGAGCCAGAGCCCACACCAAGTTTGTGCTTCTACTCTGCCATCTTGGCTCTACCCTGATCCTTTCTAGCTTTTGTTTGGTCATAAACTCTTTCCTTATCTGTAAATCTGATGAGTACATTTGTCCATTATCCCCTAATTTACTTGTGATATAACTTTAATGTCTAAATCATTTGTCCATTTCGACCTTATCTTGGTATACTATGTGAGAAGTTGGTCTATGCCTAGTTTCTTCCAAATTGCTTTCAGTTTTCCCAACAATTTTTGTCAAATGGTGAGTTCTTACCCCCAAAGCTTAGAACTTCAGGTTTGTTAAATGCTAGGTTATTATGGTCATTTACCACTGTGAATAATGTACCTAGCCTCTTGCACTGATCCATCACTCTATTCCTTAGCCAGTACCAGATTGAGAGCACCCAAAACTGTAGTATTTCTGTCACCACCACCTAGTCCTACTACTGGTGTTGCATCCACGTGGAGTCCAGGACAGCTTCCACTTCTGTGCCATAGATTTCTTTTTCCAACTTGTTAAGTTGTCTTGGGCTCAAAGAATGTCTCACCTGACCTTTTTTTTTTAAGCTCTGACATTCCAGAATTTGACTTGGGAGATTATTTTTAAAGTTATTTTGGGGAACATTAGGAAAGATTGAGTGTTTCCTCTACTCCACTATCTTGGCTCATGATCAGTGGTACATGAGGATGGAATTCTGTAGTTATAGTAAATCTAAAGTGAATTTAAATTCACTTTTTTCTTGCTCCCAACTTGATTCCTTACAGGCAAACTGGACTATTTGCTCCCATATAACAGCACTCTAACTCCATGATAAAATTAATGCTATTCTATGTGCCCACCTTGGGCATCTTGCTATCTGCACTACCACTGCCCTGTTTCTCCTTTTACATTTGTACATTTGTCACTTATCACAGTCCCTGGCATATAGTAAGCACTCAATAAATGCTGCTTATTCATTCTTCATTCATTCATTCATATAAAGAGGAGTAGTGTGAAATATGTAAGTTGTGGCTAGCATTTATATATCATTTTGAGGTTTGAAAAGTACTTTATATACATTATCTCATTTGATCTTCACAAAAGTCATTTGAGATCATCACCAATTTAGAGAAGAGAAAACTTACTCTGAACAAAGATATGACTTATTTAGGGTCACACAGAAAGTAAGCAGCTGAGTCAGGATTTGAACACAGATTTTTCTGACTCTAAGTCCAGTGCTCTAGGCATTTTACCACCTAGCTGCCTCATCTTTGTGATTTTTCAGAGACTAGAGATTGTCTTCCTGGATACCATTTTTCTAGGTGTGCTGTCTCTCCAATGAATATATTAGCTAGAATTACAGATTGGAACTAGGTTTTGCATGGTCTTGAGGAGTTTATATTATTTTTATTATTATATATTATTATTTTATTATTTATATTCTTTCTCCCCTTAGATCCAATATGACAGAAAATTAAAAAAAATTATATATTGGAATGGCATGGTTAAAACTGCACATTATCAGGATTAATTTATTAGATGTGTGAAGGATAAATTGGGGTGGGAAGATCATTGAAGCAGAAATACCACTTGGGAAACTATGGGACTATTCTAGGTGAGAAGCTCTAAAGGCCTGAATTTGGAGGAGAGGCAGTATAAATAGAAAGAAAGAGATGGGTGTGAGAGATATGTATTCAAGATTTGAGATTTCAAGCATGAGTAACTGGGAGGGTGAGGGTATCTTACACAGAAAAGGAAATGTTGGGAGAGTCAGATTTTGAGGAAAAAATGAAGTCATAATTGATAGGCTAACCTGGAGATACTTAGAGGTATATAAAAAATGAGATTTACAGTATTCTTTTGGAAATATTAGAACCAAACTCAGTGAGAGATTCATGTCCAGGAGGGATCACTGAAGACATGAGGATAGATGAGATCACAAAGGGAGAAGAGAAGAGGTGAGAGGAGACAAAGAGAGGAGAGGAGAAGAGAGGGAGAGAGAGGGGAGAGAACAGAATAAAAAAGACCATCTATGAACAGAATATTGTGGAGTAAAAAAATATAGATTTCTAAATTTTATCTCTTTCCTGAGAAGTACTCATTCATCTCTACTTAACTTTTCCATTGGTATGTTTCACAGTGGTCTTGAATTCAATATGTATAAAAAGGAACTCACCATGTTTTCTAGCTCCCTCCTGTCTTCTTTATTGCTAATAATTTTCAATGGCATTCTCCTAGTTATTCAGACTCAAAATCCTAGATAATTTTGGATATGGGCATCGAAGGAGAGGCTCACCAAACCCTGTTGCTTCTTCCTTCACTTTATCTCTTGAATCCATTCTTAATACTGTTCTGATTCCTGACCTTATTATTTGAATTATTAAGATAATTCAAATGAACAATTGTAATTATTCAAAAGTTGAACTTGAACTACTACAATAGCTTCTCAACTAGGTTGTTTGTCTTTTTTCAGTCTTCATTCTTTTCTTTCACCAGTATGCCTTATGTAGTGTTAGGAATTCGGCTACCAGAATTAATTCTTTCCACTGTTATTCCCCTGCTTGAGAATCTTTGATAATAGTTCAAATAGAAATGATACTTTGGGGATTTAAAATAAAGAAAGTTTTCCTAATTATAAAACAACACCATGAACAAACCCAGGACCTATATGATCACAACTACAAAACACTTCTCACACAAATAAAGTCAGATCTAACTAATTGGAAAAATATCAATTGCTCATGGCTGGACCGAGGTAATATAATAAAAATGACAATTCTACCCAAATTAAATTATATATTTAGTGCCATACCAATCAATTTACCAAAAAACTACTTGATAGAGCTAGAAAAAATAGTAACAAAATTTATTTGGAAGAACAATTGGTCCAGAATATCAAGGGAATTAATGAAAAGAAATGCTAGATTTTAATCTGTATTATAAAGCAGCAGTCATCAAAACTACTTGGTACTGGCTGAGGAATAGAGTAGTGGATTAATGGGATAGATTGGGCACAAGAGACTCAGCAATCAATTACTATAGTAATTTATTGTTTGATAAACCCAAAGACCCCAGTTTTGGGGATAAGAATTCACTACTTGACAAAAACTGCTGGGAAAACTGGAATATAGTATGGCAGAAACTGGGCATAGATCACTATCTAACTCCATATACCAAAATCAAGTCTAAATGGGTACATGATCTAGGTATAAAGGATGATACTTTAAGCAATCTGGGAAAGCAAGGAATTTGTGGAGAGGGGAAGACTTTAGGACCAAACAAGAATTAGAGAGCATTATAAAATGCAAAACACATAATTATAAAATTGAAAAGCTTCTGTATAAAGCCAATGTAACCAAGATTAAGAGGGAAGTGGGAAACTGGGAAAGAATTTTTACAACCTATGTCTCTAATAAAGGAATTATTTCTAAAATATACAGAAAATTGAGTTAAATCTATAAGAATACAAGTCATTCCCCAATTGATAAATGGTCAAAGGATATAAACAGGCAGTTTTCAGAGAAAGAAATTAAAGATGTCTATAAGCATATGAAGAAATGCTCTAAATCACTATTGATTAAAGAAATACAAATAAAAACAACTCTGAGGTACCACATCTCACCAGTCAGATTGGCTAAGATGACAAAATAGGAAAATGACAAATGCTGGAGAGGATGTGGGCAAATTGGAACACTAGTGTATTTCTGGTGGAGTTGTGAACTGATTCAACCATTCTGGAGAGCAATCTGGAATTATGCCTAAAGGGCTAGAAATAATTTCATACCCTTTGACCTAGCAATACCATTTCTAGGGTTATATCCCAAAGAGATCATAGAAGTGGGAGGAAGACCCATATATACAAAAATATTTATAGCAGCTCTTTTGGTGGTTGCAAAGAATTGGAAATTAAGGGGGTCCCATCAATTGGGGAATGGCTGAACAAGTTGTGGTGTATGCATGTAATGGAATACTATTGTGCTATAAGAAATGAGGAGCAGATGGACTTCATATTTACCTGGAGAGGCTTATACAAACTGATGCTGGGTGAGAAGAGTAGAACCAGGAGAAATTTGTACACAATCACAGTCACAACATATGTGTGATAACCAACTGTGATAGACTGTACTCTTCTCAGCAATGCAGTGATATAAGTCAACCCCAAAAGACTCATGATGGAGAGAGATGTCTACATCCAGAGAAAGAACTAGAAAGAACCGAGTTTGATTCCAGATTGAAGCAAACTACTTGATCTTTTTCTTTTTCTTGTTTGGTTTTATTTCCTCTTTACCATTTTTCATTCCATCTGGTACAATCCGCCTTTTTAAACTGACAATGTCTAATGTGAAAGTATTTGAAGATCCTATACTTGATTGTATGCTGTCATGGGGGGGGGAGAGGGAAATAAAATTTGAAACTCAAGGAATTGTGGAATTGAATCTTATAAACTAAAAGTAAACAAACAAATTAATAAAGACCAAAAAAATATAAAACAACACTGTGAATTATATAGTATACATGACTCCCCATTGTCTATAGCAAAAAGTAAAATTCTTTATTCTGGTGTTCAAGGACTTCATAATCAGGTTTTAACCACCTTTTCCACTTGGGTCCCCATTATTTTGCTATGTGAATTCTCCACTCAATTAGATCAGATTATTAAGCCCAACCTTTTTCACCCCCAATGCTTTTAATGGTCCTGTTGCTCTTCCTCTTCTAGTGAGAAAGTTGATTCATTGAGGACTCCTCCTTCAACTCTAATCAGTTTTAATGAGTTCATTATGCATATATAAGGGGGAGTGATTGTTAGTAATTATTTTAGTAAATTCATCAAGAAATACATATTTAGCCAATCTTCTAAGAATAGTTATAAGAATAAGCAGTGTATTAGTCCATATTTTGTACACTCACATAGGAATATAGATTCTAATAGGAGGGCCCTATAATAGACCTCAATCTTTAATAAAGTGTTCATTACTTGTTTACTAACTATGGCGTTGACTTGCATAACTGACAAAATGCTCACATGGATATCTCCATCCTGTATTGCTCAAATTCCATGATCAAACAAAGCATAGGTTGTGGCATAGTATGAGACAAACCACCCCTGGCCCAATATGTTCTTCGAACATATGTATAGCTTGTACCCTATCCTCTTTCCTAACCTAATGAGGAGTTCATACATCTTATGAACACCTAGTCAGTGGAGATATTTATTGATTCACCTAACTTGTGATCCTGCTGACACATCATTTTTGCTTATTTTAGCTTATGTGTCATATGTCAACCAATGGAATTATTCTGCATTTTGTATAGTCACTTTAGAATGTCTAGATATCAAACCCTATAAAAAGAGGGCCCTCGAAGGAGGGTGCCTCTCAGATCATAAGGAAAATCTGAGGTCCATTTCATTAGAGGGGGCCAGGTCCCTTTAATAAAGTGTTTTAACTTGGAGCTTGATCTTAGTTTCTCTTTTATTCATTTGGAGTGATTTTTGCCCCCACACCAGGAAGACCTCCCTGAAAAGTCCAGGTCAGTCATCTCATCCTATTTGGAATTAGTAGTATACATAGTTTATACTAGTATTTCCTTAGCCAAGTCATACTGTGGACCAGGAAAGCATCTACTTTTTCTACTCCAATGCTTTGCATACTCCAAAAGCTCATTGGGAGAGCTGCCAGTGGGTAGGATTAATAGCCAAGTAGAAACTGAGAGGTAGGACTAGGAGGAATAAATTTCAGGAAGAAAGAAGAAGCAAAGTAAATTTTTTTCAGCTCACAAGTTTTAAGTAGTAAGGACTTTTGGTAGTAAAAGGTTTACCAACTGACAAAAAAAAATTCCCCTGATATTAGTTTACAGATAAGTATTTGGGAAACACTAGTACATGATCGATCGTTCTTCCTTTCTTCCTTCCTTCCTTCATTCTTTCCTTCCTTCTTTCCTTCCTTCCTTCCTTTCTTTCTCCCTTCTTTTTAGACAATCAGTAGTATACCATTTATCTTTTATAATTTGCCTTAAATAATTTTTATTAAACTCACTCTTTATATGGGTTAATGTCACATTCTCAACTAAATTAGAAGCTCTCCAAGTACTCATACTTTTTTTGTTTCCTACACAGTACCTAACTTTGTACATAGAAGGCACTCTGTAAATACTTGCTAGTTGTTTGATTAAAAGAAAATCCTCTTGGGAAGCCAAGGTACCCTAAAGTTTTGCCCATTTGCTTTTTTCAATGCTAAGTCTTTGTAAACGAGAGGAATAGACATGGGAGATTTTAATTCATGGAGTCATTTCCACTAGGATTAATAAGTGTTTTATCAGCTACAAGAATGGTCAATCTTGCCCTGGAGTCAGGAGGACCTGAGTTCAAATCCTGCCCTAGACACTTAACACAAAAACCAGCCATGTGACCTTGGGCAAGTCACTTAACCCCAATTGCCATCCAAAAAGAAAAAAAAAGGAATGGTCAATCTTGAAAATAACTGGGCCAAGCTTCTCTTTTGACTTCTAGTCACTGTGGCTTCAAAGTCAATGTGGCCATAGCTTTGGCTTAATCCACTTTCTGCAGAATTTTGAAATATCTTGGAATTAGAAAAAAAATGTGATTTCTTTTCATATTTATTCTCACTTTCTCCACTTCTCAAAAACAGTCAAAAAGGAAGTTCCAAGACTTCTATAAAACTATCACTTGATTCCCGCCCCCCATATTGCTACCAATGGAAAAAAGTCAAATATAAACTTAAGATGACTTTCATGTGGATTTATCAGTAGATGGTGCTATATACCCATGCAAAATTTGAAGAAAAAAAATTTACACCTATACCGAGACTGGATTTATGTACCTGTATTAAAATACTATTATTGTCTTATATTATAGTAACAATGATCATTAATTAATTGAATCCCATAGAAGTTGATTCTTGTATCCTAATAGAAAGTATTTAGGCTAATTAGATTTTAAGCTGGAAAGTAATTAAGAGATATTTTAGCCCAATCAGTGAGTCAACAAGCATTTATTAACCATATACTCTGTGTGAACCCTCTCTGCCAAATGCCAAAGATATACAAAAGGCAAAAGAATTCCCTGACTTTTGTAATGGGAGGGATGGCATGTAAAATAAAGAGGTACCTACCATATATGCATAGATTAGATAGAAGGTAATCTCCAAGGGAAGGTACTAGCAGAGAGATAGATAAGGTCGAATCAGTGGGAAGAAACCAGGAAAGACTTCCTGTAGAATGTGGGATTTGAACAGAAACCAGGACATCTATGAGGTAGAGGTGAGAGAATTGAGAATTCCAGAACTGGAGAAAAGCAAGCATAGTGACAGCTGAATCATAGAATATGCAAAAGGAGTAGAAGGCTGCAAAGGTAGGAAGAGACCAGATTGTGAAGGGATGTAAAAGACAAATAGAGGACTTTGTGTTTCATCCTGGAGGTAATATAGAGGCACTAGAACTTTTTGAATTACGTGTACCATGGTGGTGACTTATGCTTTAGTGAAATCACATTGGCATCTGAGTGGAGGATGAGGGGCTGAAGTAGAGAGAGGTTAAATACAGAGATAAATTAGAAGGCTGTTGAAATAGTCCAGGAGAGAAGTGAGAAGAGCTTGTACTAGGGTGATTGCTACGTGTGATTAATATGAGAGACAGAGAGGGAGAAACTGAGAGTGTGAGAGAGTGAGCTTTCTGAGCACTATGCTAAGTGCCAGGGATACAAAACAAAACAAAACAAAATGAGATGGTACCCACTCTCAAATAGTTTATGTTCCTTTAAAACTTTTTAAAATTTATTTTATTTTTAATTTATGGAATAAAACAAGCATTTCTATAACATAGTATAATAATAAAAATTTGCACATGAAACTGCAAATCTATTATGTACAATTTGCTATTACTTTTAAATATCTAATAAAGATATATGTGTATACATATGTATACACACACACACACACACACACACACATATATATATATATATATATATAATTTTCCTTCCCCCACCCACAGCCTAGAGAAAGCAATCATTACACACAAATATGTATGCATGTATGTATATGTATGTATGTATGTATGTATGTAAAATCATTCTATATACTTCTATTTATCAGTTCTTTCTCTGGATGCAGATAGAATCTTTTTTCAGTTGTCTTTTGTAGTTAATTTAGGTGTTTATAATAGTCAAAGTGACTTAGTCACTGAAAGTTATTCTTCAAACAATATTGCTTTTACTGTATACAATGTTTTCTTGGTTCTGCTCATTTTGCTCATCATTATTTCATGCAAGTCTACCCATGTTTTTCTAAGATTATTGAGCTCATCATTTCTTACAACACAGTAGTATTCCATCACAATCAGAAACAACAACTTATTCAGTTATTCCCCAGTTGATGGACATCCCACAATTACCAGTTATTTGCCACCACAAAGAGAATGGCTATAAATATTTTAGAAAATGTAGGTACTTTTATTTCCCTAATCATCTTTGGAAACAGACATAGTAGTGTTTTTGCTGGGTTAGAGGGTATAGGCAGCTTAATAACTCTTTGGGCATAATTCCAGATTGCTCTCCAAAATGGATGGATCAGTTCCCAATTCCACCAACAATGAATTAGTGTCCCAATTTTTCCACATCCCCTCCAACATTTGTCACTTTCCCCTTCAATCGTTTTAGCCATCCTAATAAGGGAAGAGAAACCATAGAGGGAAACTGTAAGGAGAAAAGGTGAGGAAAGCACCCTCAGAGAAGAAAGTACTACAGGTGGAGAGGGTGTCAGCAATGTCAAGTGTAGCAGACAGGTCAAGAAGAATGACACTGAGAAAAGATAATCAGATTTAACATATAAGAAATTCTTGGTCTCTTTAAAGGGGAAAGTTTCAGTTCAGAGGTGAGATCAGAAGCCAGATTGCAGAGAGTTTTAGAAGTGACTGAGTGGAAAAGAAATGGAAGAATTGACTGTAGAAAACTTTCTCAGGGAATTTTGGTAGAGAAAGGAAGGAGAAATGTGGAAGGGTAGCAAGCATGGATGGTCATAGAGATAGTGAGGAAACTGAGGCCTGGACCGGAGTCTTGCTCAAGGTACACTGATCAATGGAAGCCAGATATTGAGGCAGACACAGATATCATCTTCCTGGTTTCAGCCCTCAGATCACAGATATTCTTGGTCTGATTACAATTTACCCACAAGTGGACGCTTTCTAGGCTAGATCTGTCTAGGAATAACTAAGAGATAGTGTGGAGGTGAAGATCCTTGTGTTTAGCTAAGGAGCTGAAAGGGCTTTGTATGATAGTGTGTACAAAAGGAATGATCTGCCCCTGTGCCATTCCTTTATTTTTTTTTTTTTCCTGGCTACTAGGGAGGAAGAATTCCTGTGAGTTCCGGATGAGGGAGATTCATCAAGCTAAATTTTCCCACCCAAGGGTCTGTGAGCACATTTGTTTCTCTTGGATTTCTTCTTCTGTGATCTTTGATAATCAAGTATCCAAAATCAAATTAGTCAAATTATAGTCTTGTGAAGGCCTAAGTTCAGAAGAACCATTGGAGGTCACCGTTGCAGTTAAAGTTGGTAGCAGAGACTACCAGGTATTGTAGCAGTGAACAACAGAGGAAACTCCTATTGATAGATGTGGAAAGTTACACAAAGACTGGCAGTTTCAGGGATTGTTACCTTTCATGATGGAAAGTAATAGCATCTGTGGACTTTAGAAAGGCACCGACATGGAGAGCACAACTGAGTTTTACAATAATGATAACTTCATGAGAAATTCACAAAGGGATAAAAAGATATTCAGGGTTAGGATTCTTGAGATACAACCCATGTATTCTCCATAGTTTTGTTTGATCACCTTTGCATTTTAAGTTTAAGACAATTCTCCTCAGGGACCATGATTGTGCAAGGGAAGCCTCAATATGCAGGGGAGAGATGTTTTTGTAATTACTATTCCTGATATGCTTCTTAGCAAAATACTTTTGTAAAAGCTAAATTGATGTAAGTTCGTTGTTTAATATAGGGGAGTTCAGAAACTGGAGCCACACTCCATCAGGGGTATCCCTTAGAACTCAGGGGTACAGCATTATTTGTCCTAAAGACCCAGCCTGTCAGTGAAAATTGAGAGTGAGCCCAGAGTGGGTTCACTTTAGTAAGTTTATTGACCTTGCCTTATTACTTTCTCAAGAACAGTAGTATTCACATTAGTAAATTTGCTGGGGATGGCTTATTATTTTCTAAAGAAAAAACTGAATTGGCAAACTAGGCATCACCCTAAGAAATATAGGGCAAGTTTGGCAAGTGAAAATCTGAAGGTATTAGTGCTAAGCCTGTCAGAAATAATGAAGTTTTTGGAGATAAACTTTTCCAGACAACTTATACCTTGGCATTGCAAGTTTCAGCTAGGGAAATGAGGAGGAGAGAAGATGAAGTTAATGGAAAACTGCATTACAGAAGACATTCAATATACGTTTGGTAATTTAATAGGACAGCTACATTAGGATAGAATCTCACTCTTCTAGGGAAGAAATGACATGGTCAAATGAGACACTTGATAATATAATTTCTGAAATTGTTTATGAATTCTCCTCAATTTAACTGCATCTTCATATGAGTAACAGGAGTTTTAAAAGGTATATATTACTCCAGTTCTCTAAATTTTGAGGAATTATTATTTGAAAAATGACATATCTTCCAAAGTAACTCATGTAGTTCTTTACAATTCAGAAAATATGTTCATCACAACAACCTTTTAAGGTAATTAGTGAAGGTTTTAATTATCCCTATTTTGTAGATGATAAAACAAAATTTCAGAGACTTCAAGCAATTTGCACATCTCCACAAAGCTACTGACTACTTATATTAACATACTGAAGATGAATAAATGAACCAACAAATAGTTAATAAGTGCTAACCATAGCCTAAACACAGTACTAACTGCCAGAATAAAAATCCAAAACAAAGATAGTCAACGCTTTTAGGGATTTTACATGCTAATAGGAGAAGGCAGAAAGACAGACAGAAAGAAAAGCAGATAGACAAATGGATAGACAACAAATGCCAAGATAGAAAAAAAGACAGACACAGAGAGATACAGATATAGAGGCAGAGAGACAGTGAGAGTCTGAGAGCATTTACTGAACATTTATTTTGTGCTATGTACTGTCCTTAGTTCTAGGTATTCAACTATAAGCAAGCTAGACAGTCTGTACTCCCAAGAGCTTAACAGGGAAAGACATAACAAAAAAGAAAGCAGAAAAGGCAATCCACATCCAGAGAAAGAATTACAGAGTCTGAATACAGATTGAAGCAAACTATTTGCTTTCTCTCTCTCTTTTGTTTTGTTTTGTTTCTTCTTTCCCATGGTTCAGTCCATCAGCTATAATTTACACCTCAACTATTGAGAAAATGTTTACTGTGAAGGTATATGTTCCATTGGTTATAATTCTACTTTACACCTCAACTATTGTGAAAATGTTTACTGTGAAGGTATATGTAGAACCTATATCTGATTACATACCATCTGGGAGGGAGGAGAACGAGGGGAAGAAAAGTTGGAGCTCAAAAACTTGTGGAACTGAATGTTGTAAGCTAAAAATAAATAAATTTAAAAGAAAAAAAGAGAGACTCTCTAAACTGTATTAAATTGTGTTCCAAACTTACCTCTTAAAGGATCAATGTTTTAGAGCTGGAAGGAAACTTCTGTATCATTTAGTCCAATAGCTAAAGTGATTTTGCCTAAAGCCATACAAATACTAAGCAGTAGATCTGGAATTTGAACCTAAACCCATCACTCCTCCTATTATATTCATGCTGTTGTTTCCATATGGAATTATAAGTATCTATGGTTGTGGGGTGAGGGGAACAAAGGTAACCTTGTGATGAACATTGTGTATTCTGTTTTCCCCAGACTTGTCATTTTCAAGGCAATGACTTTGTATTTTTAGATTTCTTTCTATAAAAAGATGAGACAGAAAGAGCCAGACATAGAAGACTAATGAGGTTTTTAAAAAATATATACTTAAGTGTTAAAGTTTATTTATTACAGAAAGAAATCAGGGGCCTGAGATTTAAGTTCTTCCTTTTTCCCTCTCTCCCTTCCTTCCTTCCTTCCTTCCTTCCTTCCTTCCTTCCTTCTTCTCTCTGTCTCTCTCTAGCACACTAGACTACAAAGGTTTTGTTTCTTTCTTTTTTTAAATATTTTTTATTTTTTTGTTATTTTTTATTCTTTAACTTTTTATTTATTTATTTAATTTTTATTTATTTATTTTTTTATAAGCAATTGGGGTTAAGTAACTTGCTCAAGGTTACACGGCTAGTCATTATTTGTGTGTGGGTGCTCATTTTCTGAGGCCGGATTTGATCTCGGGTTATCCCAACTCCGAAGCCGGCGCTCTTACTCACTGTGCCACCTAGCCGCCCCTGTTTCTTTCTTTTTAGGAGTCAGGGATCTTCTTGATTTTCAAGGTGAAATTGGGATGGCAGTAGAATCATAGATAGGCTGAATATGGATGAAAGCAAATCTTGTGGTTCACAGTTTTGATCAATGAATTAGGATTTCTAATCATATGAAGTCCATGATTATGAGAATGCTACTATTGTAATTTTTGAGACTCTGGTCAAGTCAAGAATAATAATCTTTATGAACAAAATATTCTTGTTATAATGGACCTACAAAATACTATAAAATATTTGTGTTCCTGTAGACAGTTTAAAAGAATTGGGAAAATCACCTCAAATTATTTTACAGGGAAAATTAATTTTAGTTTCCATTCATTTTGGATAAGAAAGTGAAAGTCAAGGTTATCTTTGTTTCTGCACATTGGGCTTAGTTGGGACTAATGTGAAAATAGTATTGAATTTAACTGGAACTTTATAACTTAAGGTCTATGTGTCTCAGTTGAATCCTTATCAAGAATTTTTGAGGACACAAGATTTCTAACATAGTTTGAGTTTAAGTGCATATTTTCAGGTAATTTTTCTACAAGGATCCTAATCCTAAGCTCAAAAACTTTTGCAATCAACAATTTTTGGGGAACATATCAATCATATTTAATAACCTTAACCTCATTAATAACCTTAATCTCAGTGATTACATTGGCATGACTATTCCTATCAGAACAGATCACAAGCAATTCATCTTGTTTAATTCTTGTCCATCTCTATGATTCCTTCATTCTGAAAATCTATAAATGTTATCCATGCTATGAGATTGAGGCCACTCCACAGATATTCTAATATTCTACATATACTCCCACAACATTTAGGCTGCCCATGAGAAAGTCATTACTGTCAACATATGACTGATCTACTTCCATTTCTGAACATTCATTTCCTTGATGATATCTTTATTCTACTTTTCATGCATAAAATGTCATTTGTAATATGCTGTATCCTTCTTAAACCCAATATACTGGTGTATGGGGTGTTCAGGAAGGATAAGCACCCCTGCTACTGCTGATTTATGTGAATTTATCTTATATTCTGCAACTTTGATTAATTTATTAATGGTTTTAAGTAATTTTAGTGGAACCTTTTGGAAATCTCTAAGTAAATCATATCATCTGAAAAAAAATCAACAATTTTATTTCCTCTTAACCTGTCCTTGCCAAGCCATTTTCAGGGCCATTTATCTACCTTTGATGTCTACCTATCACCCAACTCTCACCTGTGGTTTCAAGAAGTTGTTACATTCACAGCAGCCACCCCCTGGTAAAATTGTTGCAGCAGACAGGCTAAGCATAAGACAGGTTGAGCATAACCAACAAGCCTCCAGCCCGTTGATGAGTTAGGGGGATGTCTACCCCAAGCATGACTTTCCCTGGCAGAATGGACAGGTAAGGACAATTTGTTCCAGTGGCAATGAAAGCAGCTGAAGCAGGTGCTGTAGAGTGCTTAGAGCTTGGTCAGACATCAAAGAAGTCAGGGTTATCTATTGCATCTCAGGCCATCACTAGTTGCCTTGACTTTTGTTTTGCCAGTGGAATTCCATGACTCTGGAAGTGAGAGTCTGATGATTTTATATGGCTCTGCCTCACTTTAATCCAATTCATGTTCAAGTCAAAACATCTCCCTGTGATGTCATCAGTCCTCTTTCAAAACAAAGGGTGAACAATTTAAACCTACAATGGACATTTACATGACTTATTGGGTCAAGTTTAATTGTGATTCTTCCAAAATCATGATGTTGCAAAGTTCACAGCCATATAGCATTATTAGAACCCTGGTGTTATGAAGATGGACTTTTGAATCAGGAAGCAACTTGGGACTATTGGAAGGAGTGTGTCATTTATCAAATGCATACTAACCGTCTTTACTCCTCTTAGTCAATAAATTCAAATATGTAAAGCACATTGTAATGTTTAAACTGCTTTATAAAAGCCAGCTATTACTGTTCATTATAATAATAATGATTACTGAGTATTTACTAAGTGCAAGATACTGTACTACATTCTGGGACATAAACAACAGTAAAATAATCCTTGACCTCAAAAATCTTACATTCTCTTTTAGGGATTCTCTATATAAGTAAATACAATAGAGAAACATGAAGTAATTCTCAGGGATAGGGGACAGTATTAAAAATCAGGGAGATACAGAAAGGCTTCATGTAGGAGGTGGCTCCTGATTGGAGCCTTGAAATCTAGGAATTTGAACAGGAAAGGACATGAAGGGGCAAAGTATCAGAGGTAGGAGAGGGAATGTTGCATGTAGGGAACAGAAAGTAGATCACTTTAACTAGAATGTACAATGTTTAACAGAGAGTAAGATGTGATGTCTGGAAAAAGTAGGCTAATGCCAAGTAATGAAGAACTTTAAATGTCAATCAGTGAGGCATCTTATATTTTGTCCTAAAGGTTACAGGGAGTCAATAAAGCTCCTTGAACAAAAGAACAGCCTGGTCAGGTATGTGCACGAATAACAATAATTTGGCAGCTCTGTGGCAGATGTTTTAGAGTGAGGAAAGACAAAAATCAGAGCCCATTTAGAAGGTCAATGTCAGAGTCTGATTGTGAGGTGAGAAGGGACTGAACTGGGATGGAGAGAAGAGTGTAGATGCAGAAGAAGCTGCAGGGGTAAAAAGATCAATAATTTTTAGCAACTTATTGGAGATGGTAAGGGAGAGTGAGGAGCTAGCTGAGGATAATTCCAGAATTGTAAAGGAAAATAATCTTCTTGATAAGAATATGGAAGTTAGGAGAAGGGATGAATTTGGGGGGAAACACCATGAATTTTTTTCTGTTAATTTGAGATACCTATGGAACATCCAAGTAGAGGTATCTAACAAGAAGTTGTTAATGCGATACTAGATATCAGAAGAGGGGTGAAGACTACAAGTCATTCACATAGAGATTTTTAAAAAGTCTTCTTAAAGTATATTAAATTTTATTTTATTTTCAGATCTGAATTCTCTTCCGCCTACTTTTACTGCCTTCATCCAATTGAGAAAGCAAGAAAAATAAAACCTGTCATATACATAATCCTGCAAAAGAAAATTCCTTCACTGATTGTCAAAAAGTCTTAATCTGTACTCTCAGTCCATCACCTCTTTAGCAGAAGGTGAGTACCATGTTTAATCTTGATTCTTCTGAAATATAATTGGTCATTGTTTTGATCAGTGTTCTCAAATCTTTCAAAATTGTCTTTACAATATTGTTGTTATTTTATTAACTGTTAATCTGGTTCTTCTCAATTCACTCTGTATCAGTTCATATAAGTCTTCCCAGGTTTCTCTAAAACTATTCCCTTATAACTTCTTAGGGATCAATAGTATTTCCATCAACTTCAAATACCAAAACTTGTTTAGTCATTCCCTACCTGATAGATTGAAAGTTATCCCCTCAGTTTCTAATTCTTTGCTATCAGGAAAAGAGTAGCTTTAGCTATAAAAAGTTTTTACATAAGGGTCCTTCTCCTCTTTATTTGATCTCTTTGGGGTATAGACCTAATAAGCAATATTGTGAAGTAGATACTACTGTTATCCTCATTTTACAGATGAGCAAACTAAAGAATATAGTGGTTAGGTGACTTGCTCACTACTATATAGCTGGTAAGTGTTGGAGATAGATTAAAACTTAAGTCTTCCAAGCTACAAGCCCAATATTCTATGACTAGAGATGATATAGCTATATAGGGAATGAATGAGAGAAATGGAGTTTAGTTTGGAGGAGACTTAGGAGAGATACGGAAGGTTTTTTCAAATATTTAAAGGGTTATAGCTTGGAAGAGAATATAGAATTGTTTTGCTTGGCCCTGGTGGGCATCAATATAAACAATGGACAGAAATTGCAGGAAGAGAGAGATTGAGTCTCAAAAGAAGAAAATCAAACAATAGAATCATGGGGTGGGGGGTAGAATTGTCTGCCTTGGTAGGTAATAGATTTGCTTCATAGGAGGTTGTCCAGAAGATGTTGTAGGTCTTCATAAAACTGAACAATTTTCAGTCTCCTCAGTATCAGTGGTTGGAATATGGGCCTGTATTACTGTGATGTTGAATGATTTGCCTTGGATTTGAACAGATATCATTCTGTCATTTTTGAGATTACACCTTAGGGCTGCTTTTCTTGGGGAGTTAGGTGGTACAGTGGATAGAGAGCTGGGCCTGAAGTCAGAAAGACCCTGGTATTGGGAAAGAATGAAGGCAAAAGAAGAGGATGGCAGAACTCATGAGATGGATGAAGAGTGTCATGGAAGCAACAAACATGATCTTGAATGAACTTCAGGAGATGATGGAGGATAGAAGAGTCTAGCATGTTATGGTCAATGGGGTCATGAAGAGTCAGACATGACTGGACTGAACAAATGAACAACAAAAAAGTGAAGGATGGCAAACAAACAAAAGGAACATGCTAAGTTCTGCAGAGAATGGGTTTTTAAATGTACGTAGAATATTGTAATTGAATGGCTTTTAAATCTTGCTTTGTCTGCATGGAGCTGTTCTGCCAACAAGTACCAGCTAGTAGTGACAATTCTGGGAAGAAAGAACAGCTGCTTGACATGTGGTCTGTCTGTATAGACCAACTGCATGTCTGGGATGCCAGAGCACCTAATCTCCCACCTTCCTTTCTACATGGTGCTGAAACAACCTGGCACAAACACATTTCTTCCTGCATTTATTGTTTATATTGTTGTTAAAGACCACATAAAGAAATCAACCCATTTGCAAAGGAGGTAACCCTGTCTGCAATTGATAGTTTAGTCCGAGGGGTGGGGAACCTGCAGCCACAAGGCAATATGTGGCCTTCTGGGTGTGACCTTTTGACTGAGTCTGAAATTTTACAGAACGAATTCTTTTATTAAGGGGATTTGTTCTGGGAAGTTTGGATTTAGTCAAAGGGACACACTTGAGGACCTAGAAGGACACATATGGCCTCAAGGCCACAGGATCTCCATCCATGGAACCTATCCAATATAGGATATATAGACAAAAGTTTGATTAAGGGTTTAAAATGTGTATTTATGCATATATGTTATATAACATCTGTGTGTATCCATATATCCATAAATACATACATATGTGAATATAAATATAAATATTTTGGGTGGATCCTGAATTAAGCTTTTCTCTGGACTAAAGTTCATTAGGTCTATTAATTGTAAATGATCTACTTAACATTAGTGGGTTTTAACATATAATTTCAAGCCCTAGTTGAAATTATTTTCTCATGGGAATAGTCTCTGTAACTGAGTTCCAGTATTATACATGGTATAGCATTTTCTTCTTACTGGTGGAGGTCAATGTTCTGCTCTAAGATGAGAGGTAGGACAGACTTGGTGAGAGTGAGAGAGAGGAAAGATATATTTTCTTCAAATCTCTCTGTATTTGAGAGTCGCTTTGGACTTTTTGGACTCTTCTGGCTTCTAGCTTTGAGAGAGAAGATGGAAGATGTTAAACCCACTTCAAGTTGCTGAAAGAAAAGACTTTGGGAAAAAAATTGACAGGAAGGAGCTATTAGCTAGATGTCACAGTGGATAGAGCATTGGTCCTGATGCCAGGAAGAATAATTTTCCTGAGTTCAAATCTGGTCTCAGACAGTTACTAGCTGTGTGACACTGGACAAGTCACTGAACCTTGTTTGTTTTAGTTTTCTCATCTGTAAAATGAGATCACAAAGGAAATGGTAGGGGCAGCTAGGGGGTGCAGTGAATAGAGTATTGGCCCTCAAGTCAGGAGGACCTGAGTTCAAATTCAGCCACAGACACTTGACACTTACTAGCTGTGTGACCTTGGGCAAGTTACTTAACCCCGATTGCCTTGCCTTGCCTTCCTCCTTCCGAAAAAAGAAGGAAATAGTAAACCCCTCCAGTATCTTTGCCAAGAAAAACCAAAATTGGATCATGAAGAACTGTACATGACTGAACAGCAAACAACAAAGAATCCTCTATTCCCAACTAGCTATATTAGTGACTTCAAGCATCTTCAAGATTTAGGATCCTCTTCTCACTCCTAATGGGAGAACTCCTTCATTCTGTGTTATATTGTATATATACTCCAGTGTATATTTTCTCTGATTTTTGTTTGCTATGGGCTTAGATGAGTAAGTTTCTTGGATACCTGCTATGTCTGTTCACTGTGGAACTGATATTTTGTAGAAAAGGGGTTTAATACTTGGATATAAAGCTTGAGTTTCTACTTCCCTGAATAATTAACGGCGATCAGAAATTAGCTTCAATATAAAAACCATATTCTTAGGCTAATTTTTAAGGGAGCAGATAAAACTAAATCTAGCCTGGTAACCTCTCCCCTGCTGAGAAGAGCAGAGAGGTCAAACTTTTGACCCTAATCACCTATTTCTCCTAATGGCAGGAATTAAAGTATCCTTTGAAGAAGGGTGGGGAAGGAAGAAGCTAGAGATGTCTAATCTGCTTCTCTTCAAGCCACACAATAACATGCCCATGCTACATCTGGGGGGCAGCTGCCATTATGAAGGGGTGCTTGGGATATATGTTTGTAACATCAGTCTATAATATCAGTTTGTAACATCAATTTGTAAAAGGGGTTCTTGGGATCTATGTCTGTAAAATCAATTTGTAAAACCACTCTGTAAAATCACATTTCCCCCTCCCCAGCCTAAGAGCATTAACTCTGCCCCTTCCCCCTGCCAGCACTCTGCCCAGCAACAACTCATGAACTCTTTATCTCTGCTTGGAACAATAACAAGCTACCTATGAATCCTTCACTAAACCATCTATAAACATTTTAGCTTAGGCAAATGTTATCTCCCCTAGTAGAGTGGCCAGCTGCACCCATGAATCCTTCAATGCCCTATCTATAGGTTAACTCCTTAGTCAATTATACCCATACTGAGACTCCATTAGCCTTGGTTCCCAACATCCATCTCGTCAAATTTGACACTGATGGGTAGCAGACTGGACCCTTTTCAGTCAGCCCTGACTGCTGGCTGACTTAGTGACATTCCAGGCCTAAAACCACACCTCCAGGTAGCCCGGCCTTGGGCTATTTCCCAGTGAATTATGGGCAATACGCTTGTGCAGCTGACATTAAAAGTGTATGTTCCTTTAAGCACTGACAACTCCTTAACTCCTCCCTAATCCCACCCTTACTCACCTAATTAGCATTGACACCTGTTGTACTGTCTTGACCCCTTAAAACTATACCTGTGATTTCTGTAAGTTTGCAGGTTCCCTAAGAACTCTTGCCCACTGTAAAGTGTAAACTTTTACAATCCCCACTCCAAGTTTGCTTGAGCCTACGGAATTCCTTCCAGACTCAAGGACACTGGTCATTGATCTTGATTGGAGCCCCTCTGGAACCTATTACGCTTCCCCCCATCAATTATATATATTAGAGTTTTGCCAGGGCTGAAACCAAATGTATTGATCTATAGTTTGAGGGAAGACATTTACCCTTCTCCAGGTTTGCATGACCTTTCCTATCTTCCGTGATCTCTCAAAGGTCACTGAAAGTAATTTATCAATCATATCCTCCAACTTTTTAAGGCTCTTAAGATATAACTCACCTGGATAAAATAACCTGAATTCATCCAGTGCAATTATATATTTTCTTATTATTTCCCTACTTATTTGAACATCAAATCTTTATTGGTGATCCCATCTTTATCAATCAAAAGACTTCATAGAGAAATAAAACAAAAGAGGAGCCGATTCGTTCTGCCTTCCCTGGGGAGATTGGGAGCAAAATCCTGGCCACTCTGCTCTCCTTGGAGAGGAAGGGCAATACTAGCCTAGAGTTGCATCTGTCTTCTCCCTTAGTTGTTAGCACCTCATCTACCGATCACCTCTTGAATTTTACTCGTTTCCCTGATATAGTTAAAATGAATAAATCCAACTTCATTATTATCATTATTATTATTATTAGTCTTTAAGGTTTTTTTTTCCAGCCTTAGTTTATTGTGGGTTTCAGTACCTCTAATACTACTGCAGGACTTCCTGGCATTTTGCAATTCATCCTCCATAATCTTTCCCTGCTTCCATTCCATTGGGAGTGCTTTTAAAAATCCAAGCTGGTTGATGAATTCCCTGTGGCAGTTATATCAATCCTTCCTGACAGTTCAGCGTTTTCTTCTTTGTTGGAATTGGTTCTGTCTATGACATCAGAATTGAATTCTTGAAAGCTTTCCAAACCTCCTGGGCTTACTTCCCCTGTAGAACTATTGGTCATAAGATACTACATATACTTTTCTTCACATTCCTTTGAAATGTTCTTTTTGGAATTTTAGGGTACATTGTAGACTATAGCCAGCTCTCTGTTTCTTCTCTCTTGGGACAGTGGTACAACTGAATCTGCATCTGAAGGTATCTTAGGTGAAGCTGGAGGTGCTACAATAACAATAGCAATCTACACTAGTGTTCATCCTGTTTTATGCAAACTAACAAAAAGCAGGCTGTCACTTTAATAAATAATTAACCAGTCAGGATAATACATAATTTATCCACTTGGTGACTTCAGATATTCACCAAGGGCTAGCTTGATTAAAAGTAAATCTGGGAGAGGAAATAATGCCTTATACTGAGATAGTACAATTACGTAAATCTTAATTGGCTCTTCTTCCTCCAAGCACCTAAGAAATATCCTTCTCTCTCCTGATCTATCTCATTCAGAAGACTGGGCACAGTGGTCACAAGTTTTGTTAGGACAGAAATTAAAATTATCATGAAATATCTAAGTGATCTTCTCTTGTGGAGCATAATGTCCAATCACCCAGTCCAAATGTTTTCCCATTCCTGAAGTCTATGGACAAGATTAAGGAAAGATAATAAGTGGTTGGAACTAGTTGTGTTAGGTTATTCCTATATTGAAGTGACAGAATAGAAATATTCACAGCTGCATTGGTCTTTTGACCTCATCTCAGTAATGGATAAAGTTTGATGTTAGTATCCAATATAACCCTACTCTATTTTTACCTCTGCTTGCTCATGCCTTATCACCACATAACCTTAGTTTCATCATCATCCCACACTATCCATCTTTACCATTGTTGCTCTCTGAGATGAGAGGAAAGAGAGATGACCTGATAATTGAAATCCATCACTACCATACTAAGCCTTTCTGCATGGCTTTCTATCAAACTTCTCATCTATTTCTTCCTGTACTGGGAGAAAGCTATTTTGGCTGGATTGTGGAGCACAGGAGGGAGAGTAATATCCAACAAGGCTAGAAAGACAGGTTGGATTTAGGTTGTATAGGGCTTTTAGAGTTAAAGAAATGAGTTTATTTCTGATTCTAGAGGCAATAGAAAGGCACCAGAACTAATTGAGTGGAGGAGTCACATGGTTAGATTTCTGTTTAAAGAAAATTACTTCGGTAAGTAAGATGTACTGAAAGGAAGAGGAATTTGAGGCAGGGAGATCAATTAGAAGGTCACTGCAATAATCTAGGCAAGATATGATGAAAGCCCAAATTAAGGCAACAGCCACATGAATAGAGAGAAAAGGTCAGATATGAGAGAGTTTCAAAGGAAAAAAAATGTAACATTTGGCAACTGTCTGTATATGTGGGATGAGAGAGTGGGGAGAGTCAAGGATACTGCTAAAGTTATAAGACTGGGAGACTAGAAGGAAGGTGAGGTCTTTGATAGATTTATTGAAGTTTGGAAGAGGGAAGACTTTAGATAGAAAGAAAATTATAATGAATTCAGTATTGGACACATTAGTTTGAGATTTTTCTGAGACATCCTGTTTGAAATATTCAATATACAGTGGTGGCTAGGTGGTGCAGTGACTAGAGTACTGGCCCTAGAGTCAGGAGGACCTGAGTTCAGATTTGGCCTCAGACACTTGACACACTTACTAGCCATGTGATTTTGGGCAAGTCACAATTGCCCTCCAAAAAGGAAAAAAAAAAGATATATTCAATATACAATTGGTGATGTGTAACTGACATTCTGTGTAGAGGCTGAGGCTGTGCATATATTCCTGGGAGTCATCTGCATAGAGATGATAGTTAAACATTTGGGAATTGATGAGATTACCAAGAAAGGAAGAGAAGATAAATGACTCTTAAGGCCAGAGCCTTAAGTTATATCCAAAGTTAGGGAGCACAGTATGGATGGTGTAATAGGAAAGAAGACTCAGAAAAAAAGTCAGACCAGGAGAACTAGGACAGAGAAGGATCATAAAAAATGGAGAGTAAAGAATATAGATAATAAGAATAATAAGATAATATAGATAATAAGAATATAGATAAAAAGAATATAGATAATAAGAATAATAGATAATAAGAGGTCAATGACCAAATGTACCAGACAGGTGGAGAAAACTGAGGATTGATTAAAAAAACCATCAGATTTGGTGAAAAAGAGATCTCGAGTAACTTTTCAGAGAGAAGTTTCAGTTGAGTAATGAGGTTACAAGCTAGATTATTAAGTGTTCAGGAGTGAGAAGAGAGGAAAGGGAAGCAACTATTGCAGATATATTTTCAAGTATTTGACTAAGAAAGTCAAGTCAATAAGCATTTGTTAAATGCTTGCTATGTGCCAATTAATTCAATTCAATAAATATTTATCAGGTGACTACAATGTGCCAACCATTGTGCTAAGCACTAGAGATATAAAGGGAATACAAAGGAAGTTTTTAAAAGTCCTGCACTATAATGGTTTGATAGGGGTGGGGATATAGGGTTAATAGCTTGAGGGGATAATAGGGTCAAATGAGTGGTTTTAAAAAATTATTTTAAGTGGTGGTCCAGGAATCCAAATCCCACTCTCAAATCTTATTTCTTTTTCTTAAATATTTATTTCTTTTTGATTTTCAACATTTACTTTTATAAGACTTTGAGTTCTAAATTTTTCCTTCTCCCTCCCCTTCTACCTCCCTAAGACAGCCTGAAATCTGATATAGGCTATACATGTACAATTATATTACACATATTTCCATGAGTCATGTTGTGAAAGAAGAATCAGAACAATGGAGAAAAGTCACGAGAAAGAGAAAAATAGTGGGCTTTGATCTGCATTCAGACTCCATAGTTCTTTCTCTGGATGTGGATAGCATTTTCCATAAGGAGTCTTTTGGAATTATCTTAGATCATTGCATTGCTAAGAAGAGCTAAGACTGTCAAAGTTGGTTATCTCACAATGTTGCTGTTACTGTGTACAATATTCTCCTGGTTCTGATCCTCTCACTCAGCATCAGTTCATATAAGTCTTTCCAGGTTTTTTTCTGAAATCTTTCTTCTCATCATTTCTTATAGAATAATAATAATATTCCATTACATTTATATGCCACAATTTGTTCAGCCATTCCCCAACTGATGGGCATTCCCTCAATTTCTAATTCTTTGCAACCATAAAAAGAGCTGCTATGATATTTTTTTGTACATAGGGGTCCTTTCCCCTTTTTAATTATCCTTTGGGGATACAGGTCTAGTATTGGTATTTCTGAATCAAAAGATATGCACAATTTTATAAACCTTTTGGTATAGTTCCAAATTGCTCTCCCAACTGGTTGATGTTCATTGTATTGATCATAGTTCTTAAAGCTTTCCACATTGTTTGTCTTTATCAAATTGTCATTGTATAAACTGTCTTCTTGCTTCTGTTCATTCATCCTTCAACTGTTTATAATAGTCTTTAAAATGGTTTGGTTTTATAATGTTGATGTTATAATATAAATTATTCTTCTGATGCTACTCACTTCACTCAGAATCAGTTCTCATAATTCTTCCTGTGCCTCTGGGTAATTCTCTAAGACTTTTTGTTGCAGAGCAATTCTACTCTGCATTGATTAAGGGAGTTTGCTCATTTGGGAACTCCCTTAACTAATTAAACTAGAGGTCCACATCTTATGCCCTTGCTGGAACCATACGTTTTTTAAAAGGTATGTTGATACTTTTTTTTTTTAAAAAAAGGTATGTACAATTCTTACAATTCTTTGTTCTCTACATACAAGTAAAAATACATTATGAAAGTTAAACTCAGTTTTAATTTCATCTCTTGTTGTATTCCCTGCAAATTGATGGTGTTTATGATTTCATTGCTTTTTATTATTATAACTTTATGCTCCAGTAAACTCCAAATAGCTGACTCATTCTGCTTTCACTTTGGCATTAGAATGGGTACACCAGACTACTGCAAATGGCAAAAGGTGAAATAAGTAGTTTTTAGATAGCTGAGATAAAATGTTTTTCTTTTAGTGCAACAGTTAAAGGCTACTGTTTTTAGAGTCGAGTTAAGGAGGGAGAGTAACAGACTGGTGATTTGGAAGATGGATGGTCCTAAGGGAAAGTGAATTCTGAAGCCATTAATAACTGAGGATAGTTTACAACTGATATGGATAAAATTAGCAATTTTTCTGTGAGAGTAAAAGATTCAAAACAGGACTCTTTCATTCATACAAACTTTTTGGTCATTCCTTCTGCATATGTTTCAAAATGTCAGTGACTAAATGTGACTGGTCTACAATCAAAATAAACTATGTCATATCTTCATGGACACATTAACCCCATGAGAAAGAAGATATTTCTTGAAATCCATGGATTACTCTAGAAACTTTCTTGTAGACAAAGACTGAAGTCACATAAAATGCCATTTAGGCAGGTATCCTTAATCTTTTTTTCTGTCATGGACCTTTTTGGCAGTCTGGTTACGTCTTTGAATCACTTCTCAGAATAATGTTTTTAAATAGTAGAAGGAAATGGTAAATTTCAGTTAGAGGTCAGTGAAAATAAAGACGTGATTGTTTTCCTATACCAGAACATTGACTATGGGGTCTAAGGATCTCAGATTAAGAACCACTGATCTATTGACTAAGACAGGCATTAGTTTTAAACACTGGAGCAAAGACAGTCCCTGAAAAGTAATATGAGTCCCTTACTTTCGGCAAGCATATTAGCTAAGACTCCACAAACCTCAGAGCAGTAAATAACTATATAATATTCACATCTCATATAACTTTTAAATTGATCAACTTAGTTGGTGCTCCCTGGCCAATTCACAATTAAAAAATAATATTCAGGTGCTGAGTAACCCCTATTTTTCATTTTGTCCCAAATTTTTTGCATATGCAAATATACAAAAGGAACTCAGACCATATGGACTCCCTGCTCCAAGGCATCTTAGGCCTATCTAAGACTTAATAGACAAGTTGTAGGAAGTTGACTGAAGTACATAGCAATTTCGTGCATTGTACATTGTATTAACACAGTGCTTGGCACATAGTCATAGTAGGTGCTTAATAAATGTCTATTGACTATTGACTAAATGGCACTACTTTCACATAGCTAGTGTCATTTATCCACCATATCTTACTACTTTCAAATTATTTAATGAGGGCTTCAATTCCTGGTTTCCCTTTGGAGCCAGGGAGACATGATCCCTGCATCAAAAAACTAAATGTTTCTACTATTGATAACAATCAGTGAATATTCACAATCAGTGAATAAAACAAATATTAAGTGAGTACTATATGTCAGGCACTACATATGGACATACAGGCAGAGTGTTCTATCAATCTTGGGAAGAGGGAAGTCCAATGTGGCCCTTGTTACTTCTCATTTGGTTTTTGCAGTGGTGTCCTGTGCCATGGAAGTTCATTTCTCTGTGCTTATTAAAACTTCTATTACATGTTTTTCCTGGGTGTTTACAATTTTTGTCTTAATTGTTGTTTTGTTACCTAGATCCTGGAATGAGCAACCCCGTTTATACCTAGCATTTCATTCTAATTCTGGCAGAAAAAATAGAGATTTTTGAAATGGAAAGATGGCTACTGGTGTAAAGATCTGTTTCAGGTACATTTTTCAACCCTGAATCTGAGTTTTGTTGTCGTTTTTTTACTTCAAAAGTTTGTATCTCTGACCCCTTCCTTGAATAACAGCAATGGAAGATCAGAGACATATAGGGAAGGCTAAGATAGAGTTTCTTTTTGAAGGAGAAATAGATATGACATCCTGCTGTCTAATTAGGGAAACACAAAGTGATTATATATGTGTGTATATAAGGAAAGTGGATGAAAGTTTTACTTTAAGTTTAATTTATTATTATATGAGCCCTGAAATCAAACAGGCATATTTAGCAGTAAATACCTCTTTCAATCCTACTTAGCTATAATTAAATGTTTTCCTAAATTATGCATGTTATTAATAACTGTGTCAATATTGTCTATTTGCCAGTTAATGAGTTTTTAATATATTTTTTATCATTAGGTTTAAAGATTGGATTAATTAAGAAGTTGTCTTGCTTTAAACCCTATACACGTTTCAATGAGTTGTTAGACCTTCAAGAAAACAAATCTGGCTCAAAACTGTTCAACAAAAGTGCTTAATAGAGGAAGTTTCCTATAAAAGCAGAAAGTAAATGTCACCAGTCTTTTGAATGGACATTTGTCTTATGAGCTCTTATTGCTTTCATTGGTGACTGACAGGATGGCAAGGACCAACGTAGTACTGGAGCTGTCCCTAAATACTCTACAATAGTTTTTCAAGATAAGCTGCTAGAGGACAGGGACCACTGTTTCCAATGAAGTACTTAGTATTATTTCATATTTGAGTTCTTCACAAGCAACATGATGGAACAATCTATGGTATTTTGCTAAGGTTGGAAACCTTTCAAAAGTTGGATGTGAAATTGTGGCTGTCTATTCTTCTGAGGGTTTGAATGGTTCAGTTCAGGCAAGGAATACTAAGAAGATATTTTAATTGATTCCTTGATGTGGATATGTACTCCTCTGGTACATCTTCTTATGGTCTATTATCCCTGATATGACTTTCCATAAATCCTTTAAATGATTCATTCAAAGTACTGAAGCCTTCCTTTTCTTGCTTCTTACAGCCTTACATTTTCTTTCTTTTTTTGTAATGAGAATATATGTCACTATAGAGGTACTTTAGTTTCTCTAGGAATTATAACAATTATTGATCATCAGATAAAGGTCTCACATTGGAAGAACATGGATAAAAGTCAGGCGACAGACAAATATGAATGGACAAGTATGGATGGGTTACTGCTTCAGTGCTGGTTAATATATTTGCTGGGATGATACCACAGAATTTTTAAGAATTTGGATGCTTTAGCAGGTCCCACCCATCAAGTTCCAAAGATATGATCTTATGATATGAGATGGGAGACTTATGACAAGTAAAGATGGAATGAAAGACAAACCATTTACTTTTCAATTGCTCCATGAATGAGGGAAGTGGTAATCTCTGTGCCTACTGAAAACTGTCACACATGCCATCTTTGGCACTAGGTACAGCAAGAGTTCTTAATCTGTTTTTGTATGTGACATCAACCTGCTCAGGAAGTCTAGGGAAATCTTTGAATCCTTTCTTAGAATAATACTTTTAAATTTAAAAATCAAATATATAGGATTACAAAGGAAATCAATTACATTGAAATAAATTTAGAAACATATAAAAAAAGTCAATAGATGCCACATTAAGAAACTTTAGTGTAAAGGATAACATCTGTTGTATAATGTGGGCAGACAGAAACCATGATAAGTTATAAGAAGCACTTTATCCTGCAAAATAACTTACCAGGTCTATTCTAAGGAACTTAAGTTTCAAATATAAAGAAAAAAATCCCATAGATTTAGTAGAAAACTATATCTCATAGAGCAATAATTCCATACAAACATTATTCCCTTTCCCCAAAGCTAAAAGAAGTAATGTTATTTTTTTATATATCTTCATTGTTGCTATGAAACAATCAAAGTTAATACAATATCTCTTTTTGTAATAGGGGTTTAACATTTTAAATTATCTATTAATATTAAACCTAATTCTGTACAAGAAAAAAAGGGGTATGTCAAAGGGAAGGTATCTCAAATAACAGGGGCTATAAATGTCAACTTCTGAGGGATGATTACTGATGACTTTAGATGTTAAGGTAAACCTTAGTTGGATTTCTAGGATGAAGAAGTTAATTATTAACCCTAATTCTTTCTTTTTCAAGTAGTCAACAGCTTTCTGGTCAAGTTAAGATACAGTTGTTCAGGCCAGCACATAGCAAATTTAATTAGAAGAGAGAGCCATGGTTGACCGACAATCTGATGCAATTATTTTATTATCCCAAGTAATGGGATGAAATCAGAGACCCAGACTCGTGTGTGTGTGTGTGTGTGTGTGTGTGTGTGTGTGTGTGTGTGTGTGTGTGATAGAGAGAGAGAGAGAGAGAGAGAGAGAGAGAGAGAGAGAGAGAGAGAAATGGAGGGAGGGATGGAGGGATGGAGGGAGGGAGGGAGGGAGGGAGAGAAAGACAGGGAGATAAAAGGGGAGGGGAGGGCAGAGAAAGAGAAAGAGAGAGAAAAAGAGACAGAGACAAAGACAGTTCAAAATCCTGTATAGTAAGTAAATATGTCCATTTTGTTTTGACTGATTTAAAGAAAAAAGACATAGGTTTGATGTTAGTTGAGTTTTTGGACCTTGATCCCCCAAATGGTGGGTATGTTCCAGTGGACAAATATTTGGGAAGGCATAGAAAAGATTGGTACAGAACAAGAAGGTGAGACAGAGTTGTGATCTATGCCGATAATGATAAAACAGCTAATACATCGAACTGAAAAGGACAAATGGAGAATTAGAGAAGATATGTTATGTGCAGAATTTAGGTTGCATCTATACAAAGACTCTATACTCACTCAGACTTTAGGAAGTAAAATGTGATGACCCAACAAGGAAATAAGGTATAAATATCCAGAAGAGAACATCATTATTTAAATAGCAAAACTTAGGGAGGATTTAAGAGATTCCAAATGATAAAATACATTCATATTGTATATAGAAAGAATCCCCACTTTTACAAAATCCTTATTCAATCAATGCTATATAGCAAAGTAACTTCCATAACTTGGCCAAAAGACTACACTAACAATATCTTGCTAATGTGGATATAATAAATTCTGTTGAAAAAGATTTCTTGTCAAGTAATCCCTATTTTAGAAAAACCCATTTATATGTATGTTTAAGAACCCATTTATTTTGCTTAAATTTTTGCTTAAATCAGTCTTTAAAAAATAAATGTGTTGTCCTGTAGAGATGAGGCTTTATCAATGTTATTCTATAGTTAGAATAAAGTGATTAACCGGGACCTCAACTAATTAATGAAAATGATCATTTTTACCATAATCCATACTTAAAAGAATAGGGAATCAGGAAAGGGAAGGGGATAGTTGGAAGAAAGTACTTTGATTGGCAAAAGATACATGTAATTTACATAAAGAGAATATGTATGAGTGATGTCTTTTGACTCATGCATAAATGACCCATGCATAAATTGGATTTCAGTAACACAGAGTTTCATAAAGTTGTTGGCCTCATTCACTGAAGCCCAGCAGCAAGACAAATGTCAAGTTGACTGGCAATGACTTGGGATGAAGTGAATGACCTTGGAGTCTTTGATATCTAATCAAGCCCTTAGCACTCTACAGTTCCCACTTCAGCCTTCATGGTCATTGGAATAAGTGTTCTCATCTGCCTATTCAACTTGAGGAAGTCATCACATGCTTAAGGTAGACACCCCCGACCTCACTAATGGGTTCCAGGTCCCCAAGTCACCCTCAATCTGGTTAGCACCTCTGCCCAAATGGTTTATTGGGATGTTGCTGCTACACATGCTACAGTTCCTTGGAGTCGTGGGTGAGAGTTGGGTGAATAAAGTGGACACCAAAGATGGAAAGAAGACCTGAAAAGGGTTCAGCTGTCTTCACACTAGTGCTAGTGTGCTAGTCTTCCATATACTAGTCTTCCCTGAATTCCCTTATACCCAAGAGAACATATTTGTGTGTGTATGTATGATTTTTTTTTTTGCTTTTGTATTTCTTTTCAAAGAAAAGACATAGGGATACTGAAGACAAGAAAAGGTGAACTAAAACATTTTTTAATGGGGCAGCTAGGGGGCATGGTGAGTAGAGCACCAGACCTAGAGTCAGGAAGACCTGAGTTTAAATCCAGTCTCAGACACTTAGCACAAAAACTAACCATGTGACCTTGGGTAAGTCACTTAACCCCAATTGCCCTCCAAAAAACCCCACTTTTTAATTAGGAGCAAATAATTACTGCTAAGTTTCTTTTCCTTGACTAATTAGAGAAGTAAGAGAATAGTTTAAGGATTTAATACCACCCAGCAGAGCAGCCTAGGAGTCTCATTGGCTCAGTCAAGTAGCAGATGAGAGAAGAAAGGTCCAGGTTGAGTCAAATCTGTTCACATCCCATAGGAGGACAGTGTTATATTTATAGGTTTGTGTAGAAGGGGGTGCACAGTCTTTGGGGTGTGTTAGCTTTTGCCTTTTCCTTCCCTCTTCCCTTCCCTACACATTTTCCTAGGCATTCTTATAGTTAGATTACATAATATTTAAAAGTCAAGTCTTTAGGAGAATACCATCTGATTCGGTATAGATGTTTGTTTGCTTTAAATCTTGCTTTAAACTATTTCATTCTTTTAGATGGGATGATGCTATTTGTGTCACCTGCATTGTCTCGCCTACAGGCATTACCACGGAAGCTCAGGATGTGACTGACTGTCTGACCACAGAAGGGAGAGTGAGAGGCTGCATTAGACATGAAGCATACTACACAGTTTTCCCAAGAATTCTTAAATTTGAAATAAATTGATGAGTCTGACAGGGTCAGGGAATCAGACATTGTGATGACTGAAGGGAAGTCATCTTGAAAGTGGCCACAAAAGAAGCCGATGGAACTTTGAGTATGACAGAGTAACAAGAGCAGGAGGTGATGGAGGCATTCAGAGTGTGAGCTATGTACCTGATTGGATTTGCATTGCTGATCGCATATTAATGAGGAATATGAGATGTTAACCAATAGCATTGAGGGAGCTCAGCCTAGTTAATCATACTGTACCATGCTTCTCTTTCCTGTCTATTCTATTCTAAACATAGTTTCTCTTCCTGCCAGCAAAGAATCCCACAACTTACTATTCCTTTCTCTTGCCTTCTATGCAGGTTGAACAAGCCAAAGAAAGGCTATAGAAACTCCCAGAGGAGTGTGCAGATTTGAATTTCTCTGTTTTTACTTTCATTGTCACAGTTATCTAAGTTCTTTACATAAATCTAAATAACCATCACTACTGACTTCTTTGATTTGGTTAGTATATTCAAGTGTAAGGGGAGGGGAGGGGCAGTCTTCATTTGGAAGAAGTTGGGAAACCTATTTCCAGAATGGCATGATGATATTTAATACAAGTGACATGAATTCCTCATGCACATTTGGAAACTGATTCTGGTCAAATAATCATGTGGTGAGGAGGCACACAGTTGGATGACTGTAGCCAGAACTATCATCAAAAGGCACTAGCTAGCAAAAGTGATAGTTTGGCTATTTTCTTTTACTCTCTGGTAGCACCTGAGGAGAAAGAAGTTGTCAACTGTGAATGCGGAAAGGCCTTGGGCCTTTAAGAAGTAGCTGGAGGGCATGGTACACTGAACTCTGTACCTGAAGTCAGGAAAACTTAGGTGATCCTGGGCAAATCACTTAACTTCTTTCTGCCTCAGTTTCCTCATCTGTAAAATGAGGACGGTAATTATATCTATAGCTCATGATAAAATTAAATTTTCACAATAATCTATACTTCACAAACCTAAATGTGTTTTTTTTATAAATGCTGTTATTGTTACTATCATCATCATATGAGGCCTAAAATGTGCCCCATCCATATGGGTCTCTGATCTTTGCATTTTGTTTGTTTGTTCCTTTTGGGTTTTGGTGAGGGAAGCTCCTGAGCTTCAGTGACAGCATCTTTACTTAGCAGAGGTCTAGGAAGTAGCCTCCATATTGGGTTTTACAACTATTCATCCCAGTTGTAAGGCGCTGACAAATGATTTGGGGGTTGTGAGGGGGGAAGCCCAGTAGCATGTGAGATGAAGATTCATCCAGTGGCTATTCTGCATTTGGTTGTGAAATTGGAGGTGGGGGGGATGGGGGGAAAAGGTTATGAAGAAGTTGCATTAAATTTGAGTCAATTCTTCCCAGGGACCAAGGCAATATACAGTTGGGGATATTTGTAATTCTATTCTTGCTATATCTTCACAATAAACATCTCTTTTTAAAAGCTATATGATATTAACTAGTTAAATGGAACTGGGACGCTAATTGCTGGCATTTAGCAGTAGGGGGAGCACAGTAAAATAGGGGCTTAAGCCTATACTATTAGAGAAAGACTTTACCAACCTCCTAAGACTGATCTTAGAACCCTAAAGAGGGGATGTAGCAGGCCTGCCTTGGGGAGAATGAATCCAGAGTCTCATTGTACATAGTTTGAAGAGAAAAGGAATTTTCCCTTTCAACAATGGGAGACATTTTCTTCCTTAGTGAAGCTGGGATGAGGCAGAGCCCCAAAAGAAGAGTGTTTGCTATTTTCATAAGCTTGCAGACTACATTTTGAAACCTAGACTTCTTTTCCTTTTGTTTACAACAATGCCAGCCAAAAAGCAGTATTAAGGAGGTAAGCATGATTTCCACAATTTCTTGAAAGAATAAGCTAGCCCCAGGGGGACTAGGTGAGTTAGGACTCCACCCAATTACCATTGGTCTAATCTGGAAGGTTCTCCTGTGTTCTCATTAACTTCAGAGGGGTTGTCAGTGCTCATAGCTTAGCACATCTCAAGGCAAGCGGGTGCGTGCCTCACTCACAAGTTACCTGAGTCTATTAATTACCATATCATTATTAATTAATATTTATATAGCTATTTTAATAAACAATTCCATTTTATGAAAAAATAAAAAAGGTTTCACCTATTCTTCATCTCCTATAGTATTTTTTTCTTACAGGTTTAATAATAAAAACTGACATTTCTATGGTGTTTTTAAATTTACTATATATTTTACCTAGTTTATATTATTTTAATCTAACAAAAAATCTTATTAGGTAGGCACTATAGGTATTATTATTTCCATTTTGCCAGTAAGGAAACCAAGGCCCTGAGGTTAAATGACTAGCCCATGATCACAGCTAGTAAGTATTAGAGGAAGGATTTAAACTGAGGTCTTCCAGATTGCAAGTCTAGCACTCTATTATACCATGAACTGTATCCATTTTATGAAATCTTCTTTATTTATAACATTTGGACTTTTATGCCTCTGCCCCTTGATATGCTATACTGTTGATCAGTTGTTTTTGTCATAACCAACTCTTCATGACCCCTTCTGGAGTTTTCTTGGCAAAGATCCTGGAATTGTCATTCCTTCACCAACTCATTTTGTAAATGAGGAACTGAGGCAAACAGGGTCAAGTGACTTACCCAGGGTCAAACCTAGTAAGTGTCTGAGATCAGATTTGAACTCAGGGAGATAAATCTTCCTGACTCCAGAATCGATGTTCTATCCATTGTACCACCTAACTGCCCCAGTACTATATTAGGAAGCTGAAATAATGCTGATGAACATGATGTCAGAAGACTGCTTGAAACAGATTAATTATACACTAATGAAATCTGACATAATCTTGAAAGCTTTGGGGAATCCCTTCACAAGATATATAAGAGAAGACTAGATTCTAAACAAAAAACAAAACCTGGCAAAAATTCATAGATGTTATTTGTGTGCAAGCTTTATGGCTGCCACATATGGTTTATTTTTAGTCCTTGATTTCAATTTAGGGTAGATACATGCCAGGAAAATGCTTGGTGAGGGGAGGTATACAATAAATCCTTATTGATTATGAGCTCTTCCCTTACCCATTGATCTAAAATGATCATCTAGACCTATACAATACCTAAAGTCCCATCCTTCCTCTAAGAATCTGGAGCTTCCTTTCATGCTCAATTCAGGGGTCACCTCCTTTGGGAAGTGTTTCCTTATCCATTAATTTTTACTGCTTTCTCCCTATTTAAAATACCCCTTATCAATCTACATAACTACTGTATTCCCCAAATAGAGTATAAATTCTTCCAGAGCAGGGAGTGTTTTTTTCCTTTTGTGTTTGTTCCCCTTTTAATTAGTAGAATGCTTTGCATAGAGTAGGCACTTAATAAGAAATGAATGATCACCCCTCAACAATTAAAAGAACATCAGTAACATTGACTAGTTTGCTTATTTTCTCATTTTAGTAATACCCTTGAGGGTGATTGCGTTCTTGATGAAAACAAGAGAACAACAGAACAGACAAGACTGTATGAAACATTGTACTTTACCTCTTCTTTATAGCAGGTCATGTGGCTGCCTGAAAGGTACAGAAAATATAAAGTCTGGATTAATTTATTTTTTGATCACAAATGCATTTACACATATCTATACACATATAAAATTATATAACCATATATTATATGGATGTATAATATATGTAAATATATATTTTGTGTATGTATATATAAACAGAGACATATATGTGTATATATATATATATATAAATACAGATATTTGTGTATATTTGTTGTTGTTGAGTCATTCACTTGCGTTCAATTCTTCATGACTCTGTAGACAATGCTGCTCATGGGATTTACTTGGGGGGTGTTTGCATTTCTTTTCCCATTAGATTAAGGCAAATAGAGATTAAGTGACTTGTCCAGGCTCAAACAGCTAGTTAAGTGCCTGAGGCTGGATTTGAACTCAGGTTTTCCCAACTCCAGGCACAGTGCTCTATCCACTGTGCCACTTGGCTCATACACCAGAGTTGGCCCTAACCAAATATATATAAAGGAAATTTCTGTTGGAGATAACACAATTTCAAAGCATTCAGGGACAGGTTGCTAAGAAATTTCAGAGCTGAAGGTTCCAAAAGAATGAAAAAGCTCACAGATGGTGTTTTACACAAAGTAAAAGAAAACAGAGAAAGAGAAAAGACAATTTCAATCACAAGTAGCCAATTTGTTTACTTTCTACTCTCCACAAAAATTTAAAGAGACTATGTCATACATACATGCATAATACATATACACACACACATACACGCATACATATATACATACGTATGTACACACATGCATATATACATACATACACACATACATACATACATATATACATACATATATACACACATACATACATATGGGGAGAGAGAGGGGGGGAGAGAAAGAGTAGTGTTTGAGTGAAGAGGACAGGTTTTCACACTTTTCTAAAGCAAGTCATATCTTTATCCTCATAAATTCTTACTCTATTATTTATTAGTTTATTTACTTTAAAAAGAAGTTGACTCATATAACAAAGTGTAACCCAGGAGACATTCTTAAGACAAGGCATTTCTCAGTCATACACTAACATCACATAACATGATGATGGATATAATAATTTAAAAAAAACTTTGTTCAACGAACCTTTAAGAATTGACATCAAGTGAGGCATAAAATAAGAAGACATCTGCTCACCCTAGGTGCTTGCCAATATCTTGGAAAATATCCCTCACACAGTCCAAATGAAAGGTTTCTCTATTTATGATAAGAGTCTCCAAATTATCTTGAAATATGATGCTGTATAATTATATTGAACACTGGAATACTACAAGGCCTCCTGAGAGAATTCCAAAGCAATTTGAAAAAGATTGGTCTAACAATCCACATCAGAAAACTTAAAGTGAATTAAAATACATTTTCAGACAATGAGGGCAACTAGTTGAGTTTGTGTATTGTGTGTGTATGTAATCAATCACTAAGCATTTATTAAGTGCCTACTATGTGCCAGAAATTTGCTAAACCCTGGGAGTACAAAAAATGGTGAACAACAGTATCTGTCCTCAAGATCTCACAACTCAATGAGGGTGACTATAAGAGAGTTGTACCCACAGATATATATATACCTCTATCTATCTTCAAAATGGATACTGTAAATATAATTACCTGGGCTCATAATTTATTATGAAGAGATTAGGGTGGATTGTATTTCAGAAGTTGTATACTGCTTTCATTGATTCCATTTCATTGATTCATGGTTACAAAAGCCACTTCTAGAAAATATTCTCTTAATCATGCTAAATTACTATAAATCATACACTACCACAACTACAGGAAAATCAAAATTATAGATAATCCAAAGGGAACTAGGAAGACGTACAGTGGGCATGGACAACAGAGGGTCAATGATGATCTGCTCACGATAAGTGGCACACTATAAAAAATTCTAAGTAGAAACAACTGTAGTGAAAATGAGATATACAATGAGATACAATGCTCAGGGCAGCCTAAGTAGCATCCTGATCTCCATAAGGAATTAAGAGAACCAGAGATAAGCCTCAAAGAACTTGGTTGGATCTTCTACTGAAGAGTTTTGTAATGATACAGACAAAAAAATTGTAAAGGATAAGACATGGAGGAGTTAACATGACCCTGGGTGATACCTGCAGGGATGAAATAATGAAACCATCAAGGTATTTTCACCAGTGCCTGTCACAGCTTTTAACATAATGATAAGTAGTTTACATTTGTAAAGGAGCTCAAAGTTTACAAAGTACTTTATGTGCATTATCATTTTTGATCATCTCAACAACCTAGTGTAGCACCAAGATGATATTCACAGCACCTACAGCAACTGTGAATATGCTACCATAATTCTGAATTACAAAGTATAATAGACTCTCCACATGAAAGACAGAAGCAAAACATTTATTCAAACACCAGAAAGCCAAATCCCAACACTAGAAAATCAAATCTAATATAACAACAAAGAAATCTATATACCATAACAATGCAGAATGTACCACATCCCCAAGACTTCCCCTTGCTAGTGCCTTCCCACAAACAAACACTCACTCACTCATAGACTGCTTCCTCTCTCTCCCTCAGCTTTAACTACTCTTAACAACTTCCTCTAGGCTCTCTCTGTTCCACACTTCCTGCACCACCCCTGGCTGCTCTACTCATTTGGCAAGCTCCTCCCACCACACACTCATGTGATCCAGACTTCCATATGACTCAAACAGGTCACATGGGCCTATTAATTTATTGGAAAGATCTTCCCATTTATCTTACCATTACACCTAGTGAGGTAAACCAGAGGTGTCAACACCCATTCACAATCCAAGTGGTCCTGAACCAGATGAAAATGTAACTGAGGAATATTTAACAAAATAAATAAAAAATATAATAAAACACAGATCCATACTATATTTTTAAACTAAGTTAATATGTGACTCACAGGCAACCTCATATAATTAGTTTCCTGTTTCTATTTGAGTTTCATACTGCCAACACAGACAATACAAATATTATTATGTACATTTTACAGGTGAGGAAACAAATCCAAGGATATAACGTGTCTTCACTGAGGTCCCAAAGCCAGGTCTTTTGACTCACAGTCAATAGTGTAGTCACTAAGGGAGTTAGCAAATATTTATTATGCACTTCCTTTGTGACTGGTATATAGCACATGCTTAGTGGGTTTTTGAAGCAGAACTGGGATATGGAATATATGCACTGTAAGAATGATAGGATAAGTGTCAATGTAATCACTAAACAGAGTCTTTCTTTTTTTTTCTTTTTTTGGAGGGGTAGGGTAATTGAGGTTAAGTGACTTGCCCAAGGTCACAAGGCTAGTTTATTTATTTATTCATTCATTTATTTGTTTTATTAATTTTTTGTTTTCAATATTCACTTTTATAAGATTTTGAGTTTTTGAGAAGTTGTATACTGTTTCCCCTTTATTCTCCCCAAGATGGGGTGCAATCTGATATAGGCAATACATGCATAATCATATTAGATGTATTTCCATGTTAGTTGTGTTGCAAAGAATTACAACCAAAGAGAAAAATCATGAGAAAAAAAAACAAAAAACAAAAAAAAAAGGAGAGGGAAAGAAAATAGCATGCATTGATCTTTTAGTTCTTTTTCTGGATGTGGACAGCATTTTCTATCATGAGTCTTTTTTATTTTTTTGGAATTGTCTTAGATAATGTGCATGAATTTTTTTTTGGGGGGGGGGAGGACAATTGGGGTTAAGTAACTTGCCCAAGGTTACACGGCTAGGTTTTTGTTTGTGTGTGTTAAGTGTCTGAGGCTGGATCTGAACTCAGCAGCGCTCTACTCACTGTGCCACCTAGCCTCCCCAGTGTGCAGGAAATTTTAAAAGAAAAACTAGAAAAGTAACAAATTAAGAAACTCAGATAAATACCAGAATGGGAATTCTGAAAATCAAAGGAGAGAGTAACAAAATTTGAGACAAGAAAATATAACCCTCAAAAAGTGAATTTATAAGGAAAATTAAGAGCTGGGATTTTTTTGGATGGGGGAAAATAATTATATATATATATATATATATAATTATGTATAATATGTAAATTTTATATGATATAATAATAAAACATATAACAATATTATTAATATATAATATATAAATTAATCTGATTCTTTCACAGGGATAGGAAAATCAAATTGCCAGCATCAAAAATTAAAAAGGAGAATTCACAACAAATGAAGACAAATAAAGAGAATTTTAAAAACTATATTCTATATTGCATGCCAATAGAACTAATAAATGATATGTGTGGTTTCTTACAAATTTATAAAATACCAAGATTAACAGAATAAGAAAAAAAGATAGTGATAAAGTCTGGAATAGAAATTAGACCTGTCATTTCTTCAATATTGGTAACTCCTAGATATGAAAATTCTCTTTACCAATATCACTAAGAAATACCAACACAAAAATAATGAACAAAATATCAGCAAGGAGACTACATTATCATATTAAAGGATCATATACCATAATTAGATTTAATTTTATACCAGAAGTAGACTGTTGGTTAAATATTAAGTATCAACATAATAGGTTACTTTAATAGCAATAAAATCATATAATTTTATCAATAGGTGCAAAAAAAAGCTTTAGGAAAAAATACAAGCATTTCTATATTCAAAAAGTTGAAAATATAAGAATCAGTGGACCTTTCTTTAAAATGATAAGTAGTATGTATCTAAAATCAAGGCCCAGCATTATTATAATGGGGATGCCTTTCTAATAAGATCAGGGATAAAGCAAGGATGTCTATTATCAGCACTGCTATTTTATATAGTGCTAGAAATACTATCAAGAATAAAAGGACAAGAAAAAGAAATTGAGGTAATAAGACAGGAAAAAAAGAGAGGCATAATTAGCATATTTTTTTACAGATGACATGATGGTCCAAATTGATATGCATTATTCTCTTGAGACAATTCCTCTTTTATTTCCTTATTGAAATTGTTTCCTTTTATATTTACATATTTCATTCTTCAAAGTTTCCTGTTCTTCCTGGACTGCCTTCCTCTATAGAATTTTGGTCCAAGGAGCAGCTAGGTGGTGTAGTGAACAAAGTACCAGGCCTGGAGTCAGGAGGACCAGAGCCAATATCTGGCCTCGGACACCCAACACAAAAACCAGCTGTGTGACCTTGGGCAAGCCACTTAACCCCAATTGTGCCCCCCAAAGGATAATAATAATAATAATAATAATAACAATAATAATAATAATAATCTTGGTTCATCAGATTCTACCTACCTTCTTCTGAAGGCACCAAAATCTGCTTTCTCAAAATTTAGGTTACAATAAGATGATCCCTAAATTTCCTTTCCTCTTTCATGAAAGAAACTATAGTCACTCTCCTCCAAAAAAGTTTACAATAATTTCCAGTTTAGCAACCAGTTTTTCATTTCTCAAGCTGCTCTTGCTTCTTGTATCTGAATGTCAAATTTTCTATTCAACTCTCATTTTTTCATCAAGAATGCTTGAAAGTCCTCTATTCCACTGAATGACCATATTTTCCCCTGTAACATGATACTCAGTTTTGCTGGGTAGGTGATCCTTGGTTTTAATCCCAGCTCCTTTGACCTCCATAATATCATATTCCAAGCCCTTTGATCCCTCAGTGTAGAAGCTGCCAGATCCTGTGTTATCCTGATTGTGTTTCTACAATATCGAAATGGTTTCTTCCTGGCTGCCTGTTATATTTTCTCCTTAATCTAGGAGTTTTTGTTTTGCGATCTTTTTCAGGAGGTCATGAGTAGACTCTTTCAACTTCTATTTTGCCTTCTGGTTCTAAAACATGAGGGCAATTTTCCTGGAGAATTTCTTGAAGGATGATATCTAGGTTTTTTATTTTTGGTTTTTTATTTATTTATTTATTTTTGATCATGGCTTTCAGGTAGTCCAATAATTTTTAGATTATCTCTCCTGGATATATTTTCCAGCTCAGTGGTTTTTCCAATGAGGTATTTCACATTGCCTTCTATTTTTCATTTGTTTAGATCTGTTTAATAGTATCTTGATTTTTCATAAAGTCACTACCTTCCATTTGCTCCAATCTACTTCTGAAGGAATGATTCTCTTCAGTGAGCTTTTGAGATTCTTTTTCCATCTGGCAAATTCAGCTTTTTAAACTCTTCTCCTCATTGCCATTTTGAGCCTCTTTTGACATCTGAGTTAGTCTATTTTTTTTAAATATTGGTCTTTATTAATTTGTTTATTTTTAGTTTACAAGATTCATTTCCACAATTCCTTGAGTTTCAAATTTTCTCTCCCCCCCCACCATGGCAGCATACAATCAAGTATAGTATCTGCACATACTTTCACATTAGACATTAGTCAGGTTATAAAGAAGGATTGTATCAGAAGGAATGAACAATGGAAAAGAGGAAACAAAACCAAACAAGAAAAAGAAAAAGAGCAGGTAGTTTGCTTCAGTCTGCATTCAAACTAAGTTCTTTCTCTGGATGTAGACATCTCTCTCCATCATGAGACTTCTGGGGTTAACTTATAACCCTGAATTGCTGAGAAGAGTCCAGTTTATCAAAGTTGGTCATCACATATACACTGTGTCTGTAATTGTGTACAAATTTCTCCTGGCTCTACTCTTCTCACTCAGCATCAGTTCGTATAAGCCTCTCCAGGTAGATATGAAGTCCATCTGCTCCTCGTTTCATATAGCCCAATAGTATTCCATAACATGCATATACCACAACTTGTTCAGTCATTCCCCAATTGATGGGCACCCCCTTAAATTCCAATTCTTTGCCACCATAAAAAGAGCTGCTATAAATATTTTTGTACATATGGGTCTTCCTCCCACTTCTATGATCTCTTTGGTATTGAAGTGGTATTGCTGGCTCAAAGGCTATGCAATTATTTATAGCCCTTTGGGCATAATTCCAGATTGTTCTACTGAATGGTTAGATCAGCTCACAACTCCACCAGCAATGCATTATTGTTTTAAATTGTCCACATCCTCTCCAGCATTTGCCATTTTCCTGTTTTGTGATCTTAGCCAATCTGACTGGTGAGATGTGGTACCTCAGAGTTGTTCTGATTTGCATTTCTCTAATCAGTAGTGATTTAGAACATTTTTTCATATGCTTATAGATATCTTTAATTTCTGAGTTAGTCTATTTTTAAGGTATTATTTTCTTCAGTCAATTTCTTGACTCTCATTTTATAATTTTCTTGCATGGTTTTTATTTCTCTTTCCAATTTTTCCTCCACTTCTCTTATTTGGTTTTTAAAATCCTTCTTAACATCCTCTATGGCCTGTAACCTACTCATATTTTCATTTGGGGCTTTTGGTGCAGGAGTTCTGACCTCACCATCTTCCTCCTGTTCCATGCTTTGATCTTCTTTTCCCCCAAAATAGGAGTCTAATGTTGCATTTTTCTGTTTATTTTGTTTCTTTTGCCTAGGCATGTTGCCACTCAATTACTTGACTTTTGGGCTTGTTGCCACAGTAGGACTTTGCCACCAGCCAGGGGAACTTCCATCCCAAACATTGGGGTTTTCTCAATTTTTAGAGGTATTAGTTGGTTGGCCTCTGTGAAGCCTCCACACACTCTGGCAAGCTGGTCACACACCCCAAGACCTCCACCCCAGACTGCAATCCAGATTCAAGAAGAGTAAAGCAAGAGTGTTTACCCCCCCAGACTGATCACCGGATCCCCCTACAGTTCACATACCAAGAGCTGAAGCTGCAACATGGAAATGTTGCACAAGTTGTGCCTGTTCCTCAGTGGCTTCTCGCCCTCAGGGGAAGAGGCTGATGCATTCTCCCAACCATTCCCAAAGTCCATAGGGCACTGACCTCTCACTTTGTCCTAGGCATCTATGTATTGATAATTTTGGATACTCCATGGCTGCTGGTGTTCTGTCCCTCCAGTGGGCTGCTGGTCTGGCTTCCCTCAGGCTAAAACCACAAGTCACATGGGCTGGACTCAGCTCCCAGAGCTCTGTGCTGGCTGTTCCCTGCTGGGCTGCAGAACTATCCTCAGCAGGAGGTTAGCTTCTATTTGTCATTTTGTGGGTTCTGGAATTCCAGAGGTCATTCATAGACCCCTTTTAAATAATTTTGAAGTGGTATGGGCTGGAGGTCCATGGAAGTGCTGTTTCTACTCTGCCATCTTGACTCCTAACCTATTTTTTAACATGTTATTTTCTTCAGTGTATTTTTGGGTCTCCTCTAGCAGGCTGTTGACTCACTTTTCCTGATTTTCTTGCATCATTCTCATTTCTCTTCTCAATTTTTCCTCTACTTCTCTTACTTGATTTTCAAAATCCTTCTTGAGCTCTTCCATGGCCTGTCACCAGTTTATATTTTTCTTGGAGTGTTTTGATGCAGGAGTTGTACTTTGATTTTTCCTCTCACTCCCTGCCTCAATCCTTTTTGTCCCCCAAAAAGGATTGTATGGTCTGTTTGTGTTTCCTCTGCTTGCTCTTTAGAGCTCTTTGCCACAGTAGAACTCTGCTTCCAGAATGTAGAGAGCTTCATCCCAAATTTCTGGGTTTTTTGCAGATGCTGGAGCTATTAGATGGATGCCCTCTCTAAAGCCTCCACATGTTCTGGCTCACTGGTCACACATCCCAACATCACCACTCAAGACCATGATCCATATCCAAGCAGGTCAAAGCAAAAGCGATTATCCACTGAATGGTTGCTTGGTCCCTCTAAAATATATAGGCCAGGAGCACCCATGCAACAGCAGCTACAGGCACCTCTCCTCTAATTCTTGCTCTGGGGGCAGCAGCCAGATTGTGCTCCCCCTGCTCCCAACAAAGTTCCACACTGACCTTTTACTTTGTCTTTGGCATTTGTGGATTGAGAAGTCTGGAAACCACTATAGCTGCTGGTGATTTACTCTTGTGAAGTTTCCTCCAGCCTCTGCTGCTGGTTGGGGCCACCCTGGGGCTAAAACTGTGGCTCAGTCGGGACTGTGCTCCACTCCTAGCACACTGTGATGGATCCTTCTTGCCAGCCTGCTGGGCTTCCTTCAGTGGGAGATTTGTTTCTCTCTGTCACTTTGTGGATTCTGCAGCTCTAAAGTTTGTTTAGAGTCATCTTTTAAATGTATTAGAAGAGGTGAAAGCCAGAGCTGTGCAAAAGTCCTATTTCTACTCTGCCATCTTGGCTCTGCCCCCCAAATTTATTATTTTTTAACACATTCTCTGACAGAATCCTCCCTCCAGAAGCTTACAATCAATGGAGGAAGTTAAAACACAAAAGGAAACTGAATGAAATAGAGAAAGAAAGGGAAATGAGGCAGTATATGGGAGAGTGCTAGAGAACTCAATCAGAGATGATGTAAGGAAGTGGGACCAGGTGAGAAACAAGGAGATGTCAGAGTTAAACTTTCTTCTTAAATGGAAGTTTCATGGCTCCACTCCAATCAGAGGCAGAGAGCAATGATAAGGTAGAGTACCAAAGTGAGGCAGTTAGATGGCTCAGTGGATAGAGTGCTGGTCCTAGAGTCAAGAAGACCTCAATTAAAATCTAAACTCAGACACTTACTAGCTGTGTGACCTTGGGTAAGCCCCAACCTTTGTTTGACTAGGAGGCAGCTAGGTGGCATAGTAGATCAGATGCTGCAGTCAGGAATACATGAATTAATATCCAGTCTGCAACACTAGTTATATGACCCTGGGCAAATCAGTTAACCTCTGTTTCCCTTAATCCACTGGAGAAGGAAATGGAAAACCACTCCACTATCTTTGCTAAGAAAGCCTCATGGACAATATAGCCCATGGGGTCATGAAGTATCAGACAGGACTGAATGACTATATAACAACAAAGGCTAAAAATATCTTGTGCAATGATCAGGTTATTCTATAATGAGCTTCTGGGGCAGGATGGTCAAGTCAGTCCATCTCAAAGTAAATCAGGTCTAATAAAGAAAAAAAGATCTAACAAGATAATGTATTTTAAATGCTTTGCAACCTTAAAGAACTACAAGCTATATAATCTTGGAAATTAATACTAGTTGTATAGTTTTGGAAAAGTCACTTTATCTCCTAAGTCTCCATTTCATCATCTATAAAACGAGGTTGTTGTACTAAATAAACTTTGGGGTCCCTTGCAGTTCTTTCTCTATAATCTATGTGCTATTAATCTGGATAATTCCTAATGTGGGAAAATAAAAATCACAAATGTCTTTGGCTCAGTAGATGTTAAAGGGGGTTCCTTAAGGTTCACAAAGTTCAGATATTAAAAACATTTACAACATTTGTATTACAAACTCACACAGACACAGACATACACAGACAATAGTAATTGTCTATAGAAAACTATTTTGTAATGCATTCTAAATTTTCTTGGGGTGCCATGATACTCCTTTCTGAAAATGTTCATTAATTAGAGAACTCACCTTACTATTTTATTGGAAACAAAACTAGAGGAGAAAAGCATTTTTGGCAGACTGCATGACCTCTGAAGACCTTTCCAATTTAGAGGTTTTGTGATTATAAGAGCTTTTTGATGTAAATTACATTCATGAAAAAAATGCCTTGACGGCATTTTATTTTTCCCTTTACTAAAAATTACTTGTTCAGCTTTTAAAATTATCTCTTTTGACTTTAGTATTGTAAAACCTTCACTTCCCACAGATACATTCTCATATATTCGAAGGTTGTTTTACAGAAGATTTCGAGCATCTGAATAGCTCAGAGCTATTCTCTCTATGGTCATAAGAAATTCTGTGTGGCGCTGTGGAAATAGCACAAAGGTGGGGTCAGAAGATGGAAGTTTCAATTCTATCTCTGACACATTAACATTATGACCTTGGGTAAGTCACTGTAGTACCCTATAATTGTTTCCTCATATAACCACATAAACTAAAACTGTGAGAGGGTAGAACTACATCATCTCTAAGATTTTTTTCCTATTCAAATATTCTGTAATTTATATAAACATAAAACAGGAGGAGGAATAGGAAAGTATTTTGATAGCTATTTTTTTTCCACCTGAGAACTAAGAAAAAACCACCTTCAAAGAATTCCTTAGAATTTTTTTTATTTCTGGGTCAATATATTTGTGGCTATTTGCTGTAACTCAAAAAGGAAGCAATGTTGAGTTGCCAGAATGCTATGCTCTCTGGAATCACCAAATGAAGCAGTGAATGGGTCTTTTCATATTAAGAAAAAACACTATCACAAAATCTGTGCATTCTGATATAACACTCTAAGATGGCTTTTTTTTTTCTGTGAAGTATTTTTTCCTTCTTTCTCTGTTATCTTGGTAAGTGCAGATTGTGTTATTAGATAACAGCATCTGACTAAGGAAACAGATTTTGTAAAGACTGAATCCTAGTTCAGAATTCCCTACCACCCATAATCATTTCTATGATTTGTGATAGAAATTTCATTTTCCCTAATCTATGCCACGGTGCTCTTTGCAATCTCATTACTTTTTCCTTGGCCCAGTGTTCAGACAAGTCTGATGTTTCTGCATTTCAGTGAAATGAAGAGGATTTTTCTGCGTTATGGTAACCAAAGAGAAGCTGCTACCGACAGAATGGGTGGTGGTAGTGAAATATAACATCACAAAGTAAGAAAAATGCTAAAAGTAAGGGACAAAAAAAAATTAACTCCTTCTTAAGTAGGAAATGTTAATCTTTTATAAGGAAAGTTTCTTTGCAATCACAATTTATGAGCGTCCCTTTGGTTCCCAAGATCTCATTGAGGGACATAGGAGCTGATAGTAGTTTAACAAACAGCATACTCTTCCCCTCTTATCTCCCTTTGGTTGCAAGTTCTTTCAGGCTTGGCTCTATGTTTTCAGTTCTGGGTCATCAAATATTGACCTTGCTCTGTACTGTGTATGGAGAAATGAGTTTGTAACTATGTCCCATTTTTCATGAGCTAATGTTCTGTAGTTTATTTTGTCCATATTATCATTCTATAATTTATATGGTTTTCATATATAATCTTTCTTTGCTCAAGACCCAATTTCTGATTTGATTAAATAGTTAAAACTTCCTAAGGAATGATGTTTATTTCTCATTATAAATAAGATAGCATGTGTTCTTTATTATTACAACATAAAATAATCTTTTAAGAGTAGCTAATATAAGATGTATCATTGTTTCCTGTCTGCTTATAATGTATTCTATTATGTTTAGGGGGAGCAGAGGGTAACATGGTAGAGTGGAATAGTCATTTAATCTTGCATTTATTAAGTGCCTACTATGTGTCTGGCACCATACTTAGTACTGGAGATACAAAGATAAAACAACAGTCCATGCTGTTAAGAGGTCCACAGTCTAATGGGGGAGACTGGACAAACAAGATATATAGATATAGATAGACAGATAGATAGATAGGTAGGTAGATGATAGAAAGCTAGCTAGCTAGATGATAGGTAGATAGATGATAGATAGATAGATAGATAGATAGATAGATAGATAGATAGACAGACAGACAGACAGACAGACAGATAGATAGATAGATATACACAGAATAAATTGGGAGTACTCTCAGAGGGAAAATACTAAGATTTGGGAGGACTTGAAAAAGTTTCTTAGAAAATGTGAGATTTTAACTGGGACCTAAAGCAGGCAAGAGAAACTAGGAGGTACAGATAAGGAGAGAAAGAGTGGCAGGCATGGAGGACAGCCAGTGAAAACTGTTGGAGTTGGGAGATGGAATGTCATGTGTGACAATGTAAAGGAAACTACTGGATGCCAGAGTGTGTGTAAGGGAGTAAGGTATAAAACTAGAAAGATAAGAAGGGTCCAGGCTCTGAAGAATTGTAAAAGACAAATAGGGGATTTTATTTCCAATCCTGAATGTAATAGGAAGTCACTGGAGTTTACTGAGGGAGGGTAGGCAGGAGGCAGAGACAAGATGGTGGGATAGTAGGAAGCACTACAGTAAGCTCTCCTTCACAAACTTTTCCAAACAGATCTAGAAAAATATAGTGCCAAATCCTGATGAAGAAATTTAGAAAAAAGACACAAAGGACAAATCCATCACTACAACAATATAGTTTTAGAGAACTGTCAAGAGTACTGAAAGTATAAGAGACTCTCAAAAGGTCTCATAGCCAGTATATGTCAAAGACTAGACTTGAACTCATGTCTTCTTAGCCATGAGGGACCTGAGTTCAAGTGTCGTCTTTGATGCATATTGGCTATGAGACCTTGGGAAAGTCTCTTATACTTTCAGTTGTCTCAGCATTTCTCTAAAACCATGTTATTGTTGGTTTTTGTCCTTACTTTAAATTAAAAAGCAATTTATTTTTTCTTCCTCCTACTATCATCCCTCATTTAAAAGAAGAAAAGAGAAAAAGAAAACCCTTGTACCAAATATCCATATTCAAGCAAAAGAAATTATCACAGGGTCCATGCCCTCAAATTTGTGTCTCATTTTGCATCCTAAATTCATTGCTTCTCTCAGGAAGTGAATAACATTCTTCATCATCAGTCTAGAATTATAAGCTGGTGATGACATTGGTTCAAGTTCATAAGTCTTCCAAAAATATTTGATTTTTAAAATATTTTTATTTTATCGATTGTTCTCTGAGTTCTCATCTCTTGCTGTACCCTTTCATATAATTACAACAGTGTAAAGAATTTTCAGAGATGTTGTTCAAATGGGACAGCTGTCAAGATAGAGGTTGAACTAAATGATCTCTGAGGACTGTTCCAGCTCTGGAATTCCTTGGTTAGAATCAGACTAGTACTGGCTATCTCAATGGTACCAGCCAAGCTTCCCTCCCTTCTCTAGAGAAGGGAGCTTAGGAACACTGGGTTTCTGTGCCAGCATAGATGAACAATTGGCAGAATAATCATAGCAAGAATAAATTGAACTCAATTTTTAGCCTTTGAGAACCTAACTCTGACTTTTCATGAGTCAATGTATGGTGATTATCTGTGTTAAAACATGTATAACAAAAGATTTATGGTTGCTAAGTAATTACCAACCACACAAGTCATATTATTTCAACAATTATTGTATACAGAGCACTTTATGAATTTTCTCTCATAATTTTCTATCATAAATGATTGCTACAAGGATCCTTTATGCTACAAATTTGAGGAAGCTTGATTCAAAGAACGTCTACATTAAGATATTGAATGCTACTTTTATATAGGGAAATTGGACATGTAATACTGATGCTAAACATAGGAGTATATGAATAAATTATACCTACATTCAGAACTTTTCCTTTCCAAAACTTTACCAGATTAAATGGCCTTTTATCAGTCCTTTTCCTGACATACTTTATAGAATTTGACACTAGTGATCGATCCATTCCTGGGTTTCCATGACCCTGGTACATACTGGTTCTCTTCTTAGCTGAGTGACATTAGTATCCTTTGCAGGGTCATTACCAGCATCCCTATTTTTCTGAATGGTTATACTCAGTGCCTTTGCCTGGGGTCCTCTTTTCTCTCTGTATTTTCTTTTTCTTGGCATTCTGATCAACACTCATGGAGTCAATAAATGTCCTTTTGAAGCCAACTTATGTAATCTAAATATCCATCTTTCATCTTTTTCCTGAGCTCCAATCTCACATAAATTTTTTTAAAATTCATTTATTTTAAATTACATTGTGAACTACTGAAGATAACAAATTATGTTGCTACTGATAGAAATTAACTACCTAATCTTTTTTTTTTTTTGCTTTTTTTTTTTTGGAGGGCAATTGGGGTTAAGTAACTTGCCCAAGGTCACATGGCTAGGTTTGTTTGTGGGTGCGTTAAGTGTCTGAGGCCGAAACTGAACTCAGGTCCTTCTGACTTCAGGGCCGACACTCTATTCATTGCTCCACCTAGCCTCCCTTAACTACCTAATCTTAAGTAAGATGTAAATTGGAATTTCATGTATAACACAGAACACAGCATCACATCATTTAACACAGATGTCAGATCATTTCTGCTTGCTGTTCAAAGGATTGTGGGATCTAGAGATAGAACTGGAATGACCTTAAAGGTCATTTAGTCCAATCATCCTATTTCACAGTTGAGGAAATTGAGACCTAGAGAAGTGGATTGACTTTCCAAAGTTCACACAGCTAGTAATTGTTTGAGCTAGGATTCAAATCAAGGTCCTCTCATTTTAGATCCACTGATTTTGTAATAAGGTTCCAGTAAGTAGAAAGCACTTTTGAAATTATTGAGACATGCATTCCTTCTAAACTAAGCTCGGCTCTTAACTACTACAAAAATAATAAAACTTTAAAAATTCCAGAGTAAAAATAAATGGTTGATGTTCTGTTCTTTGTTTTTTTTTTCTCTTTACCCTTTCTGTCAGAGGGAGAGGGGATGGTTGAGGCAGAGAATGAGGTAGGAGGGGACTTCAGAGTTTAGGACCATCCTACTGGATGAGACTACTCAGGGAAGAGAAAGGACTTCCAAAATCCAAGAACCATCTGTAATGGTTTAATGGAAATGCAGATTTAAAGATCTTCCCTGCCCCTAGGTTAAGTGTACCTGGAGCCTGTGGTGGGAGGCTTGTTTTTCAGGAAAGCCCACACCTTGATACTTTGTTATTGGGCAGTGGGTCAAGAAGGTTGTTACATTCTCTGAGCCAGGAGAAGGCTATATAAACCCTGATGGGAGGCTTTGCTTTGGGGCTCACTTTAAGAAGTGTTGTGTGATTTGACCAGATGAGACTCTGGGCAGCCATTGAGAGCCCCCCAGCTTTGAAAAACCCAGATGTTGATGCTTCCCTCTCTGGTAAATGTGATTTGGTATGGATGTAATGGTTGGACAGTTTGGAAGCCTGTCAGCTTGATCTTATTCTCTGTCTTGTAACTTCTGTCTGTAAACTCTGAAGTTCGGTGTGCTGACCTTTTTCCCCTGAACTAGGTAAATGATATATGTTTGATTGATTAAAGTAAACTTGTTAAACCATTTTGAGTTGCTTTCATTTAGAAAAACAGATCTAAGAACCTGTGTTGGCAGCCACCCTGGGGATGCTGGGGTGCTTGCTGTTACACCAAAGAGAGGACAGTTCCAGGATGCAATGAATGCACCATTACTAGAGAATAGGCTGCTCCAGGAAAGAGGTATACTTTGTGGATATTATTGCTAGAGGGCAAAGTAGTTCATAATGGAGCCAGCAGCAATATCCAGTCTTCTTATTCTTCTCAGAAGAATTGCCCATAGAGAAGGGTACTTCAGGGCTACTCTCTCTCACCAGTCATACTCCAGGATATCTGAAGTGAGCCACTTGCTGGCTTAAGGAAGGAGAGGAGTTCTGATTAACAAGGAATGTAATGGAATTCTCTGGGTACCATATCCCTACCCACTATTTGGAATCTTCATGAATTGGGCCAGGAGATGGAGTTGGGCTAAGGCACAACCCTTAGCCTGTCTTCTGTTGGTTCATGACCTAGTTCTCTCATAATTTCCTAAATACTACTTCCTCTTCACCCCCTTGTCCCAGGCCCTGTGAGGCACTATCTTCATCCTTATTCTCACGTTCATTCTCATTATAGCTAACATTTACATAGCACTGGCTATCTACCAGGCACTGAGCTAAGTGCTTTACAATTTTTATTTTATCTTATCCTTATAACAATCCTGGGATATAGGTGCTATTAGTATCATCCCCATTTTACAGATGAGGAAGTTGAGGCAAAGAGAATTTGCCTAGAGTCACATAGATTTGAACCAGGTATTCCTGACTCAAGATCTGGCATTCTATCCACTGCAAGACCTATCTACCCCTAGGAATGCAAAGCATGGGATCACAATTTTCAAATCACTGAGGACAAAAAGGGCCCATCCCAAGATAGCAGGAACCTGAAGAAAGACCTGATTGCCTTTCTGTTAGTTAAACTAATTCCCAATTTTAATCTTAACCCTAACTTAAACCCTAGTATCCTAACATATTTTTGATAAGCTCATTATATATAGAGAGATAAATATATATATGTATATATTTCCTTAGTATGTGGTCAACCTCCCCAATAAAGCTTTCAATTTTAGTTCAGATATACTTATATGTATGTACATGTATATATGCACATACATGTATCTGAATTAGGATATGAAATATAATTCAAAATTTTATTGGGGGAGATTAGAAATGTGATAAGGACAATGCTGTCATGGGTTGGTGTGAGAAGTACAGTCTTGGATTTTATCACTTTCTCACATAGTAATAGCATTCCCAGGATGGTCTTGTTGTACAGGATAGCTTTGGGGAAAGCAGGAGCTAAGGGATGGTAGAGTGAAAAGAGAAGATAATTTCTCATAACCTGAATCTTAAGCAGGAAAATTAAATTTTATACCTATCAGAGGTGGTTACCAAACAGGTAGTTATAGGGTCAGGCTACTCAGTTATGCTGTTTCCATAGTAAAGTTGATATTGTGTGATAGTTGATTTTATTACAATCCACGTATAACTTAGTAGACATCTTAGGGATTCACTTAGAGGTTGACTTGTCCAATGATATGATTATCCATAGAAAAATTTATTATGGGCAACATTGGAACCCATGTCTTCCTGACTCCAGCCCTAGCACTCAATTTATTATACAACATTGACTTCTGAAATATAATAGGGTGAAGAATGAAACTTCTAAATGCAGAGAATTCCTGCCTAAGCTGTATAGGCTGATAGGTTCTTTGATATTAGGTCACTTTAGTGAAAATACAGTGGGATTTGTTGATAGAAGAATTATAATTATGGCATGAAAACCATAGATTTTTTTTTTAAACAAATACTTTATTAGCTTCTGTTTTACATCATTCATTTCTGCCAGGTTTTGAGTTAAAATCATTTTCCCCCCATTATTCCCCTACCCAACCTCCCAGAATAGCAGTCCCACAAGATATCACTTCCTCCAATCTGCTCTCTCCCATACCTTCTCCCATACCCCCATCGACTTTTCCATTAGAGGAAGATGAATCTTTGTGTCCCAATGCCTGCACATCTTATCTCCCAATTATAGGCAAAAGAGTAATAATAATAGTATTTATATATATATTTGAAACATTTAATGTTACGACCTCGAATTTCAGATCCATTTCCTTCCTCCCTTGTCACCCATTCCTTCTTGGGAGATAAGCAATTCAGTATATGTTGTACATGTCTAGCTATGCAAAAACATTATCATAGTAGATATATTATATAAGGCTGCTTATAATTCCCTCCCACTCATCCCACCCCCCACCTGGTCCATTCCCTACATGATCCTGTCCCTCTTCTATAGTGGGTACTTCCAACCTCCCCTCACCCCAAGGATGCCCTCTCATCCATCATCCCTCCTCCCATCCCCCTTCCCCCTATCCTGCTGCAGGTTGAGATATCCCATTTAGTATGTATGTCATTTTCTCCCTGAACCAAATTCAATGTGAATGTGGTTTTGCCTTTTTAGCCTTCCTTATTCTCCCCCTCCTTTGCACCCACTTCCCTACATGAGATAGTTTACCCTACCATGTCTCTCCCCATCTCCTCTTGCCACTTTCCTCTCTCAACTCATAATTTCATCCCTTGAGTACTCTCCCTTCCCAACAAAATCAAACTATGCCCTCTATCCATATATAACTGTAGCCATATACACACACATTCACTTATGTATTCGTATGACCACACCCCCTTCTTCCATTATTTTCATAGTGAGAAAGATATCATCAGTCACAGATATTGATTTTCCATATAGGAATGTAAATAGTTCAACTTTGATAAGTTCCTTTTGATTTCTTTTCCCTGATTACCTTCTCAGGCATCTCTTACTTCTTGCGTCTGGATGTCAAATTTTCTATTCAACTCTGGTTTTTCCTCAAGAATGCTTGAAAGTCCTCTATTCCACTGAATGACCATATTTTCCCCTGAAACAAAATACTCAGTTTTGCTGGGTAGGTGACCCTTGGGTTCATTCTCAGTTCTTTTGCCCTCTGGAATATATTCCATGCCCTTCGATCCCTCAGTGTAGAAGCTGCCAGGTCCTGGCTATTCTGATTGTGTTTCCACAATATTGAAATTGTTTCTTCCTGGCTGCTTGTAGTATTTTCTCCTTGATCTGGGGATTCTGGAACCTGGCTATAATATTCCTGGGAGTTTTCTTTTTTGGGATCTTTTTCAGGAGGTGATCAGTGGATTCTTTCAACCTCTATTTTGCCCTCTGGATCTAAAACATCAGGGCAATTTTCCTTGAGAATTTTTTGAAGGGTGATTTCTAGGTTCTTTCTTTGATCATGGCTTTCAGGTAGTCCAATAATTTTTAAATTGTCTCTCCTGGATCTATTCTCCAGGTCAGTGGTTTTTCCCATGAGATATTTCACATTGCCTTCTAATCTTCGTTTGTTTGGATCTGCTTAACAGCATCTTGATTTCTCATAAAGTCACTAGCTTCCATTTGCTCCAGTCTAGCTCTGAAGGAATGAATCTCCTCAGTGAACTTTTGAGATTCTTTTTCCATCTGGCAAATTCGACTTTTAAGGCATTCTTCTCCTCATTGCCCTTTTGGGCCTCCTTTGCCATTTGAGCTAGTCTATTTTTTAAGGTGTTGTTTTCCTCAGTCAGGCTGTTGACCCTCATTTCATACTTTTCCTGCATCCTTCTCATTTCTCTTTCCAATTTTTCCTCCACTTCTCTTATTTGATTTTTAAAGTCCTTCTTAAGGTCCTCTATGGCCTGCAACCCACTCATGTTTTCCCTGGGGCTTTTGGAGCAGGACTTCTGACCTCACAGTCCTTTTCCCGCTCTATGCCCCCAAAATAGGAGTCTAGGGTTGCATTTTTCTGTTTCCTTTGCCTTGGCATGTTGCCACTTAATTGCTTGACGTTTGGGCTTGTTGCCACACTATGGCTTTAAGGCCAGATAGAGGAATTTTCGTCCCAAACGTGTGGGGGGCAACTTCCGTTTCTGGAAAGCTGTAAACCCACCCACAACTTCCACCCTAGATCACAATCCAGATCCAGGGAGGTTAAAGCAAGAGCGATTACCCCCAAGACTGATCGCTGGATCTCCCCACGATTTGTAGGCTGGGAGCCGGAAATGCCTATGAAAACTACACAATGGCGTGTCTCCTCAGCGGCTTCTAGCCCCCAGGGGAGGGAGCTGACGCATTTCCCAAATACAGGTCCCAAAGTCCATAGGACACTAACCTCTTACTTTGTCCTAGGCAAGTCTATGTTGATAATTCTGGGGTCGCCACAGTTCCTGGTGTTCTGGGGTTCCTCCAGCGGGCTGCTGGCCCTGCCGCCCTGGGGCTAAAACCTCGGCTCACGTGGACCTGGGCTCAGCTCGGCTCAGCTCCTGCGCTCTGCGCTCTGGGTTCTGCGAGCTGCCGGCTCCCAGACCGCTGCGCTGTTCCTTCCTGCAGGGTGCTGGGCTGTCCTCAGCGGGAGGTTAGCTTCTCTGTGTCGTTCTGTGGATGCTGGGGCTCCAGAAGTTTTTCAGAGTCCTTTTTTACATAGTTTGTGGAGAATCTGGGGGCAGAGAGGCTTGGACGAGCTGTTTCTACTCCGCCATCTTGGCTCCGCCCCCGAAAACCATAGATTTTGACCTGAAAGGGACCTCAGGGATTAACTACTCCTACACTTTCATTTTATAAATAGGGAAATTGACCTTCAAGAGAAGTTAAGAGAGTTGGCCAATCTCACATGTGGATAAAGTGGCAGTCACAGTTCCAAATTTGATTCCAAATCTGGTATTTATCTGCTGCACTGTGAAATATTTCTATTTTCTCTGGAAATTCTACCTTCGATGATAAGAAACTCCCATCTAAGTTAAATGACAAAATGCCAAGAAATATTGAGTTTCCATTAAATTATGGTTAAAGGTAGCACTCAGGGACATATCCCTAGCAGCACAACTTCATAGATGAATACATTTTAGCATTTTTTGGTTTTTTTCATTCATTGTTATAAGAATCTGCCAATGTCCACAGACAGGGGAACCTTTTGATATTACTTATATATATCTGCATTCTAGACACTGCAATTTAGACTCTGGCACTTATAATGGGTGATGAAAGATGGTGCTCACAAATGAATGAGTCAGTGTGGGATGCTCTGCCAAGGTTGCCCCCTAGTGCTCACAGAGAAGAGTTCAGTGGAACTGCTACAAAAAAATGCTAAAAGAGAATCAATTCAGAATATATGTCAACTCTTAATCACAGTCTCTGAATAACTTCACAGATGTCTTTTCAGAAACTTTATGAGCCAGAAACTTGACCCTCAAGCTGATTAATTTTTGCTTATCTTTTACCATAGACCCATTCATCAGTCATTGAGCAAAGTCAGCTGAACTCCCTCATTTGTTCTGAGTCAGAACAGGGAAGAAAGTTTCCTGAATTTTCTCCAATCTTGTAACAATTGGCTCTTTTCCTTCAAACTTCTGGTGACAAGATGAATAGAATGTATGCCAACAGAGTCCTGCTTCTCTCCTAAACGCTAAAGAGAAGAAATTGCCTTAGGGATTCCAGCCAGAGCCACAACAGGAATATTAAATGCAATAGAACGAAAAGAAAAATAACATTGCCATCAAACCCTCTTGGGCTAACATCAACCCAAGATAATTCAACATGGGAACACCATGCCACTAGGTATTGGGGCAAAATCTCCCTGAAAGTATAACTGTGTAATAAAGAGATCTACCCCCCCCCCCCTTCGTTGTTTACCATGCTAGCTTGCTTTTCCATGCAGTGGTCCTTATACCAGAGAGCAATAGTCAACTAAGAAAGCACAGTGTGAATCTACTAAGCTGTGACTCCTTTCTTATTATTTGAGTTTTGGCTTTATTTCACCTTTGCTCCTGTCCAAAAAGCAGGATAGCAGTTTTACTTATTATTTTGAGACACCAAAATGACATAAATGACTGTATTTGTTGAGATAAGGAATAAGGAATATTCCTCTCTTCCTTCCCATTTTTTATATTAGAGTTTCATCTATGACCTTATGAGTAGCTACAGTGGAATCTATTTATATATTTCTGTAGGAAGATCAAAAGTGAAATGTATCATTGTAGATTATTAGCAAGTGAATTATCCACATTTCCTATAACTCAGGATCAAAAGCAACCATTTTGGCTGCTCTAACACCCAATTTGGCTGGTGAGAGGGCATTAATACTACCTGCAACTCGGAAATTTATCATGAGCAAAAAATAGCCAGAGCTTCAGCTCTTTTGAGCATGCTACTCAGAAATTTTGAACACCTATCCCCAGGTTCCTCCATGTTCTGGAAAATTAAAGGTTGACTATATTTATTTTCCTCTGTGTGTATATATGTAATATATTATAATATATGTTTATATATATACATATATATGTGTATATATATATATATAATTTAAGTGTATCAGAATTTTCAGATTGGGTCATTTTATTTAGGAAATTGCCGTAGCAACAAACAATTATGAGAGGTTTTCTTTACGCTGCTATTAAGTGGCGTTTTAGTTTCAGCAAAGTGTTGGCTTGGGAAAGCAGCTTCTTTGTCATTGACGTTAAATTCTAAGGTCTGTAATGGTGACATTTACAGAATATCCTGATAAATTCCAACTTCAGTGTTCCTAACTTTGGGGAAGTTGTTTGCTTTTCCACCCAGTTAAATGCAAATACAAATTTATTTTAACAAAGCAAATTTATCTAAATATAAGATTTATTATCATTCTATCTCTAAACATTTGGAAAAATCCTATAGCAATTGTGTTTAACTTAAAATATTTTTTGAACTTGGAGACTAAAATTAGGAAAAGATTTGAATAAACTTGGTTAAATTTGGAAAATAGGAAGCAAGTGATCGCAAACATAGTATCCATCAATGGAATGTAGATTCTTTGAGGACAGGAACAGTTTTGGTTCTGTCTTAGTATTACTAGTACCAACAATGGTTACTGGTAAATTGTAGTAGCTTAATAAATGCTTGTTAAATGACAGAAATAAAAATTTCAATGGTGAACATCCTTTATAATGTGTGTCTAATTAAATGAATTTGATTAAACAAATTTCTATTAAGTAATTACTACATTCTATGTATTGTGCTAGGACATGGTTGTTACAAAGAAGAAGTAAGATATCCACTTTATCTTTAAAGATGTTACAATCAAATCTAAGGCATATGTTAAAAAACCCAACAGTAATAATAAAATAATATGTGTGAAGCACTTTGCTCCACAAATGTCACCTAGATTGATGCTTAGAGAAGGTGTGAGCTGGCAAGGGTCACACAGTTAATGAACATTTCAGGTAGGATTAAAACCCAAGTTTTCTTGATGTAGTGATTCTGTAGCACTATATCTCACTGTGTCAAGTGACAAGTACAATATACAAGGATCTTTCCAAGGAAAAGATTTTGTATGCTATAAGAATTTAGAGGAAAGAGCGATCACTTCCGATTGGGCCATCACACAGAGTTTCATGGGGAAAAGAGCATTTGAATTGACCTTTGAAGGAAGGAAAATTTGTCAATTAAGAAGACACAGAGGGGCGGCTACGTGGCACAGTGAGTAGAGCATCGGCCCTGGAGTCAGAAGGACCTGAGTTCAGATCCGACCTCAGACACTTAACGCACACACAAACAAAAACCTAGCCGTGTAACCTTGGGCAAGTTACTTAACCCCAATTGCCCTCCAAAAGGCAAGGAAAAAAAAAAGAAGACACAGAAGTGGGGGCAGCTAGGTGGCAAAGTAATTAGAGCACCGGCCCTGGAGTCAGGAGGACCTGAGTTCAAATGCAGTCTGAGACACTTCACACTTACTAGCTGTGTGATCTTGGGCAAGTCACGTAACCCCAATTGTCCTTCCTTCCCCCTCCAAAAATAAAACAACAAAAAATAAAACAAAGAGTAAGTTCATTCCATTCACAGGGAATGGCAACACCCCAAAGATATGGAGAAGGAAGAATCTGAGCAGTCTGTATTGACTGGAATGTAAAATACAATCAATGAAAGAGTGAAATGGTCTAGAAAGGTAGGTTAATGATGGAGCTGATTCATATGTTTGTAAATACAGTAAGCAGGTTTCCTTAGACTTCTCTGATAAAGTGTGACAAGATTATTTTCTATTATAATAGCTTTATCTTGGGAAAGAAAGTTCTAAGAAAATGGGGATTTATATGGCAGGTTTTTCTCTTTTTCGTTATCTTTAATTTGGAGGTTTCAGAACATTATGTTATCTTTATAATTTAAAATTTGGTAATTCAACTTGGGCATCAAATATCTGCACTATAATTGGATACTTCTATCACCAAGCAAAAGTGGCTTTAAAATATAATTAATGTGGAAAATTTTAACAAATAGAAAATCCTATGTATGAGACATTCACTAATGGCACTATTCATTTTGTCACAAATCTTAGACACTGTTTTATTTTGTTTTGGGATTCTAGGAGAAAGATTTTGTTAGAGGAGGTTAATTCATGATGGTAATACTCAACAGCCTTGTTAATGAGATACTCTATCATTTTAGACTCAGTACATATCATGATCTTGAACCTATTCAAGGAAATGAAGTCTGTAGTATTGGAAGCATTCAAGATCTTATTATGGCAAAATATCTATCATATAAGGCCATGAGAACGACCCTAAGAAATGATTTATAGTAAGAACCTAGGGAATTATTACTTGGATTTTAAAATATAGATTCTTATCTTAATTTCTCTAAACTTATTCTTCCCAGAGATTCTGTGATATTAGGCTCTTTCAAGAAATGATTAGTACTTTTTGTAATCCTTTAGAAATGTCAAGAGAACAAAGAATTCTCTCATCACTTGTCATGCCTGGCCAGAGCCAGAGAGTTCAGTTCAGTTTGAATACTAAGTAAAGTTCAAGTCAGGTCTTGTTTGTTCTCAATTGTCTCGACCATCTGTATTTTCTCAGGTTTTCTTTCCTTTTCCTCTCCTGAGTTGGTCTTGTTCACATCATCTTGTTCTTAGAATAAGTTCTAGAAAGTAATTGTCAGTGTATTGCACTTGAATCTGACAAATAATAAACTCAGCAGAAGTCACAGGGGGAAAAAATCATTTCTGTTACTGAATGACTCATGGCAATTTATTACAAAATTTTATTTTGTTTCCAGTTTCTAAGATTTTATTTCCAGTTGTCCAGCAATGCTAATAACTTGGTTCTTACAAACAGTAACTACTTTGACTTCTTTGGGGGAATGTGTGAATTTTCAGATTTTGTTTTTACAAATTCCTCTAACATATCCACTCTTACATTCTAGGAAAAGAACCTGGCTCAAAGTCAGGGTTCTGGCCAATAAATGTTATTACTACTGCAGAGCAGAGTCGTAACTATTTTTTTTTACCTGGGAGGAAAATGATTATTTTTTTGTGGGGTGCATCATTCACTTAATAATCTTACCATTCATACTACTGCAATGAGAAAGGATACTCCATATCCCTCTCCTATCATCCACTGGCCAATAAATCTATTCTCTTCTGGTCTCTTCTTCCTACTGACTCAGTCCCATGTAGGTATGGAGGTGCAGTCTTTAGATTTTTATAGAGAAGACATGTGATGCCTCCTTTTCTCCCCCCAGATATAAGGACCCTAAAATATTAACATTGCAGTGTACAAAATGCCTTACGAAAGGCCTGAAATAATTCAGGTACCTGTGTACTTACTTAATTTACTACACACACTGGACAGAACCTAGCTTTATGTTACTACGAGGAACTGTCAGGAACAGTTCACAGGATAATTGTGATAAATATAATTTGAGCACCCATTTCTAAAAGACTTGTAATTTAATAACTCAGACAGATTATATAAGTAACATGTGGATATTTGCATTGCAATTCATCTTTGAACTCATCTTCTATTTCCTACCTTCCCTTTCTCCCAAACCTACTGTTTGCCCCCTGTTACATAATTGGTCATAGAAGGCTGCTGATGCAGTTGAATGCCTTAGAAAAGCTCGCCTTTTACTGATCAGAATAATAGAATCATTAATTTAATGTTGAAGAAAGAGAATTTAATAATTAATATCAATTAAGTCATGCTGTCTTTGTAAGGTTGGAAATTACATTGAGGAAAAAGAAAAGCAATCTCCCTACCTACTTAATAGCCTTCTACTAACTTCATGACAATGATTTGGAATCAATAACATTTTGCCTTTATCTTTTTTCTTCCATAGGCACACCTATGAATTATGTTTAGGAATGTGAGTTCAAGATATTCCATTGGGTAACCACAGACCTTAGGTTAACTCGGGGGCTTATAGTTATTTCACTTCATCTCCATTTCCTAGGTTAGGAAATTGTTTGTTGGTTTTTTTTTTTGTTTTTGTTTTGTTTTCTTTTGTTTTTGGAAGGGGGGAAGGCAAGGCGATTGGGGTCAAGTGACTCCCAAGGTCACACAGCTAGTAAGTGTCAAGTGTCTGAGGCCAGATTTGAACTCACTTCCTCTTGACTCCAGGGTTGGGGCTCTCTTCACTATGCCATCTAACTACCCTTTGGGTTATGAAACTAAATGGAAAGCACTGCCAATGAGAGGCAGCATAGTATAATAGATAAAGTCAGATTTAGAGTCAGGATATCCTGAATTCAAATCCTGTCTCAGGCACTTAATTTCTGTGTGGCATCTGGTAAGTCACTTACTCTCTCTTGGCCTCAGGTCTTCATTTGTAAAAGGAGAGGGCCATTAGTTGGGCTCTAGGGTATTTTCAGACTCTAAATTTATGATCCTGTGTCTGGACTGAATATTGTTTTGCCATGTTGCAAGCAATATAAAAAATTCTGTCAGTTAATAAGTATTTATTTGTGAAGTATATACTAAGTGATTGGATATGAAGGAAAAAAAACAATCTCTGGCTGTATGCTGATTACATTCTAATGGAGGGGACAAGACACAAATAACTATGTACATATGAGTTATATACAAAGGAGATGGAAGGTTATATCAGAGGGGAAGAGAGAATCTTGTGTAAGAGGGGCAGCAATGTAGCCTTTGTCACTACTATATTGTAGAGTGCCTGGAGGTGAGTAAAGAGTATAAAGACAAAAAGATAGGAACAGGCCCAATTCTGAAGTGTTTTAAAAGTCAAATAGAAAATTTTAAATTTGATCCTAGACATAATAGGGAGCCATTGGAGTTTTTTTGAATAGTTTGGGGGTAGTGACTCAAACCTGTAATTTAGGAAAATCACTTTGGAAACTGAATTGAGTATGGAGTGAGGAGACACTATATTCTATAAGAGACTTAGCTTTATATTCTCAAATCATTTATTTCCTTTTAGTTTTCTCTGCATAGGGCAGGCAGAAAGGCACTTAAGATTCTAGAATAGCAAAACATTTCATCTCCCATCTTTAGGCAGTTTTTTTTGTTTTTCTATTTGTTTTTGGAGGGTGGAAGGTTGGGCAATTAGGGTTAAGCGACTTGTCCAAGGTCACAAAGCCAGGAAATGTTAAATGTCTGAGGCCAAATTTGAACTCAGGTCCTCCCAACTCCAGGGCAGGTGCTCTATTCACTGCACCACCTAGTTGCCCCAATCTGGGCATTTTCAATAGCTGTCCCCCAACTGTGGCATTCTCTCTCTTAATTTTTACCTCCTGGATTTCCTGGCTTCCCTCAAGTTCCAGCCAAAATCCCACCTTCTACAGGAAACCTTTCTAGGTCCCTCTTAATCCTAGTGCCTTCTTTCCGTTAATTACAATGTTGATTATCTACAACTGCCCTGTTTATAGCTTATTTGTACATTATTCTTTACATGTTTTTTCTAGTAGAATATGAGATCTTTGGGAGCTGGTCAGTTTTTTGTTTTGCTTTGTTTACTTTTTGTTTGTCTTTGCATCCCTAGCACTTAGCACACAGTAGATGCTTTAAAATGTTTCTATAAATAACTTTGTAAAATTTAGGGATTTTGATCAATGTTAGGAGGTCAGGAGTGTGTTTTGAGAGACACCCTACTTTGAATTCAGCAAACATTTATTAAATATGTATAAAATGATTAATTGTTGTACTAGTCACTTTTCTCACTCTTCTTAACTCTCTACAGTTGGACCTCTAACCTCATTATTCAACTAAAAATGCTGAGCCATCTGTTAATTGCCAAATCTATGGACTTTTCTCCATCCTTATCCTTCTCATCCCTCCTTTCAGCCCTTGATACTTTTGATCACCCTCTTCTCTCTGTGTTTTCATGACACATCTCTTTCTTGTTCTCCTATCTAATTGACTGCTCCCTCTCAGTCTCCTTTCCTAGATTTTCATCCAGAACACTTGCTAACCATGGGTGTCCCTTAGGGCTTTGTCCTGGGCCCTCTTCTCTTCATCCTCTATACTATTTAACTTAGTGGTATTATTAGTTACAATGTATTCAATTATCTTCTCCATACTAATGATTATTAAATCTTTTAACCTAGTCATTGCCTCTCTGTCGACTTCCAGTCTCACATCTCCAACTGCCTATTAGACATCTTGAATTGTATATCTCATATATATGTAAAACACTATATGTCCAAAACTCAACTCATCTCCTTGAAAAAAAAACACCTTTACCCAAAGTTCTTGATTATCTGTCCCTTCACACCTTTCTGGTCTTCTTACACAATGTACTCTGCTCCTCTCAACATCCTCTGTAATCCAATGACACTGTCTTCTTTGCTAGTTTCCAAATAAAGCATTTCATCTCCCATCCCTGGGCATTTAAAATAAGTGTCCCCAACCTATGGTGCTCTAATCTCTAATCTTCCTACTCTACCTCCTTTGCTGACTTCTTTCTAGTCCCAACTAAAATCCTACCATCTATAGGAAACTTTTCCCAAACCCTTTTAATACTAAAGCCTTCCCTCTGTTGATTTCCTCTGTTGATTAGATCCAATTGTTCTATTTATAGCTTACATTGTTTGCATGTTATCTTAACAAGTAGAATGTGAGATACTTGGGACCAGGAACCATATTTTTTGTTTGTTTTTGCCTTTGTATTCACAGCACTTAGTAGAGTTTCTGGAACACAGTAGGTATAGTGCTTTAAAAATGGTTATAGTAACAACCCAAAGAAGTTTAGAACTTTGACAAACACACAAAAAAAACCAGCCACAATTCCTGAGGATTAATTATGAAACAGGCTATCCACCTCCAGATAGATAGGAAATTGACTAAGTGCAGACTGGGGCTTATGTATTTTTTTAATAGCCAAATTTGTTATGTTTTACTATATATATCTGCAGTGGTGTGTGTGTGTGTGTGTGTGTGTGTGTGTGTGTGTATTTGTATGTATATGTCTGTGCTTTCCCAATAGGGTATAAGAGGGAAAGAATTCATCATTGAAAAGAAAATTAAGGGTGGCTAGATGGTACAGTGAATAGAGCACTGGCCCTACAGTCAGGAGGACCTGAGTTCAAGTCTGGCCTCAGACACTTGATACACTTACTAGCTGTGTGACTTTGGGCAAGTCACTTAACCCCAATTGCCCTCCAAAAAGCAAAATAAGACCAAACAAAAAAAAAAACAACCCAAAACAAAAACCTGGCAGATTGAGCCAGTAGTTCTTTTGGGGCAGCTAAGTGGCACAGTGAATAAAGCACCAGCACTGAAGTCAGGGGGACCTGAGTTCAAATCTGGCCTCAGACACTTGGTACATACTTATTTGAGCAAGTCACGTAAACCCAATTGCCCTGCCTTCTTCCCTCCAAAAAAGCAAAAAAATAAAAAGAAAGAAAAGAAAATTAAATTGAATTAAAATTAATTTTAAAAAGATTTAGCGATTAAACAAAGAAATGTTTATTGATTAACTAGGGGAAATGACATAAACTTAATAATCCCTAAACTGCATGTAATGTAAGGAACTTTTGCCTCTACTAGGTGAAAGGGTAAAATGCTTTTCTGAATGGGAGAAAGTATATGGTACATACAAATAACAGAAAGAAATTTTAAGATGGCAAATGTTCCAGCAATTTGGAGAAAGGGGAGGCTGTCCACAAAAAGCCTTTAAATGAGATGACCTTTGAAGGACATTACTACCATGCAGAAATGAACAGAAAGTACTTTTCAGATTAGAAGGAATAACCAATGTAAAGAAAGGCAAAGGGTGGGAAATGAAATGCCATATTTGGTAAAAAACTAGCAGGTCAGTTTGAATAGGAGAAAAGGGTGAGGGAAGGAACAAAACATGAATTAAGACTAGAATTGAATATGGGAAGCAGATTGTGGAGAGGTTTAAGGGACTACTTGGAGTTAATGATTAATTGATGATATACATTCTATAGTAGTAAAAATTGAGGGAGGCTTATGTTTTCTCTATTCTATTATGTTTTCTCTATTCCTTTAGCAACTATTTCTGACTATGTACTGAATCATGAGCTGGCAATTCTATATTCCTATAAGCCTGATGATTTGTTAACAGATTATAATTAGGTATTAATGTCCTCCTTGAAAGCTGAGCTTTTTGGAAAGCTTGTTGGATTGAAGGCAGATATTGCTGGGGTGGACTGATTAATAGCATCATTGTGTTTCATGATGGCACTGGTAACCGTAATGTCACCAGCATGAAATTCCTTCATACCAAGGAGTGTTGATTTGGATAATATTAGGGAATAGAAGGTTAAAATGACAACTATGGGATATTTCCAGGCAAGAAATATCTCTTCAGTCTTTGACATAGGCTAAAGAGATCTAAGAATGAGCCAAGTATGAAAAAATTTTCAAAATATTAAATTTTCAAATGTTATGAACAATTACTGCCAAATTGGAAACTGGCTTTAATGCATGGAAATTGTCATCAGGTCATATTTCCTGAATGATCATGGTGAGCTACACAAGAAGTTGCATTAAGAAACCCTGAACTATCTGAAATGGTGGTATTTTCTCTTTAAAATATGTTAATGTGTCATTTACAGGCATTGCTCCACTGGACTGGACTTCTGAATATGAGCATATGATAAAGCCCAGATGACTAGTCACTGCAAAGGGAGGAAAAAAGAAAAGAAAAATGAATAGAATACCTTTTATCAAATCCTGGTTTCATTAAGAAAATCTACTGGGGGGCAGAGCCAAGATGGCAGAGTAGAAACAGGTCATCCAAGCCACTCTGCCCCCAGATTCCCCCCAAACTATGTAAAAGGGGACTCTGAACAACTTCTGGAGCCCCAGCACCCACAGAGAAGCTAACGTCCCGCTGAGGACAGCCCAGCAGCCCTGCAGGAAGGTCCAGTGCAGAGCTCTGGGACCTGGCAACGTAGAGCGCAAGAAGGCGAGCCGAGCCCAGGTCCGCGTGAGCCGAGGTTTTAGCCCCAGGGCGGCAGGGCCAGCAGCCGGCTGGAGGAACCCCAGAACACCAGGAGCTGTGGCAACTCCAGAATTATCAACATAGACATGCCTAGGACAAAGTAAGAGGTTAGTGTCCTATGGACTTTGGGACCAGTATTTGGGGAATGCGTCAGCTCCCTCCCCTGGGGGCTAGAAGCCCCTGAGGAGACACGCCATTTTGCAGTTTTCAGAGGCAGCTCCGGCTCTCAGCCTACAAATCGTGGGGAGATCCAGCGATCAGTCTTGGGGGGTAATCGCTCTTGCTTTAACCTCCCTGGATCTGGATTGTGATCTAGGGTGGAAGTCGTGGGCGGGTTTACAGCTTGCCAGAAACGGAAGTTGCCCCCCACACGTTCGGGACGAAAATTCCTCTATCTGGCCTTAAAGTCATAGTGTGGCAACAAGCCCAAAAGTCAAGCAATTAAGTGGCAACATGCCAAGGCAAAGGAAACAGAAAAATGCAACCCTAGACTCCTATTTTGGGGGCATAGAGCAGGAAAAGGACTGTGAGGTCAGAAGTCCTGCTCCAAAAGCCCCAGGGGAAAACATGAGCGGGTTGCAGGTCATAGGGGACCTTAAGAAGGACTTTAAAAATCAAATAAGAGAAGTGGAGGAAAAATTGGAAAGAGAAATGAGAAGGATGCAGGAAAAGTATGAAATGAGGGTCAACAGTCTGACTGAGGAAAACAACACCTTAAAAAATAGACTAACACAAGAAGGAAGAGATGCCTGAGAAGGTAATCAGGGAAAAGAAATCAAAAGGAACTTATCAAAGTTGAACTATTTACATTCCTATATGGAAAAGCAATAACTGTGACTGATGATATCTTTCTCACTATGAAAATAATGGAAGAAGGGGTGTGGTCATATGAATACATATGTGAATGTGTGTGTATATGGTTACAGTTATATATGGATAGAGGGCATAGGCTGAATTTGTTGGGAAGGGAGAATACTCAAGGGATGAAATTATGAGGTGAGAGAGGAAAGTGGCAAGAGGAGATGGGGAGAGACATGATAGGGTAAACTATCTCATGTAGGGGAAGTGGGTGCAAAGGAGGGGGAGAATAAGGAAGGCTAAAAAGGCAAACCACATTCACATTGAATTTGGTTCAGGGAGAAAATGACATACATACTAAATGGGTTATCTCAACCTGCAGCAGGATAGGGGGGAGGGGGATGAGAGGAGGGATGATGGATGGGAGGGCATCCTTGGGGGGAGGGGAGGTTGGAAGTACCCACTATAGAAGAGGGACAGGATCATGTAGGGAATGGACCAGGTGGGGGTGAGATGAGTGGGAGGGAATTATAAGCAGCCTTGTACAATATATCTACTATGATAATGTTTTGCATAGCTAGACATGTACAACATATACTGAATTACTTACCTCCCTAGAGGGAATGGGTGACAAGGGAGGAAGGAAATGGATCTGAAATTCGAGGTCTTAAGATTAAATGTTCCAAATATATATAAATACTATTATTAATACTCTTTTGCTTGTAATAGGGAGATAAGATGTGCAGGCATTGGGACACAAAGATTCACCTTCTTCTAATGGAAAAGTTGATGGGGGTATGGGAGAAGGTATGGGAGAGAGCAGATTGGAGGAAGTGATATCTTGTGGGACTGCTATTCTGGGAGGTTAGGTAGGGGAATAATGGGGGAAAATGATTGTAACTCAAAATCTGGCAGAAATGATGTAAAACAGAAGATAATAAAGCATTTGTTTAAAAAAAAATCTACTTAGGGAAAAGAGTGTTGAAGATTGTCTCCACAACTGCTCCTTTTTTCTTTATTTTTTGACACTTAAATTTTCATCACATCTTCTTGGAATTTATGTGAAATTATGAAGACTTTAATCACTTTAAATGTATACATGTTTTTATTGATTTAAAAATTGTGAGAGGATTAGATAGAGCAAATCAATTTTAAGAAAGTCATTCCCAGGGGTGGAGCCAAGATGGCAGAGTAGAAACAGCACTTCTAAGGTGCTCTCCCCCACACCATTTCCAAACCATGTAAAAGGTGGACTCTGAACAACTTCTGGAGCTCCAGCACCCATAGAATGACACAGAGAAGCTAATCTCCTACTGAGGATAGCCCAGCAGCCCCGTAGGGAGCAGCCAGCACAGCACTCTGGGAGCAGCCAGCAGAGCACAGCACTCTGGGAGCTGAACCCAGGCCCACCTGAGTCACGGTTTTAGCCCCAGGGCAGCCTGGCTAGCAGCCAGCTGGAGGGACCCCAGAACATCAGCAGCCATGGCAATTCCAGAATTAGCAACACAGATATGCCTAGGACAAAGTGAGAGGTTAGTGCCCTTTGGACTTTGGGACCAGTATTTGGGGAACGCAACAGCTTCTTCCCCTGGGGGTGAAAAGTGGCTGATGAGACAAGACACAGATGCCATTTTGCAGCTTTAGTGGCAACTTCAGCTCCTGGTCTGTGAACTGTAGGGATATCTAGCGATCTGTCTGGGCGGGGTAATCGTTCTTGCTTTAACCTCCTTGGATCTGGATTGCTATCCGGGGGGGAGGTCTGGGGTGGGTATCCACTCGCTGGATCATGTGGAGGATTAACAGAAGCCACCCAACTAATACCTCTAGAAGTTGTGAAGACCCCAATGTTTGGGACAGAAGCTCCCTTGTCAGGTGGCAGAGTCCTATTGTGGCAACAAGCCCAAAAGTGAAGTAATTAAGTAGCAACATGCCAAGGCAAAGGAAACAAAATGAACAGAAAAATGCAACATTAGACTCCTATTTTGGGGGCAAAGAGGATGGAAGCATAGAACATGAGGAGGACTGTGAGGTCAGAAATCCTGCACCAAAAGCCCCAAATGAAAATATGAGCTGGTTACAGGCCATAGAGGACCTTAAGAAGGATTTGAAAAACCAAATAAGAGAAGTGGAGGAAAAATTGGGAAAAGAAATGAAAAGGATGCAGGAAAAGTATGAAATGAGAATCAATAGCCTGACTGAGGAAAATAACACCTTAAAAATAGACTAACTCAAATGGCAAAGGAGGCCCAAAAGGGCAACGAGGAGAAGAATGCCTTAAAAAGCCAAATTTGCCAGATGGAAAAAGAATCTCAAAAGCTCAATGAGGAGATTCATTCACTCAGAGTTAGATTTGAGCAAATGGAAGCTAATGGCTTTATGAGAAATGAAGATGCTATTAAACAGATCCAAACAAATGAAAGAAGAGAAGGCAATGTGAAATATCTCATGGGAAAAACCACTGACCTAGAAAATAGATCCAGGAGAGATCATTTAAAAATTATTGGACCACCTGAAAGCCATGATCAAAGAAAGAACCTAGAAATCATCCTTCAAGAAATTCTCAAGAAAAATTGCCCTGATGTTTTAGACCCAGAGAGAGAAATAGAGGTTGAAAGAATCCACTGATCATCTCCTGAAAAAAGTTCCCAAAAAGAAAAGTCCTAGGAATATTATAGCCAGGTTCCAGAATCCCCAGATCAAGGAGAAAATACTACAAGCAGCCAGGAAGAAACAATTTCAATATTGTGGAAACACAGTCAAAATAGCACAGCACCTGGCAGCTTCTACACTGAGGGATCAAAGGGCATGGAATATGATATTTCAGAGGTCAAAAGAGCTAGGATTAAAACCCAGAATCACCTACCCAGCAAAACTGGGTATCTTGTTTCAGGGGAAACTATGGTCATTCAGTGGAATAGAGGACTTTCAAGCATTCTTGATGAAAAAACCAGAGTTGAATAGAAAATTTGACATTCAGATACAAGAAGCAAGAGATACTTGAGAAGGCAAACAGGGAAAAGAAATCAAAATGAACTTATCAAAGTTAACCTATTTACATTCCTAAATGGAAAAACTATAATTATGACTTATGAAACATATGTGAATGTGTATATATGTATTTACAAATATACATAGATAGAGGGAACAGGTCGAATTTGGTGGTAAGGGATGACTTAAGGGATGAAGTTAAGAGGTGAGAGAGGAATGCGGCAAGAGGAGATGGGAGAGAAAGGGTAGAGTAAACTATCTTGTGTAGAAGAGGCAAGGGGAAGTGGTTGCAGGGGAGGGGAAGAACAGGAAGGCAAAAAGGCAAAACCATATTCTCATTGAATTTGGCTCAGGGAGAGAATGATATACATACTAAATGGGATATCTCACCCTTCAGGAGAGTAGGGGGAAGGGGGATGAGAGGGAGGATGATGGAGGGGAGGGCATTCTGAGGTGAGGGGAGGTTAGAAGTACCCACTTTTGAAGAGGGACAGAATCAAAGCAGGGAATGTACCAGGTGGGGGTGGGATGGGTGGGAGGGAAATATAAGCAGTCTTTTACAATATATCTACTATGGTAATGTTTGGCATAGCTTTATAAGTACAACACTTACTGAATTGCTTTTCTTCCCAAAGGGAGTGGGTGACAAGGGAGGAAGGCAATGGATCTGTAATTTGAAGTTTTAAAATTAAATGTTTCAAATATATATAAATACTATTATTAATACTATTTTGCATGTAATTGAGAAATAAGTTGTGCAGGCATTGGGGCATAGAGATCCACCTTGCCCTAATGGTGAAGATGGAAGGGGGAATGGGAGAAGTTATGGGAGAGAGCAGATTGGATGAGGGGACATCTTGTAGGGCTGCTATTCTGGGGTGGTGGGTAGGGGAAAATTGGGATATAATTGTAACTCATAATCTGTTGGAAATGAATGATGTAAACCAGAATTTAATAAAGCATTTGTTTTTAAAAAAGAAAGTCATTCCCACTAAATCATTATTTTTTACTGAAATAAGAAAGGGAACTTGTTTAGAAGAAATGCAAGTTATAGGTTAGAAGGAAGACTCATCAAGGAATTAAGTTTGGAGAAGACAAGAGCACAAGATTTACAACTGAGTAACTTAAACCAACAAAAATAATTTGTCTGATCTTAATATAATAGAAAACACATGTCCCTGCAACTAATTAGATAACCTTGATGTTCATTAAAATATTTAGGAAGTGGGGGGTGGAGTCAAGATGGCAGAACTGAATCAGTAACTTCTCTAAGCTCCTCCATGAATCCCATTACTAAACCTTAAAAAATGAATCTGAATGGATTTTGGAGTGACAGAATCCACTGGGAAATGGAGTGTGGCAGAATCCAGCCCAGGAAAATGCCCATGTGGGTCGAGACGGGGGAGCATGGAGCACATGGGGGCTGCAGCAGCTCAGACTAGATGGTGCACTACAGCAGAGGGAGAAGGAGCCCCAGCTGGCAAACTCACCCATCCCACGGAAAATTTGCAGCCATCTCACCAGCATCTCACCAGGGGATGGGAGGAATCATTGGAGCTGGATAAGAGAGGGCTCAAGGGCCCCCCAGCAGAGACAGCAGCTTCTCCTGGGGCTATCTGTCCCCAGCCTGGAAGTTTAGAAATTGCCTGCCTGTCCTTCCAGGGCCCAGGATGACAAAGTAAACTCTGGCTGCTCTGATTCCCCCTCCCTGACCTAGAAAACCCAAAGATAAGTGTCCCACGCAGAGGAAAATCCTGAGATAGTGGAAATAGCCTCATGCTTGGGAGTCATTGAGAAGGGGTGTAACTGAGGTAGCAAGGAGTCTGAAGAGAAGAGGGGGGAGGGGTCACAATAAGCCCCACCTCACCTGACCAGCAAAAGCCTGCCTGAGCTGTAGCCCAGAGGTATAGAGGCAGAAATCTGAAGTGGCCAGACCACTCCTCCTCCACAGATCCCTCTGTGTGCATGAGCATACCTCACTGAGACTACTGCTTTAGCCTCAAACTAGACACCCAGAGGCTAAAGCATTTAAAGTCAATGACCAGGCCCTTAACTGACAGCCTGAGACATTAGGAAATAGGAAATTACAATGGGAAGGAAGGAAGCTGAGAAGGAGAAGGGGAAGGCAAGAAAATCAATCAGATCTTATTATGTAGGTCAAGAACAACCAAATACTGAGTACAATTTGGACTCTTTACTCACATCTGAGACAACAGAAGGATATATGAACTGGTCTTGAGCCCAAAAAGCGTTCTTAGAGGAGCTTAAGAAAGATTTTAAAGACCAAATCAGGGAGGCAGTGACCAAATTGGAAAAAAGTTTCACTGAAGAAAACAAATCTTTAAAAAGTAAAATGAGTGAAGTAATTGGAGAAAATACCTCTCTAAAAATGACCTTCAAAAACTAACCGAAGACTATAATTTCCTAAAAATTAGAATCAGTCAAATTGAAACTCAGGACTCTATGATACACCAAGAGTCAATCAAACAAAACATGAAGATTGGAAAAATTGGAAAAAAAAAGTGTAAAATATCTCACTGGAAAAACAACTGACCTAGAGAACAGATCCAGGAGAGATAACTTAAGAATTATTGGTCTACTGGAAAGCCATGATGAAAAAAGCAGCCTGGACAACATCCTCCAAGAGATTGTCAAAGAAAACTGTCCTGAAATCCTGGAATCAGAAGATAAAATAGTTATCAAAAGAATTCATTAGACTCCTCCTGAAAGAGATCCCAAATTGAAAACTCCAAGAAATATAGAAGCCAAATTCCAGAATTACAAGATTAAGGAAAAAATACTGCAAGCAGCCAAAAAGAAACAATTCAAATATTGTGGAACTACAGTCAGGATCACACAGAACCTAGCAGCTTCTACATTAAAAGATTGGAGGGATTGGAATTTGATATTTCGTAAGGCAAAAGAGCTAGGACTGCAACCAAGGATTAACTACCCGGCAAAACTGAGCATAATCTTTCAGGCAAGGAGATGATCATTTAATGAAATAAGGGACTTCCAGACTTTCCTGATGAAAAAGCCAGAGCTCAGTGGAAAATCTGATTTCCAATTACAAGATACAAGAAAGACATAAAAAGGTAAACAAGGAAAATATACATTCACACATTTATACATGCAGAAATGCACACTCATGCACACATGCTCATAACTTGGGATGCAACAAGAGCAAAATGTTCACAATCCTATATGAGAAGCTGATAACTGTCAATATTGAAATTTACATGATTAGCATGACCTTTAAAAGGGTTATACATAGAGGGTGTAGGTATGAATGAACTATTCTGAAGATAAAAAAAAAAACTTATTAAGGGGATCAAAGGGACTGTAATGGGATAAAAGAAAAGGATGAGAGAGAAAAAGGTAAAGTATGCCATTAGAAAAGGCATGAAAACACACCATAGTAGAGGGGAAGGAAAGAGGAAGAGAAACGTCATTGGAACATTATTCTCACTGGTTCTGGTTCAAAGAGTAATCAATATAATCAGTTAAGTTTCAGATTCCAACATGAAAAGACATGAAAATTCATTAAGTAGAGGAAAAGGAGGTAGGGAGAGGAGCACTGTTTGAAATTTACTCTCATTGATTTGGGGTCAAAGGGGCAATACCAAAATCTTATAAGTATAAAAATTTATTGTGTCCTATAGGAAGTAGGAGGGTAACGGGGGGTCAAAAGAGAGGGAATTGAGGGGAGGGAAATAACAGTAAGGGAAGCGTGTAGGTAAAGAAGGGGGGGTCACCGGGTGGGAACTCAGAGAGAGGTGGTGGTCAAAAAGGAAACCTTTAAGGATGGGAAGGGAGAAGGAAGAAATAAAAACATAAGTAGGGGAGGGAATAGGATGGAGGGGAAGAGACAGATAGTCATCATTACCGTGAATGTGAATGGGATGAACTCTCCCATAAAACAGAGGCAGATAGCAGAATGGATTAAAAAACATAACCCTACAATATGCTGTCTTTAAGAAACACATTTGAAACAAAGGGATACCCACAGGGTAAAGTTAAATGGGTAGAGTAGAATATATTATGCCTCAGCCAAAGTAAAAAAAGTAGGGGTAGCAATCCTTATCTCAGATAAAGCAAAAGCAAAAATAGATCTAATTAAAAGAGATAAGGAAGGAAACTATATCCTGCTAAAAGGCACCATCGAGAATGAAGCAATATCATTACTTAACATATATGCACCAAGTGGTATAGTGTCCAAATTCCTAGAGGAGAAGTTAAAGGAATTAGAGGAAGAAATAGTTAACAAAACTATACTAGTGGGGACCTTAATCCCCACCCCCCTCTAAACTTGATAAATCTAACCTAAAAATAAAAAAGAAGGAAGTTAAGGAGGGGAATAGAATTTTAGAGAGACTAAATATGATAGATCTCTGGAGAAAACTGAATGGGGAGAAAAAGGAATATACTTTCTTCTCAGTGGTTTATGGTACATACTCAAAAATACACCATGTACTAGGGCATAAAAACCTCACAATTCAGTGCAGAAAGGCAGAAATATTACATGCATCATTCTCAGATCATGATGCAATAAAAATTATATGCAATAAAGGGCCATGAAAAGATAGACTAAAAACTAAGTGGAAATTAAACAATTTAATCCTAAGGAATGAGTGAGTCAAACAAGAAATTATAGAAACTATCAGTAATTTCATTCAAGAGAATCATAATAATGAGACAACATACCAAAATTTGTGGGATGTATTAAAGGCACTTCTTAGGGGAAGTTTTATATCCCTGCGTGCATACATTAATAAATTAGAGAAAAGGGAGGTCAATGAATTGGGCATGCAATTGCAAAAGCTAGAAAAAAAAACAAACTGGAAATCCCCAATTAAATACTAAATTAGAAATATTGAAAACCAAAGGAGAGATTAATAAAATTGAAATTAAGAAAACTTTGGATTAATAAATAAAACTAAGGGCTGGTTTTATGAAAAACCAATAAAATTTATAGACCTTTAGTGAATATGATAAAAAAAGAAAGAATAAAACCAAATTATGAGTATCAAAAATGAAAAGGGTGAATATACCTCCAATGAAGAGGAAATCAAAAAAATAATTAGGAATTATTTTTCCCAATTGTATGTACATAAATTTGACTATCATAGTGAAATGGAAGAATATTTAGAAAAATACAAGTTGCCCAGATTAAGTGAAGAGGAAGTAAATTACTTAAATAACCCCATCTCAGAAAAAGAAATCAAACAAGCCATCACTGAACTCTGTAGGAAAAAATCTCCAGGGCCAGATGGATTTACTAGTGAATTCTATCAAACATTTAAAGGACAATTGATTCCAATACTCTACAAACTATTTGGGAAAATTAGTGAAGAAGGAGTCCTAACAAATTCTTTCTATGACACAAATATGGTACTGATACCTAACTCAGGAAGAGATAAAACAGAGAAAGAAAATTATAGACCCATTTTCCTCATGAATATAACTGCAAAAACTTTAAATAAAATATTAGCTAAAAGACTACAGCAACTTATCACAAGAATAATACACTTTCATCAGGTAGGATTTATTCCAGGAATGCAAGGATGGTTTAATATTAGGAAAACAATCAGTATAATTGATCATATCAACAATAAAACTAGCACAAACCACATGATTGTATCAATAGATGCAGAAAAGACTTTTGACAAAATACAACATCCATTCCTATTAAAAAGCACCAGAAAGTATAGGAATAAATGGAGCTTTTCTTAAAATAATAGGTAGCATCTATTTAAAACCATCAGCAAGTATTATATGCAAGGGGGATAAGCTAGACGCATTTCCAATAAGATCAGGAGTGAAACAAGGGTGACTACTATCACCCCTCTTATTCAATCTGGTACCAGAAATGTTAGCAGTAGCAATTAGAGAAGAAAAAGAAATAAAAGGAATCAAATTAAGCAAAGAAGAGACCAAGCTATCATTCTTTGCAGATGAAATGATGGTATACTTAGAGAATCCTAGAGAATCAAGTAAAAAACTACTTGAGACAATAAATACATTTGGCAAAGTTGCAGGATACAAAATAAACCCAACTAAATCCTCAGCATTCCTGTATACCTCCAATGAAATTCAACCCAAGAAATAGAAAGAGAAATCCCATTTAAAGTTACTGTAGACATTATAAAATATTTGGGAATATACCTGCCAAAACAAACCCAGGACCTATATGATCACAATTAAAAAACACTTCTCACACAAATAAATCAGATCTAAGTAATTGGAAAAATATCAACTGCTCATGGCTGGGTTGAGCTAATATAATAAAAATGACAATTTTACCCAAATTAAACTATATATTTAGTGCCATGCCAATCAATTTACCAAAAAAACTACTTGATAGAGCTAGAAAAAATAGTAACAAAATTTATTTTGAAGAACAAACAATCCAGAATATCAAGGGAATTAATGAAAAGAAATGCTAGGGAAGGTGGACTAGCTATACCAGATTTTAATCTGTATTATAAAGCAGCAGTCATCAAAACTGCTTGGTACTGGCTGAGAAATAGAGTAGTGGATCAATGGAATAGATTGGGCACACAAGACTCAGCAATCGGTGACTAGAGTAATCTATTGTTTGATAAACCCACAGACTCCAGTTTTGGGGATAAGAATGCACTATTTGACAAAACCTGCTGGAAAAACTGGTATATAGTATGGCAGAAACTGGGCAAAGACCATTATCTAACACCATATGCCAAAATCAAGTCTAAATGGGTGCATGATCTAGGTATAAAGGATGATACTTTTCCTCGGAAAGCAAAGAAAAGTTTAACTGTCAGATTTGTGGAGAGGGAAAGGCTTTATGACCAAACAAGAATTAGAGAACATCATGAAATGCAAAATGGATAATTTTGATTACATTAAATTGAAAAGCTTCTTTACAAACAAAGCCAATGTATCCAAGATTAAGAGGGAGGTGGGAAATTGGAAATTTTTGCAACCTATGCCTCTGATAAAGACTCATTTCTAAAATATACAGAGAACTGAGTCAAATTTATAAGAATACAAGTCATTCCCCAAATTGATAAATGGTCAAAGGATATGAACAGGCAGTTTTCAGAGAAAGAAATTAAAGATATCTATAAGCATATGAAGAAATGCTCTAAATCACTACTGATTAGATAAATAGAAATCAAAACAACTCTGAGGTACCACATCTCACTGGTCAGATTGGCTAAGATGACAAAACGGGAAAATGACAAATACTGGAGATGATGTGGGCAAATTGAACACTAATGCATAGCTGGTGTAGTCGTGAACTGATCCAACCATTCTGGTGAGCAATCTGGAATTATGCCCAAAGGGCTATAAATAATTTCATACCTTTTGACCCAGCAATGCCACTTCTAGGGTTATATCCCAAATAGATCATAGAAGTGGGAGGAAGACCCATATGTACAAAAATATTTATAGCAGCTCTTTTTGTCGTTGCAAAGAATTGGAAATTAAGGGGGCACCCATCAATTGGGGAATGGCTGGACAAGTTGTGGTGTATGCATGTAATGGAATACTATTGTGCTATAAGAAATGAGGAGCAGATGGACTTCATATTTACCTGGAGAGGCTTATACAAACTGATGCTGAGTGAGAAGAGTAGAACCAAGAGAAATTTGTACACAATCACAGACACAACATATGTGTGATGACCAACAATGATAGTTCTCAGCAATGCAGTGATAGAAGTCAATCCCAAAAGACTTATGATGGAGAGAGATGTCTACATCCTGAGAAATAACTAGAAAGAACTGAGTTTGAATCCTGACTGAAGCAAACTACTTGATCTTTTTCTTTTTACTGTTTGGTTTTATTTTCTCTTTATCATTTTTCATTCCATCTAGTACAATCTGCCTTTGTAACCTGACTAATGTCTAATGTGAAAATATTTGCAGATCCTATACTTGATTGTATGCTGTCATGGGTGGGGGAGAGTAGGGAGGGAAAGAAAATTTGAAACTCAAGGAATTGTAGAATTGAATCTTGTAAACAAAAAGTAAACAAACAAATTTATAAAGACAAAAATATTTAGGAAGATATCAGAAAATTGGCTTTCTGTATTGACAGTGGGTTATTTTCATGACTTCAATTTTAATGTAGGGGAAGTTATACTATAATGAGGTTTTAAGTACCTCTTTCACCTAAATGATATGTAAAATTATTTTTTCCCCATTATAATACCTATAGCTGCAGCATACTAAGGGTTAAAATGCTAACATCAATAAACATGAAATGATCTCTTAAACTGAAGTTGTTTACTTTGTTGTAATTTAAACTTTGGTCATACTTTTATTCAGGAAGGAGGGCATAGATGTCAGTGCTTTATAACTCACTTGGGGATTACAGTGGGAAATGCTTCTTTTTCTTTAATTTATGTTTTAATTTTGTATTTCACTGAACTTTGTATGGATTTGTTTAGTTCTTTGAAACTAAAGGTAGACAAATAAGAGTATATCTTCAAAATAATTTACTCTGGGGAGCTAAATGTTTAGCTGACTCTAATACTTAGATTATTTAATGGGTAATATGAATCAAAAACATTAGAAATCAACCACTCAGGAAAATTGCTAAAGTGGTATTACAGTGTGGGGCTAAGTGAGGCCATGAAAAAAGGCAAAATAATAATAACTGACAAAAGAACATTGGTTTTTCAGTGAGAGAATTCTGGGGTCAAGTCTATCCTCTGATGCTTACTACACCTATGTGACCTGGGCAAACCATGTGACTCCACTGCTTAACAGGCAATCAAAAAGCTGTATATAACCATATAATAAGGCTACAGGAAATAAATTAGGGGGCCTAGTTCTTGTTCTGAAGTGGGGAAGTAATGTGGGGTCCTTCCATCACACACTTCAGGAAGAGTTCACCAAGTTTCCATGTGTGTTGATACCAGATAGCAAATATGGTGTAGATTAGGCTCCTGTTGGTCAGCCTCCCAGTTACATAGGCATGGAGGTGTGGGTGGCCAAGGCAAAGTCACTGAAATAGGAAATTGATTAAAAGGGAATGTTGAAATAAACACATATTCTTTCTTTCCAATCTATTTATTTATTTTTAGTTTTCAACATTCATTTCCACAAGATTTTGAATTACAAGTTTTTTTCTCCCTGTCTTTCCCCTACCCCACCTCAAAACAGTGAATCTACTGACTATCCCTTTCCCCAATTTGTTCTCCTATATCCTCCCTCATCTCCCCACCCCCACTCCCACCAACTTTCTAGTAGGGCAAGATGTAGTTCCCCAGTGCTGGTATATCTTATTTTCCAGTTGCATGTAAAAAAAGAAATTATAAACATACATTCTTTTTTTTTAAATTTTTACATGAATTTATTAAGAAAGATCATCAGGACAAAATACTTGAGGGTAGTGGGAAAAGGTTGACATGCATCAAATCAGACCATGGACAGGTAATATCAAGATGACAGAGAAGCCCAACTAGGACATGTGTTTATTCTTGTTCACTATTTCATTGTTTTCATGAGGTCACCATTGTGGTTAATCTGTAGCCCATTCATGCCTGTTCAACCTGCATGACTCTTGTCAATGTCCTTCTGAAAATATTCCACAGAGGAGCCCTGACCACCATGCTGGTGGCCTTTTTCCAGTTCTCTTGACTTTGAAACGTTTCTATCAACCAGCCAATAAGTATTAATTAAATACTCAATATGTGCCAGGTACTGTAATAAGCACTGAGGATACTAAGATAAAAGTGAAATAATCCCTTCCCTCCAAGAGCTTATATTCTAATGGGGGAGACATATACATAAATTTGTTGATTGGTTGGTTGTTGTCCTTTGTTCTTTTTTTTTTTAAACAAATGCTTTATTAACTTCTGTTTTACATGATTCATTTCCGCCAGATTTTGAGTTACAATCATTTTCCTCCCATTATTCCCCTACCCAACCTCCCAGAACAGTAATCCCACAAGATATCGCTTCCTCCAATCTGCTCTCTCCCATACCTTCTCCCATACCCCCATCGACTTTTCCATTAGAGGAAGGTGAGTCTTTGCATCCCAATGCCTGCACATCTTATCTCCCTATTACAAGCAAAAGAGTATTAATAATAGTATTTATATATATTTGAAACATTTAATGTTACGACCTCAAATTTCAGATCCATTTCCTTCCTCCCTTGTCACCCATTCCCTCTTGGGAGATAAGTAATTCAGTATATGTTGTACATGTCTAGCTATGCAAAACATTATCATAGTAGATATAATGTACAAGGCTGCTTATAATTCCCTCCCACTCATCCCACCCCCTACCTGGTCCATTCCCTACATGATCCTGTCCCTCTTTTATAGTGGGTACTTCCAACCTCCCCTCACCCCAAGGATGCCCTCCCATCCATCATCCCTCCTCCCATCCCCCTTCCCCCTGTTCTGCTGCAGGTTGAGATATCCTATTTAGTATGTATGTCATTTTCTTCCTGAACCAAATTCAGTTTGAATGTGGTTTTGCCTTTTTTTTTCCTTCCTATTCTCCCCCTCTTTTGCAACCACTTCCCCTTGCTTCTTCTGCATGGGATAGTTTATGCTACCCTGTCTTTCCCCATCTCCTCTTGCCACTTTCCTCTCTCACCTCATAATTTTATCCCTTGAGTATTCTCCATTCCCAACAAATTCAACTTATGCCCTCTATCCATATATAACTGTAACCATATACACACACATTCACATATGTATTCATATGACCACACCCCCTTCTTCCATTATTTTCATAGTGAGAAAGATATCATCAGTCACAGTTATTGCTTTTCCATATAGGAATGTAAATAGTTCAACTTTGATAAGTTCCTTTTCATTTCTTTTCCCTGATTACCTTCTCAGGCATCTCTTGCTTCTTGTGTCTGGATGTCAAATTTTCTATTCAATTCTGGTTTTTCCTCAAGAATGCTTGAAAGTCCTCTATTCCACTGAATGACCATATTTTCCCCTGAAACAAAATACTCAGTTTTGCTGGGTAGGTGACCTTTGGGTTCATTCCCAGTTCTTTTGCCCTCTGGAATATCATATTCCATGCCCTTCGATCCCTCAGTGTAGAAGCCGCCAGGTCCTGGGCTATTCGGATTGTGTTTCCATAATATTGAAATTGTTTCTTCCTGGCCGCTTGAAGTATTTTCTCCTTGATCTGGGGATTCTGGAACCTGGCTATAATATTCCTGGGAGTTTTCTTTTTGGAGTCTTTTTCAGGAAGTGATCGGTGGATTCTTTCAACCTCTATTTTGCCCTCTGGATCTAAAACATCAGGGCAGTTTTCCTTGAGAATTTCTTGAAGGGTGATTTCTAGGTTCTTTCCTTGATCATGGCTTTCAGGTAGTCCAATAATTTTAAATTGTCTCTCCTGGATCTATTTTCCAGGTCAGTGGTTTTTCCCATGAGATATTTCACATTGCCTTCTAATCTTTCATTTGTTTGCATCTGCTTAACAGCATCTTGATTTCTCATAAAGTCATTAGCTTCCATTTGCTCCAGTCTTACTCTGAAGGAATGAATCTTCTCAGTGAACTTTTGAGATTCTTTTTCCATCTGGCAAATTCGACTTTTTTAAGGCATTCTTCTCCTCATTGCCCTTTTGGGCCTCCTTTGCCATTTGAGTTAGTCTATTTTTTAAGGTGTTGTTTTCCTCAGTCAGGCTGTTGACCTCATTTCATACTTTTCTTGCATCCTTCTCATTTCTCTTTTCAATTTTTCCTCCACTTCTCTTATTTGATTTTTAAAGTCCTTCTTAAGGTCCTCTATGGCCTGCAACCCGCTCATGCTTTCCCCTGGGGCTTTTGGAGCAGGACTTCTGACCTCACAGTCCTTTTCCCGCTCTATGCCCCCAAAATAGAGTCTAGGGTTGCATTTTTCTGTTTCCTTTGCCTTGGCATGTTGCCACTTAATTGCTTGACTTTTGGGCTTGTTGCCACACTATGGCTTTAAGGCCAGCTAGAGGAATTTTCATCCCGAACGTGTGGGGGCAACTTCCGTTTCTGGCAAGCTGTAAACCCACCCACGACTTCCACCCTAGATCACAATCCAGATCCAGGGAGGTTAAAGCAAGAGCGATTACCCCCCGAGACTGATCGCTGGATCTCCCTACAAATTTGCAGGCTGGGAGCGGGCGCTGCCTCTGAAAACTACAAAATGGCGTTTGTCCTCAGTGGCTTCTAGCCCCCAGGGGAGGGAGCCGACACATTCCCTAATACCAGTCCCAAAGTCCATAGGACACTAACCTCTTACTTTGTCCCAGGCAAGTCTATGTTGGTAATTCTGGAGTCGCCACAGCTCCTGGTGTTCTGGGGTTCCTCCAGCTGGCTGCTGGCCCTGCCGCCCTGGGGCTAAAACCTCGGCTCATGCGGGTCTGGGCTTGGCTCGGCTCCTGCCCTCTGAGCGCTGCACACTGCCAGGTCCCAGACCACTGCGCTGGACCTTCCTGCAGGGCTGCTGGGCTGTCCTCAGCGGGAGGTTAGCTTCTCTGTGTCGTTCTGTGGGTGCTGGGGCTCCAGAAGTTGTTCAGAGTCCCCTTTTACATCGTTTGGGGGGAATGTGGGGGCAGAGTGGCTTGGATGAGCTGTTTCTACTCCCTAAACATACATTCTTAAAGTTTGACTCTGTCCCACATGTTAACTCCTGGAACATGAAAAAATCATTCATTAACATCAATTTAGGATCACTAGGGATCAAATCCTAGTGTGTAACCTTCATCCATCCTAGACATAACACTCATCTTAGTGCGCTTGTCCTGGAGCAGATGTGTTCCGAGAACAGCAACCTGTCCATATGTACTGAAGGATGAAATCAGTTGCTTTATGCAAGTGGAGAAGCCTAGATAATGCCAAGCAGAAGCAACTTCTGAGGTTCAGAATACCAGCATAGTAACTCAGTGACAAATTAAAGCAAAACATTCACAGAACAGAGAAAATAAAAATATAGCATTCACCCAGTGTGATTCAACAATGTCCAAGTACTACTCCACCCCTGGGCAGTACATTCATTTAGTCAATGACAAAGTCTCTCTTCTCAAATGGCGATTAGTTTCCAATCATCAACAAAGTACATTCATTTGGTCAGCCACAGAGCACAAAAAAGTCAAAAGTTTCCCACCCCAGATCACAACTAAATTACTATTTATCATCAGTTAATGCCAAGCACATTCTCAAAAGGGGCAGTGGAGAGCACAAAGGCCATCTGCCCCTGAGCTACAACAAGGTTAAGATATCATCACAACATTTAATACCCATGGAGAGGTCTTTTCTTCATCTTGACCCGAGGCAAGTGCTCAGCAATCTCTGTTCCTGGGGAGACAAAGCTTAACAAAGCCACAATGTACACTGCCAGTGTCCTCATCAATTCATTCTCTGCCTGCAGAACAGTCTCAGGACCCCAGAAAACATTAGCAAGACCCTCTTTCAGGATTTCTGTAAACATACAACAAGAAAATCCTTCTTCAGGGCTTCTGAGCCAACAGCAAGGTTCCAGGACCTCTGCAACAACAGCACTGTCCTTTACCAGCAGATGAATCTAGCAAAACAACATCAAAACAGACAGACAAAAACAGACAAAATACCGCCATCACAGGCATGTCTCCTCAGTCCTTGGCAACTCTGGGTAGCAGCTCTCAAAAGTCCTGGGCAATTCCAACTGGCCCTTAGTTCTACTGGGACTTGCATCCAAAGTTTTGTCAAAGTAATTGCCATTAACTTGTTATTTGGACACCTCACATTTAGATATCATGTTAAAAATTGTTTCCTCAGGTCTCAGACACTTAACACTTATCAGTTGTGTGAACTTAGGCAAGTCACTTAACCCCAATTGCCCTGCCTTTCCCCCTCCAAAAAGCAAATAAATAAATAAATAAATTTGAAAAAAAATTGCTTTCTCAAAATAGGATGTTTTAGTCAGAAATTTAGGTTATGTTTTTGCCCGAAGCAGAAAAAGGTGAATTGTGTTCCAGTATGCTATAGGCATGAAATACTTGGGATAGTGGCTGCATAGTTCAGAAAAATTATTGCTGCTTTTTGTTTTTATATCATCTTCATTTCCCTATGAATGCCACTCTAGCAAGAAAAGTTATCTCTTATAAGTGCTAGGTATTAACCCTTTCATATATGGACATTTTAGTTGTGAAAAGGGGAATAAAAGAAGAATTTATGTAAAGAATATAGATTTAAAAATTGACTTGAGAAGAACCACGAGCTCTCAGGTAAAATATTATGGAAAGACACATTATTATGGGTACTTGAGGATGGTTGCAGTATATTGTGGTCCATTACTTGATGTCCATGTGATTGTTTTTAGAGTTTTAAATGATATAGCTAATAAAAAAAATTAGGTAACTTTTGGGGATACATAGGAAGAACATATAAAGACTCTTGGTGACACACTTGACAAAAAAGGTGGGATTTTTAAATTTTGCATTTCTTACAGATGAATCATTGTTTACTTGGAGTTTGTGGCTTGAAGCATTAGATGCCAAAAGCAGAGGAGAGAGCAAAGGTAGGAGACTAGATGAAGACAGGAGATGAAGCTGGGCACAGGAAAAATACAGATCAAAAGCCAATGGAAGTTATAACACTTTACACAACACAGAATATAGGAAGTTGTAAAAGCTATCAGATAAGACCTATGATCATCTTGCTAGGAACTGTGTTGATTGGAAGTATTGCTTGGCTTGGAGCTAATTGACTGGAGGAAGGCAGCATTGCCCTCTAGTGGCATATAAAAGTAGAGAAGAGTGGTACCTTTCAGGGTTCTTCCTGTGTTGCTCTTTACTGATCATTATGGTTTGAAAAGGAGAAAGAGAGGAAGAAATACAGGGTGGTTTTTTTGTTTTTTTGTTTGTTTGTTTTGCTTTTTGAAGGGGGGGAGGTAGAGTAGTTGGGGTTAAATGACTTGCCCAAGGTCACATGGCTAGTTTTGCGTTAAGTGTCTGAGGCCAGATTTTAACTCGGGTCCTCCTGACTCCAGGGCTGGTGCTCTATTCACGGTGTGGTGCCACCTAGCAGCACTGTGAAATTCAGGTTTTGCAACTTTTTTTTTTCTTTTGTGAGAAGAGGCATAGTTTTTCTGAGAGGTGATTGGATAAATAGAATTTCCTGCTATTTGAAGAACTGGCTGAGAAAAAGTTCTATGACTATATCACTAGATTTGAGGGGCTCGGCAATTTTCCAAAGTAAGAGAATTGCTTGCTATGGAAAAGAGGGTAATACTGTCTTCGAACTGTTCTAGAGACTAGCTATATGATGAAAAAAACAAAACAAAGGTTTGTCCTTACTTTGGTATAGGGAAGTAATGCTGCCCAGCAGAAGAGTTTTAAGGACCAGAGGAAAGCACATAGTAGAGAAGCTATGCATAGTGAAGACTCTTTAATGTCAAGGCCTCACATTCAGAGTTATGAGTAACCCCAGGCTCATGGATTTCCTAACTCATCTAATTCATGTATTTTCCTGATATTTTTTTAGGTGTATGTTCCTCTCTTCGCTAATACTCCTTATCTTTAATTAATTAATTTTTAGTTCTCAACATTAATTTCCACAACATTTTGAGTTCCAAAATTTCTCCCCATCTCTTTCCTCACCCACCCCAAGGTGGCATACATTCTGATTACTCCTTTCCCCAGTCTGCCCTTCCTTCTAACACCCTTAACCCTTATCTGCTTCCTCCTTACTTTCTTGTAGGTCAAGATAGATTTCTATATCCTATTGCCTATATGACATTTCCCATTTGTATATAAAAACCATTTTAACATTTGTTTTTAAAACTTTGAGTTCCAGATTCTCTCCCTTCTTCCCTCCCCAGCCATCCTCATTGAGAAGGCAAGCAATTCAATATAGTTTCTATCTGTGTAGTTTTGCAAAACACTTCCCTAATGGTCATATTGTGAAAGACTATCTGTATTTCCCTCTATCCTATCCCACTCCCTCACTTAATCTATTTTCTCCTTTGACCCTGTCCCTTTTCAAAAGTTTTTACTTCTGACTACTCCTTCCCCTAATCTGCCCTTTCTATTGCCCTCCACTCCCATCTCCTTCCCCCTTACTTTCCTGTAGGTAAGATACCCAATAAAATGTGTATGTTATTCCCTTCTTAAGCCAAATCTAATGAGAGTAAGATTCATTCATTGCTTCTCACCTCCCTTCTCTTCACCTCCATTGTGCAATGATTTTCTTGCCTCTTTTATGTGATATAAATTACCCCCATTCTATCTCTCTCTCTTTCTCCCAATATATTCCTCTCTCACCCCTTAATTTTATTTTTTCAATATCATCCTTTCATATTCAACTCACCCTGTACCATCTATCTATCTATCTATTTCCTCCAATTACCTGGTCTCATGATTTACAAATATCATCTTTCCATGTACAAATGTAAACAGTTCAACTTTAATAAGTCCCTTATGATTTCTCTTTCCTGTTTGTATTTTCATGCTTCTCTTGATTCTTGTATTTGAAAGTCAAATTTTCTATTCAGCTCTCGTCTTTTCATAAAGAATGCTTGAAAATCCTCTATTCCATGGATAAAATATCCATTTTCCCCTGAAGCATTATACTCAGTTTTGCTGGGTAGATGATTCTTGGTTTTAATCTTAGCTCTTCTGACCTCCAGAATATCACATTCCAAGCCCTTTAATCCCTTAATGTAGAAGCTCCTAGGCCTTATGTTATACTGGTTGTATTTCCACAATACTCAAATTGTTACATTCTAACTGCTTGCAATATTTTCTCCTTGACCTGGGAACTTTGGGATTTGGCTACCATATCCCTAGGAGTTTTCCTTTTTGGATCTCTTGCAAGAGGTAAACAGTAAATTCTTTCAATTCCTATTTTACTCTCTGGTTCTAGAATATCAGGGCAATTTTCCTTGAGAATTTCTCGAAAGAGAATGTCTAGGTTCTTTTTTGATCACGCCTTTCAGATGGCCCAATAATTTTTGAATTATTTCTCCTGATCTATTTTCCAGATCAGTGGTTTTTCCAAAGAAATATTTCACATTGTCTTCTATTTTTTCATTCTTTTGGCTCTGTTTTATGCTTTTTTTTTTTTTTTGCTTTTTGGAGGGCAATTGGGGTTAAGTAACTTGCCCAAGGTCACTCGACTAGGTTTTTGTTTGTGTGGGTTAAATGTCTGAGAACAGATCCGAACTCAGGTCCTTCTGACTCCAGGGCCGATGCTCTACTCACTGTGCCACCTAGCTGCCCCAACCATATACTTTCTTGATTTCTCACAAAGTCATTAGCTTCCATTTACTCCATTCTAATTCTGAAGGAATTATTTTCTTCAGTGAGCTTTTGGACCTCCTTTTCCATTTGTTCAGTTCTTCTTTTTAAGGCATCCTTCTCATTGACTTTTTGGACCTCCTTTGCCATTTGGGATAGTCTATTTTATGAGGAGTTTTTTCCATTAGTACTTTTTGGGAGTCTCCTTTAGCAAGCTGTTGAGTTATTTTTCATGATTTTCTTGCATCATTCTCATTTCTCTTTCCATTTTTTCCTCTACTTATCTTACTTGATTTTTGAAATCTTTGTTGAGCTCTTCCATAGCCTGAGACCAATTCATATTTTTCTTGGAGGCTTTTGATGCAGGAGTTTTGACTTTGTTGTCTTCTTCTGGTTGTATGTTTTAATCTTCTTTGACAACAAAGTAAGATTCTATAGTCTGGCATTTTTGCTGTTTGCTCATCTTCTCAGCCCAATACTTCACTTTCTAATCCTTGGTCAAGGTGCAACTCTTGCTTCCAGTGAGGGTGGGGATGGAGTAGGGTGTTCTGTCCCAGGCTTCAGAAGTTTGGTTTTTTTATCAGTTGTTCAATCCCCCATTGTCTGTGGGCCCAGATCTCTGGAAGCAGTTGCTGCTGCCACTACTGCTGCTGTAGCTGCCACAGCCCTACCACCCCAGAGCTGGGGCCAGCCCACATTCCTCTTTCACCCAGGTCCCACAGAGTTCCCCCATTGACCTTCCACACTGTCCTCAGAATTTGTGGATTGAGAAATCTGGAAACTGCCATAGCTGCCAGTGATTCAATCCCCTGAGGTCTGCTCTGACCCATCTGTGCTATCACAGCCCACATTGTTCTGTGCTCCACTCCCAGACTGGTGTGACCAACCTTTCAGGCTGTCTTGGGCTAGATATGTGTTTCACTCTGTCATTTTGTGGGTTCTATAGCTCTAGAATTTGTCTAGAGTCATTTTTTTACAGGTATTTGGAGGGTTTGGGAGAGAGTTCAAGCCAGTACCTGCTTTAACTCTGTCATCTTGGCTCTGCTCCCACCCCCTAACTCTCTACATTGGTATTGATGGGAGAGTGTGACTCAGGTTTAAGAGTAAAGTGTTATATTTTGGTTATTCATGCTTTTGCCTTCAACTGAGTGAAGGTTACAATAATCATTTCTGTTTTTGTTTTCTATTGAGTAAAGGTTACTATTGGCCTTATCCTTTACTAAATGTTTCATGTTTACAATCATTGTAATTTCTTATCTGGCTGCACTGCTTTGGGATTTCTCTGATTGACTTTTCTACCATGCCCTAGGAAATTCCTTATTGGAATAATCTCATCACCCTATAAGAACTCATCGGCTTTTGCACTCTACCTCATCACCTACCCTCTGCCTCTCTTATTAGAGGATGGAGTTATGAATTCTAAATCTCCATTTAAGGAGAGAGATCACTTCAAATAACTCATTTCTCACCTGGTTTGAATCTTTGACTCTTGTCTCACTTTGAATCTTCTCTAGGGATACTGGGCATCTCTCCCTACTCTAAATGTTCAGTTTTCTTTTTGTGTGTTATCTTCATCCATTGGATTGTTAATTCCCTGAAGAGAGGGACTAATCTTTTTTTTCATATTTGAAGGCCCAGCAGATAGCATAGTGCCTGGCACATAATAGATAGTTAATAAATGTTTACTGATTATTTATTGACTAATGTAGGTACTATGATTTTGTATGAGTGGGAACTACAATTATCCCATCCATATTGTGGAGGTTATGGGTATGGTGCCCCACAATCTGGAAAATTCATGCAAAATTTTTGACCCTCCCTTTGTACCAGGGAAGGACTGATTTTTTTTTTCTTATATGAGGTGTTTACGGTACCTTATTGTAAATTTGGGTTGATATTACATAATAATATACACACATTTTATGCATTTCTGAATTTTTAAACTTTTTCCATGTTAACACTCAGAGGCCAGCAGATATCTGTAGCTTTCACAAAAATTCCCCCCAAATTCCCATTTAATTTCTTACACCAGTATGTGATATATCAAAATTTAAATGGGGGGAAATCACTGTATGGAAAGGATAACTGTACACTAATGGGAACTGAAGAGTTTTAGTGGCTAATACTGTGAGTATATTCCTCCTGCACTAGGGTTATCCCTAGGATCATGAGAAAGAGTTGAGTTGTAGTCATTTGGTTGATAGTTGTAAACACCCCTCAGACTAACTGGTGGAAGCATAATTTGGGGGTGAGTGAACTAGTGGAAAGAGGGGGAGGGAGAGAGGGAGAAGGAGGGAGAGAGAGGGAGGGAGGGAGGGAGAGAGAGAGAGAGAGAGAGAGAGAGAGAGAGAGAGAGAGAGAGAGAGAGAGAGAGAAGAGCACATGCCATGCCCAGACTATATAACAAAGAATGAGTGGGTAAGAAAAGTGAGCAAAACTAACGAAAAATTTAAAAGAAGGTTATTATATGAAGTGTTTCACACGCTTTGTCCCTCATTTCTGCAAAGTAGTCAGAGGTGCCTTCTAATATCTTTTATTTGGACCCAAGTTAGACCATTATACTTCATCAGAATTCAGTTTAAGTTGCCTTCTTATGCATCTTTCTATTTACACTATTGTAGTCTCTTCACATATGGTTCTAACTGTATAATGGTTTTCCTACATTTTCTTTATTGTACTTTTCATGCTTCTCTGCATTCTAATTTTTTTGGTTTTTATTGCAGTGTAATGTTTCATACATATAGTCATTCCCTAAATTTATGGCCATTCACTTTGCTTCCAGGTCTTTACTAAAAGAGAGCAATTGCATAATATATATATATATATTTTTCTGTACCTCTCATATTTATGAGCCTTGTTAAGTGGGGCCTTAATAAAGTTCTGCAGGTAGGTATAGAATCATATAATTTAGAACTGAAAGGACATTAGAGGTCCTCCACCCTCACTTAGGTAGATGAAGGAATAAAGACCCAAAGAAGGCAAGTGATTTCCTCAAAGTCACAGCAGGTGAGCCTACTTAGCAATGGAGAAAGAAATAAGGCAAGTTTAAGTTGGCTCCATCATTTTAACAACTATTTAAATGAATGTCTAACATCATAGTTCTGGATGTGCATTTAAAAGAAGTGAGAATGTCACTGATATAAACAAAGGGATGATAAAACTGGGTAAAGAATTTCCATTCTATTTTTTTTTTTTGTATCTAAAGAGATTCCTTCATAATTGGGCACCAAATCTATGTTTTAGCCAAATAGGTTAACTTCAACCCATTGAACATAACGCTTCATCTCCCATCTCTATTTCTTTGCACAGGTTGTAACTTGTTTCTAGAATGCTTTTCTTCCTCACTAACTCTGCCTTTTGTAACCATGCCTTTATTTAAGTTTCAACTTAAATCTCACTCAAGCAAGAAGTATTTCCTTCTCTACCATTACAAGTTCTCTGTACCTTCCTTCCTTGACATGTTGAAAATACTTCACATTAATTTTGTATATTTTTACATTAGTTTATCTATGTATGTATTGCTTACCTCTTGTAAATGTAAGCACCTTGGAGGTGGCTAGGTGGCACAGTGAATAGAGCACTGGCCCTGGAGTCAGAAGGACCTGAGTTCAAATCTGAACTTAAACACTTGACACACTTACTAGCTGTGTGACTTTGGGTAAGTCACTTAACCCCAATTGCCCTGCCCTTTCCCCCTCCAAAAAAAAAAAATGTAAGCACCTTGCAAGCAAGGATCATATCATTTTTTCTTTGTATCCCCTGTGCCCGGTTTATAGGAGTCTCTTAATAAACGCTTGTGGAATTAGATTCATGGATCCTTGAGTGCTCAATAAGTATAGACCCAGGAAAATAAAAATGGAAACACAATCAACACTTTCATAATGATTATCTATTGGATATATACATAAAATTTTGTGGGGAGTAATGACATAAAAAAAATAGAAATGGCATAAAAGTAAAAACACACACACACACACACACACACAAATGTTATTGCATTAAACCAATGGGAAAAGTGGAGTTTGGTTCTCATGACCACACAAAACTAAAATCTTTAGTTAGGGACTGCTGAAAATGCACTTTTCTGTATGTAATTCTTTTTTAAAGTTTTGTTTTACACATATTAGTTTTATCTGAACCTCAATGAGATCAGTACTTTAAAAATTTTATTTTATTTTTTCCAATTACACATAAAAACAATTCTAAACCTTCATTAAAAAATATGTTCAGGGGCGGCTAGGTGGCGCAGTGAATAGAGCGCCGGCCCTGGAATCAGAGGGACCTGAGTTCGGAGCCGGCCTCTGACACTTAATCCATACAAACAAAAACCTAGCCGTGTAACCTTGGGCAAGTTACTTAACCCCAATTGCCCTAAAGGGGCGGCTAGGTGGCGCAGTGAGTAAGAGCGCCGGCCTCGGAGTTGGGATGACCCGAGATCAGATCCGGCCTCAGAAAATGAGCACCCACGAATAAATAATGACTAGCCGTGTAACCTTGAGCAAGTTACTTAACCCCAATTGCTTTAAAAAAAAAAATGTTCAAAAGTTTCTCCCTCCTCCACCCCCTCTTTGAGAAGGCAAGCAATCTGAAATATATTATAGATGTGCAGTCATGTAAAACATTCCCATATTAGCTGTGTTACCAAAAAAAAAAAAAAACCCACAAAAAAAGTAAAAAAAAAGTATACTTCATTTGGCATTCAGTCTCTCCAGTTCTTCCTCTGGAGGTGGATAGCATTTTTTTTTTTAATCATAAGTCCTTCAGAATTGTCTTGGATCATTGTATTGCTGAGAATAGCTAAGTCATTCACAGTTGATCACTGTTACAATGTTGTTATTGTGTACAGTGTTCTGCTTCTGCTTGCTTCACTTTGTATCAGTTCATATAAATCTTTTTATGTTTTTTTTCTGAAAGTATCCTGCTTGTCAATTCTTTTTTTTTTTTTTTTTTTGCTTTTTGGAAGGCAATTGGGGTTAAGTAACTTGCCCAAGGTCACACGGCTAGGTTTTTGTTTGTGTGTGTTAAGTGTCTGAGGCTGGATCTGAACTCAGGTCCTTCTTACTCCAGGGCTGGCACCCTACTCACTGCGCCACCTAGCCGCCCTGCTTGTCAATTCTTATACCACAATAGTATTCCATCAAAATTATATATCACAAACTTTTTAGCCATTCCCCATTTGAAGACCATAACCTCAATTTCGAATTCCTTACCACCACAAAAATAGCTGCAATAAATATTTTTTAACATATCTTTTCTTTCCTTGGTTTGAAAATCTCTTTGTGATACAGACATAGTAGTAGTATTGCTGGGTCAAAGGGTAGGCACAATTTTATGATCCTATAGGTATAGCTTCAAATTACTCTTCAGAATGGTTAGCTAAGTTCATAACTTAACCAATAGTGCATTAGTGTCCCAATTTTTCCACATCCTTCCCAACATTTTCCATTTTCCTTTTCTGTCATATTAGCTCAGGGTTATTTTAATTTGCATTTTTAAAAATCTAGTGATTTAGAGCATTTTTCATAACACTATAGATAGTTTTAACTTTCTTTTCTTCTGAAAAGTGCTTGTTCCTATCCTTTGACCATTTATCAATTGAAGAATGACTCATATTCTTATAGATTTGATTCAATTCTTTACATATTTGAGAAGTGTCATCTCTATCAGGTAAATTTGTTACAATTTTCTGCTGTTTTTTGCTTTCCTTCTAACTTTGGTTGCATTGGTTTTGTTTGAGCAAAACCTTTTTAATTTAACATTATTGAAATTATTTATTTTACTTCCACTAATCCTATTAAATTACTATTTTTGAATATGAAAACTTTTCTCCAGCTCAATTCCAAAAAATATTCAAAAATAGTAATTCACACTTACGTGAATATAATAATATAATAATAATATAATAATTATCATTATTATTATAGTCATGGACATAGGACATATAGTAGTGATTTAGCTAACATTTAAAAATTTTCAGTTCAATGTGTGGCATACTGTTTTGTTTACACCTTACAGCAATACTGGGTAGCAGGAGCATCAGGTTAAATGCAAGATAAACTTTAATGAGGTAATTGTAAATTCCTACACTTTGATTTAAGGCATCAATTACACATTCATGATGCAGGGGAGAAAGCAGCTCATTGCCAAATGATCTGGGAGTTGTAACTGACCACATACTCAATACAAGTCAAAATATTGTTAGCTCTATAGGTTTTCTTCCCTTATTAGAATGTAAGTTCCTTGAAAAAAGAGAGACTATCTTGATTTTATATATTTACCTTAGCTCTTAGAACTGTGATTCACACATAGTTAAGTGCATTCATTGTAAGTGCTATTCCCCCTTCCTTCCTTTCTTCCTCTTTTAAACAGTGCAACATGACAGCCATAATAGCTAATGCCTTTTAAGCTGCATTTAGAAAGGAATTATGTCCAGTTTGAGAGAAATAATATCCCTCTTTACTCTTTGCTGGTCAAATCATATCTGATATGATTTATTCTACTCCATGCACCACATTTGAGGAAGGACTTTGACAAGATTTAAGACATTGATAGGAGTGTGATTAAGATGATTAAGGGAGCCAGAGACCATGGCATAGGAGAAGTTGTTGAAGCTATAGTCTGGAGAAGGAAAGGTTTAGAGAGGACATGAGAGCACTCTTCATGTATTTGAAAGACTATCATATTAAAGAGGGAGTAGCCTTTTTTTTCACTTGGCCACACAGGTGAGAGCTATAGGTGGAAATTAGCAAATTCAACTTCATTTAACATATGGAAAATCTATCAGACAATTGGAAAAGTACAAAAGCACAGTGGCTTGGCTCAGGACAAGGAACTTATCATTGGAGGTATCAGAGAGGATTTTTGTTTAGTTCTGAGTTGGGTTAGGTGACCTGTATGTTCCTTTCCAAATCTGAGATTCTCTCTAAGTGTGATGATATAAAATTGTATTTATTTGAATATTTGTTTTTATGATAGCTACTACATTGAGAGTATTATCTTAATTTTAACAGTTGAAAAACATATTTTATGACAAAGGAATGCATTTCTAAATGTGGCATTTCATCCATCAACAAGTAGGATCAACAAAGAAATATTTCTGAAAGATAGAAAGCCTTCTCAGTGCTCTTGAAATCACACCATATTAGAATTGGTCTACTAACTGCCCCTATTTATGGAACATTAAAGACTATATAATATACTCCATCCCTTCCTTCTCTTCCCTCCTTTAGACAAAATGAAACCAAAGAATTAGGGAATATACTTCAAACTTTAGGTTTTTGTAAAGGGAGAGAGGAAAGGTGCTTTAAGAACAGTTACTAAATCTCAAATTTTGTCTGAGAAAGATCAAAATGTTAAAAACAAAAAGAATTTGGGTGAATGTTAAAAATAAAACATCTTAGCACTAGTTAGAGCATCTACCACTGTTTGACTTATTTCAAAATGTACCTGTCAAAGCACTGCTGCTAAAGTTGTTCATTGGCAGATAGAGGAACAAGATCACGAAATGAATCTCTTTTCCTTGTAATTTTTTTATCCCACAATATCATTAAATAGATGTTTGTGTTGCATCTTCCACACAGAGGCCAGCCATTATTGAATGATTTAGTAGGCTGATTTCAAAAAAATATTTCTGAATTTCCTAGTTATCGGTATGAGCTTTGCCTTTCAGAAATGGAAAATAATGTTCAATTTTGAGAGTTTTCTTAGAATGTAGGGAACCTAGACTTTGTCACCCCGTCTCCTAGTCTCCCTCAAACTCCCTTCCTTTGCCTCTATAACTCTTTGTACACCACTGCCTTGCCCATGCTTATTTTGAAATAGAAAACTTATATAGAAAACTTTGTTTCTTATTCTTTAAGAATCAGCAAATTCCAGCCTGCCTACCTACTGTCCCCCAGAAATTTTTTAGCTTATGTGTCAAACATTTTAACAACATTTCAGCTCAGAATGGGCCAGAAAAGTCACACGTGATTCTTCTACCTCTGACCTTCAAGGAATCTTTCATGATGATACCTTGGCGTGTTTCTGTAGCAGGAAGGAGGCTGGATTAGATCATATCCCTTCCTCCTCTTATTCATGAAGCTTCAGTGCCTTCTCTATTTATATCGAAAGCCCTTCAAATCTGGTCCCAACTTCTTTTTCTAGATGTCATGTTATTCCCCATCATATATTCTCTACCCCAGCCAAGACGGCCTACTTCTTCTCCATAATATTTTATCTCTCCCATGTTCACACTGGAATGCTTTGCCTCCTCAGTTTCACCTCTTGGGTTACCATCAAAGGGCAGAACAAGAGCCCTTCTAACATGAGGTCTTATTTTATTTTGACTGTTCTTAGTACCTCTCATCATCCTGATCTATTCCTTTATCCGCCCCCCTCAAAAAAGGGGGGGAAGTGGGTGGTGGAGAACTGTTAGATATGGAGTCAAGAAAACAAGTTTGAATCCTGTCTCAAACATGACTGACATGACCCAAGAGTCACTTAACTTTTCTCTGCCTTAGTTTCCTCATCTATGAAATCATAGCATTTTCCTCAGAGTTGTTTGAGAGTCAAATGAGATCATATATAGAAAGCACTTTGCAAACCCTAAAGCTCTGTCCAAAAGTTTACCATTGTAGTTTGTATTTATTTTTATTACTTTGTAGTTATCATTTATATCACAATGTTTACATGCACACACGCACGTAAACAATATATCCCCATCAACATTTCCACAAATTACCAGTTTGCTTGCATATATCTGAAATGCAGAGAGTGCTAAGAGCTAGCCCTTGTATCTAATATTGCTTTGGACAAACTTCTTCATCTTGCCCACGTTCTAAGAATAATTTTAAATGTGCTAAAATAATTCAGCAAAGGGAAAATAGTTCAAGCCAGAAATTTGGCTAGGAAAACTTGTCAGCTTGTACTGTCAGTTACTGTAGCACAGGGCTTAGAAAATCAACTTAATATCATGGACACGAGATTTAAAATTCTCTAAATTGCTCAATTAAGTAAACTGCTAAGACAAACAGTATCTTTAGCCCAAACAAGACTATGAAGATTTATTTCTCTGTTCCAGGTAAGCTGGGAGGCATTTACCTCCTTGTGCCATAGTAGTGGAACAGCAGGATGAGAATTAGTTCACCTCTGTTTAGATTGATGTCGTGAATCAAGATATCACCTGAAAGAGGACGAAGTCCTTCCTTTGGATAGAGGAATGAACAGGGAAAGAAAAGAGCAGAAGTTAGCTTTCATAAGTTTCACTCTCTAACTTCAAAGTTAAGCCTGTAAAGTGGAGTTAAATCATTTGAAGTAAAATAGAATTTCTCTAATCTTCACTCAAAGGATGGAGTGGAGCAGAAAAGGAATAGTTTGGAATGATTGAAAGATTGAATTATAGAAAAATTTCCAGATTATTTTCAAAGATCAAAGGATTTAGAGCTAGACAATTGCTTACCTGCTGGTCAGTGCTCTGGTGTCAGCCTGCTTTGAAATTTTACTGGGCTGGTCCTTGGTCAACAGGTAAACATCCTTCTTCTGACTGAACATGAAAGCAGCTTTTGTAGCTTGGGAGGATCTTCAAAAACTCCAACTTTGCTTTGACCTTAAAAAGCCAAGATCACCTGGATCCCAATGATGATTCATCATAGCAGGACTTCAAGGAAGGCTTTAGTGCAAATAACCATGGCTTCAAATTCTAGATGCACCAAAGCTCTATGTATAGGTGCTTTAAAAGTGTTTAAACACCACTTAAATCTGAAATTCTTATCCGTTTGAGTCTTAGCTTAGTAAATAAATCCTGTAATCAGTTAGAACTGTGAGGACGTATTTTCCATAGGCCACAGCCTCCTTTCCCAATCATCAATACCTGCCCATCTCTGGAGGGCAGAACACACCTGTTAATACTGAATTTCTTGTATCAGGAAGCTACAGAGGAGGACAGACAGCCCCTGTCCCCTCCTCACCTTCGTCATTGTGCACTTGCTCCTCACTGTAGACTTTCAGAGATGCTTTCTCAAGGTTCCACTACTGCTAGAAACTTTTGGGATCCTCCACTCAAAGGGCCACCATGATACCCTCATCAAACCAATATCCCTGGCCTGTAGTATTACAGTAGCCCCCAGTTACTATCCTTGTCTCAAGGTTCTCCCTACTCTAAAACACCTTTCACACAGCTGCCAAAATAATATTACTAAAATCTAGCGATAACCAACCCCTACTCAATCAATTCTGGGCCTCCCTTTTACCTCTAACATCAGATGTGAATTCCTCTATTTGGCTAATTTATGTCTTAGAATGTCAATTTATGTCTTAGAATCACAAAATGCCCTTGAAGTTCAACTCGAATGCAATCTCTATAGGAAACCGTTGCTGATGTGGCAGACTGGACAAAACTCTGGGCCTGGAGTTAGGAAAACCTGAGTTCAAATCCAACCTTGGAGACTTACTAGCTATGTGATCCTGGGCAAGTCACAGCATCTCTTTGCCTCAGTTTCCCCAAATGTAAATGAAGATAATAATAGCATTTACCACTCAGGATTGCTGTGACAATCAAATGAGATAATATGTGTAAACAAACAAAAACAATATCTAGCAAAGTGCCTGGTATGTAGCAGATGTGATATCAATATTTATTCCCTTCGGGCGGCTAGGTGGCGCAGTGAGTAGAGCACTGGCCCTGGAGTCAGAAGGACCTGAGTTCGGATCTGGCCTCAAACATTTAATCCACACAAACAAAAACCTAGCCGTGTGACCTTGGGCAAGTTACTTAACCCCAAATGCCCTCCAAAAAGCGAATACATACATATATATTCCCTTCCCTGATGCCCCCCCCCCGCCTCTGAATCATTGAATATTTGTTTTGTATATAATCATATGTTAACTGCTCTGATAAAAATATAAACTTCTTGAGGACAGACATATCCCTCAACACCAAATATAAGAGGCGGCTAGTCATAGGTCTGGAGTTAGGGAGGCCTAAGTTTAAATTTAGCCTCAGATACTTATTAGCTGTGTGATGGCAAGCAAATTATTAACTCTGTCTGGCTCAGTTTCCTCATCTATAAAATAGGGTTAATGAAAACATTTGTCTACCAAGGTTCTTGTAAGAAGAAAAACATGATGATATTTGTAAAGTACTTTGCAAATCTCGAAGTTCTATATAAATGCTAGCTGTTTCATTTTTATCTTTGCAATCCCAGCACCAGTACAGTGGCTGAAACATAGTAAGCATTTTATAAATGCTAATTGTCCTGATTTGCTTGTATCAGGAAGCTGATACAATTCTTTCTTACTCTTCAGATTCTCGTGTATTCATTCATCTCTTTACATATTTTTTCCTTGTAAAATCAATTAGATTATATTGGGTCATATTTTCAAAACTAGAAAGGCCTTCACAAATCATCTAATTGAATTCTTCAGTATTTTAGATGATAAAATTGAAATCCAAAGAGCTTAAACAATTTATCCAAAATCGTGAGATAACAAGTGACAGAATTTGAATTTGAACCCAAGGGACTCTGCTTTCAAGTCTGACACTTTTTCTACTCTACTACACTAGACTGATCCTTGAAAACATCACCTGTTTCTTCATTTTGTGTTCATATCACTGGGGCCCAGTTGCATAGAGCTTTGCACATTGGCACTTAATAAAGGTTGACTTGATTGGATTCTATTGCATTAGTTTGAGATTGTTCTGCTATTCAGAATACTGTTTAAATGTAGTACCATAGTCTGAATCCTTGTCCCGTGATTGGGCCATAAATCCCAATACTTGACTTTCATTTTCACTTGTACTCTCCTGCCTAACATTGACTTCTGAATGTCCTTCCATGCCTTGCTTTTTCAGATCTATGCCTGTTCCCTTGCCTAGTTTGGACCTTAATGTGCTGATCTTGGGACCCCTAAACAGATTCTAAACTTTACACATGCCCTATCACTTGGTCTGACAAGATGAAATCTTATCTGAATTTTATTCTAAGGACTCATACCACCATGACCACCAGACTTTCCTGCCTCTGAACCTTCCTGGCCAGTCAGCTTTCCCCCATAACCATCTCCAAAACACCCCATCTCCTATAACTATAGATAGTTAAAAAGTAAATTGATTTAGCTTCTAAGGTGAATTATTTAATTTCAAACCAGTGGCACATGAGACATCACAGGACTGTGGATTCCCATAATACTAAATACCCCATACTCAAATGCTTGAAGGCACAAAACATTTTATAACAGCTAATTTTAAACAATCTTTGAATTAGGTATGCTACTGCCTACCTCCATTAACACAAATTATTTACAGTTAGCTTGAGAAATATCCATGCTAGGAATAAACAAACAGAGTAATAGAAATTAGAACAGAGACAATAACTGAATAAAATAAACAAAACTAAGAAAAAACCCAAAGCTCAAAGCAGTAAAAGAGGTCTCTAATGGAAAACCATTTTAATTAGCCAATCTCTTTATGTTTCCATTTCTGTACCAGATATTTATACTTGTGCACTATGATTAAACAGAAAAAGAAATGGGTTAGGAATCAGAGGATATGCATTCCCTTTCCATTTGAGCCACTTATTATCTGTTGAGAATCTGAAGGTATATTCATTCCTTTAGGTCTCATTTTCCTCATCTGAAAGATGAGAAGGTCAACCTTCTATTCAACCAACTCCAGAGGCTTCCTGTCATAATAAATACCTGTGATTAAAAGAATCTAAGGCACAAACTTCCAAGCATAATATATTTATTAGCAAGACTAGCAGTTGCCAAAAATAGATTTCAATGGTCCCTCAATGACCAGAGACAAACTCAACAATCAGAGCAGCTTTTTGTACAGTTTGGTGGTTATATAAGGTCCAGTGATGCAAACTTAACTAGGACTGTGATGTGTTTGTTGCTTACTCACACTGACTTGCAAGAGGGGGCATCCAGAATCCATAGCAAAGGGAAAAACAGAGTTGAACACATCCTCTGTAAAGTTCCATGCCAGATAACATTCAATACCAGAGACCTAGTGCTAGACAAAACATCACCTGACCAGGTTGACTCATCTACCACTTATCTATCTCCCTTATGAGACAGGATCAATTTGTAGCCATTAAAAACAGGGTACCTAAATACTTACAAACGCTACTGCTGAGGCCTATACAATTAAATCCAAATCTGATCTACAGATATTACTTTCAGTGATGAACGAAAAACCCTTCCTATTGATCAACCCTCAGTCATCTGAATTTCATGTTCCTATTGCCTCCAGGATCACATAGGAAGGCGATTCCTTGGCATTCAGAATTGGTCACTTCCCGTCTTCTCCAGTAACACTGTCCCTGTTCTTACTCAGACATTATACTTCATTTCCCAAACCCATACTTTTGTGCCTTTTGCCTGGATTGTTCTCCCTTGTTACATTTGCCTCTTTGCTCCCCACTTTCCTTCACAACTCAGCTCAAACTCTACCTTCCACAGGAGGCCTTTCTCAGCTCCTCTAGCTGCTAGTACTTTCCCTTCTGAGATTACTTTCCATTTATTCTGAATATAGCTTATGTGTCCCTAGGTATATACATGCTATCCTTTTCCATTGGGATATGAGCTCCTTGTGGGCAGAATTTGTTTTCTTCTTTGTTTCCCCGGCACAGAGTTGACTTGGCTTGAGAAATACTTGTTGACTTGCCTTGTTCACTTGACTAGAAAAGCTCTTAAGGTGCCTGCTAGTTCAAAAATGTTATGATGTTTCATGAGCTTCGTAAAATGGAATATGGGGGAAAAAGTGGAGAAAAAAGCCTTAGAAAAAAGTGGAGAAAAAATAGGTATTAGCACTATGAGTATGAAATACTGTGTATGTGCTCAGACCTGGCTGATATGTTGGGTAGTTTTACTAATGTGTTCCCCTTACTTTCTTTTGCATCTTGCATTTATAAGGGTTGGTTCACTGGGAAAGTAAGAGGGAGGGGGAGGCATATATTAAAAATAAAAGTGATATGAAAACCAAAACTATCAATGATGTTCTTTTAATGGAACCTGTATTGGGTTAACAGATTGATAGAATACAAGCCTTGAAGTCAGGAGACCTGGGTTCAAATTCCATTTCAGAAATTCATTAGTTGTGAGATTATGACCCAGTCAATTAATCTCCCTGAGCTTTAGTTTCCACATCTGTAAAATGGGGATAATAATGTTTGTACCATCTATACACCAGGGTTACTGTATGGAAATAACTTAGCAAATCTTAAACCACCACATAAATGTGAGTTGATATCATTATTCATGAAAAATCCCTCATTTTATGGTTGAGGAAACAGGTCTACAGAAGTTTGGATGACTTGCCTAACTTTATAGATTGCTGGTGATGTGACCTTTACCCTACATTGTGGAAAAGAGTAGCAGGGAGCAATTAGGAATTGTATTTTTGTGAGTTTGAAGATCTTAAATAGAGTCCAACCCAAGAGGCAGTGTTATGAATGATGATGGTGACTGGCAAAGGGTTGTTGTAGTGGTAAATCAAAGGCAACTGTCACTGGGAAAGTGTGGAAAGATTGATAAGGTACACATTCATCTCTTTACTCACTCCTGTGCAAAAATGCAACTACTAACTTGGTCGTTGAAGATAGAGTGCTTGGGCATATAATAGCTAATATTTATAGAGCAGTCTAAGGTTCATAAAGTTTTATTTACACTATTTCATTTAATTTTCACAACGACCATGTCAAGCTAGTGCTTTTACTATTCCCATTTTATCAATGAGAATACCGAGGCTAAGAAAGTTTAAATGACTAGGAGAGAGTCACAAACTTAGTATCTAAGATGAGAATCAAATTCAGGTTTTCCTTTTCAAATTCAGGCCACCTTTCTGGTGAGATATAAGGAATGCTAGAAAGAGTACTTTGCTTAAAATTTTTTCTTCCATTGGTTTGCCATGGTGCCTGACATTTTACCATCAGGGATTCACTCCTTTAGCTATTAAGCATTTTTATTATTGCTATTTAAGAATCTTTTAAAATACAAATACTTGTAGGTGAGTAATAACCTCATGTGATTATAAGATAGCATCTCAGCATGATGCCTTCTTTACAACTAAAATAGAGGGGTAAAGAGTTATTATTTATGTTAAATAAAAAAATGGAAGATCACTATCTCTATTCTAACAAATCTCATGGACTAGTTCTTTTTTTTTTTTTTTATAATTTATCAACAAATACTGTATTATTAAACCATCAGTTAATTTTGAAATTAAATATCCATACAAAATATTTTAAAATGTTCATAAAGAATTGAGAAAAGGAGAGAACACAAAATGATCATCTTTTCCCTACCTCCCCCACCCCAAAACAAGCATTCTTTTCTCATAAATTCAAGTTCAGCATTTCAGTGGTTGAAGTCTGTTCTAGTTCCAGTGCATATGGAGTATACTCTTCAAGATTTTTCTTCAAGATTTTAATGTAATTCGGTTCTTCCTCTTTTGTTGTGTCAGTTGTTTGACTAAGTTCTGAAGAGCAACTCTGGCCCTGCGGAGTAAGTGAGGTGGGCAGAGGATTCTCTGTCTCCAGTGCTTCAGCTCCTTCTTCTAAAGTTGATAACATAACCTTATACGCCTGTCTGGCTTCCATTGTAAGCTCTATCATCTTGCGAAACTGATCCTGCGCACCGTCATAGCTGAAAATTCCCACCACACTGACCGGCACTACTTTGTTTACACTCCGCCCCAGAGCTTTTCGGTTGAGAGCAAACACAAACGGGACGTTCTGTTCACAGGCATAATCGATAATGGTATGTAATGTCTCATCCAACCCACCTTTTGATTTGCTCTTTTCACAGTTTGGAGAAATAATAACACATTTTAGTTTTTTGAGTTTCAGATGTTTAAGCACTTCTCTGAGTCCCATCACAAGCCGGCGTTTGGTCTTTGCCTTTACTGGATCTTTCTGATACATACGATCTTGAAAACGAACTAGTTCTTTTAGAAGATCCATCACACAATCATCAACTTCTTTACTAAGCATTTGACTGCAGTAATCTCTAAATCTCCTACTATGGATCTTTGGAAATGGAGAAACTGGCTGTGTAACAATGGGGCAAACTTCTGCATCCTGTTGAATTTCATCTAGGGGGGATTCTGATGTTTTTCCCACTTCAGCAGTAGAAGAGTCAGGCACTGATTCTTTGGTTTCTTCTACCTGCTCAAAATCTGGCTGGGCAGCCTGGTCAGGTGATTTATTATTAACATTATTCACCAAATCTTGCTCAATCCTCTGAGTGAATGCTGGAACTGAAAGCTGTTCTAAGAGATGTTTCTGTTTTCTCTCTTCTCGCTCTTTCAAAATAATCTTCTTCAGGGACGTTGGTTTTTTGGCCTTTGGGACTTCCCTTTGTTTGCCTTTCTTTATTAATGGAGAACTGGAATCCAATGGATTATGAGGAGACATCACTTGATTTAATCGGTGATTTTTCACAGAAGTTGCTAATTCTTTGGAAAGTACTGGTACTGCACCAACTGTGGGCTCTGCTCCAACCTTCAGCAAATTCCTCCCACCAAAGGTTCCATGTGATTGCATTCAGCCAGAAACTACAATAGGTTTGGAAGACTGTTTTGAATTCTGTGAATGCTGCTTTTTTTCCAATGCAGCCAGCATTCCTCCCAAATCCAATTTCACTGGAATTTGACTCTTCTTCCCAAACTTTTTTGTAGTAGTCTCTGATTGCTGTTTAGAGTGAAATTTTGATGACTGTGGTCCATTTCTTCTGTCAGAAGTCAGTGTATATTTAACAAGTTCTTCAGAATCCTCTGGTTGGTGTTTAGATAAACATTTTGATGGCTCCAATTTGTTTTTTCTTTCAGAAGCAACTGCCAGATTAGGAAACTCTTCAATATCTTCAATCCTCGGTGGCTCCTGGACCAAAAGGGTTTCATAATTTGCTTTAGGTTTCTTTTTCTTCTTCTTGTTCTTTTTTATTTCTTCCTGGTCAATTTCACATACATTGTTGGTTTTTGTCTTTTTAGGATTCCGAGCTATTTGTTTTTCTTTGTTGTAAGCATTGGTAGTTAGAACTTCAGGTGACGAGAATGATGCAGTAACCTTCTTAGGGGTTACTGATGAACCATTTTTCTTTGTGTTTGCCAGTGAAGTAACATTTTTAAGGGCTGGTGCTTCAGTGGTTGTTGACCGAACAACATAACCCATTGGTGTCCAAGACAGTTCTCTTGTAGAAGAGGGTGAATTGGTGTGATTCTCAGGTTCAGATGACACTGTTTCAGCTTTCGTAATTAATTCTTCCTTTGATAATGTAGGTTTCACCACTTCTCTGATGAGAGATATATCAGTAGCAGTGGAGCTCAAAGGTCCCCACTTGGGTTGCTTTTGTACTTCTGGTATGTCACTGTTTTCAGAGCCTTGCAGTTTAGGAAAATCCAACAGCTTAAGTTCAAATTCAGGTATGGAAGAAGACACATTTTTGGGGCTGGTTTTAGGTTTTCGGTCTGTACGTTTATGATAAACTTCTGATTTTGACCCGCTTTCAGAGTGGGTAGAAATCTGATGGGAACCTTTAGCTGGTTTTATATCAGAGGATGAATTTCCTTCAGTCTCTTTATTGTTTAATTTTTGTTCATCAAATGTCGTTCTTTTCTTAAACAGACTTTTAGTTTCTTGTGGGAGAGAACACATTTGTTCATTTCTGGATTTAACTATTCGAACATTACTATAACATTTAGGGTGGTTATAATCATACTGTGAGCCAGGTACTGAACCAATACTTTGTGTAGACACAGATGAATGAGAAGAGGTGCTCTGGTGATCAACAGCAATATCGGGAGATGAATACTGAGATGAGAAAGGTGAAGAAGATCCAAGAGAGACATCTTCGGTGTAAGCCTTCTGTCTGGTTACTGGGCTCCCTTTTCCCCTCCGAGGCCATGGCGGAGGAGGGGGTAGGAGGAGGCGGCTCCCCAGGGGAACCCGCAGAGGAGCAGACCTTCCCTCCTCCTTCCTCCTCCGCCTTCGCTTCCCCCTTTCCCTGGACTAGTTCTTAAATATTAAAATTGATTGCTGAAGCAAATTAAAGGATGTAGTTACCTAGAGTGTTTTAATTTTATTCATTCATTCAGTATTTATTAAGCACAAACAATTAAAGATATGATACTAGATACTGGAGATACAAAGACAAAACAAAAGTTACTGCCCTCAAGGAGTTTTCAGTCCAGTGAGGGGGTATATGATGGAAGGGAGAGAAGAGACACAACATTCAAACATGTAAAGAAACTAAATACAATTTAAGAAAGGAACAGGTGCGAACGAGTAAAAGTAAAGCCATCCTGTAGTAGATGAGATGAACCTTAAAAGAAACTAAGGATACTATGAGATGGTGGTAAGGAGGGAACATGTTCTACATTAGGGAGGAGACAGCATGTGAAAAGGTAGGAGACTGAATGCCTGATATGAATAGTTTAATTGAAACTCAGTGTAGTCCTCTGCTTTAAGGAAAAAAAATAAGTTGCCTTCAAATCTAAAATTAAGTCTAAATTCAATACGGGGATTATAGACTACATCTATGATTAATATTACTGGCTTATTGGGGATGCTTTTACAGCTTTCAGTATATATGTGTGTGTATATATATGTACATATATATACACACACATATATAGCAAACATATATACATACACACATGTGTGTATGAATGTGTATGTATATATATACATACATGTATATGTATATATATACATACACTGATACACATACATCTTCATTTTACTTTTCTATTTTCTCTTACCTTTTACATTATGTACCATTTTCTAAGCAGAAGAATTAAATGAAGCCAGCATTGTCTCAATGCTCAGAGGAGGTTAGTGAATAATTCTACGTTACTTAATGTAGGCATATCAAATAAGTGGACAGACTATGTCTGTGAATTTTGAGCTGAAAAAGATCATTTTTGCCAAGAGCATTAGTTGCAGCTATAGAGAGATAAAGGGAGGAGGGATGAAAGAACAGGATCATTATGTTCTCAGAATAAATCCCAGGAGGTCATTTCAGAGAGTAATTTTGAAAAATAAGTCTAAATGATGTAAATGCTTTTAGTAATAAGGTAGTCTGCAAAATTCAGGGTGGGGGAAAGTAATTGGTAATATCAAATGGTGCAATTATTATCAAATCTGATTCTTTTAGAACAAACTCTTTTGTTTCTTAATATTTTCAAGAAGACTGCTTAGGTTTGTGAGTGAAAAAAAAAGAATTTTCAAAGCAAAGATCAGACTAATTTTTCATAGTAAATTCCTTTTCTAACATTTGTGGCATATGTATTGTTGCCATTAGAAACCAGGCCCAGATATCCACCAACTAGCATTTTTCCCCAAGTAACTCCACTATTTGTGGTGATTGGTTTATAGACTATTCAAAGAGGAATTCCACTAACAAATATAAACTATGTATGTTTCTTCTTTGATGGTGTATTGTCTTTTGTGCAGGTACTAGTTCTCTATGAGTCCCCCAGTAGTTCAGCTTAGTGGACTTCAGAAAGGAAACAGGAACTCTGGAAGGCCAGCAAGCATTGGACAACAAATCTATTAAAATGACAAAGAATGAAGCTACAAAAATTATTGTGTAGAGGTAGAAAAAATAATATTCATCTGGAAGAACAAAAGGTCAAGAATATCAAGGGAATGAATGAAAAGAAATGCAAGGAAAGGTGGCCTAGCCATACCAGATCTAAAACTTTTATTATTTTTATTAAGTAGCAACAGTCAAAATGATTTGGTACTGGCTAAGAAATAGAGTGGTAGATTAGTGGAACAGGTTAGGCTCACAAAGCATAGTGGTTAATGACTATAGTAATCTACTGTTTGATAAACCCAAAGACTCTAGCTTCTGGGATATGAACTCACTATTTGAAAAAAATTGCTGGAAAACTGGAAAATAATATGGTAGAAACTAGGGATCGACGAACACCTTAATGTATACTTAATACATTTTTATCAAAACCAAATGAATCTGAGAAATCTCCCAAGAGAATTAGAGAGTGTCCTAAGCTCTGGGATGATGTTTCATATGTACCTGTGAGGACAGGGGCCATTTATACAACTGGATACTTAACCAACCTATTGTAGTCACATAGGAAGAGCCAAACACATACTCGATATTTATATCTATCTGTACTTGCTCAGTATCCATCACTATTTTCTCTATGAGATCCTTTCAGAATCTGTCATAAATTATTGACTATTAATCCCATGAGGGTTTTTGAACTGAAAAAGAACATTTTTGCCAAAAGCATTTGTTGTAGCTAGAGAGAATGGGAGGAGGGATGAAAGAACAGGATCGTGATGTGCTCAGAATAAATTCCAGGAGGTCATTTCCCTCCCATAAAGGGTAATTTCATAAGCAAACTAGGAGAGCAAGGAATAGTTTACCTGTCAGATCTATGGAGAAAGAAAGAATTTATTACCAAACAAAATACAAAATAGATCATTTTGATTACATTAAATCGAAAAGTTTTTTACACAAAGTCAATGCAACCAAGATTATAAGGGAAGCAGAAAGCTGGGAAACAATTTTTACAACCAGTGTTTCTGATAGAGACTTTATTTCTAAAATATATAGAGAACTGGGTCAAATTTGTAAGAATACAGATCATTCCCCAATTGATAAATGGTCAGAGGACATGAACAGGCAGTTGCAGAGGAATAAATCAAAACTATCTATAGTCATATGAAAATTGTCTAAATCATTATTGATTAGAGAAATTAAAATAACTCTGAGGTGCCAATTTACAACTATCAGATTGGTTAATATGACCAAAAAAAAAAAAAGAAAATGATAGCTGTTAGAGAAGATGTGGGAAAATTGGAACACTAATGCATTGTTGGTTGGGTTGTGAACTGATTCAACCATACTGGAAAGAAATTTGGAACTATGCTCAAAGGGTTATAAAACTGTACATACCTTTTAACCCAGTAACACCACTTCTAGGTCTATATCCCAAAGAGATCATAAAAATGGGAAAAGGACCCCACATGTACAAAAATATTCATAGCAGTTCTTTTTGTGGGAGCAAAGAATTGGAAATTGAGGGATGCCCATCAATTGTGGAATGACTGAACAAGTTCTGAATATAATGCAGTACTATTGTGCTATAAGAAATGATGAGCAGATGAACTTCAGAAAAACCTGGAAAGTCTTATATGAACTGATGCTGAGTGAAGTGAGCAGAACCAGGAGAACATTGTATACAATAACAGCAACACTTTGTGATGATCAACTTTGATAGACTTAGTCCTCATCAATGTAATGATTTAAGTCTCATGATGGAAAGTGCTATCCACAGCCATAGGAAGAACTATGGAGTCTGAATGAAGTTCGAAGCACACTATTTGCTGTTTCTTATGCTTTTCTTTCATTCTCCCAAAAGCATTTGTGCTCTCTTAATAGTGTGGCATAGGGCAAAAAAGTGCTGGATTTTGAGACAGGGGACCTGAAGTCAAATCTACTGCTGCAATGAGTAAAGTGTAAACAGATATTAGGAAGAAGGGAATTCAAATCTGGCCTCAGACACTTACTTACCAGTTGTGTTCCCAAGGAAGTAATTTAATCTTTGTCTACTTCAATTTCCTAGTTTGTAAAATGTGAATAATAATAGCACCTACCTCCCAGGGTTGTCATGAGGATAAAATAAGATTACACTTGTACAATGCTTTGCAGACCTTAAAGCACCATATCACTAGCTATTATTATAGTTACCTGTAGAACTCCTGGCTGGTCAATTAACCTCTCTGAAGAAGTTAGACAAAATGGCATCCAAGGTCCCTTGTATGTCTAACTTTACACTTCTATAGTCCTCTAAGTTACACATGATGTCATCACTTATAGTCCAGCAATGACTGTGGTTGCTCATAAATGCTTATTTTATGAATGGATAGATTTATCATCCAGAAACATGACATAGGAGATAGAGATCTGATTCTGAATCAGAAAGATCTGGGCCTTGCCTCTGACACATACTAGCTAAGTACCTCGGGTCAGTCGCTTACCGTAGGCAAATCTCTAAGACTCTGAGTTCCATGCTCAAGATTCCCCTATAGCAATGAAATCACAGTTCTAGACCTTATCCCTATCCCTATGCATTGACCAAAGTTGTAAGGAGATCTGAATCACATTACAGGGTATGATTCCGCTATTCATATATATAGTAAAATAATATTAATTCAATGTATCTGCAAAATCATCAATGGTGGTGCTCCCTCAGTGTAAATCACAGCCTACCTCTGCCTTCTCCTTCCATGTGAGTCTTGTCCACATCCTTTAATAAATCTTTACAGACAACCCAATGAAAACATTATCATCCTTCCTCTGTGTAATTTTGGATCTCAAAAATCAGTGCAATATTCATATCCATTAGTTGTCCCTCAACTTTAAGTATGGGTGTGGTTTTCTATGACACTTTTCATGTGCAAGGTATTAGTGGTACTATGCTGCTGCCTGCAATCTTATATTGCTGCTTTGATGACCTACAATGGTGGTTCTTTACAGGCAATTATATTCTATGACTGGCAGGTATCATAGCACCACAGGTAGAACATTAGTGCTATAATAGTGGACTTTTGGAAAATGTAGTCTGGGAGTTAAAAAAATTATATAAAGTCCAAACAGTGATATAACTTGATATTTATGATTTTCTTATTCATTTCTGAGCCCAGCTTATCATTCCTCTGTAGGGTAGATCATAATGTATTATATCATGGTATATCATATTATATCATGGTATATCATATTATATCATGGTATATTATATCATATTATATCGTGGTATATCATATTATATCGTGGTATATCATATTATATCATGGTATATCATATTATATCATTTTTCCATCTTTCACACATAATCAAATAAAATCTTTATATGTACAGATGTACACATGATATATATGCATGTATAATACACTGAGATATGTGAATGTTGTCTATACAGATATGCTCACACATATACTCCAATATTTAAATATATCTGTGATTTCATCAATTTGAGAGTTCTTTCTCATGATGCAGTTTACAAGTTATCCATATTGGCCATCCTGCATGATTCTTAGGTATATTTATTTATAAGTTTGCTTTGGAGCTTCATTCAACAAGTTAGAAGCCTTACTTTCTTTATTCTCCGATCATGAGAATACCGGTGAGAGTTTCCAGCTGTCTACCTGTCATCTCTTGCTCTTGTCATATACAAATATATACACATAGTACATGCACATATACACATGTGTAATATATAGGCACTAGAGCAATTATATATGTGAATATTTATATCATGTGTATGCATGTGTTCATGGGCACACATGTGTGTTTATATGTAATGGGCACCTGGTTCATGGCCAGTCCACAGGAAGCAAATGAAACTTTCTCATGAGGACAGGATGGAATGCTTGTTTCTGGAAGAATCCTCATGAAGTGTAAAAGAAATACCTTGAAGATATTTTAGAGTACATAGGGACATTCTGTTGGCTATCCTGGTTGGGAGAAGTCTTTTTCAATTGGCTTTACAGTCAAAAATTTTGACTGTAGATTTTGAAAAGACCTGAGTCAGCTTCTGTAAAATCTTTGCTTCAATCTTTTCAATCTTTCAAACAAAGCCATTAGGGCCTTGTTTCCACTATGAGACCATTTGACCATCCTCCATCCCCTGGGGCTCTTTGGCCTTCTGGTTGAGCCTTTCCATTCCAAGTTGAAGGGAATTTCAAAGGTTGAAAGATCTAGCCACAGGAACTCAGGAGTTAGGATCCAGCCTAGGTTCTACAGCCAGAATAAGACTGATATCCTGAGGACTAAGGGAACAATCTTTGAAAATAATCTTTGGGATCCTAGCCCAGAAAAGAGACTCACCCAGAAGTCATGCTGCATTTAGATACGAACTTGCTATATACCAGTGCTGTGCTTTGAGCCTACTCCCCCAGAGATTCATATGAAGTAAAAGAAAGTATGCCTCAGGAGTATTGGGAGAAATGCTTCTATGTTTGTTCTTGTCACATCTTTGAAGTAAACAGCTTTTTATTGTTGTGTTAAAATCAACTAACATGTTAGGGAGGAAAGAGGGAGGGAGGGAAGGAAAAGCCAGTGGGGGATTAAGTGGATGGCATTGAGAAGAAATCACTCCAATCACAAGGTGCCCCTATGTAATTCTGAGGAGTACTGCCCTTGTGTTTTTGGTGCCCTTAGGTAAATTTAAGCTCAATGGATTTTGCTTTCCTAATCAGCAAAAATGGGATTCTACCTAGCAACTGAACACATGGGACCACAGTGAAGATCATTAAAAACAATCACTTTTGAAAATATAAATTGTTACGGTAACACTAAATTGTTGCTTTCAGACTGAATAAAGAACATGCTCTTCCTAAAGGAAACATACATAAAATAAAGGTAAAAAAAAGAAAATTAGGCTTAACGACTAAATAGCCCAGTTGCTACATGGAAGTGAAATACTTCATCTTGGCAGATTGACACTTGAAGCTCTACTGCAAATGCGCCTAAAAGAAACTGTTATATAATGTGGAGTCCTCTGAGTTTGCTATTTCCTGAGAATTTTAAATGGAGCCGGTTCTTGTTTTTCAAATATAAGCAAAACTCTGTCATGGTTTGGTTGCCTATAAACAATTAGATAAAGGTAGAAGGAACATGCTTATTTTTAAGTATCTATGGTGAAAAAAATGGAGAAGGCAAATAGAGGTTCAGAAATCAGTAGAAGATAGGAGGCTAAATTTAATTACTGAAATAGATTTTTCTTTCTTCCCTCCTTCCTTCCTTCCTTCTTTTTCTTTCCTCTATGCCTCCTTTCCTCCCTCCCTCCCTTTTTTCTTTCCTTTCTACCTTTCTCCAAAGAAATTCTCTCATATATCATGCATGATAGTAATGACATACCAAATAATGGAAGATACAATATGAAGGGATTGGAAAGACCATTGCATTCACATAATAACAGTAGGTCTATAATATCTATCAGATAATATCTACCAGAAATGAGACCTGTCAGGGCTGGGTGTGGTGATGCATAACTGTAATGCCAACAACTGGGGAGGCTGATGCTGGTAGATGCCTTAGTTCAAGGCTTTTGAGCTGCAGTGCTGCTAAAGTCAATCAGGTATCTTTGCCAAGTTCGGCACCAATAGAATGAGCTACTAGAAGAAGAGGACAGAACATCAGGCTGCCTAAGGAAGGATGAACTATCCCAGCTCAGCAACAGAGCAAGTTTCCATGCAGATCAACAGTAGGGTCAGGGCCATGAGTGACTGTTATACCCCCAGCTTTGCTGAAATAGGGAGAACTGACATAGTCTGAAAAGGAAAAAAAGACACCTATCTACTAGATAGCATTCATATTAAGTTCACTGAACAAGCAGCAACCAATTTTTCAAATAAATCTCCAAGGCTATTGGTAAATTAAAAGGAAGAGAAGAGATTTGATAAATTATCCATTTTGTCAGCTTTCTCAAGCTCTGAGGAAAGGGGATTTCTAAAGGCAAAGAATGATCTTGGTATTTTGCTCTTGAACCAAAGTCTACATTTCCTTTTCCACAAATAAGAGGTTAAGTAGACCAGAGGAAAAATAAAGAAGAGGTGGTGTGACCCAAATTCCCAGGGTTTGATGAAAAAAATAAGCCTGAGAACACAGCTGT